>CM061043.1:54187539-54935039 GCA_030762985.1 Adelphocoris suturalis
AAAAAAAAAAAATTATTTTCTCTCAAACTTTGCCACTTTAAGTACGTTTCAAGGTGCGTAGATTCCAAAACTTCAATGTCCGTCCGCCGTCCAGGCCATAAGAGGGCTTTAACTTGATGAAAAAAAATCCGCCCTTTCTCACATGGACTCCACTTGGGGTCTAGTTGGTCCAAGAATCTAGCCAGCCCAATCGCTTTGCACGCATTAATGTCATAAGCCAAAAATGGGCCAAAAACGGGGTTTTTTCCTCATACTTTGGTTTTTCTATTTCTATTGATTTTCACGTACAACCAATGCGTTACTAGCGAAGTTTAACTAACTTAGTTTTCATAGCAGGAAAATCGTTCGCCACTTTTCCTTCTTTTTTGAAATAATATAATCTCTTCCCACCGCTTGAAATTGTCACCAGTTCTACGTAAATATGTAATCTAAGTAAGAAGGAATTGTTAGCGCCTAAGTTTATTTTATTTTCGGTTTTTTTTTTTATATCCATTGAAGGGGCTAAACAGTGGTCATTGATCTGGCCAGCACAACCTACCCGACCAGAATATCCTTAGGAAGGTCCATCGAGGCCGAAGATGAGAAGTGAAATGTAGAAAAGTGTACACCCAGGCAATCCATTACCGTTGACTACCGCAGCAGCCCTTCCTGCCCCTTGTCTGGAGTGGCACATACAACTGTATCCCTAAATTATTATTTAAAATTTGTTAAACATTCATAACGACTGAATTTGCTATCAAATTAAAATGCTGGCTTCCCACCTTGAATAAATCTAATTATAAGCAGTACTGGGACGGATTTGACAACCAGCAAAACTGCCCACGTGACGAGGAACGCTGGGCCGGTGATCCAGACTACGGTCTTCCTTCCGAACCTGTCTATAAGCATTCCAGTCGGCAGGGGCCCCACCAAATTGCCCACCTGTAATCAAGCACACGTTTATTTAGTTCAACAATATAGAATAAATTATTACCAAGTATTCATAACGTGTTTATAAGTCATAACGTGGTTAAGCTGTAGATTGTATCCTACCAATTTCATTTTTCTCAAATCTTTGCTCCATTCTGCACAAGCGCTAACGTAAATCACTTCTAGCATCATTTTCCTTTTTTTTTTAATATCTTTACTGTGAAGCGTAAAATTGAGGGGTCTTGGAACTGTAAAACTATGAACCCGTCTCGGAGGCACGATGCGCCATGTTCTGATCATATGTATTACATACGGGGTTTAATATTTATAGACCAATGATCTGCGGAGAAGGGCTATCTAACACAGAAATAATAAACCATTGTCTAATAATTTGCAGCGTTTTTGCTAGTTTTTGTACAAATTACACCCCTAGGCGATCTGAAAAAAAAAAAAAAAAAAAAAAAATTGTGCTATTACTTGGACTATTAATGCGTCAAACGAGACCACCAGCAGCTGTGGAGGTGTAATAATTGATTTCTTGTGATTTTTCAACTACCAAAAAACGTGATTCTTGGGAATGTGTGGAGAAAAAATATGTTGTCAAGAAACTGACAAAAAACACGTGTTTCGGTATTTGAAAAATCACGAAAAATCAATTATTACAATTCCAGAGCTGCTGGTAGTCTGATTCGATGCAGAAATAGTCCAAGTAATAGAAATTTTTTTTTTTTTTTTTTTTTTTTTTTTTTAGGTAGCAGTGGCGTGGTGTAATTTGTACTATAACTATCAATAAACTGTAAAAAAATAGTTAAAAATGGTCAAAAACCACGTTTTTTGGCAGTTTTTAGGCAAAAGACACGTTATGGAAGCATTTCAGACCCATCATATGTGGTATCGGTGTCTTCAGCGTTAAATTTCTGACAAGAATATCACCTTTCAATTGAACATGAAATATCCATGAATTTAAGAAAATTTTTGAAAAATGCAGGTGCAGTACCTCAAAAGCTAGACGTCTAAATGAAAAACGGGTTTCGGATTCGGATTTAGCACCTTCGAAAACCCCCAGGACCAGTACCAGTTTCGTGAGGGATGGCACTTTGATGTTTTTCCCAGTATAACCACTTAAATATAACGATATTCCAAATAGATGAGATTTTATTTAATAGACCCAGACCAATTCCGTGGTAAGTTGTCGATATTTTATTATGTATCTCCAACATTGTATAATGATAGAATCATCAAAACCATTTCATGATGCTAACGTGACATATCTTATCGCTGGGTGTCAATAAAAAGTCGTCTTATCAAGATATTCTCAATGTTCTGTTATCTTCGACGATAACAGATGATGATTTGAGCTACGCTCAAAGGGTTTAGGTAACCGTATTATAAAAGGTGATGTAGGCACGTTTCGTTTCCACTCGTCTGAAAGAATAGGGCACTGCAGAATACTTCATAAAGTGTTATCAGTTCAGACAATGTGCATATCTCCTCAAAACTTGAATATTTCTCAATTTAAGTACAAATTGAACCCAGTAAATAACACCAAACATAAAAGGTCAGACCAAGAGGTTCAACTATCAGATTTTGTGTGTCTCTCCACACAAATTTCACATTTCCCTCGATTTTAACATAATTTATTCAAGTAACATCTCCAAATATAACTGGTAATGACTGGGCTGTTCAATGAGGACCCCAAAAATTTATACTTAAACATAATACATTTCACCAATCAATAATAAGCTCTGAAGAGGCCATATGTCGGCGAAAGCGCTCAGCCTATGATTAAACCACATTATCTGAGAAGCCTATAAAAATTTCTCTACCCTCAACAAACCCGACCTACGATGGTTCAAATTTACAATTTAGTGGCCCAAAAAATGCTAAAAAATCGGTTCTTCGACAATAGGGCTTATCGGGTGTCACATTCGAAGCCTTTTCCGCACTAAGTCGGTTGCGTTCCGTAAATGAATGATAATTTACCTCGATAAGCGTGACGACCCATCCGCCGGTGTCAGGTGTGAGTGGGAGGATGGAGTCAGGGTGCTCGAGGCGGTCCAACAGCGGAGTGATCCACGTGTACGCCGCTCCTCCGCAGAATATCGATAGCCCTCCTTAAGTACAGTAATATTGATAGGTTACGATGTTGTATACATAATCAGAACAACAATATTTTTATTTCAAATTCATATAATAATTTATGTTCGAAGCGGAAAACTGGGAAGTGCCAAATAGGTTTATACATGTGTATTTTAGAAGAGTGAGGTTAATTCTGAATTAAAACAGTCAATTTTAGAAATCGCATGGACGCACTGTATCTTATTTTACAGAACTTAAGAAAATTGAGTAAGTCAAATTAATCCCGAGCATGCCAGACTTCCAAAAATCATCTCAGCATCTCAGAGCTCCAAAAAGCATCTCAGACCTTCCAAAAATAAAAGCCCATCGAACCATTCAATCGATTGTAATTATGACCAATAGTGATGGGTATCAGTTCTCAATTTTTCAAATAAATACATTTTTTATTCATTTCAAAAATCGATTTTTTCAATCAATTTTCTAGTAAATGATTACATCGGGGATCTATTTACATACAACGATATTTGAAAAACTCTAGCATCAATTTTTTCAACCGATTTTTGAAGAAAATTAATGAGAAGTGGGTAGGGTTTGATTTACTAACCCAGCTATTTTTGTAGTGAATAACGCTTCATGTATAATACAAAAGGTTTTTTTTTTTTTTTTTCAATGTTAAGCGCTTCTCATCTACAAGGGTCATTAGCGTTGAACAAGGTGTCCAAAGGGACACTTGTAGCGGCACGATTCTAAGGGGAGCCATGTTGCTATCCCTGACCAAAATAGAAAACCGAGCTCAAGACCAATTTCTAAAAGGTTTTTGTAGAAATCATAGCACACGAACAAAAATGATTCAAATATCTGAAGAGCAAACTCGAGTAAAAGTGAGTAAATTTTTTATCGGTTCAGATCTTAGTTTCGCATTCAATAGTCACAAACTTGGTCGACTCCTTGCTAGGTAAGTTGGAGAACATTAATTTATGGTTTTCTATTGTAATTGATAAAACCGTTGAATCAAGAGAATAAAATTCGTATACCATCGCAAAATAAAATTTATTCATAATTAGGAACAAAAATATCGCGATAAAGGAGCGCTAGTCAAATAATTAATGGTGGTTACTGGTTGATAGGATTTTATCTCCCTCCAGCAAGACAGTCTGGAGTGGGTGTAGCGAATTTTATTTTTCAGCCAAGGTTCATTTTTATTTCATTCAACTCAATATTGATCTGATGTTGCTAGATTGTGAACCATCGAATTAACTGAATTGAAAATAACCTCTAAATAAGACTGACTCGATATAAACCAAATAGATTGCGAGAAAGTAGCGCTAGCTATGGTGGTTTCTCGTCTATTGGATTTCCTCTCCCTTCAGCCACAAACTCTGGAGTAGGTATAGCGTATTCCATTCATTTCATTCGACTGATGTTGCTAGATTCAGAACCATCGAATGAACGAATTGGAAATAACCACTAAATGAGACTGAATCGATATGAGCCAAATATATCGTGAGAAAGTATCACCCATCCGATTAGAGGCGGTCTCTTATAGCGTGGAATTCGTTTTAACAGAGAAGCAGAGTGTCACGCGGGATCAAGTTTAATTGAGAAGTATTGTTATTGGACTACAGCTGAGCCCCGTTAGTTTTCATTCCAGTCTTCTTGGCTCCAGTTTTTCTTTCCAGCTGGGTTAATTTAACGTTTTCCTTCCTGATGAAATACTTGGTGATCCAGGTGGGAGTGATCTAACTTAATTTATTGTCTTGAAAGCGTTCCTTCTGATTTACTGATTTTAATGATCACAATCAGTCTACTAAGTAGGTTATGTTTGGACCACCCAAAAGAGAGAGATAAGATTTTTATTTGCCGTCACACTTCAGTGCATAACAATGGTCAGATTAAAAAAACATACACTCGAACAGAGGTTATCAATATAAATGCAAAATTTTACAGTGTAAATATTTCAATAGTTAAACAGTAGTTATAAAATCTAAAGAAAAACTAATACACACCTTTAACAATTTACTTAAATTTAAAAATTCACTAAGACTGTATGGAGCACATTCAGTTAAAAATGTAATAACTTTATCAGTAAATTGTCTTGTAGAAAGTTTTCGAAAAGTAAGCGGCAGAGAATTGAAAAAATAGTACCCCACCAGTCAAAGTAGATAAAGGTAATACAACTGTAATTTTAAATAAGTAAGATTATATTTCGAAAATTGCGAAATTTCTAGTAGATAATAATTGTTACAATCTCCCATCTGACCCAACTTCAAAATTTCAAAAATTAGTTCAAAAAGTACCTAGTTAACCAATCAGAAAATAGTTTACTAAAAAATATGTACATTCCAAGTTTTGTAGAAATGAACCCCCAAGCGCCCAGGTTATCTTGTTTCCATAAAATTCATAAGGGAGGAGCGCCGATGAGACCGGTGGTTTCTTATATTAGTGCTTCTACTGAAGGTATTGGTTAAAAAACTCTATATTTTATTTAGGAATAAAATTAACTTTCGGCCGCAACATACTGTACTGAATTCTTATGATTTGGTCTCCATATTAAGGACATTCATATGCCTCAAAATGCTAAACTCGCATCTTTTGGCGTGGTTAGTCTGTTGACCAATATCGATGTAGCTTGCAGGCTGATTCACGCCTCTAAACTCAATATTTTCGAAAAAGATGAATTGTTTAATTTGATGTTTGTCTGTATGGATCAAAATTACTTTTTATTTGAGGGAAAATGTCGACACAGCCAGGGGTCGCTATGGGTTCTCCGTTATCGCCTCTGCTTGCAGATATATACATGGATTATCTTGAGCAATAAATATTTACAACTTGTAACACAAATAATCTGCTCTATTGGTATAGATATGTCGATGATATTATCATTCTTTGGAAGGGCACAGAAAGACAACTAAATTCTTTTCACGAAAAAATCAATAAATCAGATTCCTTTGTCAAATTCATCTTCGAATTCAGCGGGAATAAACTACATTTTCTTGATCTGTCCATATCTTTGGTAAACGAAAAGCTAACTAGCATGAAACCTGCAAATTTTGTCAAAATCGTTCCATAAGACCCGGAGTTTTGCCTTCGTCAATCGATATTAGTTTCGCGCAGGCGCAATGATTATTACGTCACCAATCGCAATATAATTTATAGAGCATTTTTCTAGAAGATGATGAGAAAACGACGTGAGAAATTCACGTTTACTTATGCGCACAGGCTACTGTTGGTTCGACGTCATTGAAAATTATAGGGGACCGTCTAGGAGTTAATCCACCCAATTCCTGAAAATTTCATCGGAATCGGACTGAAACTTGTTATAGTTTTAGGAGTGACAAGGATTTTTCACAGACAGTCAGACAGATCGACACGGAACCATAATTGATCAGCAAGCTCGAAAACCCAAAAAGCAAACAGAAATTTTGATTTTGGAGTACAAACTTTTTTTTAACTTCAATCACGAACGCAAAGCTTCCCTACCTTCGGTAGTGAAGAAGCAAAATAACTATAAATACTTCAATATTAAATAAAGATGAAGGTTTACTTTCTACGAACAGGTTTTGAGAAGAGAGGTACGTAGGTTCGGGTTAACTGCAGTATTGTTGTTTGAAATGTAGGTAAGCATTGCTATTCAATTCAAGCATTGCTATTGTTGTTTGAAAGACTCATTGCTATTCAAAGAAAGACTTGACAACGTTGTTTTCGTCTCCTTATTGTTTGAAATTCAGCAACCAAGCTCAGTAATTGTGTTCGGGTGAACAAGCGTATTCTGGGAGAACACTTGAGCAATAACGGTATTTGCGTGGGGTCACCGATTTAGTGAAAAAATTGTTTAGCCTAAGAGCAGGTAAAAATATAAATTTTCGTATTATAATAAGAGAAAAAACAAAAATATTATGCTTACTAGAAATCCCCCCCCCCCCCCCCCCCATTTTAATACCTCCACCGACAGTAATTTCGAAACTTCCGAAGTCGCTTAACTGAATCAAATCTGGATCGAACAAAAAATAAAAATAAAACTGCCACGAAAATCAAATGAATATAGTAAAAAAGAAATGAATGTAGTAAAAATATCACGATTTATCGCTACTACCCCTCAATTAACCCCTTTCCATCATGAAATTGGAAACTCCAGACACATTTTCCAAAACTAGACCAATTTCATAGTTGAAAAAGAAAAGAACCAAGGAAATCGGACGAGAATAATTGAAACATCTTGATTTCTCAGTTCCCCTCCAATTACCCTCTCACTTGATGATATTTCAAAATCTGGCATACATTCAAAAACTTATTTGAAATTCAAAATGGAACGAAATATGGATCACGAAAATTGGTCGGGATTTGTGGCTTGGGCAGCGCTTAAAAAATCGGTAATTATCCCCTCCACACTCCACCTCGAGAGCGACTCCGTAATTACCAAGTTTTGTTGCATAACTAGACTAAAATTGGATTTGAACGACATAAGAATTCGAAAATCAGTTGAAAGTTGTAGGCTGGGTGGCGCTGACAAAATTAGTTGAAAAAAACACGTTTTTTCGGCTTTACCCCCTTTTTAATCCTCCCCTCTATCCTGAAATTCAAAATTATCGAGGTTTGTTGCACAACTAGACTAAAATTTGAATCGAACAAAGAAGGACCACGGGATATCGGTAGACCATTTTGGCCTGGGCAGCGTCAACAAATTTTGTCTCACGCACGCATGCTCGCGTGGGGACAGATACAGATCTTTTTAGCTTTGTTCTCATTGCGTGTTCTGACAGTTCTCGAACTCATCAGAACTGTGACGGAAAATCCCGGAGCGTTCCGGAAACTTGTGGAACCGCGTTCAGCACTGCGAACGATATCTGAACTTGGAAGTGAAATAACCTGTGATGTTGTTTGTAACCTCACTCAATGGCCTGACAACGGTAGGCTAACTCCTCCGAGAGCCCACGGCTTATTCTAAAATGGTAAAAAACACTCTTAGTCGTCGAACCTTGGCACAATTTCGTCGAAAAAATTCGAGTTTCGTGAATGTAGACGAGATTTAACTACAACTTCAATCTCGTCCTCATCGTCCACAAACCATGAAACATCACCACCAGCATCGAAACTATCGCTTTCCAAACTTGACGAGCTACTAAGTAGTTGACATTTCGATGAAGAAATTCAAATGAAGAACTGCGAGCAACAGAACAAAGCGAAAATTTACACAGAAAATTACAGGGAACACGAGGCAAACAAAGCCGAAGAGAGCGTATTGCTTACTCCACGAGCTCCGAAAAATTGTGAAATGCGCATGTGTTAACTATGTCCTTGCCTTCGAATTCTGACGGTTCCGAAAAAATCGGGGACTGTCATAACCGTTCGGAACTGAGTTCGCAAAACACTGCAAACGCCGAACTCGGCGTTCCTGAACTGGGCGTTCTGGCACTACTAACGATAAAACTCAACCCCAGAACCGTTCCGAACTGGCAGAACGCTCACTGAGAACGAAGCTTTCGAGAAGGCAAATAGTTCCGTATGTGTCCCCACTTTTTTCAATTTCATATTTCTCATATACGCGAAGGTGAAAGTTAATCTATCATGAAAACATGGGAAAGACGTGATTCCGAGGTTTCCGAACCAGTCGTCAAATTCATTTTTTGATAGGATAATGACAGATTTATATTGGTTTGAATGTAGGGACACACGGAACCACACCCTTACCTACTACTAGTTACTACCTATTAAGTCTTACTACTCGTTTTACTAGTAACTACTAGTTACTAGGTTGGTAGGAGGTAAGTTTTAATATTTGTCTTATTGTTACTACTAGTTGCTGTGTCACTACTTGTTTTCAAATACTACTATTTTGCTGTTAGTACCAGCAGGAATATCCCTTTAGATTTAATACCAGGAGATGATGTAGCTCACTCAATTTGACAATACTTTCCATATTGGCAATTTTTGTGGCTCACTTTACAGATATATTGTGCCAGTTAGGTCCATTTAATGGTGGTTATTTGTGGGTAAAAGCTACCTCTTATTTCACTCACCTTTCTCTGAAACCACTAGGAGGGTTAACACAAAAAACGCGAGGAATCCTATTCTTCGAGCAACATGACGACAGACAAAATAAAACTGTATACCTCGTACATGAATCACTATCCGTCATATTTAATATAATCAATCTATCAATCAAAACCGCTTAACTTTAGTCTCATGACGAGAATAACAGTAAATAACGAAACTAAGATTATTGGGCTGGAGAAGTAATGGTATAGCTTGGTGCGCAGCGTGAAGTGATGATATCCCTTATTGCATTGTCTCACCATTCAGAAGGGATATTGGATCCAACGCATAAGGGGAACAATTGGAACATTCAATTTTTATGTTTCTATTCTACTGTCGTTTTTCATTCAAAGAGGTTCATTTTCTTTCTAAAATATTCCTTCTAAACGGTTTCTTTTCCATTTCTAAAAGGCTTAAATGGATTTGCTAACAGCTGGATTATTTCTATAGATAGTTTGAATGAGTTTGCGGACCGTTGAATCATTTTTGTAAATAATTTCAATTTGTTTGTAAGTTGTTGAAATAATTTTCTGTAACTAAATGATAACCTATTAAATGAACGTAGATACGTGTTTTACGAGTTTGTGTCTTGGGAACAATCCCAGACATAATTTAAGGAATCACCGGCATCGGTAATCGGCATCATCCAAAAGGTAAAAATATTCCATTGAAATAAATATCCATTTGAAATATTGAAAAATTGTGATTTATGCATTCCTCGAAATAATATTAGAAGTTTTCTCTACGTCGGCAACCTACTGAAGCATTGCTGGTGGTGCATTTCAATGAATCGAACGAGACCACCCGACTGTACGTAAATCCGGTCACTATTCAAAAAGGCTGGACGTTTTGCCGGGATAGAAAACGTCTACATGAGGGTGCACTTTCTCCTCTTAGGATTGAGATAGAAATTCCATTACTTGCGCCAGAAAATCAAGCTCTCCAATCGAAAGGAAGAGTCAATTGGTCAGCTTTTTTGAGCACATTAAATTGATAAAAATGCAATAAATGTGCTTATAAAATCCCGAAAAATGGTTAAAAACGCAAAGTCCCAAGTTTTCGAAACAATTTAACATAATATTGTACGATAATTTACGAAAATTTGCTCATACAATCATGCTGCATGAAGACATTTTTTTTAATTGGATTTTTCCATTCTACGCATCTTGGAACGTGTAGCAACCAAATTTGACGATGGGTGGGGGGGTTAAACCATTTTGATTCCTCACTACTGAATGTAGGGAAGCTTTCTGATCCAGAGAGAAGTGGAAACAAATGGTGTCCTCCAAAATCAAAATTGCACCTTGCGCTTCAGAGCTTGTTGATCAATTTCGGTTCCGTGTCTGTCTGTCTGTAGTAAAACGTCGTCACTCCCAAAACTATACCTAATTTCAGTCCGAATATTCCGTCAGTGTATATCACTTACGGTTAGAATACGCATTGAGGGTCAAATCTCCTACATGCAACATATAGCCAATTCCATCTGGCATGAGCAATGGCAGGGTGAGGTTACTGGTTTGCCTGGTGTCCTTCAGGACTTGTGCCCGGTGCGCCCTTTTGTAACCCAACTTCCAAGGAGGGATCGAATAGTGGTCAACCGGGTTGCCACTGGCCATACCCGTCTTAGCAGAAGCTCGAGATGTTGTGTGTGGGAGGCGTGAGGGTGATCTGACTATTCGCCACTTTCTGGAGGACTGCCCAGCCCTTGTGGACCTCCGAGTCCAGCATTTACTGAATGTACAAGTAGTGGGTAAAAGATAAGATCAAAAGTTACTCCCAATAAATTAATGTAAGAAGAATACTATTATTTTGATTTTGGACATTTAGATACCTTTATAGCGTCGATTGCCAAAAGTTAATTCAACCTTTACATAGGTAGATCCTCTAGGAGTCGTAGCTGAGTTTTTTTAGGATAGCAACCTACGGTAGGATGTCCAAAAACTGGACATTTCCCACCCTTTCTGGGAGAAACCGGACATTTGGACATCAGAGCGACTTGATATTTTCGCCCGGACAACTTCGTAAAAAACTGGACTGTCCGGACCAAAACCGGACACCTGTCAACCCTGACCACACTTCTGAACTCTTACGTGTATCGATGAAAAAGGGGATGGGATGAAATTAATTTTGTTATTGACTGTTCCGCCTTTGAAGCATCCTATAACTTAATTTGCGTGGCAGCAAACACTGTCAGCAACCCCATCCCGTTATCGGCTAATTCCGGCGAATTTGGGAAAAGCGAGGACGAGGGCGAAGTTCCCCAATTAATCCATTGAGGGGAGTTGTGGCGGAACGAGCATTTTGGCTGGCGTCCGAGACACCTGCAGGAACTAATCTGCAGAGTCGATAAATCAGGTTGACCCTGCCAACACTTTTCCAGAGTGTGAATAATTCGATGGAGTTACCTACTTCAATCATTGAAGTTAGATAGAGATAGTGGGATGAACGCATAAACTTCAATTGGTTACAAATGAATCGAGCGTAAATGGTACGTGCTGGCAAAAGTAAAATATATCTTCAAGGTGGTTCCAGGAATCGTTTGCAGCAGCCACATATTGCAGGTGGCGCTCATTGCGGCTAACATCTGTACCAGATGCTGGTTTAAATCAGGAAAATTGGATAATAATTATAACCTGGATAATAATTATAACGTAATTATAATTGGAATGTAATAAAGTTGTATATTGAACTAGCATCAATGTTCAAAATGTCCACTATTCTGTTGGGAAATAGGAAAAAGCGTAAAAAATTTCTGTAAGCAGAATATGGAACTCCAGAGCAAAGGAAAGTGGTTATTTTCTAACCCACTTAAAAACGAGTTTTTTCAAGCATGTTACGAGCATATCCATTTCGTATCCTCAGTACGAATCAGTAACAAAATGATTGGTTTCGAGGTTTCCCAAAGGAGCTCCATCTCAATTCCAGCACCGCGAACGAAGTTAGCCTCATACCTTCCAATGCTGATCAGAATTCCTCCATATTTTGTATTTGTATTCTAGATGGCCAAATGGAGCTAAATTGAGGTTTCAGCATCATAAGTTGATTAAGGAACAAATTAGACTCGAAGACTTCTTAGCTGATCAGTGAGCACTGATTTTGAATTCTTGATATTACTTGATCCGTAGGTATTCACCAATATGTCTGCGTAGATGTAGGCATATGAGTAGAATAAGAGCACCCGTACCGCGACAAGGTCAATAAAGTAGGTCGAGGTTGTGTTAATCAATTAGGTAGTAAGCAGGGGTGTGAAACTAGGTCGCGGTGATAAAGCTAATTGCTAGATGTAAACGTAATTGCTAGGTAATTAGTTAATCAAATTGGTAGATACGGAAAGTGTTTTTCCCTCCTCCCAATTCTCCTATTTGCAACTTGAAGCCAATTCCATCTGGCATGAGCAATGGCAGGGTGAGGTCACTGGTCTGCGTGGTGTCCTTCAGGACTTGTGCCCGGTGGGCCCTTTCGTAACCCAACTTCCAAGGAGGGATCGAATAGTGGTCAACAGGGTTGCCACTGGCCATACCCGTCTTACTCACAGACACCTGCTTAATGCAGAAGCTTGAGATGTTGTGTGTGGGAGCTGGGAGGTGTGGGGGTGATCTATCTATCCGTCACTTTCTGGAGGACTGCCCAGCCCTTGTGGATCTCCGAGTCCACATCAGCCCCCTCAGTGGGTTGATGTATTATCCGGACCAGACAAGGACCGATCCCTGTTGTTGTACCTGAGAACCGCTGAGCTCTACTACGAACTGTGATATCTGATCTGTAATATATTTATATAGTCATGGTTTTATTTCACTTTTTGCTGATTTATATAGTAACATGTATACAGTTATTAGCCTATTTTACATCTAGTCTTAGTTCCACCCTCCGATGTGCCGGTGGAGTCCGTGATGGCGCTCCTTCTTAGTCAAGGATGGCAACATAGCTCCCCTTAGTTAGAATCGTACCACTTGCAGTGTCCCTTTGGACACGTTGCTCAATGCCGCTAATGACCCTTCTGGTTGAGGAGCGGCTTGAAACTTTAAATAAAAAAATAAATCTACAATCTGGTTGATGTATTATGAGCTGGATAAGAAATCGCCGTTTCTTCAATACTGTTTTAAAGAATTTGCTTCGAAAAGGAATAAATGGTAGAAGGAATGAAATTTCAAAATGTTGAGTTTTTGAAAAAGTGGGTTAGTTGTATGCTCCAAGAATTTACTTCTCACAATAACACGAAGCAGCATTTTCTGTTACAATGATTATATGAGTGGATTATGTAATCGTTGTACCTTTTTATTCAGGTTTCCAGCGTTTTTCGCCCGTGGGAATTTTCCACTTCTTCACCGTTGATAATTTTGTTCGTGACTTTGCGATTCGGTGGCGTTCTAAGATGACGTAAGAAGGAAATAATGTAAGAAGTTTTAAGACAATGCAAATAACCAACTTTTATACTGTTGTTACAAAGGCTTTTTTAGTGCTTTACTAAGCTTTCTAACTCAAATTGGCTCATAATCTGTGAGCAGTATAAATGAATCGTTTATTTCTGAAACCACCAAAGCGACAAAAATTCAAAAAATGTTGTTTTGATGGTACTGTTCACTTCGGAGGTGAATACATCGTTTAGTGCAGAAATAACCAATGTTCCATATATATTATCGTCAATGTTATTTGACAGCCTAGAAAAGAATCCGTTTATTTCAAAAAGAACCCAAGCGCCGGAGGTTTATGCAGTGTGTTTTTTTACTACTCTTCAAAGGTTTGAAATCTCCCTTGGCCTTTTGTCAATAGCTTTGTTTGACTGTTCAAATTGACATCGAACGTTTTATAAAGCACCCTACTGCCCGAAGCTGTCTCATTATAACTAGTTTTAGCGAATTTTCGTCGAAAATGAAGCTATTGCAATGGCTCGAAATATTTTAAAAATACAGCTTTGGGTCCGCCGATCTGAATTTTCGAAAAAAGAAAATTTTTATTAAGAGAAGGCTCATAAGCGTATTATATGCCTAATATATAAGCGTTTCAAATAATAAATACGGACTTTGTCCTACACATATACAGGTATACCTTGCGAGCGAAGCGAGCAACATCCCCGAATAAACTTTTCGTGGTTCCACGTTGTTTTATAAGATTTAATTTGTTAGTAATAATTCCCAAAAAAAACGTCTGCCAAGTTGGGTGGGCAGTATAACTTCCTCAAGCGAGCGAAGCGAGCAGCATCCCCTACAGAAGTTAAGCACCCTTAGAGATCTACCGTTTGCGAGCGAAGCGAGCAGCATCCCCTACAGAAGTTAAACCTACCCTTAGAGATCTACCGTTTGCGAGCGAACCGAGCAACATCCCCTAAATGCCATACCTTGCGAGCGAAGCGAGCAACATTTTCTACATGCCAGACTTTGCGAGCGAAGCGAGCAACATATCCCACATGCCAGACTTTGCGAGCGAAGCGAGCAATATTCCCTACATGCCACACGTTGCGAGCGAAGCGAGCAACTTAATGGAGGGTCCGGGGGGCTTGCCCCCCGGCTGGACGTGGAGGCGAGCGTAGCAAGCCGGAGCGGCTAGTACTATTAATAAGAATGAAACTCCGTCTGTCTGTCGCTCTGTCTGTCGTGTCTATGCACGGCCAAACGGCTGAGTGGGCCGGATCTACGAGTTGTTGGATCTTTTTGGGATTTTCCGATAGGGTGTATAAGGTACGTTTTTCGGAACGGTTTTCGCGGGCGAAATACAGCTTTGGGTCCGCCGAATCTGAATCCGAAATCGGATATCGAAAAAAGTGACGGGCGGTCGGTCAAATCACGAGCGGAAGCGCGAGGGAACCGTTTAATATGACGTTTTTGATCGACCCGGGCCGCCCGTTTCACAACGTTGCTTACCAGAAGGGACCCTCACAGGGGGGTTCCCATTTGCACTTCTACGCAATACCTTGCGAGCGAAGCGAGAGCCATTTCAACAGAATAAATACGGACTTTGTCCCACACATATACAGGTATACCTTGCGAGCGAAGCGAGCAACATCCACTAATAAACTTTTCGTGGTTCCACGTAGTTTTATAAGAATTAATTTGTTTGTAAGAATTTCCAACAGAAAAAAACGTCTGCCAAGTTGGGTGGGCAGTATAACTTCTTCAAGCGAGCGAAGCGAGCAGCATCCCCTACAGAATAAATACGGACTTGCGAGCGAAGCGAGCAACATCCCCTAATAAACTACCCCGTCTGTTTGTTTGTCTGTCTGTCGTGTCTATGCACGGCCAAACGGCTGAGTGGGGGGAGTCTACGAGTGGGGGGATCTTTTTTGGATTTTCCGATAGGGTGTATAAGCGAATTTAAAATTTTCTAATCCTACCCGAACCATGGGCCGTAGGGCGGGAGGGGGGTCGAAGTAATAATTAATGTGCGCTTTTTGGACTTCCCCGCTTCCCCTACCCCTTAAACGGCCGTTGACGTACGGGTTTCGTAGGTTTTCCTACGAGGAAGACGACGGCGCGATCGGATCGCGAAAAAAGTATCGGGAAATGCGTCAAAAAAATGCGAGAATCCGGACCCGTTTTCTCGAAAAGTCCGCCGAAAAACTTGGTTTTTTCCGAAAAATATACCCCATAAAGGTACGTTTTTCGGAACGGTTTTCGCGGGCGAAATACAGCTTTGATCCCGCCGAATCTGAATCCGAAGTCGGATATCGAAAAAAGTGACGGAAAGTAGGTCAAATTGGGAGGGGAATTGCGAGGGAAGCGTTTAACATCAGAAATTAATCGACCACGGGCCGCCGTTACACAACGTTGCTTACCTGAAGGGACCCTCACAGGGGGGTGGTTCCACGTTTTTATAAGATTTAATTTGTAAGTAAGAATTCCCCAACAGAAAAAAACGTCTAAAGTATAACTTCCTCAAGCGAGCGTAGCGAGCAGCATCCCCTACGTTAAACCTACGAATTTGCGAGCAAAGCGAGTAAAATTCCCTAAATGTCATACTTTGCGAGCGAAGCGAGCAACATTTTCTAATGCCAGACTTTGCGAGCGAAGCGAGCAACATGGAAAAAATTTTCGTGTGTGTTTGTGTGCCGTGTTCGCGAGAAGGCTGTGTACCTTGCGAGCGAAGCGAGAGCCATTTCAACAGAATAAATTCGGATGTGTTGTGCGTGCCATGTGTGGGCAGTGTTGTGTGTGTGTCATTCCAGACGATAACTCTCCTAAGAATCGAGATAAAATTACCGTTCTTGCGCCAAAAAATCAAGCATTCTAAACGAAATTTTGTTTTGAGTGAAGATAAATGGGCATTCTAGGATACATTTTTCAATATTTCCACACCAAGTAGAGTGGCGGCCTTGGTTCAGGGCATTTTTAATGAAACTCGGAGATGTTGTGTTTTGCTTAAATGTAGACTTAATTTATCAGAGATAACTCCACTCCATCATCGTTGTGTCAATTTTTATCTTTATTTATTTATTCATTTTTATTTTTTTCTAAACTCTACCGCCTTACCACCCACGTATCCTCTTAGGCAAAACGGGGTGAATTCTACCATTCAAAAATTAAATATACAGGGTGACCTCAAAAACGCCCCCCTAAAATCGTTGATAGTGGGTCAAAGCAATAATTTTTCTTTCGATCTTTATGTTTTTTTTTGTAAAGATCTCAAAATGACAAAATTGCACATACCGTACGTGCGCAAACGTGCGCAATTGATATAAACTTCCTTAATTCGAGTGGGAACCCCCATTATTTATTGTAGATTTGAATTCTACGTGAAATTTCATGAAGAAATGACCTATCACTCACATTGCGCAAACGGGCGCGATTTCGCTCCAAAAGTGCAATAAATGAGTTTTTAAAGAGACTCAATTGCCACATGAAGTACATGATTACGGTATTTCTTCGTGCTGAACCTCGTCATGATGTCCATCCATTGATATATGCAACACCAACTTGGGAAAACACCGAAAAATTGACCAGAATTGCACTTTTCTAACTTTTTCCACAAAGCGTACTAAAATTTAGGGTTTTTGGTGTTGACCCACGAAATAAAATTCTACGTAGAATTCAAATCTGCAATAAAAAAAGGGGGGGTTGTGATTCAAAATAACGAAGTTGATGTCTATTGTACACGTTTGCGCACTTGCTCAATGCGCAATTTTATCACTTTTGAGATCCTCACAAAAAATCATTAAGATTGAAAAATATATAATTTTTTTGACGTATTATTAACGATTTTAGCAGGGGGAACGTTTTTGAGGGCACCCTGCATGTGAAAAACGTTAAACTCAAGGATTCTTCACAGAATATCTCAAAACGGATTTTAATGAAGACAATTTTTGAAAATTTTGATTTTAGAATTTTTGAAGCCATTGCAATAGCTTCATTTTTTACGAAGATTCGCTAAAAGGTAAAAATTTGCTGTAGTGCTACGAATGAATTCTATTGAACGAGGATCTTAACATGACTCACATCTACTTGAACCGACAAGCGCGCATTGAGGAAACTGTGTCCCTTCATCAAGCTAAGCGGACCACGACTTTCGTTTCATTAGCGAAATTCCAAATGAATCAAGATAAGTTCTCCAGAGTTCAAAAACTCTCAGAACTCACAAAGCTGACTGGTGTATCGCGGATTTCCTGTTAAGACGAGGAATTCATACCAGATGCTCTAACTTCCATCTGGTGTGAGGATTCTGACATCTGGTACGTTTTCTGAAGAAGAATTTGAAGAAACGTCTGCCAAGTTGGGTGTGGCACATAGCTTCCTCGTTTACCTATCATGAATGAATAGATCATTGAGAGGTTTTAAATGATCTTGAAAACTTTCTTCTACGAAAACTCAAGAGGTCCGCGTCACTAAATTTTCTTTGTAGTGTGTATTTTCCCTACTTCAACACTTCACGTGTTGGTGTAATGTAACTATTATGACCAATAAATATATTATTATTATTATTAAGTACCTATCATTGTATTAGTGAGGAATCAAAAACTCACTCATAGATAAATGTAGGCAGAGACTAAGTTAAGACTCACATCGGGCTAAAGGCGCAGAATCCGAATTTTAGGGCAGAGATGAAGAGCTCCAAGTGAATGTTGTTCATTTTCAATTATGGAAACATCAATGCACGACACAAAACACATACACGTAGAGAAAGCAATGTGAAGCCTCACATCTTATGATCGTTTAATCAATAAAACTAAGCAATGCGCCCATATATGAAATGGGATCGACAATAGAGTACAATCTTATGCCTCAATAAAATGGTTCTATACATAAAACAATCGGTCCAGTCGGTCAATTCATTTTTTATGTCCGGTCGTAAGTATTGTACATACAGAGGAAGGAAAAGACCGACCAAAACAATTCCAGTCATGAAGCATGACATTATGAGCGAATTTTGGTAAATTATCGATTATATTTTACATTGTTTTGAAATTTAAACACTTCGAGTGCAAAGGATAAGTTAACTACCAATTTTAAGGCAAAAAACACTTTCTAAATAGCATTCTGCATTTGAAGAAAGATTTTTAATTTTTTAGCTGTTCTTCAGTTTTCATAAATTTTGCATAAAATATTAATGGAATTTAAGCGCAAATTCCTGTATAGTTTTGTACATCCTTTTTTTAATTTTCTGTTCGGTTATTGATAAACTTCTTTAAAATATATGTATTCTACGGTTTTTAGCCATTTTTAGTGTTTTTTTTTTCTTCTTTTTTTAGCACATTTTTCTGAAATATGAGCAATCACATGTGATCGATCCTGTGGAAAGTTTTCGTCTGGAATGACGCGCAATCTCCAGGGATCGTTCCAGAATGCCTCAAATACCGTTTTCGATGAAGAAAATTTCGGAACAATTCGCTAAATGACAAGCATTTCAACACTCTACATACACATCACATATCACTTTTTTTTTAAGGTTTAAGCCGTATCTCAACCAGAAGGGTCATTAGCGGCATTGAACAAGGTGTCCAAAGGGACATTGGACGTGTCACGATTCTAAGGGGAGCTACGCTACCATCCTTGACCAAAAAGGAGTGCCATCATGGACTCTACTGGCACCTCGGAGGGGGGAAAAAATGAGGGGCACAGTGATGACCACTGTTCAGCCCCCAAATTGGATTTTAAAAAAAAACCACATAAACAAAACAATACTAAGACCAGATGTAAAATAGGCTAATAACTAAATACATGCTACTATATAAAATCAGCAAAGTGAATCAAAACTACGACCAGATGTATATAGATATATCACAGATCAGATATCACAGTTTGTAGTAAAGCTCAGCGGCTCTCAGGTACAACAACAGGGATCGGACCTTGTCTGGTCTGGATAAAACGTCAACCCACTGAGGGGGCTGATGTGGACTCGGAGATCCACAAGGGCTGGGCAGTCCTCCCGAAAGTGGCGGATGGACAGATCACCCCCACATCTCCCACATACAACATCTCGAGCTTCTGCACTAAGCAGGTGTCTGTGAGTAAGACGGGTATGGCCAGTGGCAACCCGGTTGACCACTATTCGATCCCTCCTCGGATGTAGTAGTACAAGTCCAAGGACATCACGCAGACCAGTGACATCACCCGGTCATTGCTCATGCCCGATGGAATTGGCTTTATGTTGAATGTAGGAGATTTGATCCTCAAAGCGTATCGGCAACATATCAATGGAGTTATCACCAATGACTCTCCTTTCATGGGCATCTGCACACTCATTGCTATGAATACTCACATGGCTCGATACCCACATAAAAGTCATGGATCACATATCACTCTACATATAAAGAATATTAAGTGCCAGCTCCAAAACGAGTTTTGATTAATATTAAATAGAAAATTTTTAGGAATTTTTAGGAAAATTAAATTTATTGATTTACCTTTTTCTCGGAATTTGATGCCAATTCGATAGCTCAACAAATTTTCAAGGAAATTTGCTTACCTCCTCCCTCCTCCTCCTAACGCTCCCCAATGTTCGACAACGCTCGTTTGTTGATGCTATATCAATGTGGACGAAACTTTGGCATCATTTCTAGACGACTTTGATTAATAACATATAATATATGTATAGTATATTATTTCACAGATTTACTGTCGTTATTGATACACTACTCAGCTTATTGTCTGACCTAGTTCGCAGTATGCATTCATGCATTATGCAGAACGCACCACGTTGCAGGGAGCATCGCAATCAGTCATTTACTGCTTCTCCTGTTTGAATGAACAGCGTCCATGATTTGGCTCTGAGACAACGTTCTATTTTCGACCTCAAGACGATCGTGTCATCGAATATTTACTCACTAACTTATTGAATAGTTAGCTAATAATGCAAGAAAACATTTACTTCGCACAATTTACCACGGAGTCCCATAAATAATCTCTCCCCCTCCCCTAACTTTTTGATATATCGAAGTGAAACTTGGAGAGCGTTTTTGGCGCCAGTTTTAAGCAAATAAAAAAATCGGGAAAAAATTCAGAGCGATTTCCAGTAAAGATATTTATGAACTTTTAGAAAAAATCACGCTTATTTTTTCATCAGCTCGGATCCGAGAACGGTATGAGATTTAGCATTCATTCTAGTATCAAAATTTTGAAGAAGAAATTTTGAACAAGCTTAAACTAGTTCAAAATCGGAATAGAAATCTCCAAGTTCGAAAATGGAGTAAATTCTCTCATATCAATTCTCAGTCATATTCGAGTTATACGATTTTTAAAAGAGCTTTTCAGAGAAACCACTTCCTTTTTGGATTGAAACCATGTTTCTCCACTACAACTCAACCCAATCCGATTTTCAAGAATTTTTTGAAATCAGAGTTAAATTTTCTAATAGTAGTACATCTTTTGATTATCATACAATACCATCTAAATATTATACCTCCCGCCGTCTAAAACATGAAGAGTTTTGAAAAATAAATATTTCTGAAAACACATGAAACTTCAAGTTTTACTTGCCTAAAAAAATTCTGAAGATAGTCAAATCTCACTAAAACTTTTTACAATTTGTTCAACATTGCGATATCGTTTCAATTTGGTAGATACATTCTAGCTGGATTAAAAAAATAGTGGTCTTAGATATATGGCAAGGGGGCTTGAAGGAAGTGATCATGCTCGCAATCATTTTTAGCTTGGCGAGTACAGTCGACTAAAGAAGGTGCGTGGTTAAAAAAACCATACAGCCGGTAACTTATCAAGTAGTAATTATTTAATTGTTAATTAGTAAAAACTGGACATTTAGTGTCCAGAGAAGTTTTTGTCCGGACGCCTTGACAAAAAGCTGGACTGTCCGGGCTCAAACTGAACACCTGGCAACTCTTATTACCGCCCCGCTGCTGCTGTGGAAGGTTGACAGATGATATGAGAGAAATTTGGACGCACTATATATAATAATATAATTAAAAAACCGTTTATTCAGAATAGGAAACATTTCCCGCCTAGGTCTGAATACAGAAAAAACCATAAAATTGACAAAATAAAAATAAAATCAGTAACCATTGACAAAAATACAGTAATACGATTTGGAGAAATGGATAGCAAAAATAACAATGGGAGGAAATTATCAAAACAGTAACGAATACATTACTGATGAAATTTGGAGAGGAATGATTAGAAGTTGGGGGGGTTAAAGATAAGATGCGGAAAGAAGAAGGAAAGATAGGGTAAAAGAGGAAAGAAGAAGGGGAAGGAGAAAGGCAAAGCTCGAAAATTTACTCGAAATGCTCCCTAAGGGCAGAAGTGAAGGCACTAAGCGATGGAAGGGACCTAATACCTGCAGGCAGACCATTTCAGATCCTTGGCTCTGCTACGCGTATGGGATTCATTGAACGGTTCAGTTCTCGCAAAAATTTGATTTAGAGTAGCAAGCCTAGTGGATGAACTGAACGAAAATAAGGAGTCCACGTAAGATGTTATTGAGGTGGATCTGTGCAAATGCTTGAATATAAAGCGTAGCAGACGAATCGTCAGATAGTCAAACAAACCACATCCCAAAACTTGATTTATGTAAGGGGACACATGACCTGTAGGCTTGAGATTATAGATATACCTCACAACTGTTGGAGGCCACTCCAATACGTCTCTTGGAGGCTCCATCACAAGAGCATAAATATATACATTATGTCACCATACGTGAATATTGGCAAAATTAAAGCCTTGATCAAATTTAATTTGGTTTCATCTAGGGTAGATATGCTAGTTTCTTCAAAGAATGCAGTGAAACATACATTTTTTGGCATATTAAAGAAGCATGTTCAGACCAGTGCAAGTTAGGCGTTAAAACGGTTCTTCAATTCTTCACCTAATTACATAAATTTATTGGGATACAGTTCAGCATGATCCTGGGGAGGTTTTCGAGTTCCAGTGGCCTAGTAGTACGAATCATAGCTTGTCGAATTTCGAATTTGACCAATTTCAACGCAAATATAGGGACACATGACCTCTAGGCTTGAGATTATAGGTATACCTCACACAACAGTTGAAGGGGTAGAATATGCTAGTTTCTTCAAAGAATGCAGTGAAACATACATTTTTTAGCATATTAAAGAAGCATGCTCAGACCAGTGCAAGTAAGGCATCAAAACGATTCCTAAATTCTTCACGGAATTACATAAATTTATTGGGATACAGTTCATCATGATCCGGGGAAGTTATCGAGTTCCAGTGGCCTAGTAGTGCAAATCATAGTTTGCGTTTTC
This sequence comes from Adelphocoris suturalis, assembly GCA_030762985.1. Lineage (NCBI taxonomy): Eukaryota > Metazoa > Arthropoda > Insecta > Hemiptera > Miridae > Adelphocoris > Adelphocoris suturalis. The sequence continues at coordinate 54,210,203 of CM061043.1, forward strand.
GAATTTTGAATATGACCAATTTAAACGCAAATATGGACCATTAGTGGGAATCGTTTGTAATTTGACCGTGGTTAAAATAGCAGGTATAAAATTAAAGAAGTCTTCTTACCTAGAAACGCTGCAGTGAACTGCCTGACGACTCCGTAGCGTTTCGCAGTCAACATCTCTGCAACCGTCAGGACATCTTAGACAGGGAATTTATTGTAGATTTCAGATTGGGAAACAGTATTTGAATGGTGGAGTTTAGCGGGACAATTGTAACCAAAGAAATTGGTGGTGTAAAGTGTGAAGCCGTTTCACTGACTAAAGGCGGTCGGAGTCGAGTTCGAGATTCGATAAAGATAACGAGGGATTCAGGTTCAGAGTAACAAACTTAGGTTAGGTTGATGTGCGGAACCCGCGCCTTCTACTGTCTGCTCTCGAGGTCAAGATTTCCCTCTTCGCACTGTCAAGTTCAGCTGTGGTGGTGGGGGAGCGGTCGCGATTTGAGACCGGCCGGCTCCACAGCTGTTTCGCTTATGTTTTTTTTCGATCAGGGCGTCTGCCACATGAGGGTTGGGTAATCACGTCTATCCCAAAAGATCCATGATTTTGATACACGTGTCTTTAAAAGGGGTGAAACTGAGGGAAAAAGGCCGTTTTAGCGAATTTTCGTAGAAAATGAACTATTGCAATGGCTCAGAAAATTTAAAAACAAAATTTTTGAAAAAGTGTCTTCATGTAAATCTGTTTTGAGGCATTCTGAAAGAATCCTGGACTATCAGTTTTTCATATTTATATGAAAATAATATATATATATGTCATTTCCCATAGTTAAACTTTTCATGATTGTTTTGGCATTACACTCTTGAAGAAAATGAGACCCAACGACAACAAGAGAATGCTTCACCGTTCGGAAAAATCCCATAGTAACAGGTGCTTACGATCCTCCAGGCCTAAATATTAAACGTTGAAGCGATATCCAAAAATACGAACATTCCTTGCCAACGTTGCAAACATCCCAAATTAACCATGTTCTCATGCAGTTTCGAAAAAGGCTGAAGCCGAAATATGAAAAATAGTTTTATGTTGTTATTTTCTGTTCTCTTTTCTTACTAACATTCAAGCTCTTCTAGAGTCATTCTTCAAGTGATATATATATATACAGGGTGTCCAACGAGACGTTGACCCCCCTGTTAAAATTGTCATTTGTGGATCAAGAAAAAAATTTTTTTTTTCAAACTTCATTTTTTTTTTTTTTTTTTTTTGTGAGGATCTCAGAAATGACAAAGTTGCGCAGAGCGCAATTGCGCGACTATGCGCAACCAACATCAACTTAGTTTTCTCAAATAGGAACCCCCCTATTTTATTCCATATTCGGATTCTACACACAATTTCATGAAGATTTGACCCCTCATTCGATTCTTTCGGCCACGCGCAACCCGTTCAGCTAGCGCTCAAAGTTGCGCAACCCTATGGTTGCGCCGAAATTCGATAAATAGTCTCCCGAGGTGTGTTGATTTTTTTTTTTTTTTTTTTTTTTCTCTTTCCCTCCAATTTTCTCAACCGGGCTGGGAAATGGCAACGGCAGAGTTAAAAGAAAATTAAAAAAGTCCTTCATTTTTTAAATTAAAAAACCTCATCTGGTGGATGAAAAGCTATACTTTTAGTTAAGAAAATAAAAAAGCACCATTTCGTTCGAAAAAACTTGAGAAAAAGAAAAAAATCAAACGAGGCATGATGGCATAGATCTCGCACACGGAACTGGGAAGAATAAGCTTATTCCAATGAACCTGGAGGATTATAAGCGATAAATCGCCTTCATGATTTCAGGAAACGTCAACTTTCCAGATATATCTTACATCCCAACTTTGAACCTCTGTTTTGATGAAACTTGGACTCCTCTCGTATTCACTCGTAAGGAATAATTTATTTTTCTCTTGAAAACTTGACAAAAAAAAAAAAACGAGTTGCACTTGCGCGAATCAGCGTTTAATGGCTATGCAAATTCAACACTCACACCCTCGGAAAAATATTTATTGCCTAAAAAACCTATTTTTGGGCTATAAAAGCGTTGATATTGAGTCAAATGAAAAAACGGATAGCACCACGTGACTCAAACCCTCTTCTTTAATAGCAGACTATCATTTACGATGCGTTTTTTTCTTCATAAAATTGTTAACAATTGCTTTGCACTCAACAAGTTCAAATTTCAAAACAATCTAACATTATAGAATACGATAATTTGCAAAACTTCGCTCATACGATCTTGCTGCATGACTGGAACTTTTTAAACGTAGAATACGTTTTTGCGAAGACTCTATTACCGAAAATCGTCATCTAACAACGCAACAAAAAAATCTGCCAAATTGGTGGACAGTATTGCTTCCTCTCACATATTGTAACATGAACGTGTAGAATCAGTTGAAGTACAAACTAAAAGTCGAAATGGTTGAATGTAAAATATACGTAACAGTATCTAATGGTGTCTGTGTTCACAGCAGAGCTGTGGGCAGTGACACTGGCTGTTCGACACTGCCATTTATTGCGAGTTGGGAATTATTTGATTTGTAGCGATTCACTAAGTACCATCGAGGCGTTCAGGGACTCATATTCTGATGATCCCCTAATACAAACCCCACGTGTATCGCCACCACATTGGGTTCAACCATAACTTTTATGTGGGTGCCATGTGGGTATTCATGGCAATGAGTGTGCAGATGCCCTTGCAAGGAGAGTCATCGGTGATAAATCCGGTGATAAAATTCCCTTTGGACACCTTGTTCAATGCCGCTAATGACCCTTCTGGTTGAGATGCGGCTTAAACCTTAATAAAAATTGAAAAAATAGTAGTACACGTAGCACTTACCTTCAGAAGATTGAAGGATGGATATCCGACAATATAATAATTGCTATTCTTGATTTGGAAACCAGCCAAGACTAACAAATTTAACGATTTCAACTTTATAGCCAAATTGAGTTAGAAGAACGTTTCTGAGTGTCTGTACCTAATTAAACGATAAACAGCTGAAAATAGTTACTTTTTACTTTTTGGTTTTATTGGTTCATTGAGATCCTCAGTCATGAATAATGGAGTGAGAGGAAATACTGCGATAAATAAAGTGAAATAGACAATATAATTAGTGTAGGTATTCAAGAACTTAAAAAAAAAACTATTTAGTTACATGTCTGGATGCTCGCAAGTTCGCATCTCAAAAATACATAACATCAAGTAGTCAGTTCTTTAGTAAACATTCTGTAGCAGGCCCTGCCTATTTAAAAAGATTTGGAAAGTGCCCAGTTCAGGTGGTTCAGTTTCCATTGGTGCCCAGTTCAGGTGAGCCCTACTCTCAGTGGGGGTCCCTAGTCTGTTAGTAGGTATAAGAAGCATGTTTATTCAAGAGTCGGTATCAACCTACACAATATAAACATCAACTTTGTATAGTCAGATATCAACAACAAAAAAGATTTAGAGTTCATTCTCAACTTACTAGAGAGTTTTTGACGACTTCAACTCAACGTCACTCGTTACCATAGTCTTGAGGGAGCTAATGAAGATGCTAACCCAAATGGAACCGGGGGCACTGTTGCCTCAATTATAATGTCAATGGCAACGCGATACCCCCCCCCCCCCCCCCCCCGCAGTCTTGTTGTCTACTGGTTATCTGATCAACTTCTTTATTTCGATACGAAACGCCGATTTTCAATGAATTTGATGTTAGTTTCAGTACAAATACGGAATAGGCTCGCATTTTGGTTTATTATTTCCAATAAATAAGCCTATGTGATCGTGTAGCAAAAAATTTTTATAACCCACCCTCAAACTTTGTCACTTTACGTTTCAAGGTGCGTAGAATCCAAATTTGAAATGTCCGTCCGCCGTCCGCCTTCGCCGTTCGCCGTCCGGGCCATAAAAGGCCTAAGAATTTACTTAATAAACCCGTTCTTTCGCACATAGACTCCATTTGGGGTCTAGTTGGTCCTAACGTTTAACCATCCCGATCGCTTTACTCGCATAGGTGCTATGGGCCAAAAACAGGCGAATAAGTGTCTTTTTCGATGCTTTGAGAGTTAGACGTGTTAGACGCACGCCTGGCACGCTTGGCAGGGGGCCACGGTGGGTGGTGAGGGGGGTGAGTGGGGGGGTGGAGTGAGAGGAGGCGCCGCGGCACCTTGAGGTGGGTACAGCATTCCTTCGAGGCATAAATATATGTTTTTTTCTAGGTCATATTTGTGTGTAAATACCAATGCTTTCCCTACGCATATTTAATAACATATCCTCTCGACTTTTCGTACGTACTTAGATAATGATATTATTAAGGCAATAACTATTTGAATAGATATGAGCTCAAATCGAGAAATATAAATATGCGTATATAATTATAGAAGTATAGGTTGTGGCAACTCGAAATAGGACACGCCAAGGAGTCTGGACGGGCCTTATGACGTACGCAAGCCAACTAAAACTACGATCAAACTCAATTGAAAAAATAATAAACCTTTGTGAAATAATTTGCAGCGTTTTTGGTTTTGGATTCGTAAACAAGGAATGGATTTAACGCAAAGATAGTGAGCCACAAGTGGGGAACACCGCGGATTAGTTGCTACTCATAGGTAATTATATCCGTTATGAACTTCATGTTTATGGGGGTCCCGTTGCGTAAATCATCAACAAGTATGAAAAAGTATTCTATGACAATGGACCAGGAATTTACCTGATAATCGTCACTGGAGGCAGCACTTCACGCAATGTTCACGAGAAAACAGCTGAGAGATCAGGCAAACTAAGAACAATACTGCGAAGAAGTAGTGTCTCAAAACTCAGGTTTCTCATTTAAAATGTGTGAAATAATAAAAACAAGGCTGTAATCGACCAAATGGAGCCTGTGTGCAAAAGAACGGACTTTTCCGATCGAGTTGATGAAGGCGAGTAAAGCTAGACGGCGGAGGCGGACTTCAGATAGCAGATTCGGTTTCTACACGACGTGAAACGTAAAATAACCAAGTTTGAGGGTGTAAAAAAAACTATTATATACTTCACCAGTTTTAGAGTAATTTTGAGTTATCCAGTAAGGAAGGTTGAGTTAACATTTACAGGAAGGTTAGGCTGGTGTCGTGTGCTTTTAGATCCCCAAACGGGTGACGTTAAATGAGCCATTCTTACGTTCGACGTAGCTAACGTCCTCTCAAGGTCACGTAGTCTTGGGTACGTTAAGGGTACGTTAGTGGTCACCAAAAACATTAATGATCACCAAAAACTCTCTACTGACTCTCAAATAGCGTGGGGACACATACGGAACTTTTTGACTAGGAAAATAGTTCCGCATGTGTCCCCACTTTTTTCAATCCCATATTTCTCACTTACGCGAAGGAAACAGTTGATTTATCATGAATCCATTGGAAAGAGGAGATTTGGAGGTTTCCCAAACAGTCGTCAAATTCATTTTTTGATCGGTTAATGATAGATTTACATTGGTTTGAAAGTGGGCACACATACGGAGCTACACCCTCGGCAAGTAGGGTAGTAGTATCATCAAAAGACAAGGTCCCGGTCTGACGGAAGGGAATGCGATGACGAACTCTCGGAAAACAAACTAATTGCGTAGGTGAGCACAATTTACCAAGGGATACACTTAGAAATTATACACTTCCTACACGTAGGAATACACTTAAGAAATATACACGTAGACAGGCATCCCCATACATTCAATCATCATCTATTTCGATTCTTCCCGGCTTGGTTGGTTGGACTCTGTTGAACGATAACCTCAGTTGACTAGAGGTACCTAAATATTAGTTCTAAAATCCCAATTGCTAAAGCTCTCATGTCAACCAAAGAATCCGAGACTACCACAGCCAAAAATGTCACGATAAGCTTAAAAGTAACCAATCAGTCCAGCGACAAGAAAATAATTTGTATGGGTGTAATCACACTAGAAGAGGGGGAACGTACCTACTTTTATCACAACAATGTTGCTAAAAACGAACTAAATCACTTGCGACGAAGTTGTATAAACCCATTTCAAAACGGAAGTTAGTGAAAAACGTTGCCTATTTCCACGAAAAAATAAAGATTACAATGTTCCATAGTACTTCATAAGCATGCAGCCTTCAATAGTATGATCAACCGAGCACTATCTGTAGTGCTGTAGAGCACAGTTTGTAGAATTTCTTCATTTTTGCCCAAAGGGAGGAATGTTGAATGTACTTGAAAAATTCGAAATTATCAAAAGTGACAGATCTGGTAAATGTTTAAATGAGGATATCCCTCAATATATTTCACCTCTGATAAGTCCATTTCTATAAAGCTTGGAATTATCCCTTCAAACTGTTGAAACCAGTAATTCTTCTTCTCCTTTCACTTCATCTGATTAGCTATAATCCCCCTTCTCTCTGCTTGCACTTGATTGGTTGTACCTCTAGCGCCCTTTCCTATCTCTCGACCAATGGGATTCAATCTTCATTCACTTGTGACTATATAAGCTGTGTCCTTTCTAATGTGTGTTCAGTTACTGCTTGTTACTAATGATGAACCGTCGAAACCGATTTAACATTGTAACTCTTTATTTTTTCGTGGAAATAGACAACGTTTTTCACTAACTTCCGTTGCCAAAAATGTCGCTAAGACTGCACAATTCTCATGAATTATTCGTATATCCAAGCTAATACTACAATCCCATGGAGTTTCCCCGAATAATCGATTATACATTGTAACTCGCTCCGATATCGACTTTGTCGAACGCATTTTGGGGTTACCCAGAATTTCGATCAATCGAGGGGGTTAAAGAAAACTCGGGAGTGTTGTCAAACACGTAGATTGCATTTTATGGTTTATGTACTTTTAAGGTAATTGTAACATGATGGTAAATTTGAATAAACAGGCTTATGAGACGTAAAATGATATTTATATCATTAGCTGTAACACGGTATGCAGTAATTTACTTGAATGAAGAATGAATATAATATCGAAAAAAATGAAAGTTTACCATTTATTAAGTAGGAAATTACATTCTAAATACTTCTTAGTATGAAATAGTAGTAGGTATTAATTGAAAATATCAAGAATGAGCAATTTTTCGTAGAAGATCTATTAATAAACTTTAAGTTTACAAAATGCGTGACGAATACGTATACAACACATTTCCAAGTCAAATGAAACCTTTTCCAGACCAAAATGGGACCTTTTGAGAAAATGAGCCAAATGAAACGAAACCGCGCAAATCTCAGGCGTGGTAGAAAGAAGTTGACAAAATGAAAATTCGATGAATTTTAGTAATTGGATATTATCGAAGTAGTTCTCAACTTAGTAGAATAGGAAACATGGTTATTTGAGAAATTTCTTATAACTGTAGAATGTGAAGTGGGAAGGTACATCTACCTACTCGCCAAGCCCGCACACAGAAATAGGCGCTACCGATAATATAATTAAAGGGAGTCACCAATACGTCCGATGTCTTGTTTGTGGCTTATTCCTTGAAAATGTTCCCAAATCCTGATTGATTCCTAAAGATCTTGTTGTTTGTAATACTTCAAAATTTGTTCACTTTACAGAAATACACTATATGTTTGGGAAAGGTTTCATTTGACACGAGAAAACGAGACTTTCAGATGTTCAGTACGAACAAATAATTAGCAAATTATCGTCACCTTTTCAACGTTTCTTTTTGATTTGAGCGATTCGTGCACACTATAGTGCAAAATTAACCTTCTCAAAAAAATGAATGAAAGCGGAGTCAGTTCGAAAAACAGTGTTTCATAGAATCGACTCTGTGTGGTTTAAAACACTAGGAAATTGAGAATGGTCACTAGTTCGACGGTCTAGATGTTAATAAACAAAACTACGGTAAAAATTAAAAAAAAAAAAAAAATTGAAAATTACTTGAAAATTGTGTTATTAAGGACTACTTATCAGCTGAGGGTCTGAGGCAGATTTCATTTCTAATCAATCTAGTACATCAATTTATTTCCTCTAACGGAGAGTCTTATATGTACGAAACAAACATAGTTTAAAATAAATAAACAGTACATGGAACCCTTCTAAATGGTGGGAATATGACTTTGTCATAATGGGTTTCGTTTATCAACATTTACTGTAAAGCGTAAAATTTGGGGGCCCTGGAGCTCTTGAGTTTAGATAGTGCATCGAGTTTAGATTATGTACTATAAACTGGGTTTAATATGATAGGCTATTGATCTGAGGGCTGTCTAATAAAGAAAACTAAATCTTTTTGTAATAATTTGTATTCAAAGTAATATTCCGCAATTCTATGTACAATAAGACAGTCAAACATACGCTTCTCTTCCTCAGAAAAGATACTAAATTCCAAAGATGAAAAAAATTTGAAGAATCTCTGAATAGTCATTTTCAAAACCGATTAAAACTTGAAATAAGTTTTCATTCAATACATCAGAACCTCATACATTGTTTTGCACAAATCTATGTTCTGGCCTGTAAATTATTGTGATCAAAATTTGTTGCATATTGTTTCACAACTGAGTATTTTCGTTTCGGAATCATCCACGAATTCACATTTTTTACTGTTAAAGTTTTCAAATACAAGAAAAATGACCAGGAAACAATTAGACACAATCTGCACTCCTAAATCCGATTCGTAACCTGCATTAATTGAGTCGTTTGCTGAAATAGATCAAGGCCTGAGAATGTATCCACTTCCCGATATGGCGATGTTATTACCTTCATCAATGCGAATTTCAGCTGGATCAAGCTATTCCATATACTCGTGCCACAATAAAAGCCTTCGAAGCCCTTCGTTATTATTATTATTATTATTTTTTTTTTTTTTTTTGAACAGGTTATTCTAGGAAAACGTAAAATAAAAATTTTAAAAAGCCAGAGGAAAATGTAAAATTTTCTGGATTGAATCCAAATTAATTTCGCTTTATCGCAGGTATGATCTACGAAAAGTTTTAAAACAAATGCCTATAAGTAGTGTTTAGATCCTTGGAATGAGCCATAATGATATGGATTTTTTCTTCTTTAAATAGAATGATATTAATTGAGATTTCTACTTCGTGCTTGGACTCTTTTTACATCATTCTCCATCTTCATTTGAAATATGGATATGCGATTCCAAAGCCATTGAAATCCATTAACTTGAGAGATGGAGGGTTTTTAAGGTTAAATTAACGCATTGTGATGGGATATATTCCATGACCAACACATCGTCAATTATTGGCAGTACGAGGAAGGGAAACACCTTGGCTACACGACTGCTTTCATCGTAGTACGAGTATAGCGACGTAAACCATATAAGAACAGGTAACTCAGCCTATGACAGCACAGGTAGGATCATACCTAGCATTGAATATCCAAAACAGTACAATTCAGCGTATTAAATACCTACCTATCAATATTTGACTGATGACTGTCTTTCGTGACAAATTTTATGTCGTTCAGATCTCCGTCTACTTTCCCCTTATTTACATCTTTCTCTAGAACGTCTTGAATCTCGCCCAAACTCTTTCCCGCAGTCTCTGGGCACGTAAGGTAAAGTAAAATAAAGCCGACGATACCGAAGAAAGTGAATGTCACGTAATTCATGTAGATGCCAAAGTAGTCAGTAAGCATCTGGTAAGCCTTCAGGTTGATGAATGTTGTCACTGATGCTGTCATTTCCGTAATGCCGCCACCTATGCCCCGGGTGTTTGAAGGGAAGTACTCCGCTTGCATGGTTTGCAATAAAGGCCCTAAGCCGACGTTGGCTGATACGCAAAACCCTCCTATCATTAGGAACATGACCCAATAATAGTCTGTAACGTTAATTGATGTCTTTTCCGCCAGGAAGTAATACGTCGCAATCATGATATTGAAGAATATGGATCCTGCTAAAGAGATAAGAAGGAGCGGTCGTCTGCCGACTGAGTCCGAAATGAAAGCTGAACCAATGGAACCCAAACAAAGCACCACTCCTAAAGATATCGTCAACGTGTGCGCGTCAACTGAAGATCCTATCTTGAATGTTTCTGTGGCGTATGCGATTATCGCTGGCATTCCATTGAGGTACTTGATGCAGCAAACCAGTTGAACAATGAAGAAGGATTTCCTATCTCGTTTGGTAGCGAACAAATCCCTCCAGCTCCCTTTGCTTCCCATTTCTTTTTCTATGCACTCACAGATGGATTTGAACTCTTTGTCGACGTCTTCTGATCCACGAAGCCATTGCAGAGATGTCCGGGCTTTGTCCTGCTTCTGTCTCATCAGGAGATAGTATGGGGACTCTGGCATGAACGAATATATCGACATGAAAATTATAGGGAAAACCATGCACATGTAAGTGTATGTCTGGTAGTCGAAAAGTGGTCCGACGACGTAGCCAAAGAGAATCCCCGAGTACCACAAAGTCATGAAATGTCCGCTGAGTTCGCCTCGTATGCGCGGTTCTGCTATTTCTGCTATGTACATCGGCACAACCGAATATGCCACAGCTAAAGCGACGCCGTGGATGATGCGAACGAAGTACAGCACAACTAAGCTTCTTGTGGTGAGGATAAGGATCCACCCCACCAGGACCATTGGTCCCGTGCTCAATATCACTGGTTTTCTGCCATACCTGGAAATAGAAAAAATATTAATTTTAATTTTTGGTTTTTCATTTATTCAATGATTTTAGCCGAATCTCAAACAGAAGAGTCATTTGTGGCACTGAGCGAGGTGTCCAAGGTGTCACTGCAAGTGATATGATTCTAAAGGGAGCCATGTTTTCATTTCTCTACTAATAAGCCTACGATGCTGACATTCGGTGTGGAGCCTCTACAGGCCTGCTGTGTACGATTGAAAAATTGAGTTTGTTCGAAATCTGTTTTGAGGCATTCTGAAATGATTCCTGGATTTTAACGCTTTTATATATATATATATATATGTGTCATTCCAGACGATAACTCTCGATAGAATTGAGATAAAAACTTCGTTCTTTCGCCAAAAAATCAAGCATTTCAAAAGAAAGGATGAGTTCGTTGGACAACACTTTTTGAGCACATTAAATTGGTCAAATTTCAAAAAATGTACTTAAAAAATCACTAAAAAAAAGCAAAAAACCGCTAAAAATTAACAAATTTCTATTTTTTAGCAGAATGCTACTCGAAAAAAATTAATCGAACATGAACTAGGACATTTAAAAATTTAAGCACAAAATTGTACTGAAAAATGTACTTAAATTTAATTAAAATAAGCTAAAAATCGACAGGCACACTTGAAAAAATTGTAAAAATCCACAAAATCGTTTGTTCATTGGAATATTACTGACAAAAAGTTAATTTGCTATAAAATGTATAATAAAATTTTTATTTGACCCCAAAGTGCTCAAATTTCAACAGAATTTAACATAAATGTAATACGATCATTTATGAAAATTCGCTCATACGATCATGCTGTATGACTGGAACTTTTTATTTATTGGTTGCAACAGAAAATCGGTTTCTTCATCCACTTTGTGTTGGCTACTTGATATGATGTATGATGTTTTGTTTCTCGTTTTGCTTGTATTAATTAATTTTGAAAATTGTCTTGCATATTGTGATTTGAAAAATAAAGCTGATTTGATGTGATGAGTATTTCCTGTTACCTGTCAGCCATAAGGCCTGCCGGTATGGTCGCCACGACCTCGCCGATTTCGATGGAGGCGACCAGCCAAGACGTGTCGTCAGTCGTCAGACCCGGGATTTCGCTGTTGGGACCAATCAGCGTCGACATGAGAGGCTCCAGCCAGATGAAACACACTGCCGTCATCGTCACGCAAATCGCACCTAAGAAACATATCATTGCACCATTATGTATAAATCAAATTAAAATACAAATCAAAATTTCTTTCTCTGATAACTCTGAATTAGATTTTTTATTTCAAAAAAGAAAACAATAAGTAGCTATTTTTTTTAAAAACATTTTGAATTTTAAATTTTATCTCCCTGAAGTAGCCCCAGTTCCTGGGGAGAAACGTTGGAGAATAATAAAAAACCAATTCAAGGACAAAAAGGCTTTTTTTTTTTTGCAAAGTCCTGTAATAATTTGAACTGTTCAAATAAAGAAACGTAACAAAACAATAGCCTAGCAATGCAAGAGTACCTATTAAATTTCATTTAGGACGATTAAGCACCAGTTCCAGTCTTGTTTTAAAGTTTTTTACTGGCGACGTTTCGGCCTCTGACTGTAGACCCTATTCATACCAAATTATATCACAGTTGCTACACAGGCATGTTTGAGTCCTATTATAAAAAAATGTGGGTTTTTCAATGAAATTGTTGGTTTTCTCGAAAGATGACCCTCCATGAACCAACGTGTATGGGGTCGGTTTCTATGTATTTTTTCTCGCTGGACCGAATGGAAACTCTTGCAGATCTCTCAACTACGTTATAATGGAGTTTTACACTTTAATTAACTAGTTTTACCCCATAACACACATACATTTAATCGTAACAAACAAACTAAACATTTGCGATTTTAAGTGTAAAACTCGGTTATAACGGAGTTGGAGAGATCTACAAATGTTACCACTCGATACAGCGTGAAAAAATACATAGAAACCGACCCCATACTCGTAGGTTCATGGAGGGTCATCTTTCGAGAAAACCAACGATTTCATTGAAAAACCCACATTTTTTAACATTAAAACATCATTTTCTCCACTAAATAACAAAATAAAAGTAAACTTGATTATACCGTTGGAAAGAGTATTAGACGAAGCAGCTTTCATGAGATTTGCCAGTTTCTAGGATTCTTTTTAAAAAAGTAGTAAAGTTTTAAAGATTTTCAGAAATATTCTTTTTTCAAAATCGTCAATGTTTGAGCTGATGTGAGGGCCTTTGGATGGTACTTTTCAAGAACCCAAGTACACTATTCTTATAGTAAATTTAGTGCTGATTCCGAAAATGTGGTCAAAAATTAAAATTAAATGAAGTAAAGTGAAGAAAGTTGAGTTTAAACGAAAAAAAACACGGTTTTCCTGAAAAAAACCTTTAAAAAATCATATCTCGAGAACGGATTGAGATAAAAATATGCAGTTGGCGGCATTTTACTCCATTTTTGATGTAGTTTTACCCAAATGTTTTTTTTTTTTTTTTTGCATTTGCGAGAGACTCACCCTGTATGTACCTGTGTAGCATCTGTTCATATAATTTGGTATGAATAGGGTCTACAGTCAGAGGCCGAAACGTCGCGAATAAAAAACTTTTAACCAAGACTCGAACTGGTGCTTAATCTTCCTAAATCGTTTACATCCATTCATGGAGACACAAACTCCGCCCACCTCTACTATTAAATTTCGTTCGGGCAATTCTCGAGTCCCCGAGGTGTTCTATACGCAATTTCACGATTGTGGTGAAAACCACCCCCTCTTGTCAACAGCCCTTTTCAGGGCTACCAAAAAGAGGTAGACACGACACACAAATATTTATAAGACGTCGAGTTATAACTCCGTCAAACAAAATATTTCACCAGAGAGAAAATACGAAATTCTCTCTCAAAAGTGAAATATTAACTAATAACATACAAGGCGACCTCCCTAAACACTTACTGGGCGAGAGAGACGCGACAAGTATCTCGAACCAAGTCGCCTTGAATGAGAAAACCCAAACAGAAAATCAAACGTCCTCTAAAACTAACAAGGACAATTCTAACAAGCCTACTCGCCAATCAGAAACACTGATTACACGAGAGACAATAGGCGAACCAACCAGGAGGCGGCAAGCAACCACCTCTGGTCCAGCAGCCACCCCGGGGACCCCGTCTGAACAACGGACGCAGGGAAACCACCCGAGGACCCCGTCTAAACGACGGACGCAGGGAAGACACCTCAAGGTCGTCGTCTCCGCAACGGACGCTCGTAAGCCACCTCTGGGGACCCCGTCGCAGCGACGGACGTGGGGAAACCACCCCGGAGGACCAACTCAGCTATCATACTCGCAGATACTGAGAAAACAATGTGCGAGCCAATGAGATTACACAGTTGAATTAACGAAATTAAGCGGACCAATCAGGAGGCGGCAGGAGGCGGCCACCTCCCTATAATTACCCCGCTCGGAGCCCTCCGAAATTCATTCCACTCACCGCTCTCGACGACTACACTCTGAAGTACGAAGATTCTACACGCTCTACGCTGACGATCCTTCTGCTCCCGAGTTCATCTCAGAACGGCTTCCTACTGCTTTCTACAAGGCATACCTTCTCTCCACACAGATCTCACATTGGCATCTACGAGTCCAGTGATTATTCATCCTGCTCATTGCCCAACGTAGTTCTTCTGTCAGGACGCCACCCGGTACATCTATTGATATTCTCATTAGATCGTACGCCCGCTGGGACGTTCCGAGACGTGTCGCCCGGGTTTCGTAGCACTAGGCTCGTCACCGACCGCTGTGGGCACGCCGATAAATTACTCAGCTCATCCGCTCTAATTTATCGTCCAAGGAAGTCTTTTTCAAGACTACAAGGTAGGACCCTGACATCCGAGCAAAGGAAAGAAGCTCTGTCAAGCGAGTCCACCTTCCAAACCCTCTATTTCTATACGTAGAGGTATCGAAAACGAGTTAATAAACTCGAATATTTCGATGGAGCGCCGCCCGTCCTACTTCCTCATGCAAGGGGAGGCGGAACACGGCGCGGCCGGGCCTCTTAGCCCACGCAGCGCTCCCTACCCGCTGCTCGACTCGTCCGCTGTTCCTAGCGACGGCCCAAGGCTCGATCCTCGCGAAGAGATCGCCTTCTCACCTAACGTATTCATGAAGGAAACGTTAGATCAAGCCTCACACACACAAAAGTACGAGGATACCTTTCAGACCCGCTCTGAAGTCAATCATCATGATTCGACAAAGATTTCCGAATATCCACGATATTCTACACAAGGCTACCCGGCCGATCCGAGTGTCAACGTGCTAAAAACAAAGGATACTTTTCAGTACCTCAACCAAGCCCAGTATATTCCTCCTACAGATATAAATCTTAGGCCGGAATATTACACAACGGCTCAGCATCAAACAGATCGAACCCAGCACCCACTATGCGAGCCCAGTGCTCCACGCGGCTGCTACACGAACTATCCCCAAGTTCCCCCCGCCAAGCAAGCTGACCTTGGCGATTTCGCTCACATTCCTTACAGGAATACCTCAGGGACTAACCCGCATAACCAGAATGTAAATGTCCCACTTGGTCTACCTACACCAAGTAAAACATATATAAATCCACTACAACGATGATTAGGGAAACATTTTACAACGACTGATTAACTTTCTTATGTATAATTCAATATTCAATAATTTGATCTTTTTACATTATCAGGCTTGTCTTACCGACCTTTATGTCGGTTGAACCTTCATGTACTGGAACAGTTGATAATACTTCTGTTAATAGGTTGTAATTACTATAATCACATTAATCTTAATCATTAATTAATATACTTACCTAACGCTGATGGCTATGAATCGGTAAATGATCAAACGAAACAATATATAGCAGAATCAATATAAATAGAACGAAATAATTTGGACAGTAGAGATACCCCTTGAATGATGAAAATACTACTACCGCAATACCCTCATGTTACACCTTTAGTATAACCAAAGGTAACGACAAATTTGTTTCGATACTACAAGTTAATATTCTTATTAAAATATTCAGATATGATTTTCCAAAATCTGGTCTCCTGGAAACCCCATTTTGAGAAAAAGGCGTTCAAAGCTTGAGCAACATTAAAAAATAAAATAAAAATTGTGACCCCTAGACGGTCGTTGCGAGAATCCGGGCCACTAAACTATATAGATCATTCTGATATATATCTCCAACTAATCTGAATTTTCACTAAGGGATTGACTAAGTACTTGATGTGATGTATTTTTGAAATGAGAGCTTGAGAGCATCCAGACCACCAAACTACACAATTAATTCTGATCTATTCGTCCAAGAAATCTATATTTTAGCAGCGGACATGGATTAATAGAAATTGAGGCGCCAATTCATTCAACGGAACTGAGGTTCCTTGCACTAGTTCCCATTTGAGACTCTCCTCTATTCTCTTAGGTACCTATTCATGCAAAAAGACTATGGGGGAACGTAGTTACAATTCAACTCGGTAGGGGCGCGCACAGCGGGACAAGTTGTGTACACAGAGTCAGGTTGTCCCTGATTTTTGGTATGAGTCCCAGTAGAAGTGAGTAACGGTAAAAAAAAATTAGTAGAATCTTACACGTACTAAAACATGTCTGTGCTGTGGTTATTGAAATATCCATAGTCGAATGGAAACGATTGAAACAATCGATATCTGAACCAACCAACAAGTGATTGTACCATAACCTTCAAGCCGGCTTTGGTTTGTTTACCTTTTGTGATGTCTCTTGTCGATGTTCAATGCCCTGTATCCTGCATTTTATTTCGTGGTAATTGGCGTACGATGTGTAACATAAAAGAAATCGTAATCAGTGTAAAAGTGAGTGCTAAAGTTACGTGTTATGAACCCTTTGGAGAGATACGTCTCCTCATATACAAACACGATTGGATTGGAAGCGGTAAGTCAATACCGTCAATGATAAGTCTAGTGCTCCCAAGTTCATGAGCATTTTCATATAGCAAGACAGATTTAGTTTGGAAAGAATGTCTTTTTGTGTCCACCAAGAGAAGGGTTAATTACCTTAATTTTTAGATTGTAAGGTTATGCGGTAAAAATAATACAGTGTGCCTGCTCTTCCCTATTTATTTCCCTACATGATTACGTTCATTTTCTCTCGGTAGATAGGTAGGTATAATACATAGGAGTAGATAGGTTGGTACATAGGACTCAAATTCAAATTACGAGTAATTCTAAAGTGATTGTTTTCGCTCAATTTTTTCAATAATGAACCTTTGTAATCGACTAACCTTGTAACCTTTGAGTGGGACACCCTTTATAGGTGCTACAATGCCCTCTTTGTGACTAGTAGTACCCACCATAGGCACATATATGACAGTTACATATATGTATAATTTTTGACTGTTGTTGTTGCCCCTCCATGATAAATGGCTTTGCTACGCCACTGCTTCAATATACAACAAACTCGAAAAACTCAGTACAATTTAAAAGAACTGCATTGGATCCTACTGGAACAGCG
Organism: Adelphocoris suturalis; assembly: GCA_030762985.1. NCBI lineage: Eukaryota > Metazoa > Arthropoda > Insecta > Hemiptera > Miridae > Adelphocoris > Adelphocoris suturalis. The sequence continues at coordinate 54,227,270 of CM061043.1, forward strand.
ACATGCCCCAAGATTTTAAACAATATCAACCTCTATAAATTATTTGAAAACAGTTTACTAATATATTTTTGAGATTATTCTTTTTGTTGGCAGTAATTTCGTTAATGACGTTGCCTCCTTGTTTTCCAACAATTGGAATTCGGCCTTAATTATCTTACACATTGTACCTACTTTCGAATTTATTGTGGAAATATTGAAATTTTGTTTAGTATTGTTATTCCACTAGAATTATCCTGTGGTTAATATTTAAGGCTATACTTTTGATTGATGTTGGAATTAATTTTGGCTTTCTGTTATTCTAGATTCAGTGGCGCAACAATCAATTATGTGAGTACTCGATCTTATTAAATTTTTTCAAAATATAGTTTATTGAATAAAAAAATTAAAATACAACTAAGAACATAACTTTTCAAACATTAACAATATCAACTTAATTGTCAGCTGGCGGGCAAGCCTATATCGCTGAATATGAGTTCAATCAGTCAATTAGAATTCATGTTTTCTTATATGTACGTATGAAAAAATAGGATATGAAAAATGAAAATAAATAAATACCTACCTAATTCAAACAGCCATTTTCTAACAACGCGCCAACCATAATAATATATGACCTATGAGGCCTTATATATAAAATTCTAAATTATGAATTATTTACATCAAGTTACAGCACTTACGAATTCGTCTCCACCATTTATATATGTATTCATACTTTCAACAAATGATGTATTGAAACATATGCAATGGAACTTTTACTAAAGGTTTGTTGTTAATGATAGGTAAATAGCTTTATAATTTTCAAATTCGTATTTACAAAATCACACTCAATTCGATTTCTATCAGAGACTTTATAATAGAAACTTTGTTGAGTAGATACCTAACGTCTGAGCAAACGATTACTCAATGCCTTTTTCTGGAAAAATTCCAGTGTAATTTATCATTGGAACTATTATGGATATTCATAAACATTAACGCCGATTGCTGAATAGATAATCTTAAAGATGCATTCACACAAATCCGGTAAAATTGAAAATCTTCAAGGTAGACAAAGTTGTCGTGAATTTTGTGACCCAGTATGAAAATTCGTCTACGAATCTGGTATTCGTAGAAAATTAGTTTCTACATCAGCTACCTTTGATCTTTGTTCAGTATAGTATGCACCAGACTAGGTATGGTTGGTAGTACGTACAGTTGTTGGTTTTAGCAAATTTTTCTAGAAAATGAATGTAGGTTAGATTGATTTTTCTAGCAGAATATTCCCTAGAAAAAGTTTATTTACTATAAAATAGAACACTAGGAAATTCGGCAAAAAATTCTACTAAAAAGATTCGGATAAAGCACCTGAAATTGAGAAGTGTTGCAATTAGATCATATGATCTACTCCATTCTAAACCTAGGCTAAAGTTTTCTCAGAAATCAGTGAACTGATGTCGATTATCTACACTACATGCAGATACAACGACGCATGGATACGCCTTATTTCCCCCCCTGCAAAATATGTGTTTTGTGTCTCAAGTTGAAAATTTTTTAATTAAATTAGCTCAGTCTTCTGATCAGAAAAGATTCAATAATTTCAATCGTCTCTTAGTGTCTATCAGAGTCTCCCTATCACATCCAAATTTCCTAGGATGAACAGGAGAGATTTTAGCTCACTGCGAACTAAATCACTCGCGACTAAGTTGGTAAACCTATTTTAAAAACGGAAGTTGGTGAAATAAAGTTCTCATGTTTTTGTTTGTTACTAATGATGGCCTAACCGTCGAAATCGACTTAACATTGTTACTTCTTATTTTTGGTCGAAATAGACAACGTTTTTTGCACTAATGTCCGTTAGCTCACTCAGCTAATTTGGGATGAGCCAACCATTTCAATAGTCTCTTAACGTCCCAGGGACTCTCCCTATCAAATTTCAACTTCCTAAGATGATCAGAAGAGAATTTAGCTCACTAACAAAGACACTTTAAACAACCATGCAATTTGGGAACTCCCCAATACAATTTCTAATGATTTCTGATTTCATTTATGCAGTGCAGTTCGGTACTGAATTTGTTCATTGATATCGCGTTACAATTTTAGCATGGAACATGCTTTAGCCATCACCTAACTGGGCAAAAACGTGACAAAACCGTGGAACGAAAGTAGCGCGGGATTTTGTAATGATTTTCACTTACAACCAACTCGTTTCTAGGGAAATGTATGGCCGATTGTTTTCATCCCACGAAAATCGTTCGCAACTCGTTAAAAAGCCCTCAATTTATGTGTAAATTATATACTGCCAAAACCACTGTAAATATGAACGAAGCTGAGGTATACCCCTGATTTAGAAGAACTGTAAGCAACATTCGCGGTAGAAACCAACATCGATTTTTTGACATTTTATGTCTTTGCTATGGCACATAAACTAAAAAAACGTCACGGAAATTGCTCACGAAACGATTGTGTACACTCAAGTGATCGTTCTCAATAACTGATATTGTGAACATGACTGCAACCGCTTGTTAAATTCTGATGATACGAGTCTGCAACTAAAGACATAAAATGTCCCAATGCGTTGCAGACTCGTATGCAAGCGTTTTCTTTTGATTTACCACGTACAACCAAGTCGTTGCTGGGGAAATGAAACTTCTTTAGTTTTCACTGGACAAAAATCGTTCTCCACTCGTTGGGAAGCTCTCGATTTATCACGCATTTCTTTGGTACTTCTTCTTCTATTCATGTCGTAGTTTTATATTTATTTATGTTATAAATGGATATATAGTAAACAATGCCGCTTGTTTTGTTGTCACTTGGTTGAGAAAATAATCTTGGTTATAGTTATTGTAGACGCGCACCATAACAGAAAATTACCGATTTAGGTACTCTGTTCTAATTTCGATTAGGTAGTAAAACATTGATGTCGTAGTTTTAAATTTATTTAAATTTACGAATTAGCGGGAAGAAAGCATGTTCCATGTTTTAGCATTTTAGCCGAAGGCTCTAGGCGGGAAGTTACCGGGGGTCCAGGGGAGCGAAGCCCCCCGGGCAGGGTCAAGGGGCGGAGCCTCTTGCTAGGCCCGAGGGGCCAAGTTTTATTTGAAAGTATTTGAGCATTTAAAAAGACACATGACCCCCCATGTCAAAATATTATATTGTCTCAGTAACTCAGGTATATTGAATTTGATGGTCCACACTGACGTGCAGGTAAATTTATGAGGGAGATAACGAAGTTCACACTATCGGTTACGTAAACGTTTCAAATAATTCTAAAAGAATCAGTGATTCGCGGTTTATTAATGTTTGTTAATGGTTATATCATACAGCCTACGCTAAATCTGACCGACCTACGATTGTTCTCGCTTCTTCAGGGTTTGTTAATATACTAAGCAATTATGTTGGATAGTTACGTAAAAAATGTGGGTGTAATGGGGGTTCCTTAAAAATTAACGAGACTTGAGCATTTTTCTATACCTGAAAATTTCACAAAAAGAAAAGTACTCAGTCATGCAACATAGCTAATAAAGCGAATTTTCAATGTAAATTTGAAATTTAAAATTTTCAAAGAAAAGTTGTGGATGAAACTGACAGGACAGCCGTGCGATGAGATTGCAAAGAAAATTTTAAAACATACAGCTGAATTCGAAAATTTGGTCAATTATGGTGTTTTTTCATATAAAAATAGATTTTTGTTATTTATAATGAATCTTAGAGATCTAGAAGTTCTCGCAATTAATTAACTCAGCGCTGAAAAGTACTTCGAATGTGTAACCCCACTTGCTCCATTGTCAAAAAATAGATTTTTAGCATTTTTTGGGGTACTAAAGTGCAAATTCGAACCTGAAATTGCTTCCGATATTTGAAGAAGATCAATATTTGCAGAGGTTGGTGGAATGAACGGGTTGAAAATTCAAAGTCAGCATCAAATTCTGTAAAGAATGCATCTAGTTTTAAGACTTGACAAACCGGTTCTCATACTTTTTTAAACTGACAATTTTATACCACGGTTGTGCAACAACCATTTTCTGATAAGAAGAGATAGAAATTAAAAATTAATATTCATAACATGAGAATCTTATTCGTTGATAACGTCGGGAGAAATATTTTATTCCAAGTCAAGATGATCAGAAGAAGGGAAAAGTTAAATATAAGATTTCAGAGGAATAATGTCCTTGGAGGTTCTGCTCAATAGTTTTCTATATGGTGCGTTCATATGGGCGTTCATATGCGTTCGTGTGTGGGCATATAGTTACACAGAGAGGGTTATACCAAATAAATATAATCGATTTGAGACCTTTACCTACCCTACCATTGGGAAGGGCGATAGTCGATAGTTAATATCGATGTATCGATAGTTCATGACTATCGATAAATTGTTTACTTTTTCTCTAGATTCGGAGTTCTCAGCATCCGGAGGGCTGTGGTATTAAATACTGACACTAACACTGCTGCCTGTACTCCAGGAATTCCACTTCGAAGAACTCCGCACTCCGCTATGGAGTTCTTTAAAGTAAAATTCCCAGAGTTGAGGCTGCACCACTCGTGTCAGTATTTATTACCTGCAGTTAGTACCTAATTTCGAGATACTAGGTATTTACCTCCATTGCAAACAAATAAAATACCTAACTGTTAAATCTTAACCGTCTCTCTCTTTCTCTCTACTCTCTTTTTACTTTCCTTTCTTAACCCGAAGGGTAAAGGTGAAGGGGTCTTGCAATCAACCTGAAAATCAATTTCTGAAACTCATGCCAGGATGGGTATTCTGTTCAACCTGAACCCATATCTATGCGTTTCATGAAAATGTCATGTATGTGTGTATGTATTTATGTCCCTCGTGTACGCGATTGCGACCTTACGGTACGACATAAAAAAATTCCAATTTCGTGGTTGGGTTTCTATACTTAAGAGCTAGCAACTGTAGAAAAATCAGCTTAAAATGATCATTTTTAGGGGGTTAAAAAAATTAGAATTGGTGAAAAAACGTCGTTTTTAGCACGTTTTGTTGCTTCTTCTCCTAAATGGCTCGAGGGGTTTTGATGAAATTCACAGGAGTTACTCTTCTTGTCGGTACAAAGGATATTAGGTAAATGCGTGGAATAATACTTTGAGGGAGGTAACTAGCAAAATACTACTTCGCTAACCTATTTGGACGTAGTTTTGTGGCACTTTTTTGGTCTTTCTTTCAATATGGCTCGAAGGATATTGATGAAATTCACAGGATTACTTTTCTTATGGATACAAATGATATTCGATACCCATCATGGCTAGGGGAAAATCCCTAGGGACAGTAATAAGCTAAATAATGAATGTAAAAACATAATTTTTAGTACTTGCTTTGAATAAAAAAAGTTCTAGTCATGCAGCATGATCTCGTATGAGCGAGTTTTCGTAGATAATCGTACTAATTATAATAATTATAATATAATTATATTAATTTGTTTTGAAATGTGAGCACTTTGAGTGCAAAGACATTTTTAACCACCAATTTTACGACAAATTAACTCGTTTTAAATCACATTCTACGATTCAAAACAGATTTTGGATGTTTAGCAATTTTTCAGTTTTTTTATGTTTTTTTAGCAAATACTGATGAAATTTCTATACGTTTTTTACTATAATTTTGTGAATAAATTTTTTGATGTTCTCGTTCATTGTTGATAAAAATGTTTTTGGCTTCAATTATGATTTTAAAAAAATAAATAAATGTAACGATTTTTTAAACGATTTTGGTCATTTTTAGAGATTTTTTGAGCACTTTTTTTTTTAATTTGACCAATTTAATATGCTCAAAAAGCGTTATAGAGTAGAATTCGTTTCAGAATATCTCAAAACGGATTTCAATGAAGAAATTTTACGAAAATTTTGATTTTATAATTTTTGGAGCCATTGCAGTAGCTTTATTTTCTATAAAAATTCGCTAAAAAAAAATCGGTAATTAGCAAAAAACTTCCCAAAACAGGTGAACAACGTAGTATCCGTCGAAATGGCTCAAGAGGTCCTTCTATAGATGAAAATTATACCCATTTCACATATATGTCCAGAAAAATACTGTATATGCGGTAATAAGCCGAGAAATACCAGAAAATTGCCATTTAGGGCAGGTTCAAAAACGATTTCTTATACAAGTACTTACCTGTATTAACTATCTCGCTTTTGCTGACTCTTAAAAAAGGTTTCAAGGAAGATGAATGAAACCAAGACAGTACAAGTTGTGTAGATAACATCGTTCGAGTCGATATTACGTGGGGTAATAAGCATGGCCACCTGCAGCTTTTAATGGGGTGGTCATTAACGTTTCTAGCGCGTAGCTTGCGCTCTGTCAAAATTCTTATCGCGACCGGCTGCCTTTTTGCAGTGAGCACAAGCCACGCTCTAGAAACATTAATACCAACCCCATTAAATGCTGCTGCTTTGGTAAAGTCTGTTTCGGAACTTCTACCCATCGAACCGGCATTCGTAGTGAGCCGCCCTTGTCAAATAAAGTCAAATATCTTCTAGTACATATTCAAATTTAGTAAGAATTATTCAAGATGAATTAAATTTTACCAAGCATTAGTTATTAATTTTCGACATTCCTTCTTTGCTCGATTCCAATTTTTCTCTAGTTGTGCAGCAAACTTCGGAAATGTTGGATTCCGTGGTGGAAGAGGGTGAAAAGAGGGGGTAAAGCCGAAAACGTGGTTTTTTCGATAAATTTTGTCGACACCACCCAGACTACAATTCTCAACCGATTTTTGTAATTATTATTTTATCCAGTTCCAATTTCAGTTTAGTTGTGCAACAAACCTTGGGGAATTCAGAATTTTCTGTCATAGAGGGGGTGGAGGGGGCAAATACCAATTCTTTCAGGCGCTGCCCAAGCTACAATTATAGACTGATATTTGAGATTCTTATTTAGTTCTATTAAGAATTCGATATAGTTCTGGAACATATGTCAGAAGATTTCAATATCTTCATGTGAGGAGGTGAGTGGAGGGGGTAATAGTAATAAATCATGATATTTTAACTATTCTCATAAGATTTTTCTGATTTTTTTAAATTCTAGTATCACGAATTAGGACTAATTTTGGCAGATATGTCAGGAGCTTCAAATTTTATACTGGAAATTTACTGTCGGTGGAGGGAATCAACGGGAGGGGAATTCGAAGAAGTCATGATATTTTTGTTTTTTCCATCATTTTTACTCTCACCAAAATTATATAAAATCCATTCATTGGGAAGTTCCTGTAATGCATTACTTACCAATATGTTTTTCGAAAACTTCTATTTTGACTTTTTTCCGCCAGAAACACCGTGGGATAAATTCCGGTATCTGCCAACGTCGGGCATTGGATTTAATCCAGATTCACGATAAAATCAGGTTCTTGGGTTTTCCTCATTAGTCCACTCAACGGGATTCATACATCGTTAATTAATATCGCAAAGCTTCTGATGGCGCGAGCGAAGGCCATCCTTGGAATCCTAATCATGCCACATGCCCATTGTTTTCACCAAGTTCGGACACCTTAGGTTATTTTTCTGTTACGTAACGCCTAACCAGTTTATTTCGTTCAGGTTTATTTAAAAACATGATCGTAGCTTTAGTAGGTATACATATTTATTATGAATTTACAATCAGCTAAACTACGGGTATTTCAACTTCTCACATTCTTAGTTTTAGGATAAATTTCATGGATATGGATCCAAAATTATTGGAAATGAAGTTTTCAACAACTTCCTCAATTTAAATTTCTCTTAAAGCATTACAAATTGTTTCATAAATTTAAATATTTTTCACACAGGTAGTTATCTGCGATTACCTTTGGATATGACCTACCAGACGAAATTAGATGAAAATGCTAAAAATTATCAAACAATAAACTCAAATCTTAAAATTATGTTTTTGTAGCGTAACGCTATAGGTTGACCTGCCCAGTCTGTGGAAGACCCCAGATTGTGGATAGAATGGCCCGCGCATAAAATGGCTAGAATAAGTTCTGTAGCGATTTCTAGTGGATTGCAGTTGTAACTTTTAGTTACTTTGGTATCTCACAGAAGGCTTTGTCAACTCTCATCAGCAAGGCCTTTCGAAAAAGCGGAGGGGAACACAAATTGAACGGTAACCTTCTTCAAGCGCATGTAAATACGAGGTGAGTGATAGGACTTCCAATGTACCTAATTTAGGTTATCTACCCACCACTTTTCCTTCAATTTCTTGTTGTTTACAAGTTCCTCGAATAATTATTTAATAGGCAAATCCTTCAGAATCGGTAAAATTGTTGCTCCAAGTGATATATGAAGTGTACACACACTGGCCTGACAAACCTCTTGTTTTCCAATCTGTGGACGCCCGACCACAAACTAGAAAACGTCTCACTCTTCATAACTTTATCGATTTTTGCCTCGATTCGTTGAGAAATATTCTAGTTTCTAATTTCTGCAATTGCTCCCAAGAAAAAAATGTTTTTTCCAGTTAGTAAGTGGACGCCCTAAAAGAATGTGAACTCACACTCCACAAAATGGAAGAAAGTAATCGTCCACATACTGTAAACAGTTAATTGAATGAAATATTTTTTAATGCTGACTTGTGTCGTTCGTTCATTTGGATAACTTTCTTAATTTCTGCGATTCTCAGGAAATTTCTAAAACTATGAAAAATCAGAGATGTCTATAAAAAAAGTTGAGCATCCACACACTGGATGCTATTCGTCAACAGCCAGGAAATCCTTCGTCCACACACGGGAAAATGGCACTTTTTCCAAATTCGTCTTGAAATCTATTAGTATGTGCCACAAATATAGTTAACTTAAGGTAATTTCAAAACCTGAATTATTCCAAGAAGGCACTTGACTAACTTGTTTACCCTTAAAAATACATAAAATCTAGTATAGCAAAATAACCTAAAAACTCGCGAGTTAAAGTGTAAAATTCGGTTATGGAAAAATTAGGTAGAAGTGGAAAAAAACGTAAAAGCCGGACCCAACCTTGTATTACACGAAAACACTCGATTTCATAGGAAAAAACAACGTTGTTCTACATGCATACATACTTATCTCTCCCAATTAGCAAAGTAACTAGACTGTACAAAAGCTGACGGTTCGCGGATGTTTTTCCGGTAGCAGGCACGAGAATTTAGTGAGATTATCCATGCCGTCTAACAGGTTAAAAAATACATAGTTTTTCATTTTTGAGAAATTTTTGAATTCTGGGTAGATTTTTGACTATTTACCAGCATAATCTGGCACGTTAGGTGGCCTATCCAAAAGAAAATTTAACGCTTCTTCCAAATGCATCCTCAATTTTTTGTTTACTCTAAAATCAAGGTAGTTATGGCCATTTTAGTAACTTGAGCTCGAAAACAAGAAAAAAATCATTCAAAATTGAGTAACTCGAAAACAAAAATCTCTAAGAGGAACACTTTTGATCGGAAATTAGTTTCAGAATACGTGGGTGAAGTTTTCCGGATATAAAGACGTACACTCGGGATATGAAAATTCTGTCCAAAATAAGTAGTTTTGCCCAGCTATACATACTAGCTATGAAGTCGGCTTACTGTCGGACGGTGTCTTGGCATATTCAAAAATTCAGTTCGAAATAGGTAGTTTTGCCCAATGATTTGTCCATTAAGATTGATTATTTGTATTGAACGCCTATTGGCAAGTGTTGATAGAGCTATCAATCAATTTATACATACTGGCTATAAAGGCGGCTTACTGACTGACGGTGTCTTGGCATATTTGAAAATTCAGTTTGAGATAAGTAGTTTTGCCCAAATATTTGTCCGAAGATTGACCATTTGTATTGAACGCCTATTGGCAAGTGTTGATAGAGCTATCAATCAATTTATACATACTGGCTATGAAGGCGGCTTACTGACTGACGGTGTCTTGGCATATTTGAAAATTCAGTTTGAGATAAGGAGTTTTGCCCAAATATTTGTCCGAAGATTGACTATTTGTATTGAACGCCTATTGGCAAGTGTTGATGGGGCTATCAATCAATTTATACATACTGGCTATGAAGGCGGCTTACTGACTGACGGTGTCTTGGCATATTTGAAAATTCAGTTTGAGATAAGGAGTTTTGCCCAAATATTTGTCCGAACATTGGTTATTTGTATTGAACGCCTTTTGGCAAGTGTTGATAGACCTATTAATCAATTCGTACAGTATACTGGCTACTGTCTGACGATGGGTATCGGCATATTTGAAAATTCAGTTCGAAATAAGTAGTTTTGCCCAAATATTTTGTCCATTACGATTGACTTTGTGTTGAACGCCTATTGGCAAGTGTTGAAAGAGCTATGTATCAATTTATTATAAATACTAGCTATGAATGCAGCTTACTGTCTGACGGTGTCGTGTCATATTTGAAAATTCAGTTTGAGGTAAGTAGTTTTGCCCAAATATTTGTCCGAACATTGACTATTTGTATTGAACGCCTCTTGGCAAGTGTTGATGGGGCTATCAATAATTAGTTTTGCCCAAATATTTGTCTATTAAGATTGATTATTTGTATTGAGCTATGAATTTTACGCCTATTCGCATCGGGACATCAATAAATTTTTACGAAGAGGATAATGAGACGTCAGATGGTGGGTCTTCACATATATGTGCAAGTTCAGTTCGAAACAAGTTGTTTTGCGCATTAAGATAGATTTTGTTTATTTGTATTGTATTATATATTACGCCTATTGGCAAGTGCTGGTAGAGCAATTTGTACAGTATACAGGCTATGAAGGCGGCTTATGTCTGACGATGTCTTGGCATATTTGAAAATTCAGTTCGTAATAAGTAGTTTCGCTCATTAAGATTGAGTTTGTTCATTTTTATTGAGCCATTACTATTACACCTATTGGCAAGTGTTGATGGAGCTATCAATCAATTCGTACGTACTGGCTAGCGAGGCGGCGTACTGTCTCACGGTGGGCCCAAACATGGTTGATGAGGAGGATCACATATCACTGAGGACGTCCGCAGTGCGAACCAGCCTTCCTCCCCCACTCGCCTTTCGTCCTGACGTCTTCTGTTTTTATTAATTCTCGTTTCTATAAAACGTCGAGGGCATCTTTGGCTCAGCGAGTGGATGGAATCTCCGCGAGCCGCCATTAGACCAAGGGAATCGTGGAAACCATCTGATATCCACTTTTTTGTTAGAATCGGTCGAAATGCAGCCCAGGGAAAATAAATTAAAGTTATCAGTTTGTTGACTATTGGATGTGAATGAATTTCATGCATTTTAAATTTTCCTTTTCATTTTTTCCTTTCCATTCTTCAGTTTCTGGAAACATTTAAATAATAACCATCCATTCTTTTATTGCTTTCTTGATATTTTCAAGGACATGAGTCCTTGACATTGAAGTTGACTTGGTGAACCACTGTTGTGTGTATTTGACAAATCCGTTGCATTCGGATGCTAGTACACACCATTCTGAAGATGTCCACAGTAAGAGAACTAAACGTCATTTAATAAAATAATAAATGAAATAATTTGATTTATTTTCCCAGGGCTGCATTCAGACCAGTTCTAACAAAACAATACTTACGGCCGACCAAACTACTAACATCATCTGATATCCAGAGATGGGAGAAAATTAGTTACAGCTAACAGCTAAAAGCTAAAGCTAATTTAGCTGAGATCCGTCCTAACAGCTAACACGTTAGCTTTTAGCTGTTGATGGACAGCTAATTCTTTTTAAAGCAAAATTAGCTGTTAGTTGAAAGGTGAAACTTTAGTCGCGAAAAATAAGCTCTCAGGAGCAACTAAAAGCTAATAGCATACGCTCTAGCTAACAACCAATAGCTAACAGATAATTCATCTGTAACTAAAGCAACATAGCTAAAAGCTAATTTATCTATTAGTTAAAAAATCAGATAGCTAAAACATTAGTTAGCTAATGCCCAACACTGCTGATATCCACTCTCCTACAGAGGCAGACTTTTGAAACAAACTACGCTAAATTTTGAATAGAGTAAAACTATCAGTCCAGTCTATTAAGCCATGAAAAGAAGATTAAATTTGTAACAATTTAAGACCACAACGGTTTCTGAAGGTCATCTAGTTTCGGAGATGATACAGCTTTTCGAAATTTGACCAATTTTTTGAAAACCATATTTGTTCTAGCAAATTTTCATATTTTCTCAACTGCTCAATGTTTTGGAACGTAGAATGTTTTGGTCCCCTATCAGTTTCACTCTTTCCAACTTAATACTTCACTGAGTGCATGCACGAACGTAAATTCCATCAAGCATCCTCACGCTCTAGTTCTGATCGTCTGATCTCAATAAATTTCTGCGTGAATTATTTTATAATCTAGTTCATTTTCAATAATTTTTTTGGACTAAATTTCTGCAGAAAATATAAATATACTTAACGATTTTTTGACATTTTAAGTGATTTTTTAGAGCACAAAAAAGCGCAATTTAATGTGCTCAAAAATGCTGACCAACCAAATAATCCTTTCGTTTGGAATGCTTGATTTTTCTGCTCAAGGACGGAATTTTTATCCCGAATCCCGTATATATATATATATATATATATATATATATATATATATATATATATATATATATATATATATATATATATATATATATATTTATTTATTTAGTGGTTTAAGCCGCACCTCAACCAGAAGGGTCATTAGCGGCATCGAACAAGATATCTAGAGGAACATTGTAAATGGCACGATTCTAAGAGGAGCCATGTCGCCGTCCGTGACTAAACAGAACGCCATCATGTACTCCACTTGCGAATCGGAGGGGGAAAAAGCCGAAGGGTACAGCGACGACCACTGTTTAGCCCCCAAAGCTGATTAAAAAAACCCCAAAAATACTTTAGTAGAGCTAAGACTAGTGTAGAATGGGCTGATAACCAAATACATGTTACTATATATAATCATCAAAGTGAAATAAAACTATGACAAGATATACATAAATGTATCACAGTTCGTAGTAGAGCTCAGCGGCTCTCAGGTACAACAACAGGGATCGTACCTTGTCTGGTCCTGGCCCGGATGAAACGCCAACCCACTGAGGGGTATGACGCTAGACTCGAAGGTCCACATGAGTGGACAGTCCTCCAGGAAGTGGCGGATGGACAGATCACCCCCACACCGCCCACACACAACATCTCGAGCTTCTGCTCTTAGCAGATGTCAGTGGGTAAGACGGATATGGCCAGTGGCAACCCTGTTGACCACTATTCGGTCCCTCTGAATCGTCCCTCTAGGATTGATCTCAGAATGTCTCAAAATGGATTTCAATGAAGAAAGTTTTCCTATATTTCGATTTTCAAAATTTTGAAGCCATTGAAATAGTTTCATTTTTTACGAAAATTCTCTAATAAACATACCAATAGGTGCATGCTGTTACCAAACGTAAATTCTTACATTGTTATTGTCCTTCACTTTTAATCAGGCAGATATTCTCCTCTCATATGTCATTAGTTTCCGATTACTATTTTATTAATACCTAGTCTAACCCATGATGTCCTCATTCTGAATCTATACAGCGACAAGTAAATTAGCCTCCTTTCTTAAAGGCTCGATTACGCCTAAATATAGACGTTTGGTATTAATGTAGTGTATTTCTACGGTTAGGTTTTTTGCTTCCTCACTACCGAAGGTAGGAAAGATGGAGATGTATATCAAAACTCTCAGGGTGGGGTTATTTTGGGCCCCAAGCACGGAAACCTAGTGGCTTGTTTACTTTTCTGAGAGTTTTACGTTTAATCAAAGAGATTCAGCCCTCTGGTGAGGGATGTGAGTCCCTTGATTAATTGTTCGCTTCGAATACATCATTGGGGTTAGCGCCCTAAAGAGTTCAAATCCGCGAAAGGTTAGTGCAGGTCACTTGAAGATTATGTGGCATACTGTTTCGTCTGTCTCCTCACATAGCCTGCAGAGGGTTTTTTGCGTGACCCCTATGCGGTGTAAGTGGAAACGGATGGGTGCAAAGCCGGTTATAAAGCCGACTATTGTTTTTAATCCCCTAAGGTCTTTCCTGAGTAATTCCTCAGAAAGTTTGGTGTTGGGTTCAGCCACCATGAGTTTGCTGAAGACATGTCCCTCAATATTGGTCCATCTTCTTGTGATTTGTTGGTCAACACACATGTTGATGATTAGTGATTAGTTGATGATGAGTATAATATTTCAAACAGTTTTTTGAATCTAACTTTTTGACTCATTAGCGTAGCGTTCGGTTTTTGCTTCCTCACTACCAAATGTATCTAGGGAAGCTTTGTGCGAGATTGAAGTAGAAAACATTTTTGTCCTCCAAAATAGAAATGTCCACAGCGTTTCAGAGCTTGCCGATCAATTTTGTTTCCGTGATTCTCTGTCCGTCTATCTGTGGTGGTTTGGCCTTGTCGCGGCCAAATCTATACCAAGTCACAATTCGATTCCGATTAAATTTTCAGGGGTTTTGCGGGTTAACTCCCAGACGGTTCTGTATAATTTTCATTTTCGTTACATAAAAAGTAGTCTGTGCGTATATGCAAACGTGAATATCTCATGACGTCGATTTCTAATCATCTGTTCGTCCGATTTCGTTCAAGATTGGTACGTGATTGGGTTTATGTTCTAGAAGAATGCCCTATAAATTATATCGCGATTAAAAATGTAATAACCATTGCGCATGCGCGAAACTGATATCGAATGACACTCGCAAAACTCCCGGTCTAATAGAACGATTTTGAGTTGATTTTCAGGGATTGTGCGGGATAGCTCCTAGACGGTCCCCTATAACTTTCATTGCGTCACTTAAATAGTAGTCTGTGCGCATGCACAAACGTTGATTTATTATGACGTCGATTTCTTATCATCTACTCGTATTAGTTAGATTTCGTTCAAAATCGGGGAGTAAATAGATATAAGTGTATGTTCTAGAAAAATTCCCCATGAATTATATTGCGATTGGTGAGGTTTGTTGAGATTGGTGAGGTGAGAGTTTTTGTACTTCTCGTATTCATGTTCTCGTCTACGAAACGAGAAGAGGCTTTTCGGATCGGGAAAAGTCAGCTTTTCCAGAGCTCAGCTTTTTCGGAATCGTAATTACAAGACGACAACACGCTCTTTCTCCAGGATAACCCTAACATAGCAACCACAACGCAGTTGGCATGGAAACACACGTACATACGTCAGTATGGACACATCCGACAAAATTGCCTGAATTTTAGCGCTTCCTTGCTGTCTTTTGTTGTTGGTTTAACCTTTGTATTTTGTCTTTTGCTCGTGTTTTTTTTCCGCACCTAAACCAGAAGGGCCATTAGCAGCATTTATTCGTGCTTTCGGCTTTTTAACGCGACGATTTCACCATCTTCATCTCAAGATTTAGTAGTTTCAAGATATGAGCTTTCAGGATTTATTTTATATGTTCCAAAGATTTGTGTTCTACCTTCATGGCTGAATCTTTTTTGTATAATGTAGAGGTAAGCTGTCGTTGTTTCTTATATTTTGAAAATTGTCTACTTGCTGCGAGTTTTAACCCTCGGATGGGCGCGGTCTAAAAAAATTGGCGATAGGCGCGGTGTGTCATTTTGATACAATGGGTGTTAGGAGGGGAAATGGGTTAAGGTAAATAGTATAAAATTAACCATTGTTCAAATCAATAGTTCTATTGGGCTAGCAAACAACCAGATAGGTGGAGAAACTACTATAACATTATAGAAAAATTCAAGAAATTGAATTATGAGGTTGAAAAATTAGGTACCTAACTAATAATTAATTTGAGCTAGGCATAATTATTACGTATTTCCTTATTTAGTAAACAATTTTTTGGCAACATTCTTCACCGATGAGTTTAAATCTTTAGGGTCATTCCATGTCAAATCAACACACTTTAAATTTAAATTTTAGTAGATTTTGCTCAAATTTGGTATACTCATAGTAGGTAACTTACCAAATTTTAAATTTTTATCTCAAACCGTTTCTTAAATATGGCTATGTAAAACTTACAAAATCTCGCCAAAAAACCATTCTTTTATACTATTCGCTTACGAACTGTCCTAGTTGAGCTAGAGAGCTGGGGGAGGTCTCATTTTGCAGCTCAGGACATAGGTTCTAATTACAAAATAAAACGCTGATTTAATTTTTTTCCAAAAAGTACATAATTTAAAATTTTCAAAATATTCCTATAAATACTTAGTACGGTTGTAAACAATGTGACAAAATATAAATATGGGGTGATGATGAAAAAAATATTCCTGACACTAGTTTTCCACTAATAGCCTGGTTTTGGCTAAATGCCAATAACCATAGATATACTCCAATAAAAATTAAGTTATTTAGGTTGTTTACTTCAATTTTATACAATTTAAACCAAGTTAAACAAAGCCTATTAATTAGTAAAACAATTCTTGAACATTTCTATAACAATAAATTTGAAAAAGGTATGAAAATAGTCTACTTAAATAGTTATGTAATAATTCTGGTACAAACAAATTAATCAAAATTTACATAATATTGTGCATATTTATGATGATGAAGTAGGTATACGAGTTAACCAAATGTATCTAAGAGTAAAAAAAGTAGAAAAAAAAGTTTTCTAGCTAAAAGCGATCTTAGCGAAAACCCAATACAACTGGCTTTTACAAAATGTAATTCCGTAAACTGAAATAATGTTTAGGGAAACTGCGTCAAATCAAAACTTAATTTTTCCTCAGGTTAGTGTTAATCTAGATAGTTGTTTAAACATTATCGTTAGTACTGCACCAATTGTGTTACATTTACTCGTATACCTACTTCATCATCATAAATATGTACAATATTATGTAAATTTTGATTAATTTGTTTGTACCAGAATTATTACATAACTATTTAAGTAGACTATTTTCATACCTTTTTCAAATTCATTGTTATAGTGTTCAAGATTATTGTTTTACTAATTAATAGGCTTTGTTTAACTTGGTTTAAATTGTATAAAATTAAAGTAAACACCTAAATAACTTAATTTTTATTGGAGTATATCTATGGTTATTGGTCTCCAAGATAGTATTTTGAATTAATATTTCTGATATTTTTTACCTTTATACATAGTATTCCTTTATATATTTAACTAAATAGCTCACCTCTTTGGTAAAAGTACGTAATATGTTTATTATTTAGTCAAAACCGGGCTATTAGTGGAAAACTAGTGTCAGGAATATTTTTTTTTAACAATGAACCCATCATCACCCCATATTTATATTTTGTCACATTGTTTACAACAGTACTAAGTATTTATAGGAATATTTTGAAAATTTTAAATTGTGCATTTTAATTTGTATTTTGCGCTATGTCCTGTTGTAATCACTGGAAAGAGCACTGCAAAATGAACCTCCCCCAGCTCTCTAGCTAATAGGACAGTTCGTAGAGCGAATAGTATAAAATCCGTTCATGGTTTTTTGGCAAGATTTTGTAAGTTTTACATAGCCATATTTAAGAAACGGTTTGAGATAAAAATTTAAATTTGGTATTTTTCTTAGATACTATGAGTATACCAAATTTGAGTAAAATCTAATATGGTGAGGTAAATTGGGTGTGTTGAATTGACATGGAATGACCCTTTACCTATGTTTACAGCAAACGTTTTATGGAAAAAAGACAAGTCTATAGATAGGAACTATACTCGTAAACTCAAAGGAACGTAAATAATCGTAAACTCAAAGGAACGAAATAATAAACTAGAAAAAATAACGAAAAATTTTAAGTAAGGCACATAATTTGTGGTAACAAACGAATGTTAGGCGAAATTTTTAGGTACCAATTTTCTTATTGAGCTAAATTTACTTTTTGGTAACAATCTTTACAAATAGGTTTCAAGTGCTCTGAACACAGAAATTTTTCACAAAGTACGCAATTGTCAGTCGTCAATCTACTTTTTTTGAAGTTTTACAGGGGTCGCATCTCTTTCGTTTTTTCCCTGATGTGGGTTGTGGAAAAGCTCTCTCACGCAGTTGCATCGGCTGTTCCTGAGGGTGATCTTCATCACTGCCATTGACATTTTCAATCTCGTAATCTGTAAATTACCTGGATGGGCGCGGTGTATCAATTTGATTAAAAGCAGCCATAACCTATGTAGCGCACTCCTTCGACGCGTGAAGGTCAACTGATTCTGAAGACGGATTGAAGTTAGGCAGGTAGAGGGAAAGGGGCCCCCCTCCGCATGCGATAGCGGTCGTAGCAACCCTTCAAAGCCATGTTCTGTATCAATTTGATACCGCGCCTATCCGAGGGTTAAGCAGTGACTCACTACAAGAGTCACGTTAACTTTACTATAAGAGTTCTCTTACTCTCGGGCTTACGAAAACTCTACGAGAAATCAATGCGTAAAAGGTTAGCATTCATCGTACTCGCTCCAACAGCTTGTTTTCGTGTTTACGAGAAATACGAATACGAGAAGTACAAAAACTCTCCAATAACTAATGTGCATGCGCAAAACTGAAATTGATTTACACAGACAAAACTCCGATACTAATGGACCGATGATTATGAAATTTTCAACGATTGTGCGGTTTAGCTCCTATAAATTTCATTGCCGTTGGATTAATAGTAGGCTGTGCGCATGCGCAAACGTTTATTTCTTATATCGTCGAGTGATCAATCATTTCGACTTGTACCTTGTTCTTTAACTCATTCTATATGTCCTAGTTACAATGGGTGAGGAAGCTACACTGCCCACCCAACTTGGCAGACGTTTTTGTTTCAATGTTCCCGCCTGTTTTGATCACGTTGCTGGCAAAATGATGTATCGCTGGGTTGTAAATTGAATCTGGAATGAAAACCCGTCCCCCGTGATCGGATACAGGCCAGAGCAAACATTTTTTCCATTACATTCCGTATCAGAGGTGAAGGTAAAGTTTGCTTATGGTGTTTACTTACCTGCCAACCTTTACGGAGTGTAGAGTGCGTAGCAATATCCGCCTCGTTTTCCAACTTTCTACGGAAAGAATATACTCGTACCTACCTACCTCTTCTATACCTTTGATTACTTCGCAACGCAGCCAGGCTAGGGCTGGCTATACCCCCCCCCCCCTTCCCCCCACAAAAGAAATGGTATGAAAAAACCAAATAAATTAATAAATTGAAAAATAAAAATAAAACGTCACTCTTAAATAGAAAAATAAATACTTAACTATATAAATTTAAAGCTAAATAAATAAGTACTTCAATAAAAACAAGGGGTGTATCAACATTGCCCCTGCCGGCCAATGTGGGTATTCATGGCAATGAGAGTGCTGATCTGCTGATGCCTATGCAAGGAGAGTCATTGGTGATAACTCCATTGATATGTTGCCGATACGCATTGAGGATCAAATCTCCTACATTGGAGGATCACGGACTCCACTGGCACATTGGAAGGGGGGGGGGCGAAGGGTTCAGTGATAACCACCGTTTAGCCCCTCAAGTGGAAAATAAAAAACCCAACAATAAAATAATACAACCACAGGTACCACAGATCGACCCTTTGACGACGCAGAAAAGTAGGTAGGCAACAATATTATTTTGTCATTTATTAATCACCAATACCTTTAACGTATCTAATGGAATTTCATACACATCTCAAGGTGTCATTGAAAAATGCTACTTCTATGAGCCGTTCATCGAAAACAATGAAGGTAGGTACCTAACTACAGTACGTATGTATTTGTAGGAAGTTAATTGCTTTATCTCTATTTTCATACTGCAGAGGTGGGATTCATTCATCATGATGCCTGCATTATTCGATTTAGCCGTAGAATATATTTACCTTACCATGTCAGCATCCCAAATATTTATTCTTTTCAGATTACGAGCAAGCCCAATTACACAAAATAACAAAATATATGTCAGTGAATAATGATACTTATGTATATATATGGCACATCAATAACTAAATAAAACTGGCGATTATGATATTTAAAAAAATTGACGCCAAAAGGATTGTGTGAAACTCATTTAATTGTCATTTATCAATCAGTTTATGTCATATTGATCAGGGTAGAACAGCTGTTGAGTGATAGCGCCAGTTCATTGATACCATCATTGTATTACCTATTGTTGTATGTTTTTGTGTTATATTCCAATATGATTCCTTCTGATATAAATTCCACTTTCATATTCAAGTGAATTATTCTAATTCTTATCAAAATCCTTGCAAAAAACGACAGTCTGTGTAGGATTGGAGCGTGGGATATGAGCCATGTTGCCTGCAACTTTCATGCTACGATGCTGACACTACCTGGAGCCTGAATCATCATCTTTCACTGCGATCCATTTTTCGTTGAATGTCCCCCGAGCTCCCATCGTTTCAAATTTTCCAAATTTTGAGTTTACTAAACAAGTTCCAGTCGTTAGCAAGGTCCCTTTCGGCAGAAAAATTCAAGAGTTTTCACCCCTGCCCCCTTCCGGTTTTGTGGATTCCAATTTTTACCTTATTGCATATTCCTTGAGTTCGACCTCGCTATTCTCCAGATGTAGACTAATAAGTTAAATAGGTTGTAAAAGACAAGAATGAGGTGTCCAAATTTGTATTATGGTACTAATACAAATTAACATTATTGAGGTGGAATTTTGGCAACTCTTGTCTATCGGCAACTCTATTCACATTCAATATTGTGGAGTACCTAGTTCCCTGACCAGGCACTTTTAGCTAGTTTGTATCCTTCAATGTAACTCCACGTTGTCAGCATTTGCTTTTTTGCCATCTTTAATTGAAGTTTTTTGAATATCTCCCAAACTTTTTCCCGCAGTTTCCGGGCAGGTTAGGTAAAGCAAAATATAGCCCACAATACCGAAGAATGCAAATGTAACGTAGTTCATGTAGACTCCGAAATAATCTGTAAGCATTTGATATGCCTTCAGGTTAAGGAAGACGGCAACGGACGCTGTCATTTCAGTTATGCCACCTCCGATCCCTCGGGTGTTGGAAGGGAAATACTCCGCTTGCATAGTTTGCAGCAGGGGGCCAAGACCAATGTTTCCTGAAATGCAGAACCCACCTAACGCAATAAACATAACCCAGTAGTAGTCTGTCACGTCAATCGATGTCTTTTCTGCCAGAAAGTAGTACGTCGCAATCACGATATTGAAGAATGTAGAACCTGCTATGGAAAAAAGCAAAAGTGGCCGTCTACCTACCGAGTCCGAAATGAATGCTGAGCCAAAACAGCTCAAAAGAAGTATCACTCCTAAAGCAATCGTTAGAGCATTGGCATCCACATCTGATCCTCTCTTGAATGTTTCTGTTGCATATGACACAACTGCAGAAGTGCCGTTCAAGTACTTGACAAGGCACACGAGCTGAACTATGAAGAAAGCTTTTCTATCTCGTTTGGTGGCTATCAGATCTCTCCAGCCACCCTTGTTTTTCATTTCTCTTTCAACGGACTCGCTGATAGATTTAAATTCTGTATCGACGTTTGCAGATCCGCGAAGCCACTGCAGAGATGACTGTGCTTCGTTGTGTTTTTCACGCATCAAGAGATAGTACGGGGATTCTGGCATGAATGAGTAGATGACGGTGAAAACTATCGGGAACACCGCACAAATATAAGTGTAAGTCTGATATTCAACAAGTGGTCCAACTATATAGTTGAATAGGATACCCAAGTACCACATAGTCATGAAATGTCCACTGAGCTCTCCTCTTATACGCGGTTCGGCAATTTCTGCTATGTACATTGGCACTATAGCATATACAAAACCTAAAGCAACACCGTGGATCAATCGAACCACGTACAAGACCGTCAAACTTCTTGTGGTAAGAACGAGGATCCATCCCACCAGGCACATTGGTCCTACGCTCAACAGCAAAGGTTTTCTGCCATATCTGTAATAAAAGAGAAATAAATTGTAATTAACTTTTTTAATTGACGATGTTATTGTTTTTATCTCCCCCACAGAGGGGAAATTCATAAAAACTTATGGCTGTTACGGAAAATCATAGACTTTCAATTATCTTTCATATTCACCTTCATTTTAGATAATTCAAAAACAAATTAAAACATTGTACAAGTAAAATTATAGAAAGAATTGCCATTTACTGGATTTTCCCCACATCATTAGTGAGATTTCACGAGCTGAAATGTAAAAAATAAGTCTGCCAAGTTGGGTGGGCAAAATGATTGATAAGTCGACGTTATAAGAAAATAATGTTTGCGCATTTGCACAGACCACGATTAATCCAACGACAGTGAAATTTATAGGGGAACTTCTAAGAGCTAAACCGCACAATCTCTGAAAATGTCATCATATTCGCTATATTACACTCGGAGTTTTGCCTGTTTCTATCGATAATAGTTTCGCGCACGCACAATGGTTATTACTCTACCAATTGCGTTACAATTCAAAGGGGTTCTTCTAGAACATATCCCCGATCACCTACCTAGTAAGAACGACATCAGACCAACAGATGATGAGAAATTGACGTTATGAGAAATTCACGTTTGCGCATTCGTACAGGCAACCTACTGTTGATTCGACGGCTTTGAAAATCATAGGCGACCGTCTAGGAGCTAACCCGCACAATCCCTGGAAATTTCATCGGGATCGGTCTGAAACTTGGTACAGCTCAATCAGCTGATCAATAACCTCTCAGTCATCTTCAGCATTCTCCCTTCAGCCTCCCTCTCAAATTTCTGCTTCCTTCGTCGAATAGGAGACACAATGGCTTTGGAGTTCATTCCGCTGATCAATGACCTCTGATGCGTCAACGGCCCCTGATAAATCTTTATCCTCGCCATGTAACAGATTACTTCCATACCAAGTTTCATCACAATCGGACGTCTGAAAGTGGCATTTGAAACGATGTTAAGGGGGCATACACACATACATGTATACATGTACATATATAAATCAACGGAAAAAGTGAACACAATAGCTCATTTTTCCATTTTTAAAAGAAAATGGGCTAAAAGTAATAACAACTCACTAAAAATCGTTAAATGTGTATTTTGCAGTAGAATTTTAGTCAAAAACATGTGTAAGTTTCTTATCTATAGCGACACACTCTATAGAGTACCTTGCAATGACTACTATTTCCGATTTAAGAAAGGTACAGGAGCTTGCACCAACATTACCGCAGCTATGGAGTTTCGCTACATGTTCTATATGCGCCTTACAAGGGGATTTTGAAAAAACTAGGTATTTTGTGTTGCTGACATTCAAACTCGTTGTAGGTATTCACTGATAACCAATCGCACATCAGTTTTATGTCGTAGTTAGCTTGAGACAAAACCTCGTCTCAATCATCAGCAGAACACAAAATGGCGGTGTCGTTAGCAAAACGGTACACTCTTCCTTCCAAAGGTATATTTTCAATCCTATTGATGAAAATAAGAAAGTGGAGCGACCCCAAGGTGCTTCCTTGATTCACATTATAACCAACAGCTCTGCATGGACTATCAACTTCATCAGCCGAAACCAACGGCCGCCTATTTTTCACAAAGCTGCAAAACCATTTATGCTGTCCCCCATTGATCCATGAAACAACGAGAGGTGATGGATAGAGAGGAGTTTACTCCTTCAAAGGCGAGAGGCGCTTAACCTGCTACGCCTAGAGGATATCCTGAACGCTGAATCAACGTCAGGGATATCTCCAGATGCAGCGTATTCAGGAATCGAGAAGGAGGAACACCTATGGCGTAAAAAGTCCAGTAACTGGAGTGGATTTATAGAATCAAAAGCCTTAGCCGCGTCCAGCAAATAAATTAATTTTCAAAAGTATTATTTTTTTATTGATTTTAAAATACCTGTCAGCCAATAGCCCCCCAGGGAGGGTGGAGATCACTTCGCCTATTTCGACTACTGACACTAGCCAAGATGTGTCGTCTGTCGTCAGCCCTGGGATTTCACTCTCTGGTCCTACCAACATCGACATGAGAGGCGCCAGCCATGCAAAGCATATTCCAGTCACCGATACGGAGAATGTACCTGAGCAAAAACAATATAAACTATATTTATATCTAACTATTAATTTCATACTATGATGTTATGGTAATCACTACAAATAGATTCGTGTATATATTATATGTGTATCAGCGTTTCGTCTTCACTTGTATTGAGCATAAGAAATAAATTAAAAACTTGTGAGTTAAAGTGAAAACCTCAATTATAACGGATTAGGGAAGATCTGCGAGTGTTACCTTTCGATTCAGCGTGAAAAAATACGTAGAAACAGGCCTCAAACTCGTATTTTCTTAGGGCGTGATTTTCCACAAAAACCCTCGATGTCGTAGAAAGAATATGTTTTTTCAACTTATGACAATCATCTTCTTCCACAATTAGCACACAAAAAAAGAAGACTACCTGGACCTTTTGAAAGCTGATAGTTTGAGAAATGTAACGAGCGAGAGAATTTTGTTGGATTATCAATGCCGTCAAGCCTAGCGGGTTAAACAATACGTAGTTGTTCAAGTGTGACATTTTTTTCAATTTGGGGTAAATTCCTGACTATGTTACCTGCATAATCTAGCATGTTATGCGAGCTATCCAAAAGGAAATTCAACGCCCTTTCCAACGGTATTCTCACTTTTTTTCCCCACTTGATAAATTAGGTAGTTATGACCATTCTAGTGACTTAGGGTGGTATGCTTGGACGACACTCAATCTTTCTTAATTCTCAGGAGTCCCAGATACTTTCTCAATTAAAGGAGGCCCTTTGAACGTTTGAGGGCTCTGTCAGTCCTATAGACCAGAGAGTATGTTTGGCTACTGAAGTAATTCATATAGCAAGGAGCAAAGGAAAGTACACAAGGGATGGTATTACTTAATTTAGATCATATTGATATGGTATGAGTTTGATTGATCGAGAGATGGGATTATGTGAAGCTAGCTTATCTATCATAGAAACCTTGTGGCACCAGTTCCTAAAGATCCTTCCCTAACGAATCCACTATAATGTTCTAGTTATTTTGAAAGAAACAAGAGATATCAGATGAACCGGAATTTTTATGAAAGCCACTTCGTCAAGGTTATATTTACACTCCGTTCACAGCGCCCGATGTTTAGCTTGGATTTCAGCCCAGATGTTGACGTGTTACATTACATCGTAAATGTTCTAAATTTTTTTGGTCTAATAGAAGGAAAAGTTTTCATTAACTGCCTTAGAAGATTCAAAGATACCAAAACAATTTTAGCTGGTTGAACCGGGAAGTTCTTATTCGCAAAGAAAGACAAAAACTGATATTGAAAAACGCTTTATTAAATGCAGCAATGTTAGTCTGGAAGCGTTTTAACGCAACTAAGGTTATAATTAGTAAGAAACAGGGACCTTGGTTGAAAAATCGATTGGCTACTAGATGAAACTTGATTGTCGAAATTTTAATTGGAGCCTTTTTGAGACTACTAGGAAAAAATTACAAGGTTCAAAGCCACTTTAAAAAGCACAAAGGTGCTATGTAATTACTATAAATTACACGTAGTGGAGCACGGGTACACAACTATGTGCATATAACTTCCACGTTCTGCAACTAAAACAAATACATCATCCCTTTCCTTCCTTCATGGAGGTTGCTATAAGTTATAATTAAGACTTATGTAAATAACAAGTTTGTAGCGTCAATAATCGGCAAAATGTTTGTTGGTGGTAACTGATAATAAATTGGTACACAGTTGTATTTATTTCTTTCGAGGGAACACTGGAACCATCATCCGAGGGTGTGACAAAGGGAATAAATAAACATCCAGTATGTTGAAGATAAATTATTCCTTTTAGAGGAGCGTCCAGGTATATTTACTTTATACGATGACAATAGCATGAAATGTTTATTGAATTATTTGACAGCATTTTCTGTGAAACATCTCTAAATACGATAATCCATGAGGATAAAATTCCAAAAATACTGGCTGTGGCAGCTTCAATCGCATTGGATAGATATGGATAGATATATGGATAGATGTGCTCCACCCAAATTAATCAGATCCCCATTATTCTCAATTTAGGAACAAATTTTTTTCTAATATCTGAAGTCTGACACTACGGTCTGATCCACTCATTGAGGGAAGACACCCTTTCAACCAAGATTTTCCCAAGCTCTACGTATGACACTGCATCTAAGCCCGTGTTGCAACTAGCTCTCAATCTAGTGCTGTAGTGCAACTAGGCGAAAGCACTAACCTAATAGTACACCAAATACCCAAGAGAATCTTATCATCTCTACCCTCAACCACACCAATTAACCAATTACGGAGAACTCCTGATCAGCTGTGTGAGCTTCGAGGCTAATTTATTTCCTATTGAACTTGCTCTACTGAAATTTGAAATTCAAAATAAGTATTACAACTTTGTTGGTAAATTGTATAAATATAACAACAGCTACTAACAGCTATAAGGTTCCGCAGATTGTCAGGACAAACTGCGGGTTACAGGTCCAATCACGGGTAACAGACCTTATTTGGGGACTTAGACAAGCAAGCGATGCGAGCGGGCACAGCTAGTTTTTCTATAAAAGTCAATAACAATGAAGAAAAAAGGAGCGCAGTCCATTTGTATTACAAAAAGCACGCAGTTTGCGTTAGCAGAACCAAATTTTCGAATCGGTCAGCTGGAGCTCAGGGTGGAGCCCGTCATTTCATTCGTCCTTTGATGTCCGAGAGAGGCTCCTTTTCACATTTCGATTTAATCAGATAGACGATATAACTTTTAGCACACTCAGCTGGTCAGGATGGAGCCTGAGTCATTCGTCTGTTTTTGTCCCAGAGTGGCTCCCTATCCATGTTTCAACGTCATACGGATGAACAGCTCACTCAGCTGATCAGGATGGCGCTCCTCGCTTGTCTCTTGTTGTCCCAGAGAGGCTCCCTATCAAATTTTGACGTTCTACGGTGAATAGGATAGATTTAAGCACGTTTTTGTTAACATTATGATTGATATTACAACTCGTGGTCAGCTGATCCTCACCGAAGTCAGCGAGGGTCAAGTTCCTACATGGTAATACACCATATCAAAATTTGGTCTAAATCGGAATAGAGAGCACAGCATTTTGTCCATACATAAATAGGTAGGTATAAAGGAATCTTAAAATGAATGACTATTGTAAACGTGCTCTACACCCTCTGAAACGCAAAGAAAAATCCTCACCCCCAAGTGCCGCCGGCTTTAATACCCCTTTTTCTACAAAAATTCGGGTAAAATGTCACCAGCTTATTCTTCCTGGGCACAAAAACAGTTGGTAACTGTTGAGTTATAATTTATTAAGTATTATAAAAAATACGTTTGGAGGTGTGAGATTGCTGTGATTATTGATTAACTGATCAATCATTGTTTACATACTCGCAAGGGCGGCGGCATACTGCCTGGCTGTGGGTCCGAACATGGTTGCCTACAAGGATCACATATCACTGAGGCTGAGGCTGTAATCTTCCCGCCCCTCTCCTATTACCTGCCTACACCTTGAGATGATTATAATTCTCTTCTATCTAAAACTCGGGAAACAACCTCGGGCCGGTGAGTAAGTAAATAGAAACGCTGCAGATTACTATACAAAGGTTGTGACAATCTAATGATTAATTTTTCGATGGTCTCTATACTGTAATGTATTAGGGTGGAGGGACCAGTGTTTGACAAGGACCCAGTGATTGACATATCACCAAAAAGTTTAAATAATAAGGCATAAAAGTGTTTTACGGGCTTGATCCTTTTGAATTTTTTAGAAAAAATACCTTCTCATTACAGTATAAAGGCAGGAAAAGGTTTCAGGCGGGTTTTATGAAATCTGGAGAAGGTTATCCTACAGCAGTGTTGGGCATAATCTTATCGTCGGATTCTAATACAATTGTACAATTGATTCTGAGTCAACTGCGATTATATTCGTATTCGTGTAATCGTATTCGTCTGTCGGCGATTACTCGAATACAACCCATAAAAATGCGTCACGTCAATTCGCTGTATTAGTCATGCTGCATGGCGGAGTACTTGTAGTAGGAAAACGTGAATTGACAATTTTTGCAGTAGGCCTGCATACGTTTATTTCAGTTGTTTCTGTGTTTGCTCTTTCCTACTTTAAAATCGTCTACGTGTTCAGTTTGGGTTTACTAAACCCTAAATTTCTACCTAGTTACGAATTTTCATGGAATGGATCTCTCAGATAGCCGCAAATATCCGAAACATTTCACAGCCACGTCTACTGTTAGGTAAATTTTTATTGATTAAATAAACACATTATGTAGGTAAATGATTCTCAGTGGGAAAAATATCAAAATATAAATCAAGAGAGAAGAGTTGAAGATCAACTCTCCTACATGCAAGCTGATTGTATATAATACCATGTATATAGTTATTTCCCTATTTTACATGTAGTCTTAGTTGTATTATTTTATTTTTGGGGTTTTCTTTTAAATCCACTTTGGCGGCTAAACAGTGGTCATCACTGTAGTACCTCTCGTTTTTTCCCCCTCTGAGTTGCCAGTGGAGTCCATTATGGTGCTCCCTTTTAGTCAAGGATGGCAACATGGCTCCCCTTAGAATCGTACCACTTCCACTGTCCCTTTAGACACCTTGTTCAATGCCGCTAATGACCCATCTGGTTGAGATGCGGCTTGAACCTTAAAAAAAAGAGAGAGAAAAGAGTTCAAACCCTCTATCGAAAATATAATCGGCAAGTCGAGCGTATTTATATTTCACTGAGTACTGTAGGTATTCACAGACACAAAATAAGTGTACGAACAGTTTAACAGTTTATGTAAAACATTCTGAATTGTAGGAGTAAATTATAGTTGGTACAAGTGGAAATCCAATATATGAATCGAATATCATTGTATTATACAGTCAATTTATTCATTATTATTTTACACGTTAATAATAGGTGTATTGCATAAATTATATTCATCTATAATTCTGGAAGGAAAAGCTTGACACTATGTTTTGTTATGTACAATAAATTCCCATCGTTTAATAGATACAACATTTTATATAGATAAAGACCAATAATAAATAACGAATGCTTTCAGTAAAATAAACTAAAAATTAGACTGACCACAACACAGCATTTATTAAAACAATTCTTAGATAATAAACGGTTTAATATATCTAATTCGAATAACTTGATATTTATCCAGGATTCAGTCAAGGGTAGAAACAAGACCTTAAATAATTTCCAAATCCTGACTAAATAACCTAATATACTGTGCATGCAGCCGACTAATTCCTCAACAATGTTTAGCTTAGTCCAGGAGCCAGGGCCGAAAAGAGGTAATAATTTAAGGAGAAGGTTTAAGATCAGGTTTTAAAAATATAGTCCATTCCTAGAATTAAAAAAAAAAAAAAAAATTTTCAAAAACCTCTGCCACCTCGAAAGTGGTGTAATACATAATGGTGGCCTCATAAAGATGTATATCCTAGAGTTTTTCTCTAATAATTCCTAAACCTTTCTTATAGAAATTTTTATAAGAAGCAAAATTGTAGAACATAAAAATACAAAGCGATGCAACCCAAAAACTATGAATTATCTCTCAAAATAAGCGAATTGCACACAATCGAAAATCGGGCTAATCTTTGGTCAGTCCTTTCTTCTCCCATCTAGACTTTTGCCTGTCAAAATCACCTAGAGGCCTTAATATTGGTCTGATTCAGGCCTCACAAACTTAATTGGGTTCAAGGTTGTATACTCTCCAAAGTTCATATGGGGCAAGTTTTAGCTGAGACCCTTTCTAAATTACATAGTAAAAAGCTGTTTCTGCTAACTTTAGGTGTAAAACTACCTATATGAAATTGATGAGTTCTGCTGTAAGTCAACGGGGAAAGGTCTTAGCTAAAACTTTCTCGATATGATGTTTAGCAAACCTGAATCGAATGAAGATTAGCAAACCTAAGTCCGACCATTATTAAGGCCCCTAGATGATTTGAAAGGGCCAAAGTCATGGAAAGTGGAGGAGAGGACTGACCCAAAATTAGCCTAATTTTCAAATGTTTGTAATTCGCTTGCTTTGGGAGATAAATCATAGTCTTTGGATCATATCGCTTTATATTTTTTTGCTTTACAACTTTGCTACGTATAAAACTTTCTGTATGATGAATGGTTTAGGAAATTGTAATGAACTTAGGCGCCCCGGAGGGGCAATGGGGGCCTAAATCCGCACTCATAGATAGAGAGGGGTGTGACAGTACCATAAGAGATACAACTCGTACTAATAGCGTATGTGCTACGTTCGGAGAAGATAATCTTCCGTTTCCCGGATCCTCATCTATCCCCAACCATTCGAAAACGTGAGTACGAACGCCTGGCGCCGAAGTGACGGACGCGCAGCGCATTCTGTTGGATCTCGCGGGAACTGTCACAAACTATTAGAGCAGGGGTTCCCAAACTTTTTTGTACCGTGCCCCCTTAGTAAAATGAAAGCCTCTCACGCCCCCCTTACATAACTAATGAATGGATGTGAAAAAAATGCAAGTTTTACACTGAAAACAATTTTTTATTTGCTATTTATACAAAACACGATTTGATAACACGTAGCTTTTATGAAGTAGCCTTTAATGTAAAAATAAGTTAATCTTAATGAGTTGGATGGGTTTGCATTTTCTTTGCTAGCGCTGGTATTCTTGGTGAAGTTTTGGCAAAAGCACAACGTAAGTCACTAGCAACATCAAGTTTGTTCCGATTCTTTGTTTTTATTGATACGAGTGTTGAGAATGAATTTTCACACAAGTAGGTCGTTAAAAAAGGCAAAAATAACCGAAGAGCTCTGGGATACACTTGGAAGTATTTGATCCAAAATGTTGACTTTTCCATTTTTTCGAAGTCATATTTGGCAGA
The DNA here is from genome assembly GCA_030762985.1 of Adelphocoris suturalis. Lineage (NCBI taxonomy): Eukaryota > Metazoa > Arthropoda > Insecta > Hemiptera > Miridae > Adelphocoris > Adelphocoris suturalis. The sequence continues at coordinate 54,257,927 of CM061043.1, forward strand.
AGAATCATTTTTTATTTCCAAAAATTCTTCTGGAACATGTTCAACGTTGACATGGAAAGGATCTGTTGAAAGTCTGTAAATATGTTCGTCAGCAGTGTTAGGGAAATATTTCCCGAATTCATCAGTGAGCGTCTCCAAATGGTTTGACACTTGTTTTGACAAGTTTTATCCTTCAAAAACCTCCTCGAAGCGTATTTCTTCTGAGATTGATACTAGTTTTGGGAAATTTGAAAAGTTGCAGGGGTTTGCTGATACTTTTGGTCTCGAAAGTTGTAGTTTCTCAACATACGTCTTGATGTCATCACGATGAGTTATGATATTTGAGTCTCTACCCTGCAGTTTTAAGTTAAGGCTGTTTACGAATCAAAGAAGTCTGACAAATATGCCATCATTACTTGAGAACTAGGTTTGCTGAAGTTCAAGCTTAGCTCATTTTGCTTCTGGTTTTCCAAGAACGAAGTTTCCTACTTCATCTCGGAGCTTAAATAGTCTTGCCAACATGTTTCCTTTTGAGAGCCACCGTACTTCTGTGTGAAAGAGCAGTGTTTTGTGGTCAGTTCCTAAATCTTCACAAAGAATTTTAAACAGTCGGGTATTTAGTGCACTGTTTTTTATGTAGTTCACTATTTTAATACATAATTTTAAGACGGCATAGAGGTCGTTTGGAAGAGTTTTGGCTGCCAAGGCTTGTCGGTTTATAAAGCAATGAATCCCAGTCACATCAGCGTATTTTTTTCTGACTAACTGCACGAAGCCTGAGCGAGAACCAAGTATTGAAGGGGCGCCGTCAGTGCATACGCCCATTAGTTTTTGCCACGAGAGTCCATGATTGTCAAAAAAATCAGACACGGCTCTCATCACATCAACAGCTTTTGTAGTGGTCTCCAGCTCTGTTGAAAAGAGTAGCTCGTCTTTAATTGTTTCATTTTCAACATATCGAACATATACAACTAACTGAGAACATTGAGCAACATCTTTAGTCTCGTCTAGCTGAATGGCAAAAAATGGTGATAGTTTTATTCTATCGACTACCTGGTTTTTTATGTCTTCAGCCATATCGTCAATACGACGTTTCACTGTATTGTCGGACAGTAGTATTTGAGATAATTTTTTCCTGCTGTCTGCTCCAAGGATGATAATGATAGTTTGGGGCAAAAACGAGCTTGCTCCTGGAGTTGGCTCGATGTTGCCCCAAAGAACGGTCGAATGGTCTCAAGCCCCCCCTAACCCGTCTTCACGCCCCCCAGGGGGGACGCGCCCCCCAGTTTGAGAATCCATGTATTAGCGGGAAACTTTAAAATGAGCGAACTAAACCATATTTATACAGCCGCCATTTTGTATTCCACTAATTTCGTGATGGTGTACAAAGATTTTCTCACTCAGAACGGAAAAAAATTTCAAAATCTGATATCAAATCTTCTCCTTAAATTACTACATACTAATTCCACAACAACTTATACCCAATTCGCCTTCGTTTCAAGACTAGAATCTCCCGTCTTCTGAGATATCCGTTGTGGTTATGACTTTAGTCGATTTCTTCCTGCAGATTCCGACTTCCTGGATTTGAGCCAGAGTTCGGCCCGCTGTCTCGTGGTAGGCGACAGGGAGGACGATGATGCCGACGAGGGAGATGAACGTGTACAGGCCGTAGTTGAGGTAGTTGCCGCCGATTTGTCTCAAAATGTCGTACGCGAGGAGTTCAAGAAACATCAAAATTCCTGTAAATAATTCAAACAGATCAGTAAAATTGACTTGTTGACTTGGTATCATCTTGACTAGAGAAATATGCGGTTATCCAGTACCAGACCTACTAAATCCCTTGAAATCAACGAAACAGCTCAAATTTACCAAAACTTGGATAGGCATTGGCGGCATAAGGCGGTTTTAGGGTTACAATTTAGGACATTGCGTGTAGAATCAAAAGCAAACTCATGAAACTTCCCATATCTGCATTTACAGTCTGTAAAATTAGTAGGTGTGGTCTTAGTATTATCATAGAAATTCTATCGGCTGTTCTGATTTATGTAATTCGTTTTTACGGCAAACTTAATTAATTGGCTAAGGGTCACTTTCACCAAAAACCAAACTAGTTTAACCTCGAAAAGATTGGAAATCAACGGAGATTCCTGCTCATCATTTTTCACGCGAACACTTTACGAGTGTAAACTCCTACGAGTATAAAACCCCTAAAATCTGGCGAGTTTCATTCACTAATCACCGTTGGTGGTGTTATCAAAATGGCAGCATAGCTTTTGTGAGCAGTTGTTATTACTAGGAGCTTAAGTGAATTCATACTTTGATGAACTACCTAGTTACATCCCTAAAAACACATACAATTGAGCATACCAAATAAACTAAAAATATGAGAAACTCGGTTATAACGGAACGTCTGCCAAGTTGGGAGTGGCACATAGCTTCCTCGTTTACCTATCATCTTCTTCAAACAATCATCCAAATTTAAGCAAACTTGAACGACTGGAGAGTGAAAAGATGGAACATGATGGAATTTACGTTTGCGCATGAGCAGAATGAAGTATTGATTTGGCAACAATGAAACTGATAGGGGACCGTCTACAACCTAACCCGCGCATTCTCTGACAATTTCATCGAAATCGGATGATAACAGTGGAAATTAAGGTAGTTACAAAGATTTCACGTAGGGGCTTCGCAGTAGCTATTGATAATACAATCATGTTGAAATTGATATGGGTTGATCAAATTACCATCTCCCAACTATCATCCAAATTTGAGCAAGATCGAACGACTGACTAGGGCGTGAAAAAATTGAGCATAATGGAATTTACGTTTGCGCATGCGCAGCGTGGAGTATTGATTTCGTAACAATGAAACTGATAGGGGACTGTCTACACCCTAGCCTGCACATTCCCTAAACATTTCATCCAGATCGGATGAAAACTGTGGAAGATAAGCTTGTTAGAAGGATTTCATATTGGCGCATGCGCAGTAGTTATTAATGATACAATCATATTGAAATTGATATAGGATGATCAAATTGTCATCCCCCAACTATCTCCCAAATTAGAGCGTGATCGAACGACTAGGGCGTGAGAAAATAATGCTTAGTAGAATTTACGTTTGCGCATGCGGAGAATGAGGTATTGAGTAAAGAATTATAAAACTTGTAGGGGACCGTCTACCCCCTACCCCGCACATTCCCAAGAAATTTCATCCAGATCGGATGAAAACTGTGGAAAATAAGCTCGTTACAAGGATTTGTGGACACACGATAGACACACACATATGTACACAGACAGACAGAGAGACAGACATGGAACCAAAGTTGTTCAGAATAGTCTAAAACGTAAAATGCGAGTGGAAATTTTGATTTTGGAGACCAAACATTTTTTTCTCCCGAAAGTGAAAACAATGCTTCCGCTACCTTTAAATAGACTCGGAAGCAATATGAGAAACTCGGTTATACCTAACAGAATCGGAAAGATCTGCAAGTAGAAACCAACCTCAAACTCGTAGGTTCCTAGCAACTTTCTAAATAATAAAAATAAAATCGTGCGAGTAAGTATCTTAAATAAATCATCATTGTTTGAAACTATTGCAACAACTAGGTAGGTTCGTACGTAATATTTTTTGTGGTAGGTATTCGTTGATAGTAGGTAGGTATATCTCCAGAACGTTGGCAAATATTCAACATGCCCGCTCCTCATAGTGCATTTTGTCACTTAACGTAGTGAGGAACAAACCTCGTGCCTCATTAATATTATCAATTTTAATTATTACACACTTATTATTACGTTTTCGCATTTAGTCACTTAACGTAACGAGGACCTCATTACCTCGTTCCTCATTAATATTATCAATATTAATTATTACACAATTATTATTACGCCGTACGGGTTAGGAGTGCAATGAACCTATTCTCATGCTATTAGTGAAGTCGACCAACGTCGAGCGTGGTGAGTACAGCCTACATGGATGGGTGACCGCCCAGGTAAGGGTCAGACTTCCAAGTGGTTTCACGTTTCTGTTCGGCGAACCCCTCTCTACTCAAGCGGGGAGGCAATGAGTATCTTTAAGTGAAATCATCAGAACGAATTCTGATCCTCCATAAGGAGGACAGCTGATGACGTTCGTGACGCCCGAGGAAGTCGGACGAAAAGCCCCAACCTGGAATGGTTGCTTACTTTACTTTACTTTTTACACTTATTATTACACACTCGAGCTCTTTGAAGTAGAAACAGCCACTTTACATACACTACCGTTGAGCAGCCAAGCACAAGGATAAAAGGAAAATTATGCCTCAATTCATTTAATTGCCGTATGAGTCCGGCAGAGGGTTTATTATAAACAGGAAAACTGAATTTAAATGCAGAAAAAATGGGTCCTGTTTTCCTATTTATAACGGAAAAATTATGGTGTTTAGGTGATGATAATGATTGTGGCGCATTATGACAGGATGATGAATAGTAAGCCGTTATAGAGTCCCAACGATACTGATCAGAAATGATACAAAACTTCCCAATTTTGTCCACAAATGCCTGAAATGTTTTATTATTTGGTTATTTAAATGGAAGCCAGACGATAACAGGTGGTTGGTGGTTGTGTTGTTGTGCCGGATTTATTGTCCCGGCTTCAGAGCCCAGCTTTTTAATGGACAGTGTCCTGATCTCCGTTAAGGAAACTCCGTTGTTCCAAACGGGTTTTGGGTTGGTGAAAGACGCCAAGATTTAATCCTCAAGATATATATATATATATATATATATATATATATATATATATATATATATATATATATATATATATTGTGATGTTGGTGACTTCAATACCTAACTGTTAATGGATGTTTCAGTATTAATTATGACATAATGTTTAATGTAAACTCCAGGCAACGGGATATTTACTGTTTTAAGAAATTATTAAAGTTCGAGATTTTGGTGTTGTGAACATTTGTTTTTATTAAGTGCTTTAATAGCTAGTGTAGAATTCAACAGTGGTGTCAGGAAAACGGGATTATGCCACGCACACGAAGACAAAGTGATGTAGAGCCAGATTGGACTGCTTCCATTGAGCGGATGCAACGTCAAATCGATCAAATCCTTACCCATTTAACCCTACCATCAGGAGGTTCGCATGGTATGAGAACAGTACAGGTAGGTGAACCGTCTGGAACGTCTCAAGGAACATTTGCATCACAAGAGGGACTTTGTATTCCAATTTGAGTGGGTGTGTCGTGTTAATGGTTGGACGTTGGATATGGACAAGAAAGGTCATCTAATTGCAGCCCTAAAAGGTCCCCATTTAACACTAGTTTCACTGTTACCAGGTAATCCTACATATAGTGAAATTATATCTGCTCTGCAACGAAGATGTGCGGGTGAAGGCCAAGAGCATCTATATATGAGCCAATTGAGAAACAGGAGACAAGGTCCAAAAGAAGATCTTGCTGCGTTTGCAGCAGACGTCGAATTATTGGCAAGGAGAGCTCTTCCGGGTGCTTTAGAGGTAACTGTAGAAGCATTGGCACTTCCACAATTTTTTCATGGCATTGCCCACGACCGTCTCCGAGAACAAGTGCTCTCTTGTCCAGCAGTCACTGTGCAGGAAGCCTTGGCTTACGCTCAGCGTTTGGAAGCCAATCTTGCGAGTGCTGCCAGTTCACGAGCACCCATTCGTCAAGTTGGATACAGTTTATTCCAACCACAGGAGGTTGAATAGGACGTGGTCTGTCATACTAGAGCCGTTTTGAGAGAAGACAGCTCGAGAAGAAAGAACCATATAATTTCTTCCAACTGCAATAAGCCGGGACACTATAGTAGAGGATGCATGGAAAAGAAGAGGAATCGATCTTGCATCTACCCTTGCAGTTGTAAACCCAATGTTTCTGACTCGGGAAACGGTCAAGCACCTGTCTAGGAGGGCAAAGATTGGTGCAGGACACAACGCCCATTTGTGCTCTACAAGGCGGACCTACCATGACGGTTCAAGGGGAAGTAGGAGGTCAACAGTGTGATATGGTGATTGATACGGGTGCTGCTGTGACAGTAGTGCGTCCGGATGTGGGTGGAGAAATTGGGCAACCATCAAATCATGTATCACTTCTGGCTGCAAATGGAAATCCCATTGAAGTTAAGGGTGTATTGGATAGAACCATTTCCTTCACAACTGGTGCAGCACGTGATCATAGGGTCACAGTTGCTGCAATTAAGGAACCATGCCTACTGGGTTTGGATTTTCTATCAAAACACAACAGCCGGGTGTCCCTAAACGGTTGACCAGCTTTGACCAGCTTTGACCGCCGTTGACCACGGTGTTCCCCTACTCCGATTAACATCAAATTTTACCCAAAGTCAGGAAAGGGCAGAAAGAACAATCTGACGAAGTTTCAACCCCCCACCCCCACACCCCTACGAGATATAGGGGTAAAACTGCTTTGACCGCCTTTGACCGCCGTTGACCACGGTGTTCCCCTACTCCGATTAACATCAAATTATACCCAAAGTCAGGAAAGGGCGGAAAGAACAATCTGACGAAGTTTCAACCCCCCACCCCCACACCCCTACGAGATATAGGGGTAAAACTGCTTTGACCAGCTTTGACCGCCGTTGACCACGGTGTTCCCCTACTCCGATTAACATCAAATTTTACCCAAAGTCAGGAAAGGGCAGAAAGAACAATCTGACGAAGTTTCAACCCCCCACCCCCACACCCCTACGAGATATAGGGGTAAAACTGCTTTGACCAGCTTTGACCGCCGTTGACCACGGTGTTCCCCTACTCCGATTAACATCAAATTATACCCAAAGTCAGGAAAGGGCGGAAAGAACAATCTGACGAAATTTCAACCCCCCACCCCCACACCCCTACGAGATATAGGGGTAAAACTGCTATGACCAGCTTTGACCGCCGTTGACCACGGTGTTCCCCAACTCCGATTAACATCAAATTTTACCCAAAATCAGGAAAGGGCAGAAAGAATAATCTGACGAAGTTTCAACCCCCCACCGCCACACCCCTACGTGATATAGGGGTAAAACTGCTTTGACCAGCTTTGACCGCCGTTGACCACGGTGTTCCCCTACTCCGATTCACTTCAAAATTGAATCGAAGACAGAAAATAGCAAAACAAACAATCTATCAAATTTTCAACTCTCTACCCCCACCCTCCGACGAGCAATAAGCGTTAAACTATTTCGAACACATTTGACCACCGTTGACCACGGTGTTCTCGTACTCCAATTCCGTTCAAATTTTGATCAAAGACGAAAAATAGCAAAAAGAACAATCTGTCAAAAACTCAACCCTCCACGTACAACCCCCTACGAGCAATGAGCGTATAACTGACCACATTTGACCCCGTTGACCACGGTGTTCTCGTACTCCGATTCCGTTCAAATTTTGATCAAAGACGAAAAAGAGCAAAACGAACAATCTGACGAAGTTTCAATCCCCCACCTCCATCCCTGTACGAGCAATGAGCGTAAAACTGACCAGATTTCACCCCCTTTGACCACGATGTTCCCCTGCTCCGATTCACTTCAAAATTGAATCGAAGACGGGAAATAGCGAAACAAACAATCTATCAAATTTTCAACTCTCTACCCCCACTCCACGACGAGCAATAAGCGTTAAACTATATCGATCACATTTGACCACCCTTGACCACGGTGTTCTTGTACTTCAATTCCGTTCAAATTTTGAGCAAAGACGAAAAATAGCAAACCAAACGATTTGTCAAATTTTCAATCCTCCACCACCAGCCTCTCACGAGCAATAAGCGTAAAACTGATCACATTTGACCACCGTTGACCACGATGTTCTCGAACTCCGATTCCGTTTAAATTTTAATCAAAGACGAGAATGATCAAAAAGAACAATCTATCAAAATCTCAACCCTCCACCACCGCCCCCCTACGAGCAATGAGCGTATAACTGACCACATTTGACCCCGTTGACCACGGTGTTCTCGTACTCCGATTCCGTTCAAATTTTGATCAAAGACGAAAAAGAGCAAAACGAACAATCTGACGAAGTTTCAATCTCCCACCTCCATCCCTGTACGAGCAATGAGCGTAAAACTGACCAGATTTCACCCCCTTTGACCACGATGTTCCCCTGCTCCGATTCACTTCAAAATTGGCAACTCTCTACCCCCACTACCCGACGAGCAATAAGCGTTAAACTATTTCGATCACATTTGACCACCGTTGACCACGGTGTTCTCGTACTTCAATTCCGTTCAAATTTTGAGCAAAGACGAAAAATAGCAAACCAAACGATTTGTCAAATTTTCAACCCTCCACCACCAGCCTCTCACGAGCAATAAGCGTAAAACTGATCACATTTGACCACCGTTGACCACGATGTTCTCGAACTCCGAATCCGTTTAAATTTTAATCAAAGACGAGAATGATCCAAAAGAACAATCTGTCGAAATCTCAACCCTCCACCTACTACCCCCTACGAGCAATGAGCGTATAACTGACCACATTTGACCCCGTTGACCACGGTGTTCTCGTACTCCGATTCCGTTCAAATTTTGATCCATGACGAAAAATTGCAAATCGAACAATCTGACGAAGTTTCAATCTCCTACCTCCATCCCTGTACGAGCAATGAGCGTAAAACTGACCAGATTTCACCCCCTTTGACCACGATGTTCCCCTGCTCTGATTCACTTCAAAATTGAATCGAAGACGGAAAATAGCAAAACAAACAATCTATCAAATTTTCAACTCTCTACTCCCACTCCCCGACGAGCAATAAGCGTTAAACTATTTCGATCACATTTGACCACCGTTGACCACGGTGTTCTCGTACTCTAATTCCGTTCAAATTTTGATCAAAGACAAAAAATAGCAAACCAAACGATTTGTCAAATTTTCAACCCTCCACCACCAGCCTCTCACGAGCAATAAGCGTAAAACTGATCACATTTGACCACCGTTGACCACGGTGTTCTCGAACTCCGATTCCGTTCAAATTTTAATCAAAGACGAAAATGATCCGAAAGAACAATCTGTCAAAATCTCAACCCTCCATCTACAACCCCCTACGAGCAATGAGCGTATAACTGACCACATTTGACCCCGTTGACCACGGTGTTCTCGTACTCCGATTCCGTTCAAATTTTGATCAAAGACGAAAAAGATCCTAAAGAACAATCTGACGGAGTTTCAATCCCCCACCTCCATCCCTGTACGAGCAATGAGCGTAAAACTGACCAGATTTCACCCCCTTTGACCACGATGTTCCCCTGCTCCGATTCACTTCAAAATTGAATCGAAGACGGAAAATAGCAAAACAAACAATCTATCGAATTCTCAACTCTCTACCCCCACTCCCCGACGAGCGATGAGCGTTAAACTATTTCGACCACATTTGACCACCGTTGACCACGGTGTTCTCGTAATTCAATTGGTAATTGTAAAATCAAAATAGATAATTAAAAAAAAATATTGAAGAAATGAAAATTTAGATTTCTAATTAGATTATAATTGAAAAATAAATCGGAAACAGAACAATAAAAAACGCTGCAATTCATATTTCTGTATTAGTTACCTAGTCTAGGACGCTTGGGGGCTTCGCGCCTCGCCAATGGGTTCACTCCATCGCAGTAACTAACAGGACGCCATTATTCAGGAGATGAAAAACAAAAGACGACTCCAATTACGGGCTTCTTGATTTGCTTGATTATCAGCTGATAAAAATGGAGATTGCGATTTCAATAAATCCTACCTACATACAACATACGAACCTTCTCAATGGTTCTAGACGCTAATTTACAGTTGAAAGGCAATTAATAGCAGATAGAATCGCATGTACCTAAAAAACTGAAGGCTTTGACCACGGTGTTCCCCAACTCCGATTCACATCAAATTTGACCCAAAGTCAGAAAAGAAAGGAACGAACAATCTGACAGAGTTTCAATCCCCCACCCCCACCCCAGTACGAGCAATGACCGTAAAACTGACCAGATTTCACCCCCTTTGACCACCCTGCTCCGATTCACTTCAAAATTGAATCGAAGACGGAAAATAGCAAAGCAAACAATCTATCAAATTTTTAACTCTCTATCCCCACTCCTCTACGAGCGATAAGCAATAAACTATTTTGACCACATTTGACCACCGTTGACCATGGTGTTCTCGTACTCCGATTCCGTTCAAATTTTAATCAAATACGAAAATGATCCAAAACAACAATCTGTCAAAATCTCAACCCTCCACCTACAACCCCCTACGAGCAATGAGCGTGTAACTGACCACATTTGACCCCGTTGACCACGGTGTTCTCGTACTCCGATTCCGTTCAAATTTTGATCAAAGACGAAAAAAAGCAAAACGAACAATCTGACGAAGTTTCAATCCCCCACCTCCATCCCTGTACGAGCAATGAGCGTAAAACTGACCAGATTTCACCCCCTTTGACCACGATGATCCCCTGCTCCGATTCACTTCAAAATTGAATCGAGGACGGAAAATAACCAAACAAACAATCTATCAAATTTTCAACTCTCTACCCCCACTCCGCGACGAGCAATAAGCGTTAACCTATTTCGACCACATTTGACCACCGTTGACCACGGTGTTCTCGTACTTCAATTGGTAATTGTAAAATCAAAATTAATAATTTAAAAAACATATTGAAGAATGGAAAATTCTAGATTTCTAATTAGATTATAATTGAAAAATAAATCAAAAACAGACAAATAAAAAACGCTGCAATTCATATTTCTGTATTAGTTACCTAGTCTGGGACGCTTTGGGGCTTCGCGCCACGCCAATGGGTTCACTAAATTACAACAACTAACAGGACGCCATTATTCCGGAGATGAACAACAAAAGACGACTGCAATTACGGGCTTCTTGATTTGCTTGATTATCAGCTGATAAGAATGGAGACTGCCATTTCAATACATCCTACCTACATACAACATACTCACCCACGAACCTTCTCAATGGTTCCAGACGCTAATTTACAGTTGAAAGGCAATTAATAGCAGATAGAATCGCATGTACCTAAAACACTGAAGGCTTTGACCACGGTGTTCCCCTACTCCGATTCACATCAAATTTGACCCAAAGTCAGAAAAGGAAGAAACGAACAATCTGACGGAGTTTCAATCCCCACCCCCACCCCAGTACGAGCAATGAGCGTAAAACTGACCAGATTTCACCCCCTTTGACCACGATGTTCCCCTACTCCGATTCACTTCAAAATTGAATCGAAGACGGAAAATAGCAAAACATACAATCTATTAAATTTTCAACTCTCTACCCCCACCCCCTGACGAGCAATGAGCGTTAAATTATTTCGACCACATCTGACCACCGTTGACCACGGTGTTCTCGTTCTTCAATTCCGTTTAAGTTTTGATCAAAAACGAAAATGACCCAAAAGAACAATCTGTAAAAATCTCAACCCTCCACCTCTAACCCCCTACGAGCAATGAGCGTATAACTGACCACATTTGACCCCATTGACCACGGTGTTCTCGTACTCCGATTCCGTTCAGATTTTGATCAAAGACAAAAAATAGCAAATGGAACGATCTGTCAAATTTTCAACCCTCCACCTCTCTACAAGCTATGAGCGTATAACTGACCACATATGACCCCGTTGACCACGGTGTTCTCCTACTCCGATTCCGTTTGAATTTGAATCAAAGACGAAAAATAGTAATCCGAAAAACCTGTCAAATTCACAACCCTTTATCCCAACTACCTAACGAGCAATAACCGTAAAACATAATGAAGTGATGAAGTAGAACATAACAAATCTACTTTAATATTGACGATGACAAATGTCCTCGAACTTCATCAATTATCAATAGAGAAAAACATTCCAAAAAAATTATTAAGTGAATAGAATACCGAATATTATTTAGAACGAGTTTTTTGTCATTAAATTGGTAGATAAGTAAAAATGTATTTTTACTTATATTGCCCATATTTCTAAACAATTTAACACAATAAAGTACGATAATTCACAAAAATTCACACATATGATCATGCTGCATCACTGGAACTTTTTTATTTTACTTTATTTTTAAAGTAAGTACATTGTTGTTATGACTGAACCTTTGTAATTGACCTAAAAAAAAACCTAATTGTTACCCCCTCTCAATTTTAGTTGGCTAACGTTTCAAACAAACTACGTACTTACATTGTAAAATAAAAAATAAAACAAAAATAAAATATTGAAAAAATACATTAACGGGAAAATAAAAATCGCTGCAATTTATATATCCGTATTAGTTACCTACCTAGTTTAGTAGGTACGCTTGGGGGCTTCGCGCCTCGCCAATGGGTTCACTCCATTACAGTGATTGGAGTGCATTAACACCGAGATCCCTATTTATTTCAACTACGTCGCAGAGCAATGGAATCCTCAACTATGTAGAGTGAACAGGAGACAATTTAGTTCATTCAAAGTGAGCTCAATTCTCTGCTGTCCAATTTTATGTATTAGATAATCTCTCTGAAACAATGGGAAAACAAATTAAATTGAAATGGCGTAATTGCAGTCGCCTTTTGTTGTTCATCTCCGGAATAATGGAGTCCTGTTAGGTACTGCAATGTAGTGAACCCATTTGCGAGACGCCCCAGAGTTTCGATGATAAATGTAAGGGGTTGGTTATTATAAAGCAGCAATTGGACTTAAAATACAGAAAGAAGAAACGTTTGGGTAGTAAATAGGTACCTAGCAACTTTTTTAATTTGTTTTTGGACATGGCGACATGGATATGTATGTCCTACCTCCTTCGTGAGTACGAAAATTATGATAGAAAAATACCCTTTTTTTTCTTTTTCTATTGATTTTAACCTATAACCAATGCGTTACTAGCGAATTTTAACTCACTTTGTAGTATCAAGGACAACTGATTTATTACGCTAAATTATAAAGTAATATTGGTAAGTAACCATAAAGAATTAATCACGTGAAAAGAAGGCACTAGGTACATGGTAGGTATACTATTGAGTATTGGTAATAGGTATTTGTTAGCAGTAGATACTATGCATAGACTGATAATTTATATGTATTTAATCTCTGAAGCTGAAATTATGAGACGATTGAAATGATTGGCTCATTCCTACTCACCTGAGTGAGCTAAATTGTTTCAGACGCTGTAAATTAGCGTCTGGACTCTGGAACCATTGAGAAGGTTCGTGGGTGAGTATGTTTTATGTAGGTAGGATGTATTGAAATGGCAGCCTCCATTCTTATCAGCTGATAAACAAGCAAATCAAGGAGCCCGTAATTGTAGTCGTCTTTTGTTGTTCATCTCCGGAATAATGGCGTCCTGTTAGTTACTGCAATGGAGTGAACCCATTGGCGAGGCTCGAAGCCCCCAAGCGTCGTAGACTAGGTAACTAATACAGAAATATGAATTGCAGCGTTTTTTAATTTTCTGTTTTTGATTTTTTTTTCATTTATAATCTAATTAGAAATCTAAATTTTCCTTTCTTCAATATTTTTTTAAATTATTAATTTTGATTTTACAATTACAAATGTAAGTACGAGAACCCCGTGGTCAACGGTGGTCAAATGTGGTCGAGATAGTTTAACGCTTATTGCTCAACGGGGAGTGGGGGTAGAGAGTTGAAAATTTGATAGATTGTTTGTTTTGCTATTTTCCGTCTTCGATTCAATTTTGAAGTGAATCGGAGTAGGGGAACATCGTGGTCAAAGGGGGTGAAATCTGGTCAGTTTTACGCTCATTGCTCGTACAGGGATGGAGGTGGGGGATTGAAACTCCGTCAGATTGTTCGTTTTGCTGTTTTTCGTCTTTGATAAAAATTTGAACGGAATCGGAGTACGAGAACACCGTGGTCAACGGGGTCAAATGTGGTCAGTTATACGCTCATTGCTCGTAGGGGGTTGTAGGTGGAGGGTTGAGATTTTGACAGATTGTTCTTTTGGGTCTTTTTCGTCTTTGATCAAAATTTGAACGGAATCGGAGTACGAGAACACCGTGGTCAACGGTGGTCAAATGTGATCAGTTTTACGCTTATTGCTCGTGAGAGGGTGTTGGTGGAGGGTTGAAAATTTGACAAATCGTTTGGTTTGCTATTTTTCGTCTTTGATCAAATTTTGAACGGAATTGGAGTACGAGAACACCGTGGTCAACGGTGGTCAAATGTGGTCGAAATAGATTAACGCTTATTGCTCGTCGGGGAGTGGGGGTAGAGAGTTGAAAATTCGATAGATTGTTTGTTTTGCTATTTTCCGTCTTCGATTTAATTTTGAGGTGAATCGGAGCAGGGGAACATCGTGGTCAAAGGGGGTGAAATCTGGTCAGTTTTACGCTCATTGCTCGTACAGGGATGGAGGTGGGGGATTGAAACTCCGTCAGATTGTTCTTTAGGATCTTTTTCGTCTTTGATCAAAATTTGAACGGAATCGGAGTACGAGAACACCGTGGTCAACGGGGTCAAATGTGGTCAGTTATACGCTCATTGCTCGGAGGGGGTTGTAGGTGGAGGGTTGAGATTTTGACAGATTGTTCTTTTGGATCATTTTCGTCTTTGATTAAAATTTGAACGGAATCGCAGTTCGAGAACACCGTGGTCAACGGTGGTCAAATGTGATCAGTTTTACGCTTATTGCTCGTGAGAGGGTGGTGGTGGAGGGTTGAAAATTTGACAAATCGTTTGGTTTGCTATTTTTCGTCTTTGATCGAAATTTGAACGGAATTGGAGTACGAGAACACCGTGGTCAACGGTGGTCAAATGTGGTCGAAATAGTTTAACGCTTATTGCTCGTCGGGGAGTGGGGGTAGAGAGTTGAAAATTTGATAGATTGTTTGTTTTGCTATTTTCCGTCTTCGATTCAATTTTGAAGTGAATCGGAGTAGGGGAACATCGTGGTCAAAGGGGGTGAAATCTGGTCAGTTTTACGCTCATTGCTCGTACAGGGATGGAGGTGGGGGATTGAAACTTCGTCAGATTGTTCGTTTTGCTCTTTTTCGTCTTTGATCAAAATTTGAACGGAATCGGAGTACGAGAACACCGTGGTCAACGGGGTCAAATGTGGTCAGTTATACGCTCATTACTCGTAGGGGGTTGTAGGTGGAGGGTTGAGATTTTGACAGATTGTTCTTTTGGGTCTTTTCCGTCTTTGATCAAAATTTGAACGGAATCGGAGTACGAGAACACCGTGGTCAACGGTGGTCAAATGTGATCAGTTTTACGCTTATTGCTCGTGAGAGGGTGGTGGTGGAGGGTTGAAAATTTGACAAATCGTTTGGTTTGCTATTTTTCGTCTTTGATCAAAATTTGAACGGAATTGGAGTACGAGAACACCGTGGTCAACGGTGGTCAAATGTGGTCGAAATAGTTTAACGCTTATTGCTCGTCGGGGAGTGGGGGTAGAGAGTTGAAAATTTGATAGATTGTTTGTTTTGCTATTTTCCGTCTTCGATTCAATTTTGAAGTGAATCGGAGCAGGGGAACATCGTGGTCAAAGGGGGTGAAATCTGGTCAGTTTTACGGTCATTGCTCGTATTGGGGTGGGGGTGGGGGATTGAAACTCCGTCAGATTGTTCGTTTCTTTCTTTTCTGACTTTGGGTCAAATTTGATGTGAATCGGAGTAGGGGAACACCGTGGTCAAAGCTTTCAGTTTTTGTAGGTACATGCGATTCTATCTGCTATTAATTGCCTTTCAACTGTAAATTAGCGTCTAGAACCATTGAGAAGGTTCGTATGTTGTATGTAGGTAGGATGTATTGAAATCGCAATCTCCCATTGTTCTTATCAGCTGATAATCAAGCAAATCAAGAAGCCCGTAATTGGAGTCGTCTTTTGTTTTTCATCTCCGGAATAATGGCGTCCTGTTAGTTACTGTAATGGAGTGAACCCATTGGCGAGGCGCGAAGCCCCCAAGCGTCCTAGACTAGGTAACTAATACAGAAATATGAATTGCAGCGTTTTTTATTTTTCTGTTTTTGATTTTTTTTTTAATTACAATCTAATTAGAAATCTAGATTTTCCTTTCTTTAATATTTTTTTAAATTATTTATTTTGATTTTACAATTACCATTTGAAGTACGAGAACACCGTGGTCAACGGTGGTCAAATGTGATCAGTTTTACGCTTATTGCTCGTGAGAGGGTGGTGGTGGAGGGTTGAAAATTTGACAAATCGTTTGGTTTGCTATTTTTCGTCTTTGATCAAAATTTGAACGGAATTGGAGTACGAGAACACCGTGGTCAACGGTGGTCAAATGTGGTCGAAATAGTTTAACGCTTATTGCTCGTCGGGGAGTGGGGGTAGAGAGTTGAGAATTTGATAGATTGTTTGTTTTGCTATTTTGCGTCTTCGATTCAATTATGAAGTGAATCGGAGTAGGGGAACATCGTGGTCAAAGGGGGTGAAATCTGGTCAGTTTTACGCTCAAAGCTCGTATTGGGGTGGGGGTGGGGGATTGAAACTTCGTCAGATTGTTCGTTTCTCCTTTTTCTGACTTTGGGTCAAATTTGATGTGAATTGGAGTAGGGGAACACCGTGGTCAAAGCCTTCAGTGTTTTAGGTACATGCGATTCTATCTGCTATTAATTGCCTTTCAACTGTAAATTAGCGTCTAGAACCATTGAGAAGGTTCGTATGTTGTATGTAGGTAGGATGTATTGAAATCGCAATCTCCGTTCTTATCAGCTGATAATCAAGCAAATCAAGAAGCCCGTAATTGGAGTCGTCTTTTGTTTTTCATCTCCGGAATAATGGCGTCCTGTTAGTTACTGTAATGGAGTGAACCCATTGGCGAGGCGCGAAGCCCCCAAGCGTCCTAGACTAGGTAACTAATACAGAAATATGAATTGCAGCGTTTTTTAATTTTCTGTTTTTGATTTTTTTTTTGTGGTCGAAATAGTTTAACGCTTATTGCTCGTCGGGGAGTGGGGGTAGAGAGTTGAAAATTTGATAGGTAGTTTGTTTTGCTATTTTCCGTCTTCGATTCAATTTTGAAGAGAATCGGAGTAGGGGAACAACGTGGTCAAAGGGGGTGAAAACTGGTCAGTTTTACGCTCATTGCTCGTACAGAGATGGAGGTGGGGGATTGAAACTTCGTCAGATTGTTCGATTTGCTATTTTTTGTCATTGATCAAAATTTGAACGGAATCGGAGTACGAGAACACCGTGGTCAACGGGGTCAAATGTGGTCAGTTATACGCTCATTGCTCGTAGGGGGTTGTAGGTGGAGGGTTGAGATTTTGACAGATTGTTCTTTTGGATCATTTTCGTCTTTGATCAAAATTTGAACGGAATCGGAGTTCGAGAACACCGTGGTCAACGGTGGTCAAATGTGATCAGTTTTACGCTTATTGCTCGTGAGAGGCTGGTGGTGGAGGGTTGAAAATTTGACAAATCGTTTGGTTTGCTATTTTTCGTCTTTGATCAAAATTTGAACGGAATTAGAGTACGAGAACACCGTGGTCAACGGTGGTCAAATGTGATCGAAATAGTTTAACGCTTATTGCTCGTCGGGGAGTGGGGATAGAGAGTTGAAAATTTGATAGATTGTTTGCTTTGCTATTTTCCGTCTTCGATTCAATTTTGAAGTGAATCGGAGCAGGGGAACATCGTGGTCAAAGGGGGTGAAATCTGGTCAGTTTTACGCTCATTGCTCGTACAGGGATGGAGGTGGGAGATTGAAACTTCGTCAGATCGTTCGTTTTGCTATTCTTCGTCTTTGATCAAAATTTGAACGGAATCGGAGTACGAGAACACCGTGGTCAACGGTGGTCAAATGTGATCAGTTTTACGCTTATTGCTCGTGAGAGGCTGGTGGTGGAGGGTTGAAAATTTGACAAATCGTTTGGTTTGCTATTTTTCGTCTTTGATCAAAATTTGAACGGAATTGGAGTACGAGAACACCGTGGTCAACGGTGGTCAAATGTGGTCGAAATAGTTT
Source organism: Adelphocoris suturalis (assembly GCA_030762985.1). Taxonomy (NCBI): domain Eukaryota; kingdom Metazoa; phylum Arthropoda; class Insecta; order Hemiptera; family Miridae; genus Adelphocoris; species Adelphocoris suturalis. The sequence continues at coordinate 54,275,814 of CM061043.1, forward strand.
AACGCTTATTGCTCGTCGGAGGGTGGGGGTAGAGAGTTGAAAATTTGATAGATTGTTTGTTTTGCTATTTTCTGTCTTCGATTCAATTTTGAAGTGAATCGGAGTAGGGGAACACCGTGGTCAACGGCGGTCAAAGCTGGTCAAAGCAGTTTTACCCCTATATCACGTAGGGGTGTGGGGGTGGGGGGTTGAAACTTCGTCAGATTGTTCTTTCCGCCCTTTCCTGACTTTGGGTAAAATTTGATGTTAATCGGAGTAGGGGAATACCGTGGTCAACGGCGGTCAAAGCTGGTCAAAGCAGTTTTACCCCTATATCTCGTAGGGGTGTGGGGGTGGGGGGTTGAAACTTCGTCAGATTGTTGTTTCTGCCCATTCCTGACTTTAGGTAAAATTTGATGTTAATCGGAGTGTGGGAACACCGTGGTCAACGGCGGTCAAAGCTGGTCAAAGCAGTTTTACCCCTATATCTCGTAGGGGTGTGGGGGTGGGGGGTTGAAACTTCGTCAGATTGTTCTTTCCGCCCTTTCCTGACTTTGGGTAAAATTTGATGTTAATCGGAGTAGGGGAACACCGTGGTCAACGGCGGTCAAAGCTGGTCAAAGCAGTTTTACCCCTATATCTCGTAGGGGTGTGGGGGTGGGGGGTTGAAACTTCGTCAGATTGTTCTTTCTGCCCTTTCCTGACTTTGGGTAAAATTTGATGTTAATCGGAGTAGGGGAACACCGTGGTCAACGGCGGTCAAAGCTGGTCAAAGCTGGTCAACCGTTTAGGGACACCCCACAACAGCCAACTAACTAACTTGAAAGATGGCTGGCTCCAGATAGGATATGCTCGAATTCCTGTACATGGCCTACAAGAGCACAGAGATAAACCCAAAGAAGTGAGGAGTGTTTTGCAGACCATAGATGTGCCCCAGCTAGATGGATCCTTGAAGATTTTACTGGATAGAATATGTGTTTTGTTGGAGCCAATGCAGAAGAAAGCCCTCACTGAACTTTTGATGGAATTTCAAGACGTCTTTACTGATAAGCTGGCTCTGTGTGGAGCAGCGAAAATTCCACCTCATCGAATTGATGTAGGCCAGTCCTCTCCAATACGCCAATCACCTAGACGACTGCCACCCGTCAGACGTGCTCTAGTTGATGGTTTGATTACTGAGATGGTCCAGGCTGAGGTGATTGAACCCTCTCGGAGTCCTTGGGCAAGCCCCATAGTGTTGGCACCAAAGAAGGATGGGAGTACCCGTTTCTGTGTTGACTACAGGCGGCTGAACCAGGTGACACGAAAAGATGCTCATCCATTGCCGAAAGTTGACGAGCTGTTGAGAGGAGTGGAAGGGTGTGCCTGGTTTTCTACCTTGGATTTTTGTAGTGGGTATTGGCAAATACCACTGGCTGCTGAGGACAAGGAAAAGTCTGCATTTTGCACACCATCGGGCCTCTGGCAATTCAAAGTGATGCCTTTTGGCCTTTGCAATGCCCCTGCCACCTTCCAGCGATCAATGACAACCATTTTGAATGATGTTTTGAAGAAAGGAGTCGCCAGTGTGTATATTGATGATGTACTTCTGCACACAGTAACCTTTGAAGACCAGATTAAATATCTCCGCCAGATATTTGAAATTCTGAGATCAGTAGGGATGAAGTTGAATACTAAAAAATGCACTCTTCTTCAAAGAACAGTCAAATATCTCGGCCACCTTGTCTCCAGTGATGGGATACGTACCGATCCTAGTAAGGTGAAGGCAGTAGCAGACTGGCCTACCCCTACTTCTGTTCATGAAGTGCGGTCATTTATAGGTCTGTGCACATACTACAGAGCATTTGTTAAGGATTTTGCTACGAAAATGAAAGCATTATATGAGATCCAGAACACTTCACCATTTATTTGGACAGCAGAAGCAAACCAGGCATTTGAGAGCATGAAGCACTTACTTTCAGAAGCTCCCATTCTGAGCCATGTCAAGCCTGATTCACCATTCATCATTGATGCAGATGCAAGCAATGTGGCTGTTGGTGCCACTCTGTCTCAGTGTCAGGATAATCAGGAGAGAGTCATATCTTATTACAGCTGCTGCTTATCACGACTAGAGCGAAACTATTGTGTAACTCGCAAGGAACTACTATCAATAGTCAAAGCAGTTCGTCATTTTGCAGAATATGGATGGGCCAATGGATACCCACTCACTATCAGAACGGATCATGCATCATTGAAGTGGCTGCTGACCTTTCGCAATCCTGATGGACAAATGGCACGTTGGTTGGAGCAGCTGGCTCTTTACTCACCTAAAGTAGTGTTCCGTCCAGGTAAGCTACATGGAAATGCTGACGCTCTCTCTCGACGCCCTTGGCTAGCCAGTGGCTGCCGATGTTGCTCTTCCAAGGAGAAGAAGCAAACCAATGACGAAAGTGTGGTAGCCCGATGCAAATTAGAAGGATGGGCAGGGCTGGAGGATTGCAGGAAGGCCCAAGAAGCTGATGCTGTACTGCGAGAAGTGATCCAGTGGTTGAATGAAGGAAAGCGGCCTCCCAGGGAGGAAATCACCTGCTATCGACGAGAATTGAAGGTTTACTGGGCACTGTATAATTCACTGGTTCTCAATGACAAAGGCTTGTAGGAGGTGGGAGAGCTCAGATGGAAAGCAAGAAGTTCTTCAGTTGGTGATCCCAGAAAGTTGGAAGAAGAAAATATGGGAAGATGTGCACGGGTTAGGACACTTTGCGGAAAAAAAGACTGCCAGTTTACTCCGAGAGAAATTTTATTGGGTAGGAGTGCATAGAGATGTGCATGACTGGTGTCGCACCTGTTCAAGATGTAAGGAGCGATCACAGAAGGAAAGAAGAGCTCATCTGAAAGTCCAAAATTCAGGGGTACCTTTTGAGAGAGTGGGATCAACATAATGGGACCTTTACCATTGACAAAGCAAGGTAATAGGTATATTTTGACCTTCCAAGATTATTTCACGAAGTGGCCAGAGGCAATACCCCTGCCAGATCACACCTCCGAGACTGTCTCAAAAGCGTTAGTGGACCATATCATTTGCAGATTTGGGGTTCCTTAAGAAATCCACTCCGATCAAGGTCGATCATTTGAAAGTGAGGTGTTCCAAGGAGTTGTGAAGCTGTTAGGAGCCAATAAAACGAGAGCCACCCCACTACATCCTCAAAGTGATGGCTTGGTGGAGCGTTTGAACCGTACCATATGGCAGATGTTATCGAAAATGGTTTCTGATAACCAGAAAGACTGGGATGACCACCTACCTGTGGCAATGATGGCATACCGAGCAGCAGAACACGCAAGCACGGGGTTTTCTCCCGCACGAATGATGTTCGGACGAGAGTTGCATCTTCCAGTTCATCTGTTGTTAGGGGAATTGCCAGAGAAGGAATCAGTGCCTGGTTACGTGGAAAAGCTCCGCAAGAGACTTCAAGGGGCCCATGATGCTGCCAGGAGACGACTTCGGGTGAAGGCTGAAGAGATGCGAGCAAGATATGACGTGAAATCTCGCCCCATTATGTACGCTGAAGGAGATAGAGTGTGGTTCTACAACCCCTGACGGCGCCAGGGGTTAAATTCTAAGTTACAGCGAAGTTGGGAGGGTCCGTGCACTGTAGTGAAAGCTCTGAATGATGTTGTGTACAGAATTAAGACTACGAGAGGGAAGCTTCGCGTAGTGCATCACGACCGCCTTAATCCTTATGAAGAAAGGAGGGAAAAGTGGTTGGAGACTTCAATACCTAACTGTTAATGGATGTTTCAGTATTAATTATGACATAATGTTTAATGTAAACTCCAGGCAACGGGATATTTACTGTTTTAAGAAATTATTAAAGTTCGAGATTTTGGTGTTGTGAACATTTGTTTTTATTAAGTGCTTTAATAGCTAGTGTAGAATTTAACGCATATATATATATATATATATATATATATATATATATATATATATATGTGTGTATGTGTGTGTGTGTGTGTGTGTGTGTGTGTGTGTGTGTGCACTTCCGATCAATAACTCTCTTTAGGGTTGAGATAAAAATACCGTTCATGTGCCTAAAAATCAAGCTTCCCAAACGAAAGGTCGAGTTTGTTGACCAGGGTTTTTTCAGCACGTCAAAATGGGCAAATTTTTAAAAAGTGTTGAAAAAATCACTAAAAATAGCAAAAACGGCTAAAAATTGATAAATTTATTTTTGTTTGCAGAGTATTGCTCAAATAAAGTTAATTAAATATAAAAAAGAACAATAAAAAATTGATGTACAAAATTATGCTGAAAAATGTACTCAAATTTCATTAAAATGTGCGGAAAAATCGATGAAAACTGCGAAAATGTTGAAAATCCATTATCTCTTTTTGAATAGCAGATTATTATTTAGAACGTGTTTTTTGCCATAAAATTGTTAGTTAACAATTCTTTTCCCTCAAAGTCCTTAATTTTCAGAACAATGTAAATAGGTACCTATAGTGTAGATACGATAATTTACGAAATTTCGCTCATACGATCATGCTGCATGACTGGAACTTTTTTTGATGGAGTTTGTAACTACGTTACATAAGTTGTTGGTCAGCTTGCTTGCTTGTTGTTGGTTGTTGTTAAGCTCACTTTTCACGCTCATGTAACTTGATTAAGCGGACCAGAAACCGTTTAAGTATGCTGAAACCCCTTCTCAATGAACAATCTCCACTGCCTCTGGAACTAAAAAAAGCTGGTATTCATACGACCTATATGTTAGTATGGCTGCTCAATTTGGGGCTCAGCGCGTAACACCCAAATCAACGAGTTCAATCTCAACAGAACAGAGTTCTTCGAATGATGACGTCAGCTCCTTGGTACGTTCGTGGCTCTGTGATTCATCGATATCTGAACATTCCTACAGTCATCGAAGTCTTGAAAAGATCACCCACTCGCATCCATGCCTCAATTTCGTCCCACTCCAATCCCATCTACGAGGGATATGATCAACGCCTTGACGACCAAAGAAATGCGCGAAGACTCAAACGCAAATGGCTAGTGGACCTGATCGAACCTCCACAACCTTAGCAACAAACTGTAATCGTCTTATATACTAATTAGGATAACTCAATTTATTACTCATCTAATGTTACCATTATTGTTTCTACTTGTCATTTTTTGCGATTATTGTATTGGATTCTGAAGGACTATTGTTGAATAGAGAACTTCTACACGTTTCATTATATCAAAGAGATCTTTAAAGTATATTGAACCTAACTGAAGAAACATATTTTGTATAAAAGTTTACAATGAATTATTTAAAAAATATGTTGTTGGTGAAAGTGCCCTTAAGTGGGCTGAATGGCGTTTATGAGTGTCTACGTATAGTGCCTACCAGAGAGCATCGTTGAAACCGCACCTCCCATAGCTCGGGTCCTGGTGGGGAAATATTCCCCCTGAATCGTTTGCATCAGTCCGCCCAGGCCGACGTTGTAGGAGACGGAAAAGCCGACTACGGTGACGTACATGATCCAGCTGTGACTGTCCACTGAGGTCTCCAGGCTGTAGAAAATTGCCACCATTGAGCAAAAAGCTGTGGTCCCGATGGAGGAGAATACGAGCACCGGTTTACGACCTACGGAGTCCGTGATGAAGGTGAATGCGAAAGAGCAGGCCAAACTGACCACCATGAGGTTGATGGCCATCGGCTGCGACGCAAATATCCCTCTGGCGTCTTGGTTCAGTTGCTGCATGAGGTAGACAGAAACTGCATTCATTCCGCACAATGACCTACGAACACGGAATATACTTTATTATTCACACTATGGGTATGACCGAGATTGGTACAGATAAGATACAGGAGTATGAGAGGTAAGGATAGGATGGAAGGATTAATTCAGAGTTTGTACGAGCCCTTGGGGCCCTAAAACTTCCAAACCATTTTATGAGTGATATTTTGGGGATCGCACGATTAGGCTGAAATCAGTCAAGCCAGACCCATTTCAGAGGTTTAGGAGATTTGACAGTACCATCTCTGTTCATACTTTAAAGACTTCAGGCCTTGAAAACATTAAGCTAATGCTGACATGTGTCAGATGGGCATAGTTTCTCTACTCGAAATGATAATGACCTATGACCTCAATTCGTGAGGCTCCGCATCATTCGTCGGGAACCCAACTCAAGTCGGTATTAGATATATTTATACCTATGGGTGTATACTTATGATTATATAAATATATATATTCACGGTGTACGAACGGAAAACAGACAGTAATGACACAAAACTAATTTAATGTTTCAGCTGCTGCTTATTTCGAAACTGCAAAAGAAAATAATTAATTTGGGATTGATTGTTTGCAACGCTTCGTCGTCTAAAATTGAGACCTGGAGAATCTTAAGCTTTTTTCTATACATTCGTGAAGGATTCGCTTATTATCTTTGGGTCCCAATTTCTTTCAGATCTAGATGCTTAAACAATCATCAAAGGCTGCGTTATAGCATGTCGGTTTACGGGAAGAGCAGACCGAACTATTGATAGTTGTTGACTCTAGTGGGGTGTAGTTTCTGAGTTTTGCATGTAAAAGGCTTATACAAACACAATCGTGTCTGGCATCAGCTGATCCTTCGTGTGTGCTGGGATTGTTTGGTGACCTCAAAACTTTCTCCTCAATAACTTATAGGGAAAAATTTGCAGCGACGCTTCTCACATCTATGCAATCCTTTGCTTGGAGTATGTTGGGGTCTATCTGACCGTCGGCTGGTGGAATGGGATAACTCCATGTGAGGATGCCTAACGGCAGGCTAATGTAGGGGCTTCATGAAAGACATGATTCTTGTCCGTGGGTAAGAGAATAAGATTGGGTGAAGATTTTTCAAGATTTCATTCAGTTTCTCAATCCAAAAAATAATTTAGTGGTTGTTTAAATATTCTCGCTCTTATGCGGATTGCCAGTTGGCAGCCTATTTGAGGTGGTATTATTCTTCAGTACCTATACCCCACATCCTCACAATACAGGCTTCCTGCAATTGTTGCTCTGTATTGTTATTCAGGATAGTGTTTTCAAGTTGCCGACTTGAAACTCATTCATAGGATCAGCAGAATGCCAGACACCACTGTGGGCGTATGATGTATGAGTTGGCTTGTATAAAGATTACTTTACTTGGTGAATTCAGAACCTCCTCTCAATTTGAAGGTGAACAATCACCGTGGTTCAGTCTGATAAATATCATCCTGTAAGCCGGCATACCAAAGCCTGTAACCCAGCCTTTGATGATTCTATCGGCATCAAGATCTCAATGAAAATTAGACCCATAGATAATAAGCGCATGCTTCACCAAAGAAGATCACCGATCGAAATTTTAGGGTGCTTACGATCGTCCGCGCCTCAATATTAGACGATGAAGCGAGATCCAAAAGTTTCGCAAATCCCTTGTCAACGTTGAAAACTACCCATGCCAAATTAATCATTTCCTTTTGCTGTTTCGAAAAAGGTAGTGGTCGATGTATTAAAATATTGTTGTGTTGTTATTTACTGTTTTCTTTCATTATTGAATGATTACTTCAAGCTCTTCTAGATCCATATTATACATATTATGTGCACAGGGATAAATATATCCCACATTGCTTACTGAGTTTGGCTATTGGTTTTTATCAGCAGTATAATAAATTTGAGCAAAACAGTTTAAAGGTTTTACCTCAAGTTTGTTTACCTCAAGGTGGTCAGAAGAATGACTATCGATAGGGACCGCTTGTCCGCCTCAGTGGCGATCAGATCCCCGAAGGCCCTGCGAGGTCCGGAGATGTCTTGGATGACCGACTCCCGGATCATCGCAAACTCCTCGTCGACGTCTTCCGTTCCCCGGAGCCACTGGAGGTTCGTCAGTGCCTGCTCCGACTTGCCGCACATCAGCAGGAAATAAGGCGACTCCGGCATCGTGTAGAACGCGACGATCGATATGATGGGGAACACCTTAATGTGAGGCAATGACAGCTTCAGTATGCTGGACACCATTCAGAAGTCAAATATTTATATGGCATTTTTTAATCAGCGAATTTTCGTAGAAAATGAAGCTGTTACAATAGCACGAAAAATTTTAAAATCAAAATTTTTTACGAATTACCTAGCGGATAAAATTATCTCTCAGATAAATAATGTCTCACAGATAACGAACGCCATTAGCATCCTCGTTGGTTTCCATAGGCGACAAAATAAGGGCGATTTACACATGAGCTACGTTTTCTTCATAGATCTACTACCTATTGAAAAAGAAAAAACGGAAAAAAGGGTCTGATGTTATTTCCACAACAGTGTCCATCATATAATCAAGCTCGGCAAATAAAAAACCACCACCTTTTTTCCGTTTGCTTCATGCCCAGAGATTAGAAATACATTTACGAATTGCGATATTCCAACCTGAATTGAATTAGGAATGATGAATGGTTATAAATGAATTATTGTGATAAGTTGTGGACTCAATTTCATCTTTGATCATCTTAGAATGTAAAGATATCCGTGTCCAACGGAAACCTCAATGAAAATACGCACTCATCCCACTTAATATGTAGGTGGCCTTCACGGGGTCTTATCATACCTATACAGTCTTCTTCCCCATTCAACGAATTCTGCTACGATACAATCTTCGTCATCGCGGCTATTTGAAGACAAATCCCAAAATATATTCATTGGAAGGTACAAAAATAACAAAGGCAACCAAACTTGTGATTCAAAGTTTGTAAACAAATTAGTAACTTGGTAGAGGTTAGGAATCCCTGCATATATCTCACTAACCTCGAGTTATTATTGTTATCCAGCCGTCCTGGGACCAGATAAATTAAAACTCCAGATGTGTTATCTGGAGGATAAAGCTATCCCTTAGATCAATCCCCCTTATCTGTTGGATAAATGTAATTAATAAACCGGCCCATATTTCAATTTAGATATTTTGTGCCATTTTGGTGTGCCCCTCTGCCTTTTTCTCCTCTTTAATTGTATCAGGGTATTTCTTTTAGTGTAGTTTTTTAGTGACAATGGAAAGTCACAAATTGTGATGAGAGTCATTTTGACTCCGATCGATAGTAATAAGGGGGATCAACCCCACACATCCTCATATGTCGCTGCACCGAGGCAATCCAGCGATATACTGGACACCCTCCTCTATTCACTGATGGCTCAGACACCTGCTGGGGTTGGCCTTGCTCTATGGAGCCCCAACTTCTACGTCACTATACGCCTACCACCAGTTACGTCTGTGTTCACAGCAGAAGTGTGGGCAGTATATACATCTAGTAGTAGTTTTATTTCACGTTGCTGTTTGTATATTATAGCATCTAGTCTTAGTTTTATTATTTTATTTTGGGTTTTTTTAAAAAAATTTATTTTATTTTATTATTTTTATTTATTTTTTGATCCACTTTGGGGGCAGAACAGTGGTTATCACTGTAGCCCTCATTTTTTCCCCCTCCGAGTTACATGTGGAGTCCATGACAGCGCTCCTTTTTAGTCAAGGATGGCAACATGGCTCCCCTTACAATCTTGCCACTTCCAGTGTCCCTTTAGACACCTTGTTCAACGCCGTTAATGACCCTTCTGGTGGAGGTGTGGCTTAAACCTCAATACAAAAATAAAATAAAATAAAAAAATAAAAATAACGGGGATAAAACTCACGATTGTATCTTTAGGGTTATAGAAATATTCACCATTAGCGAGCAAATAAAGCTGGTTAGGCTGAGGAGGGAACCCATCGTGTAAGTGTAGACGCAGCCCAGCAAGTACAGGACCTGGAACTGCCCTGACAGCATCCCTCTCTTCTGCGTCTCGGCGATCTCGGCCAGGTAAATCGGGGCGACGACGTAGACGATGGCCATCGCGAATCCCTGGACGACCCTGACGATGCAGATGGCGACGGGTTCCGTCGTCACCACGGCGACGATCCAACCCACCAGAACCAGAGGGCAGGATTGCAGCAGGACGGCCTTCCTTCCGAACCTTCCAGAAGCATAACAAAACCATCAAGATTTGAATCCTATCCTAATATTCGCTTATAGTCTTATTATGATTTAATAATGATTAACAGGATGTTTCCATTTGTTTTCGTCACATCACGAGCGTCACGTCACAGTGGGGTTTTTATTGATTCTTACATACAAACAATGCGTTACTAGGGAAGTGTAACTCCCTTAGTTTTCATAGCAGGAAAATCGTCTTCCACCTCTTGACACCTCATCCACCTCTTGACACTTCCTTTACCTCTTAACACCTCCATCACCTCTTGACACCTCGTTCACCTCTAGACACCTCCATCACCTCTCACCTCCTTCACCTCTTGACACCTCCTTCACCTCTTGACATCTCCTCCACCTCGTGGCACCTCCTTCACCTCTTGACACCTCCTTCACCTCTTGACACCTCCTCCACCTCTTGACACCTCCTTCACCTCTTGACACCTCCTCCACCTCTTGACACCTCCTCCACCTCTTGACACCTCCTCCACCTCTTGACACCTCCTCCACACTCTTCACCTCTTGACACCTCCTCTTGACACCTCTTGACACCTCCTCCACCTCTTGACACCTTCTCCACCTCTTGACACCTCCTCCACCTCTTGACACCTCCCTTACATTTGACACCTCCTCCACCTCTTGACACCTCCTCCACCTATTGACACCTCCTCCACCTCCTTCCCCTCTTGAAATTTCCTCGACCTCGTGACACCTCCTCCACCTCTTGACACCTCCTCCACCTCTTGACACCTCCTCCACCTCTTGACCTCCTTCTTGACAGCTCCTCCACCTTTTGACACCTCCTCCACCTCTTGACCTCCTTCACCTCTTGACACCTCCTCCATCACTTGACAACACCTTCACCTCTTGACACCTCCTCCATCTCTTGACACCTCCTTCACCTCTTGACACCTCCTCCACCTCAACACCTTCATCTCTTTTCACCTCCTCCACCTCTTGACACCTCCTTCACCTCTTGACACGTTTTCCACCTCGGGGCACCTCCTCCACCTCTTGACACCTCCTCCACCTCTTGACACCTCCTTGGACACCTCCTCCTTCACCTCTTGACACCTACTTCACCTCTTGACACCTTCTTCACCTCTTGACACCTTCTTGACTCCACCTCTTGACACCTCCTCCACCTCTTGACACCTCCTTCACCTTTTGACACCTCCGCCACCTCTTGACACCACCTCTTGACAACTCCTCCACCTCTCCACCTCTTGACACCTCCTCCACCTCTTGACACCTCCTCCACCTCTTGACACCTCCTCCACCTCTTGACACCTCCTCCACCTCTTGACACCTCCTTCACCTCCTTCACCTCTTGACACCTCCTTCACCTCTTGACACCTTCTCCACCTCGTGGCACCTCCTCCACCTCTTGACACCTCCTTCACCTCTTGACACCTCCTTCACCTCTTGACACCTTCTCCACCTCTTGACACCTCCTTCACCTCTTGACACCTCCTTCACCTCTTGACACCTTCTCCACCTCTTGACACCTCCTCCACCTCTTGACACCTCCTCCACCTCTTGACACCTCCTCCACCTCTTGACACCTCCTCCACCTTTTGACACCTCCTCCACCTCTTGACACCTCCTTCACCTCTTGACACCTCCTCCACCTCTTGACAACACCTTCATCTCTTTTCACCTCCTCTACCTCTTGACACCTCCTTCACCTCTTGACACCTCCTCCATCTCTTGACAACACCTTCATCTCTTTTCACCTCCTCCACCTCTTGACACCTCCTTCACCTCTTGACACGTTTTCCACCTCGGGGCACCTCCTCCACCTCTTGACACCTCCTCCACCTCTTGACACCTCCTTCACCTCTTGACTAATCCTTCACCTCTTGACACCTCCTTCACCTCTTGACACCTTCTTCACCTCTTGACCCCTCATCCTCCTCTTGACATCTCCTCCACCTCGTGGAACCTCCTTCACCTCTTGACACCTCCTTCACCTCTTGACTAATCCTTCACCTCTTGACTAATCCCTCACCTCTTGACACCTCCTTCACCTCTCACCTCCTTCACCTCTCACCTCCTTCACCTCTTGACACCTCCTCCACCTCTTGACACCTCCTTCACCTCTTGACACCTCCTCTACCTCTTGACACCTCCTTCACCTCTTGACACCTCTTCCACCTCTTGCCACCTCCCCTACCTCTTGACACCTTCTCCACCTTGTGGCACCTCGTTCACCTCGCGGGACCTCAGTTTTTAGGTACTTTTCTGTTATAACTCCCCCCCCCCCCCCCCCTACACTGTCAATTTGTCTTCATCACTTTGATTAAAAATTTACACGAAATTGGTGACAATTCCAAACTGTGGTGAAGAAATTATATTAATATAAAAAAAGATGGGAAAAGAATTACCTTGTTTCGAGAAGTTGCTGATGCCGGTGAGGATTTGTTGAAACAAATTGGCGTGGTTGTGGTTTGATAGCCTCCACATGAATTAGCACAAATAGGTATCAAGTAACGAATTAGCTGTTCCGCATTGTCTTTTATTGCGCATTTTTGAGGACTTCCAAAGGCGCTCAGCTCCTTGTATGTGCTCTTGGGAAAGTGGATCGACAAAATCTTCACTGCGATTAACAGTGTGGTGGACATTCTAAAGTGCGAATCCCATTAAATGCTGCCCAACAATCGGAAATAATAATAATTGTACCAGCGGCGATTTTCTCTACAATAATAGGCCCGTTGGAGACATAAGTGGTTTTAGAAATAAAACGAGTTTGGGTAGCAGCAGTCTCTCAAACAGCTTAGAGAATAGTGTGAGCAAGCCTATAGGTCAGTATCCATTAATCATAATTAATAATGCATGTTTCCAGGTCTTCAAAAAGTGTGCTAAACGAATGATGGCGTTATAAATTTGCGTTAAAAGAACGAGAGCTTTTCGGGGGAGTGATTTTAGAAGAGGCTGAACTATTTGATCTTCCCCTAGGGATTTTTTTGTTGGAGAGCTGTAGATAGCTTCTTTTACTTGAGAGGGTGTGAAAAGCCGTGGGAGGGAAGACAGCTGAAGAGGTTCGTTCAAATTATCTTGAACTGATTGTTCAAATGCTGGATCAGTTGAAGGGTGTGGGGAGAAATGATGGTACAAACTGTTTGCGAAGGCTTCTACTTTTTGTTCTGGCGTGATTAACTAATAATTATTAAGTTTCAAGGGAGGTATGTTGTCTCGTCATTTTGTGAGAGCCTTTATCTTTCTCCATAAGGACCCATCATCTGTATTCAATTTTTCCAGTTCAGATTCTACATTATGTTCCCTATAATCTTTCAACGCTTTCTGTGTGGCTTTATTGTAAGAGGTTTTGTGAGGGGTGTATCGGGTTCGCTCCCATAGTTTTTTGCAGTTTTTGACCATAGCATGTAGGTAATTGTGAAATGTGAACTGGCCAATATGTGGTAGTCGTTCGGAAAGTTGGGATCGGTCGGTTTTGGTGAGCAGTTGCAGCTGGTTGTTGGATAGCTCGAGTCAGATAGCTGACAGCTTTATCGAGATCTGCTGTGGTTTTGAGAGGGACATTCGGACTGGCTATTTCGTTCAGTACTGATGTATATATTTCCCATTCGAATGGTTGTTTCATTAGTCCTGGTCGTGGACTATGCCTATCGTGTTGAGCGTTTATAATTGTTAAAAGGGGATAATGATCCGAGTTGAGGTCGTAAATGACTGAAGCCTGATGTGAGATTAAATTGCTCATATTCTTGCATACGAATATGTCAAGTACATCCGGGACGTGCCTTTGAGCTGGATGGTGAGTGGGGCTTATGGGGTATATGAATTCTAAATTATGCTGAAATCCGATACTAGCTAAAATACGACCTCTAGGATTTGTTACATTTGAACCCCAAATAGGGTGTTTAGCGATGAAGTCTCCGCCAAGCATGAACGAATTTGTGAGTTCAAGGAGAACTCCCCAAATGTGCACAGGAAGTAGTCGGTGGGCGGGAGCGGAGTAAAAAGATCCAATTCGATAGTTCCTTGCATTCAGTTTGATAGTCACTCGAGCCACTTGAAATTCCTCTTCTTGAATCGATGGAAGAGCATTGTGATTTATAAATGATCGAATAAATATTAATGATCCTCCCTTTCTCCTTCCACTAGGATGATCAGCTCTGTTCGTTGTGTAGCCATTAATATGAAAATGAGAGGCCAATTTAGTTTCGGTAGCTAGAAGCATATAGACATTATGAGTTTTTAAGAAATGGTCAAGTTCGTGATATTTATTGTTGAAAGCCTTGTCAATTCCATGTGACGATTTTCAACGACATTGTACCTGGTGGGTTGTTCATGGTTTAACTAATAATGAAGGAAGTAGTTGGGCCAGCATTTGTAATACAGGTTGTATGACTGATAATAATGAGTCGATTCTTGTTATGAGCTCATCTAGTTTACTGTTTGATTGTGACGGACGATAAGATATTGCCTGAGAATAAGTTTGGGTCTGAGATGTTTCAATTCCCTTGGGAATTGACGGTGGGAACGATGAGGGACAGATTTGTGCTGGAGCTGCAATGGGTTTCTTGATAGGAGCTGAAATGCGATAAACATCATTGCTTTTTTGGAGTTTGGTGGCAACAGGGCATCCTTTATAATTCGCCGTATGTGGACCTTTGCAGTTGACACAGACGGGTGGTAGATCGGATGGTTTGGGACACTGATTAGATGCGTGGGGTTCGTCGCATTTGCCCTCTCCTGCCCCCAACAGCTCCACAGAGTAGTGAACGTCTTAATGAACACATACGAGGAAAAACAAGCGTGCATGGGTTTATACATTGATAATGAGAAGACCTTCGATAAGGTATGGCACAGCGGGCTCCTTATAAAGATTAAACCTTACCTTCCTGACACGTATTATAGAATAATACAGTCATGTCTATCCGGACGAACTCACGCTGTTACATACATATGGAGGAGTCAAATAACGTTCGCACGCAATCAACGTAGGAGTGCCCCAAGGCAGTGTGGTGAGCCCGTTCCTATTTCTTATTTAGCCAGCGATTTCCCCTCTGATCCAGACATCACCTCTGCAATGTATGCAGATGACGTCGCTGCTGTGCTAGCAAAGACGACGACAAATTGCATACATGGTCAAAACAGTGGCGAGTAAAGGGGAATCCGAAAAAATCCACTCTCATTAAGCTCTCATACCGTCGAAAACTTACTCACCATCAAATCATTATGAACGGGACAATCTTGCCTGAATCTAATAATGTAAAATACCTTGGCCTATTACTCGATAAAAATCTAACCTGGGACGAACATGTAAAGTCCATCCTTCAGAAAGCTAGAACTAGAATGCACATCCTCAAACGCATGCTCTCCAGTCCATCATTAGCTGTCCGCACGAAACGCCTAATCTATACACCTCTGATAAGACCGATCTGGCAATATGGGTGTCAGATATGGGGATCTGCTTCAAATTCTCAAATTAAGAAACTCCAAACATTTCAAAACAGAGACCTCAGGTTAGTAACGAATGCAGATTGGTATGTTCGAAACTCAACTCTCCACTCGGATTTCGAATTACCAACGGCCGCTGAAGTCATCAAAGAAACCAGCCATCGCCACTTTTCTTTACTTCAAAAAAACCACAGCGAAACTCTCCAAATTCTCCTGGATAATCAACCACCTGAGCGAGAACAAAGGAGACTTAAAAGAAAGCGAATCAGAGACTTAGTGTTATAAACATTTGAAAAAGTTACGAGTAAACAGGAGTTAATATTTGAACGTTATTTGTAAAACCATTCGCAAAAGATATATACCTATGTAAGTTATTTATGTAATTATTCTTTAACCATTTATGTTACCAAAATCAACCAAATATTGTTTACTCGCATAAGATCTCAACTCTACTGATAATTGTTAACTAAATTTATGAAAGGAGTATCAATCGATACCTACCTCTCTCCACGTTCCATGTAAATTAGACCTGGTCTACTAACATTAAGCATTATCACAACTGAAATGTAAACTATTTACAATTAAATTTCACATCATTAAAAAAAAAAGCAATTATGTCTCTGCTTTGCGGTCTTCTACAGTGCACAAAAGGCATTCACGAGTTTCCCGACATATACCCCCAAACACCCATTGTTGGTTTAACATTCTACCTCGATTATATTTCCGACGAACAAATAAAATTTCGTCGATTTTGACATGAAGACCTGGACCACCGATTTTTTTAATTTTGTTTAATCAGCGTTTCGGCACTAACTTCACGCATATAATTGTTCCAATCAACTGTGGTGATCCAATCATCTGAAGCTCTCTTTTGCAATACTTAATAGACGTCATTTCAAATGCCCACGAATAAACGAACAATAAAACTTTATCTAAAGGCAAGTTGGATCCCTCCAGCCATGTTCCTTTTATGCAAGATCACTTCTGTACTTCATTCTCTTCTTTTACATCGCCACCTTTGCACGGCTACCGTCACGCTCGCGGTCATAGAATGTTCCCGGGGACATAGTATCTCATTAGGAATAATCCAGAAATTCTGGAAGTCCACACAAAAGTCTAAATCACGGGATTTCTAGTACAGGTCGAATAAACTGGTCGGCACTTCCATTGGGACTGAACAAAAACGAATGACCTGCCTTTGCAATTGAATATTTTATTTCAGAAACCACCTAAATGCACTTTTTTTCAACTTTTGGAAAACTAAAAAAAAAAAACTGTTTTACAGCTTAAGTATAGGTCTAGTCTCCTTCGAATATTTTTTTACCAAATCAAGAATATGCTATTTGAATTATCCATTTCGTTAATTTTTTTTTTTTTTTTTCCTTCAAGTTTTTGAGTTATAAAATTTGGAAAATTTAGCACTTAGGTGGTTTCTGCAATAAATGAATGAATCCAACGTGATTTTTTTAAAATTATTATTGAAATTAAATCAAACGATTAATTTTTATATGTTTTGGTATATATCAAAGGTAAGTAAGAGACAAACTCAAGTATAAACAAGAATGGTTTTTGGTAGGCATTAAACGGAAAATACTCGTACAAGTAGACTACAGGCTCCAGTGCGCTTGGGCTACAGCGACGGCACTTGGTTTCTTTCTGAAATAAACGGATTCTTTTCAAGGCTGTCAAATAGCATTGGTGATATGGAACATTGGTTATTTCTGCACTAAACGATGTGTTCACCTCCGAAGTGAACAGTACCACCAAAACAACATTTTTTGAATTTTTATCGCTTGGGTGGTTTCTGAAATAAACAATTTAATTACTATTCCCGTTCCTTATCGCCTGACCTTTGTGAAGAGATCCAGTTAGTAAACCAACCGGTTCATCGGGAAGACATTGGACCCAAGCAAGCGCGCAGTGCCCGTGGTCAATGACTTTACCCTCTTGTTTTTCCAAGAATTCACAAATGCCTCTTTACTCCCTCAAACTGAGCGAATATTAATAAAAATGAGAAAAGGGATCATTACTGGTGCCTAGAAACATCGGGCGGGCGTGAAACAGTCGTAAAAGTCGTGCAACAGATTGGGGGGGGGGGGGGGGGACGGCAAAGTACCTACCGTTTTTCCTACTAAACTTTTTCCGCTTGCTCCTTTCAGGTTCACACTTTGAGGTAATTTGGCCTTCGATAATTTTTTTGTAATCTTCAAAATTTCATTGAACTCGAACCGTATATTTTGATATGGTTAGGACGATTGATACGATTCTGGATTCAAATCAGTGAGTTACGGGTCCAGTTTGAAACTAAACATAGACATGGAATAATACGTGCCTAATCATAAGCAGTTTCCCATATCCGCCTGACGAAATCCCGATTATAAATATAAAAAAAAAATAATTAAAAAAAAAAAAAATAAAATAAATAAATAAAAAAAATAAAAATAAAAAAACATTATTTTTTTTTTCTAACTAAGTATGGAAACTCACTTATCGGCTAAGAGACCAGCAGGGAGAGCGAAGGCAAACATCCCTAATGGCATGATGGAGGTGATCCAAGTGTAGGGTGTTGCCAGCCACGGCGGGATATCCGCCAGCAGAGGTGCTGGCCAGACGTAGCAGGTAGCAATCATGCCAGCAGAAAGACAACCTAAGCGGAACGTATAATCAGTCCAATATACTAGGGAAAATATCGTTATAATTTATTTATGTAGTTTAGTTTATTACGGGCAAGCTCAGTTTACATTACTATACAACAAGTCATTCTAACTAAGTGAAGGGAAATATAATGAAATGAAAATATCGTGATATTCTAACAAAGAAAAGTAAAGTAAAATTTAGAATTTTCACTAAAAAAAAAAAAAAAAAAAAAAAAAAAAAAAAAAAAAAAAAAAAAAAAAAATCAATAGGTGAAGAGGCGATCAGCTTTCTGAGAGAATGGAGGGGGGAGTCGCAGAAATCAAAGTCCGTGGCAGAGGACAGGAAAAGGTTTGCACTGCGTGGAAGTCTATATAGCGGTTGATATCATAGTTGTATATAGTCGGGATTCGGCCCAAGGAGAAAGAAATAATATTACAAAATCTTTGCAATAATTTTAATGACGTTTCGGTCACCATTCTGCGACCATCATCAGACAGGTTGAAAGCTTTGCCGTCAAAGAGGACAGTGTCAAAAACAGGAGGTTTGATAAACCTCATAAAACCGCTAGAGACAACAAGCCAGGCTAGAGCCAAAACAATTTCATTTTGGGGAAATAGTATTGAGAGATAATAATGAGTAATGGATGCCAAACGTTAAACATTAGTTTTTATATATTTTTTCTCTCTGTTTTAGCAATTGGTTTTTGTCTTAAGCATCTTATTTTTGGCCCTTTAAAATTGCTAACAAAAATATTGTTTCTCAACACTATATCCCCAAGTGAAATTTTTTTGGCTCTAGCGATTTTATGAGGTTTATAAAACCTCCTGTTTTTGACGCTGTCCTCTTTGAGGGCAAAGCTTTTAACCTTTCTGATGATGGTCACAGAATGGTGACCGAAACGTCATTACAATGATTACTTACAAAGATTTTCTAATTATTTCTTTCTCCTTGGGCCGAAGCCCGACTATATACAACATATAGCGGCTGGTTTATTGCATAATTCGTACAGAAAAACGGGACGTGAAATAATAACTGCGAACGGGCCCAAACGCGAGGATATAAGCAGGCCAATTTTAGACAGAATAGGTGGGCAGTCGATGCAGTTGTTTAATATTTTGAATAGAAAGACGAGATCTGCGCAGCTACGACGTCTTGCCAGTGTGTCGAGGTGGCATTTGGCATGGAGAGACTCGTAGTCGATCTCAGATGAAGGGATGCCCAACTTGAATGCAATACAACGCAGGAACTTATTTTGCACCCACTCCAGCCGATGCTTGTGGGTTGCATAAGAAGGTGACCAGATGGTGGAGGCGTACTCCAAGATAGGCAGCACGAAAGCCTTGTGAAGAGCGCTGTTCGGAACTTGTGTGAACGGTGAGCCCTTTCGTAACCCAACTTCCAAGGAGGGATAGAACAGTGGTCAACCGGGTTGCCACTGGACATACCCGTCTTACTCACAGACCTGATCTGTCCATCCGCCACTTTCTGGAGGAGTGTCCAGTCCTTGTGGACATCCGAGTCCAGTATCAGCCCCCTCTGGGGGTTGATGTATTATCCGGACCAGACAAGGTCTGATCCATGTTGTTGTACCTGAGAGCCGCTGAGCTCTACTACGAACTGTGATATCTGATCTGTGATATATTTATATAGTCATAGTTTTATTTCACTTTGCTGGTTGTATGTAGTAGCGTGTACATATAGTTATTAGCCTAATTTACATCACGCCTTAGTTGTATTATTTTATTTTTATTTTTATTTTTTTTTTTTGCCCACTTGAGTGGCTAAACAGTAGACATCACTGTACCCGTCATTTTTCTCCCCTCCAATTTGCCAGTGGAGTCCATGATGGCGCTCCTTTTTAGTCAAGGATGGCAACATGGCTCCCCTTAGAATCGTGCCACTTCCAGTGTCCCTTTGGACACCTTGTTCAATGCCGCAAATGACCCTTCTGATTGAGGTGCGGCTTAAGCCTTAAATAAATGAACAAATTGAAAAAAAGCGAAAAGTTCAGGAATGGTTTTAGTATGCCTCAAAACGGATTTCAATGAAGAAATTGTTCAAAAATGTTGATTTTTAAATTTTCTACGAAAATCCGCTATATTTTAATCGAATGTAATCGTATGGTTGTAAGTTTCTTTGAGGACATTGATTAGTAGTTAACTGACTTTTGTATCTATGACCCCCCAAAATAATGATCCACGCTACGCCTATGCTTATAGATACATAAATTTAGAATACTAACATGTTGTGGTGGCGATCCATTGCCTCAAAACCCGGTCGTGAACCATCACTTCACTTCATTAGTCACATTAGTCGCAAAACTACGGGAAGAACCTCCGATTGCTGTGTATTGCTCAAAACACGGCAATATTCGTCTTGAGAGATAACACGGACCTTATTACGTTACTCTGAGCAAACAAGCTCAGGATACCCAGATTCTGATTGTATGGAGTTTAGTTCTCTGTGGGAACGGTTCGTTATCTGTCTCGTATCTCATCATCGCCGTACCTCCCGCTTTCCACCCCCATTGTTACGAAGCGAACCTCGGCGAAAACTGATGTTTCCATAAAAGGGTACCTTAATCTCCAAGCTAATTTGCACGGCATTAACCCCCCTTCCCGTCTCCTCGCGGGCTTCTGCTCGATTTAAACGCGTTTTCCGTCAATCGCGCGAAAACGCGTCAACACCGTTTAAACGCGGATTAAAGGATCATGTCGCGGCATTGGGCAGACTCACTACGACGGAGACCCACGAGCTCACCTACGCCTTCACACTAAAACCAGGTCTTGTTCAATTTGCCGTAACATCCCCGAGCAATTTCACCCGATCATTTGGAAACGCGATGGATGTTTCCCTCGCACGTGTGATCCCTGCAGCGCTTCAGTTATCACATGTTCGTTTCCATTGAACCAACCAGGAATAGAAATAATTCTCCTAAACCCCACCTTCCATTTCAATTTTATAAACACCGAAATCGGTAGTTTATCCATATACGTACAAGCTTGAAATTACCCGAGCATTCCGTTCTTCTATCTCGATATTGAATTTATTTTATTCATGTATTTATTTAAACATACAGACGGGCTTAAGCCCAATTACAATAATTATATGAGGAATTACAATGATTATATGGATACAATAAACATGAACAAAGAAAATGAAAGGAAGAACAACATTTTTTTGGAAAATAAGTTGAAACATCGTGATTCAAATCAAAATTATAAATTTAAAACACGTCATATATTATTCTTATTATATTTTTTTTTATGAAGGTTTAAGCCGCATCTCAACAGGAAGGGTCATTAGCGGCATTGAACAAGGTGTCTAAAGGGACACTGGAAGTGGCACGATTCTAAGGGGAGCCATGTTGCCATCCTTGACTAAAAAGGAGCGCCATCATGAACTCCACTGGCAACTCGGAGGGGGAAAAAATGAGGGGTACAGTGATGACCACTGTTTAGCCCCCAAAGTGGATTTAAAAAAACCAAAAATAAAATAATACAACTAATACTAGATGTAAGATAGGGAAATAGCTATATACAAGCTATTATATACAATCAGCAAAGTTAAATAAAACTACGACCAAGTGTATATGAATTTATCACAGACCAGATATCACAGTTCGTAGTAGTGCTCAGCGGCTCTCAGGTACAACAACAGCGATCGGACCTTGTCTGATCCGGATAATTACTAACCTGGGAAGCAAATGAAAATCGTTCATAAGGGAAGCTAAAGAATTGAAATTTCCCTGCATTCTTATTATGGGGCTATTCAAGAGATAGTAGCAGTATGAGGTACATAGGTAGGAATGAATAATAGGTATATAGGAATAATACATGAATAATACGTAGGAAAATATACAGAAAATTCAAATCAGTAATGCAAGTTCTAAAAGCGAATTCAGCGATTGGAGCCCAGCCTATTTGTCTCAAATCTATTTCAATACGACGTCCCTCTGAAGCTAGGTAATATTAGCAAGGCTTCGCATATTATAGGACGCCCTATTGAAATTTTATTCGCCAACAGACGAATACGAATATAATCCCAGTTGACTCAGAATCAACGAATAATTATCGCGATTATAATCGTATTCGTATTCGACGATAAGATTATGCCCAATACTAGCCAAAGGTTTGCGCAAATGAACATGCTGCAATAAGTACTGTTCTCCAGAATGAACAACTCCTTAACAGAATTAAATGAGAATAGCTAAGGAAGCGCTTGGTAGTAAATTATTACATCCCCCGCCATAATTATAAAGCCAATATAATCTACTCTCGCACGCCCAACTACTGTTTCTTGATAAATTATCAGGCAGACAAACGCGCCCTTTAGCTCGTTGCTCGCATGGTTGTTGCTCGGGAAGGTGTTTCATTAGAATGAAATGTAGGGGTTTGCCGAGGAAAACTTTCTCCCGCCAAGAAGGTAAATTACCCCTGAAACGGCTTGTTCTAGAGGAGTTGAGATTAAGGGGGCGTGTAGTGAAAAGACGCGTCAGCTCCATGAGTGCCCACATCAGGTTACTCAGCCTTTAATAGAAGCCATAAATCCCCCCTATCGTGATGCAGCGGAACTTTTTTACAAACCTCCAAAACTGGGACACATCGATTTGCTAGACCTACCTTAAATATTCATGCTATAACATAATATATAGGGTGTCGCAAAATTATCCCCCCTCCCCCGTCTCCTTACATTTTTCCACAATTTTTGAAATATCGAAGGGAAACTTGGAGAGCGTTTTCGGGGAGCCTAATACTAAGTTTTAAACAAATAAAATCGAGGAAAGAAATCCGACAATTTTTGGACTAATTTCTGTATGACCTCTTGGATTCTTCGATAAAACATTTTGGGTAATCATAGACCCGTAGTGTTTGAAATCGTCTGCCAAGTTGGGTGGGCAGTATAGCTTCCTCACATAATGTAGCATGGACGTATAGAAAAGTTGAAGAACAAAATACGATTCGAAATGATTGATAAGTCGTCGTTATAAGAAAATAATCTTTTTGCCCATGAGCACAGACTAATAGAGAATTTGTTTACTTCTCATATTCATTTTCTCGTATACGAAAATGGCCTTTCCCAAACGAGAAGAGGTTTTCGTAACGTGGAAAAGCTTTGCGGAACGGGAAGATTCAGCTCCACTCGTGTTCAGCTTTTTTGGAATCGTAAAAACGAGACGACAACTTGACCTTTCTCTAGGATAAAACTATAAAATAACTTGGCTACTATCATGCAGTTGGCATGGACACACACATACACCTCAGCAAACGCCTGAATTTTCCTCGTGCCGTCTTTTCTTGTAGGTTTAACCTTTGTATTTGTCTTTCTTTAGTGTTTTCCCCGCACCTCAACCAGTAGGGTCATTAGCGGCATTTTGTTCCAGCTTTCGACGTTTTATCGAAGATTTCAGCTTCTTCATTCTCAAGATTTCGTTTCAAGGTTCATTTTACACGTTTTTGAGATTCGTGTTCTTCACGGCTGAATTGTTTTTATATGATGTAAGTAGAGGTAAGTGGTCGTCGTTTCTTAATTCATGTTATATTTTGGAAATTGTCTACTGTGACAATTGAGTTTTGAGCAGTGATTCACTACTACAAGAGTCACCTTATGAACCTAAAACCTTATGAATCAGGTGCAGTTGCCTTAACGATTTCACTAGGATTCTTGTGAAACACAGAGCGTAGACTTTCTGTCACAAAAATAACTAATCACCGTTTGTGATGTTTCTTATCACCGTTATAACCTTCCCGTCATTTATTCAAGAAGTGTCAATCTCGGTCTTGGATGGATTAAGACAGCAAAAAAATGTATCTTTAACATGGAAAACATGAAAATTCCTAGAGTGTCCAACGACTGTTGCCTGTCCAACGACTGGTAAATTTACCCTATGCTACTCAGCCCATCCAAAAGCATTATAATGCAGATCCGAGATCTGCTCCCTGACATTAGGGGTGGAACAGGGCTAAATCGTCCTGCCCCCGGGTAGATGGAGGAAGGAAAATGACTTTTCTGGCTATGCCAGTTGGCACTTTTCCTCCCCATTGCATTAGTGTTAGTACAGTTCCAGATCCCATGACGCCAGTTCAGCCAGCCATCACTACATGCCGGGTTGCAATCGCTCTGAATGCTGACCATATGAATGCTCCACCCTGGTGACCACCCTGGTGGTCATTCATTCCAGTATCATGTAAGGAGAGCCTGCCTTCGGCAATTCTGTTACTGACCTCTTGCAGTATACACCACTCCAGGTAATAGTTACACCTATTACTTTAATTTAGTGAGGTAGTATATCGAATAGCTGTACAGCTGCTGGAGAAGATATTTCTCAACTTTGCAGCATTAAAATCCCGCAAATGAATTTCTTTTTGAACCGGAGACAATTAAAACATGAATTATGTAAGTTTGATGGTGTCAACACGAGGAGGTCAGGTCGGTATCGACGACCTTCCAGGTTGAAGTGGGGCTTCAGAAATGTCGGCCATCCTTACCGTCTAGTGTAACAATCTAGTAGATTCAGGGCAGCGTTATGACGTGCGCATCTGACCATTGAAGGGCGATCTGAAGTACATGTGCCATAATCTCTGGTGTGGAGCATCCAATTCGACAAAGGTGATTAGTTCCAATTTTCAGTCCCCTAGTAGTGCATCCTCCTGTGTACAGGGATCCAGAACGGACTTTCACTAGACCCAATGATTTCCATCCCTTTAGTTTTTTGGAGGGATTTCTAAGCTATACAGTGCTACCCGTGGTGTCTCGAGATCTGATTAGCTCTGCTCCATATGTGGTCCCTGCAGGTATTCCTGACTATCCAAATCATTGAAGAATAGTGAACAAATATTCCTCAGTCTATATGATCTTAAAGCAGGGATTTGAGTAAAAACCTAAATGACAGCAAGACCCCCATTTTACACTGGGTCGTGGATGTAGGCGTTCGTAGAATCAAATGGGAGCCTTAACCACTTCCTAACGAACCTTCTAGTTACATCATCCAATAAATTATAATCAATATTAAAATATAATTAAAAATATGAAACATAATTATAATTAAAACATAATTAAATTATTTTGACTTTTTTCACGAACGCAAAGCGAATGATAGAGCTTTTCACGAAAATTGAAGTGAATGATAGAGCTTGACGGAATACAGGGTATGAAAGACCGTTTTGACACAATTTGCAATATGTTCGCGTGTGTGCTTTTCCCCCCAAGCATACACCTTTTGTTCATTTCATCCCTCTGAACCAATAGATGTCCCGGGGCTCAGGCGGAAGTGGAAGAACAAATAAGGGAAGATCTACCCCGAAGATGCGACCCCCCCCCCCCCCCCCCCCCCCGGGCACCGTTCCGTAAGCCTTTTCCCCACCCTGTAAGCAACGATTTCGTCAGCCTACCCAATTTCGGAGGGCCTACAGCCATAAAACCTACCGGGAAAGAGGACGGAGAAGGTGAAAACAGAGAGATGAGTGGTAAACTACTTCTTCAAAATACCTTCTCTCTTCCTGACGTGTCTCCATTCTTCCTGTGCAGTTTTCCGCAGAAAATAGAAATTGGTCTGTTCTGTTTTCCGTGGTCTTCTATACTATTTCAATTATAATACTTTACTGTATAAAATGAATGAGAACGAATGGG
This sequence comes from Adelphocoris suturalis, assembly GCA_030762985.1. Classification (NCBI taxonomy): domain Eukaryota; kingdom Metazoa; phylum Arthropoda; class Insecta; order Hemiptera; family Miridae; genus Adelphocoris; species Adelphocoris suturalis. The sequence goes on from CM061043.1 coordinate 54,301,451, forward strand.
ACAAATAATAAGAAATCGATGTCTCAATAAATTAACGTTTGCGTATCCGCATAGTCTATTTATCACTAACTTATGTGACGGCAATGAAAGCTATAGGGGACCGTCTGGAAGCTTTTCCACACAATCTCTGAATATGTCATCAACATCGTTCCATTAGACTCAGAGTTTTACCTGTGTCAATCGATATGTGTTTCGCGCTTGCACTACTACTCTTGTTATCGCGATATAATTTATAGTGAATTTTTCTGGAACATATACCCAATTACCTACCGAGTTTGAACGAAATCAGATGATGAAAAATCGACGTTATGAGAAATTAACGTTTGCGCATGCGCACAGGCTACAGTTTACTCGACGGCATTGAAAATTGTAAGAGACCGTCTAGGAATTAACCTGCACAAAACCTGAAAATTTCATCGGTATCGGACTGAAACTTGATATAGTTTTGAGGAGGGGGGGGGTTACCACAGACAGACAGACATCAGACAGAAATATCGATATTCGATATTATTCCTGTAAAGTATGATTTTCAGAAAAGCACCACAAACCACAGTTTAATGTTGTTCTAAAGGTTTTGAAAAATGGAACATCTAGCACGAAAATGAACCCTTTTTATGATATGATGTCTAACTAAGACGTCCGGTGTGAGGCTTCACATTACTTTCCTAGCGTATCTCATTTCACGTAGGTACTTTGATTTTAACAGCTACTAATTGACGGTGTTTTTCACTCAAGAGCACTAGATATTGGATTTATTGGCAAAAATAATAAATTATTTTGATTTTCACTGTTACCAAAGCAGATAAAATATCCTTTCCCAAAACAAATATACCTAACTACCTTTTTCTTATAAAGTCACGTTATCTTTTTTTATCTTCATTGAGTGTTAGGTGAAGGATAACTAACACAGAAATAAACATCTCAACTATAGGTACCGAAACTAGCGACTATTGTTGTTAGGACCCACAAAAACTGCCAATATTACAAATATCGGTATGTTGTTGTCGATATAATATTGATATCGATATTATTTACCGATATTAACATCGATATCCCATCTGTATCTGAAACGCAAGTGAACACAAGGGCTTGAACATCGCAAAAAACGTTTGAATTTCCAAGCGCGAAAAATAGAGAAATCACGCGCAACTGAGAAAGATCACCTGCATGTAAGCAATTATTCAGACAAGCACGCTCATACCTCAGAATGTTGGACACACACTGCGCAGTGGTTAAAATAATACGGTTAGGTGAATCGAGAGCTTTCCAACGACTGGCGAATGATTTTTGTACGATGATAAATGCGTAAGTAATTTGGTTGTAAGCAATAATCATCAGAAAATAGGAGAGAAAATGGCTTCGGAGCTCACGTAACGCACTGAATGTCACGTAACGGTAATTTTGTCTCATTTTTGGACGGGATATGATGGCAAAAACATGTTCCATGTCAACACCAGCGTCTCATAATCAATTTGACTGGGATTGAAGATCTATAAACTTAGCTTTCAGGACAATGAACTTGTTCATTCGATCAACGAAGTCCTGGGAAAATAGTAAGATGGTATAACGAACAAAGGCCTTGAAATTTACACAATAGGCGGCTCTGAGAATTCCGTAGTTGAATTGGATTCTACATATTTCCGTTTCTCAAACCGCAGTCACTTCCTTATTTTATTTGGGCCTCCGCTTAAATTGGTATCCTCGTCACAGCTGATCAATGATGGCTCACGATGTGATGGCAGCACGTCAGTGATTTGAACTTCTACTTGAACTAATCAATTCGATTGGGCGGTCAAGGCGAGTTACACAAGTCAGTTTGTGTTACGCTTATTCCGGGGGTAAAAAAATAAACTTAACAATACAACATAACAATTTAGCTAAGTTTTGTAGAAAATGCAGCTATTACTATAGCTCCAAAAGTTTTAAAATAAAAATATCGATTAAAAAAAATTGTGTTGTAATCCGTTTTGATTCTGAATATGTAACGAACCCTAGAGTCTAACTCTTTTTCATAATATATATATTGTTTTTTACTTCTCCTTCAGTGGAGGAGGCACACTATGAATTATATCGAGATTGGTGGTGTAATAACTATAGTGTATGCCCGAAACCGCAATTGATCGACACAGACAAAACTCCGATAGTAATGGACCGATTTTTATGAAATCTTCTCTTTTTTTTTTTTTTTTAAATGAATTACGTAATGTTTAAAATAAGGGGCAAAGATCCGCACCTCAACAAGTTCGTAGTTTTGCTCCAAAAATTACGCGGGGTTTTACCCCAATACAAGAAGTTGAAATGATGATCTGGGTATCAAACTAAACAAATGAAATCATGAAAGTAGATTAATGGATTCAGAACGCAACAACCCAAAATTACATTTTGAATACTAATCGAGAGGACAGCTGAAACCATAGTGACGAAATATTCATCAATATAATATATGTACCCAATAATTGCATCAGAACCGTAAAAAAATGACTTCCTCATTTCCAGCTTGTTCATTGGTCCCGCCACCATGAGGTTCACAGAGTCAACTGACAGCATCCATACTTTATTGCTGTATGTCAGACAGCTTTCTAACTTCATTACTTCCTTTTCAAAACCCACTGCGTGCTTTTGCCCCATGAGTGTTTTTGCCCCCACCTACCACATATGTTCCAGGAAAATTTCCTATGAATTATATCGCGGTTGGTGGAGTAATAACTATAGTGCATGCCCGTAACCATAATTAATCGACACAGAAAACTCCGAGACTAATGGACCGATTTTTATGAAATTTTCAAGGATTGTGCGGTCTAGGTCCTAGACTTTCCCCTATAAATTTCATTGCCGTTGGATTATTATTAGTCTTGTGCGCATGCGCACACATTAATTTCTATCAACGGTGAACCAATCATTTTGACTCGTACAATGTTCTTCAACTAATTCTATACGTCCATGTTACCATATGTGAAGAACCTATACTGCCCACCCAACTTGGCCTACGAATTTTTGTAAAAAATGGAGCTATTGCAATGGCCCGGAAAATTTTAAAATCAAAATTATTGACAAATTTCTTCATTGAAATCTGTTTTGAGGCATTTTGAATAGATTCCTGAAGTTGGCGCTTTTTCATATATATAATATATATATTTATTTATTAGTCATTCAGGACGATAACTCTCCTTAGGATTGAGATAAAAATTCCGTTCTTGCGCCAAAAAAATCAACCTTCCCAAACAAAAGGATGAGATTGTTGCTCTTTTTGTGCTCATTAAATTGGCCAAATTTCAAAAAATATGTTGAAAAAATCACTAAAAATTGTTAAACTTATAATTTTTAGCAGAATATTGCTCAAATAAAGTTTATCAAATTTAAAAGAAGTAGGTACAAAATTATGCTGAAAATGTACTAAAATGTCATTAAAATAGCTAAAAAAATCGGTAAAAGCTAAAAATCCAAATATCTTTTTGCGTAGCAGATTACTATTTAGAATACGTTTTTTGTCATAAAAATAATATTTAACATTTTCTTTGCACTCAAAATACCTAAATTTCAAAACTATTTAACATAATACATATAATACCGTAACTTAAGAAAATTTGCTCATACGATCATGCTGCATTACTGAAACTTTTTTAATAATTCTGCAGGATTTTTACGTATAAGCCATTTCCTTACGGACAAAGAATATCACCAATATTATACTTACTTTCACCCCTGCTATCTATTTATTTGAATCGTGAGGACATTGTTCCCAGGAACGTTGTTGGTTCTGTGGAAATTATCTGATCGATATCATAATCTTTAATTGACCCTAACATTGTTTGAAAAGTTGGAAGTAGCAAAAGGGATTCAGGTTGAAGTCAATCCCTTTATTTTTCAACCTGAAATAGCCATCGTCAAATGGTGATGGGCGACCCAAATATCTATTTTAGGATAGAATAGGAAGTACATGCGTACGCCCCATGATTTCAACGTTTGTTCGTTGATGGAGGAAGTATAGAATACAGATGGGAAATCTAATGGATGGTCAGAATATTGGGATTGGGCGTGAATTGTGCAAATACGGGGGGTCTGTTTTTGTTTATTTTAGCGATGGCGTTAATCCGATAAATACGATCAAAAGTAAACGAGGAACCACGCACTTGATAAAGCCACAGTTCGGTTGCTTGTTTTCCCCTTCTGATGGTTTGTTAGAGAGCAAACTGTGCAATATTGCCGAATTATGCAACGCAATGTGGTCCTGCGAACGCTTCATTGATCGATCAGTACGCCAACCGTACCTACAAACAATATTGGCTGATCAATAATGTACAGTACAATCAATTGAACTCCCGAGGTGTAGATCTGTATGTGTCCCCACCTTCAAACAAATGTAAATCTAGCATTAACCTATTTAAAAAAAAAAAAAAAAAAAAAAAAAAAAAAAAAAAATTGATGGCTGTTTTGGAAACCACTCAATTCCGGGGACAGCTGTTTGTATGTAATGATATGGAAAATAACAAATACTCGCTCAGTTGGTTATGCTGCGATACGGTATCTTTTCGTATCACAATCCTAATGAGATATATCGACTGGATTTTAAATGTTTGTTTTTCGTGCTGATGAATTTGAATTCCCATAAATTTTGGATGCTTTGCAATTCCATAACGTTTTTCGAAAATTCAGGTAAATAAATCTTTTATTAAATAGACAATCAGAGTTACGTAAATATTCTCATTCAGTCCTTATTGAGATTTACATCCGATCAACATAATCAATCGAGGATTGATTGGATACGTTATTTATTGTAGCCTAAAATAACTGAATGAAAATTCAATTTGCTTTATTTCCTGGCGTTGTAAACAAGGTTTGTTTCAATGTTGTTAACATTAGCCTAAGGGAGAGTTAAGTATCCAGTTTCACGGCTCCAATTTCCAGCGGAGTTTATGAGTTTGATTAGAGTTTGTAATTAGTTGAAAGTAATCTCCCAAATTGGTGGGGTGAAAAGGAGCACGAGGGGGTGAGTTTCCCTTTTGATACGAAGGAAAAAGGCCGGAGCGAGGGGGTGGTCGGCATTTTTGCGGGAAAGAGATGATGAAATATAAGGCCGGACTAGGGAGTTAGCGTTCTTAGGGGGTTCTTGCTCTAAAATTCTAACCCTCCGCCCATTACCGGCCTTTTTCCGGTGAGTCCGGAGAAAAACGTTTGTACCGGAAAACATCTGGTCAACGTTGGAAGCTGCTGGAGAGAGACGGCCAGTGCTCAGCTGGCGGGAGCCTCTCTAGGAAATGGCGGAGGGAATGGAAAAAGTCTTTTTCATCTTTTTCTAGCTCTAGGGATTTTGTTCGTGTCTCTTTGACAAACCTCTTTTTTGCATCGGAGTTCCGTTGCATATGTATTTTCATTTCATTTACATCCAAACAGTTCTCCCTGGAATACTTTCCTTTCATCTTCTATTCAGTGTAAATTATTATTATTTTTTATTCAAGGTTTAAGCTGCACCTCAATCAGAAGGGTCATTAGCGGAATTGAACAAGATGTCTAAGGGGACGCTAGAAGTGGTACGATTCTAAGGGGATCCATGCTGACATCCTTGACTAAAAAGGAGCGCCATCATGGACTCCACTGGCAAATCGGGGGGGAATGAGGGGTACAGTTACGACCACTCTTCAGCCCCTAAAATGGGCAAAACAAAACAAAAATAATATAATGCAACAAAGACTAGATGTAAAATAGGCTAATAACGATACACATTCTAGTATATACAAATATAGTACAACCAGCAAAGTGAAATAAAACTACAACTAGATGTATATAAATATATCACAGTCACTGAGCTCGTCGAAGTGTTCTGTCGTCTCAGTAGAGCTCAGCGGCGAGAGGGAATGAAACTCGGACTACAACAACAGGGATCGGACCTTGTCTGGTCCGGATAATACGGTCAACCCACTAAGGGGGCTGATGCTGGACTCTGAGGTCCACAAGAGCTGGGCAGTCCTCCAGAAAGTGGCGGATGGACAGATCACCCCCACACTTCCCACGCACAATATCCAAATTGCTCTATTTGACTTCATAAGTTACTTCTGCACCAAGCAGGTGTCTGTGAGTAAGACGGCTATGGCCAGTGGCAACCCTGCAGACCGCAATTCGATCCTTCCTTCGAAGTTGGGTTACGAAAGAGCTCACCGGGCTTAAGTCCTGAAGGACACCACGCAGACTAATGACCTCACCCTGCCATTGCTCATGCCAGAGGAATTGACTTCATGTTGCATGTAAGAGATTTGATATCTTGTGTTTCCTGTTGTGTTCTCCTAGGTCAAAACGGAAGTTAGTGAAAAACGTTGTCTATTTCCACGAAAAATAAAGAGTTAAAATGTTAAATCGATTTCGACGGTTAGGCCATCATCAGTAACAAAAAATAACTATTGATGATGGCCTAACCAACAATAACTTACTGATGATGGCCTAACCGTCGAAATCGATTTAACATTGTAACTCTTTATTTTTCGTGGAAATAGACACGTTTTTCACTAACTTCCGTTTTGTAATGGGTTTCCACAACTTCGTCGCGAGTGATTTAGTTCTTTCTCCTAGGTAATGATAGCATAAACAAGATCCATAAACTTGATCAAATTTGATGCAGAAGGTCTGCACCGATGTATCACAACGCGAATTTATTATTCTTATTCAATCGATAGTTCGAACAATACATAAGAATGCTGAACCCTATCGTTCTTATACTGCCAACCTGGAACCGACTTTTAGGTCATCAGACAATAATCTTATACCTCCCGCTCTTCCGCTCACATAAAGAAAGTTTATCGCTAAATTCTTCGTCACATTGAATAAAAAAAAGATGAACTCGCTGAGAGACTTGGCAGGAAGACAATGTCTTGCGCAGCCCCGCGGTGCCAAGGGAAGGTAACGCCTCCAACCAACCCGTACATAAATATTTCACCCGCGTCCCGATTAGGAGCACATTATAACGGACGATTAGTGTTATTCACCCTCCTATAACGGCCTCACCCCTTTCCATAGTTTCCTTGACTCTGGCCTCAATTGTGATTCAAGCTACCTATTTTCCACCCTCACATTAGAGTTTGTGTGCGGGGGTTGAAAACGGGATATCTACCTTACGTACAAATAATGTTGCCGAGGTGGTCGAAGACACCCTGAAAGTCAGGGTCAGTTAGTTTCATACATTATCTCAAGAATTCTTAGTTTATTAGGACGTCCCTCTGAAGCTATGTCTTACAGACAAGGCTTCGTTATTTACAGTGATCTTCGGGTTGTGGTGAGGCTTAAGTCTTTAAAAAAAAGTTGCGTTTTCTATTATAAATGTTCCCACTCACGTAGGCCAGCCAATAGACATATCCATGTCAAAACGCTTCAAATTATTACACAAAGGTTCATTATTTCTGTATTAGAGCTCCGTGTTCCAACAGATCTTAGAGCGCCCCCAGAGCTGCTCCGAGAGTTGCCGTGGGGTTAGCTCCAAGGTCGCCAACTTTCGTGGTTGTTGGAACACTTAGGAGAGAGATGTGATAACAAACGTTAGAGAAAGTTTTTTTTTCGTGTTTTATTTATTGCAACTGAAACATAGTACACTTCACTAGCAATATTTCATTTCATGAGCTCAATAAGGGGGAAGGTTTACAGCAAAACCTGGTCCATACTTGTATCGAGAACAGTTTAAAACACTCACTTGCACTATTTGCACAGCACAATTAGCCAGAGGTTTATTTCTCTTGAGTCGCCGAAGTTCTCCTTCTTTGTTTAAAACGTTGAGCATCTCCAAGGCGATGTTCGTGCTTCCTTGCATATTTGGCGATAATTTCGGTGACCGTTTCTACCCTCAAGTCTCGATGAATATCATCATTATGAACCAGGGGGCCCGAACTATACTTCTCAGTATTATATTTTGTCGGGTCTGGATTGTTTTAATATTTGATTTTTTCGCACAACCCCAGAGCTGAATCCCATAGGTCCAGATAGGGCGCAGTATCTGTTTATATATATGAGTAATTTATTGTGTAGTGAGAGATGGGAGTTCCTTCCCATCGTCCAGTACATCTTTCCGAACTTGATTTTTAGTTCCTGATTCTTTTTTTCAATGTGGTATTTCCAGTTAAGAGTAGAGAAAGTGAAAACGGTTTAGAGAAGTTTACGCGGATATGTAGTTTACCCTTGGGTAAACTACAATTCGCGTAACCAAATTATAAACTCGTTTATAATTTGGTTTTGACTGAAATTCTGCTAAAAATTATAAATCTAACGATTTTTGGCCGTTTTTAGCTATTTTTATGATTTTTTGAGCACACATTTTAAAATTTGTCCAATTACATATGCTCAAATAGTGCCAGCCAACGAGCCCATCCTTAAAGCTTGATTTTTTGGCGCAAGAACGGGATTTTTATCTCAATCCTAAGGAGATTAATCGTCTGGAATGCCATATATATGTATATATATATATATATATATATATATATATATATATATATATATATATATATATATATATATATATATATATGAAAAGTGTTTAACTCTAAACTCTTGGATTCGTTTCAGAATACCTCAAAACGGATTTCAATTTCAATTTAGAAATTCTTCAACAATTTTGATTCTAAAAATTTCCAACCCATTATTCTCTACAAAAATTCGCCAAAATTGAAAGTGGTAGTGAAACAAAACTAAAACAGAAGACTGATTCTGAAACTATTTATGTTTAGGTTAAAATAGAAAAACTTGGAAGACTGCCATTGCACAATGTGAATTCATACATGAACGCACACGAATTGATTCGCTACACAATTGTGACTATTTTGTTATGGCAAAATGTTGGGGCACTGGAAACGTGACAATTCTGAAAATCCTCTAAACGGGTTTTTTTTTTTTTTTTTTTTTAATTCGATTTTTGGATTCTACGCATCTTGAAACGTAAACCAACAAATTTTGGTACTTTTCCGTTATACCCCCCCAGTCAATTTGTCTTCAACACGCCTGCCGGATGTTTCTAGGCATTACTTCTTACTTACATTACATTCTTATTTACGTAGAATTGGTGACAATTTCAAGTCAACTATTCCCGTTCCTTATCGCCTGACCTTTGTGAAGAGAAAAGTTAGTAAACCAACCGGTTCATCAGGAAGACGTTGGACCCAAGCAAGCGCGCAGCGCCTCTGGTCAATGACTTTACCCTCTTGTTTTTCCAAGAATTCACCAATGCCTCTTTACTCCCTCAAACTGAGCGAACATTAATTAAAATGTGAAAAGGGATCATTACCGGTGCCTAGAAACATCGGGCGGGCGTGAAACAGTCGCGAAACAGATGGGGGGGGGTTAACAAAAGTTTATCTCTTCGTGGTTGATTACAAAGGTTTATTATTGAAAATAATAAACCGAAATTATTTAAAACTGTACCGCCCGCAGATTCGCAATCTGATAGCAGACAGACTTCATGGAACTTGGTTCAAATTACGCTTATTCGTTCACTTCGGAAATTCAAAATTTTATCAGGTGATCATTACATTAACATCTGCTATATCATTAATTATCTTAGAAACTTATTAAAATACAGTAGTCTAATAGCGAAATAAAACGAGGAGACTCACTTGCCCCCAAAAGGCACTTGCCCCGCCTGACCCTCTATATTTTTTCTTATAATCTTTCTCTATATTTTCTATGAGAATTCTCTAAAAATAATTAAAACATCGATATAGGTTACGGTTATAAGGTATTACTTTATCAAAGTTTCATCTAGACAGTTAAGTCTTGAAAAAACGATGTTTGAATGGAATAACCGCGGTATGTTTCTTTTCAGAAAGAAAGCATTCTCCATAACATGAAATGACGTAGAAGCTACAAGGCGGAGCGGGCTTGCCGTACTTCATGGTTATTAACTTAGTGCCCGCAATATTTCTTTCACTTTTGAGCTTTTACATAGATTACCTTCTTACTCGCTTCCTTTCCTGACAACAACAAACGGTTGGTAGAAATAAGTGAAACTGTAGTATACAAAAGAAGCGCGTATATATTTCATAGAGAATAAACTTTACGTTATTAAAAAAACTCTCAATTTGAAATCATTTTAATTAAATTGGCGCGCTTATTAAATCTACATGTTATAGTCAATGTGTATAACCTAGTCACCCTATATAATGCAAGGCTGGTTGATAGTCAATGTGTATAATTTTTTATTAGGGTTCAATCCGCATCTCAACTAGAAGGGTCATTAGCAGCATTGAACAAGGTGTCCAAAGGGACACTGGAAGTGGCACGATTCTAAAGGGAGCCATGTTGTCATCCTTGACTGAAACGGAGCGCCATCATGGACTCCACTGGCAATGCGGAGGGGGAAAAATGAGGGGTACAGTGATGATCACTGTTTAGCCCCTAGAGTGGATTAAAAACCCCAAAAATAAAATAATACAACTTAGACTAATTGTAAAATAAGCTAATAACTATATAGATGCAATTATATACAATGAACAAAGTGATATAAACTAGATGTATATAAATATGTCACAGATTAGGTACCACAGTTCGTTGTAGAGCTCAGCAGCTCTTAGATACAACAACAGGGATCGGACCTTGTCTGGTCCGGATAAAACGTCGACCCACTGAGGGGTTGATGGAAGTCCGCAAGGGCTGGGTAGTCCTCCAGAAAGTGACGGATGGACAGATCACTCCCACACACAACATCTCGAGCTTCTGCACTAAGCAGGTGTCTTTGAGTAAGACGGGTATGGCCGGTGGCAACCCGGTTGACCACTATTCGATCCCTCCTCGGATGTAGGGTCACGAAAGGGCCCACGGGGTACAAGTCCTGAAGGACACCACGCAGACCATTGACCTCACCCGGCCATTGCTCATGCCTGGTGGAATTGGCTTTATGTTGTATGTAGGTGATTTGATCCTCAATGCGTATCGGCAACATATCGATGGAGTTATCACCAATGAATCTCCTTGCAAGGGCATCTGCACACACATTGCCATGAATACCCACATGGCTCGGCACCCACATAAAAGTTATGGCTGAGCCCAATGTTGTGGCTTGGTGTCGCGATACACGTAGGCTTTGTATTAGGGGATCCTCAGAATATGAGTCCGTAATCGCCTCGATGGTGCTTAATGAACCGCTACTGATCACATAATTTCCAACTCCCAACAAATGGCAAAAAATAATGTTGAATTTGGTTGGTAAAATGTTGAATTTTATTGGTGAAATGTTGAGTTTGATTGGTAAAATGTCTAATTTGATTGGAAAAATGTTGAATTTGTTTGAGAAAAGCTGTTTTTCTCTGGACAGTTCAATCTGCGTCTACCGCTAGTATGTATATGTATATATGATTCTTATCTATAAGAATTAATATCACTACAGTTTATATTCAGTTGTCGAAACATTTTTCAGTCAAAAGACTAAAATCTCCCTCTCATAAAAGATGGGTTATCGATCTACTTCAGAATCATTTATTAGTGAATGAATTCCAAAATGTACAATACCTGCTATAAAAAGAGGCTGAAAAGCCATTGATGGTCACAGCAGCATCAAAAAAGACACTGACCACGGTTTTATGGGCGCCACTTGATGGGGACCCACTCTCATTACTGATGATGGACACCCTCACTATTTGGGGGTGCAGTTTAATCTGGTGATGGAAGGTCACCTTTTATTGAGCCGCAAGACGTTGAAGTTTAGCGCTTGATGCCTCCAAGTGAATATTGTTTACCCTACACCAGGGATGTTTTAGAGCTTGGGTGGAGTTGTAGGAGAGGCAAATATTAATTGAACTCAAGTGCATTTTTCAGCATAATTTTTTATTGCTCTATTTCATCGTTAATAAACTTCTTTTGACTAAAATTCTACTAAAAAATATAAATTTAACCATTTTTTACCTGATTTTATCCATTTTTAGTGATTTTTTTGGCACATTTTTTGAAATTTTACCAATTTTGTGTGCTCAATAATGCTGGCCATCAAACTCATCCTTTCGTTTGGAAAGCTTCGGTTTTTTGGGCAAGAATGGAATTTTTTATCTCAATCCTGAAGAGATCGTCCGGATGGACACACACACACACACACACACATTCTATAATATAATTTTGATTTTAAAATTTTCCGAGCCATTGCAATAGCTTCATTTTGTATGAAAATTCGCTAAAAGAAAAAAGCGAATGAGTGAAAAAGATATTGCATTTTGTTGGTCCAAGAATAGGCGAACAAGTACAAGTAGGTTCATAAATATTCCAAATTCTTCTTCGATTTACATAATTGTGTGTTCAAAACGGATTTCTTGGCTCTTGTATTGACTCTTGACAACGCCAACCCTTGTTTTCACAGTGTAAAACGGTATAGTTACTTAGGAAAAAAAACAACACCAAAATCCTGAGTTCATGACTATACCTGATGCTCATGTAAACTATTGACGTCAATCTTGATGCCATAACACCCTGTGTCGCATTTGCTGCGAATGTAGAGGTGATATATTACAGTCCATTGTCCAGTTGTTGGGCAGTTGTCTATCAGCTTGCAAGAAACCTCAAAAGGGTGTGTGGAAGGCGACGTATTTACACGTCAAATTGGAGGTTTTACACATGAAATTGGAAGTTTTTCATTCCAAATTGGAGGTTTCGCTCATCAAATTAGAGTTTACTCCTCAACTGAGATAATTTTACACACAGTCATGCAGCATGATCGTATGAGCCAATTTTTGTAAATTAAATTTCGTAAATAATCTTATGGTATAATGTTAAATTGTTTTTGAAATTTGGGTTTTCTAGTGCATTGTTAACTAGTAATGTCATGGCAAGAAAAGTATTCTAAATAATGATATATCATCCAGAGGTTTTGAATTTTTAGCTTCTTTTGTAGTGTTTATCGTATTTCTAGCAAATTTTAATGAAATTTAATTAAATTTTTCAGCATAATTTTGCACATAAATTTGTGAATGTTCTATTTTTATAATTAATAAACTTTATTTGAGCAATATTCTGCCAAGAAATAAAATTCACTTTTTTTTGCCATTTTTAGTGATTTTTTTAGCTCATTTTTTGAAATTTGATCAATTTAATGTGCACCAATAGTGCTGGCCAACGAACTCATCCTTTCGTTTGGAAAGCCTGATTTTTTGACGTAAGAACGAAATTTTTATCTTAATCCTAAAAGAGGTATCGTCTGGAATGACACATAATTATTAAATACATATATAGTATTTCCACGTCAAATTTGAGGTTTTAAATATCAAATTGGAGAATTTATAACATCAAATTGGAGGTTTTATACGTCTAATTTGAGGGTTTGCATATCAAAATGGAGATTTTCCATTTCAAATTGGAGTTTTTACTCATCGAATTGGAGAATGACGGAAATCTAGAAAATACATGATTTAATTCTGGAAAAGCGGTAAATAAATTGACATGTGAATGATGGGTAGTATGATAGATGGTAACGAATAGGAATTAGACGTTTCGAAAATCACAACGAACTCATAACGAAAATCATAGGTAATCAGCAAACATGAATGAATGTAGTAAACGGAAAATGGACGAATACAACTTTTTTTAAAAGTAAGCACCTAAGCCTCGCCCTGCAGCAGTGGCTGTTCGGTAAAAGAAACCTGTTTTTTATTTGAAATCATTCAATAAAATCATTAAATAAAATATTTTGTTAGAAGTTTTTCATTTCATATTTAAAGTTTTTCCTTTCAAATCAGAGGTTTTATACATCAATTTGTTGGAGGATTTCAAATAGTAAAGAAATAAGCATTTCTATTATCATATATACATATATTACATATTTATTATCATAATATTCATAATGTTATTACATATTTTATTATATACATCTAGTCGTAGTTTTATTTCGCATTGCCGATTGAATATAATACCATGTATAGTTATTTCCCTATTTTACATCTAGTCTTAGTTGCACTATAATTTTTTTTTTTTTAATCCGATTTCGGGGCTAAAAAGTGGTCATCACTGTACCCCTTATTTTTTCGCTCTCCGAGTTGCCAGTGGAGTCCATGACGGCGCTCCTTTTTAGTCGAGGATGGCAACATGGCTCCCCTTAGAATCGTGCCACTTCCAGTGTCCCTCTGGACACCTTGTTTAATGCCGCTAATGACCCTGGTTGAGATGCTGCTTAGACCTTAATAAAAAAATTAATTTAAAAAAAAAAAAAAGAATTTTTACGTACAAATCTTCAGTTTCCTCTCTTGTGATACCTACAGTCACCACGTACACCAATTACGTTATATGAAAAATTTCCGTTACCTTTCAATTTGAAACGAAAAACCTCCAATTCGGTAAAACCTCCAATTTGATGCGTAAATGGTATATAATTACCCACCAGCGCAACTGGATCCTTCCCCTCTTCAAATCCCCTCCCCTCTACCCGCGGATATCTCAATGAGATTGGTATAATCATTAATGATGATTTGTTTTTATTTTTTTAGTTACACGCACGTTATAAAAACCACAATCATCCGTCACAACCTCAATAAAACTGTTTTTAGGACGTCCCTCTGAAGCTATCTATGTCTTACAAGCAATGTTTCGTAAATTAGAGGGATGTTGGAGGGGGGGGGGGGGGGGGGACTTTGGGACACCCAGTACGTACTTATATCATCATGGACAAATCGAGTTAAGACAGAACAGAACCGAACCACTTAGTACAAGTCAGATTCAAATAGTCCGCGAAACACGTTTTGAATTCCCGAATCGGATATGAGAAAAAAGGAAAGACGACACGCCATGTTGACAAGTGTTCATGGCTTGAGACTGAATGCTAAGCTCGGATCTTCCGGCTCTCGGAAAGGGTCTTATACATAGCAATGAGGTCGGCAAACTTCTCCCAACTCGGCAGCTCGGGGGCGTTCTGATCAAATTATGTCAAACCTCCGTTAACGGCGGGTTCAAGCTGTTTGAGGCTCCCGGGAGGTCGCGTGAAAGATCTGCCGACGATTAAATTTTTACGCATCGCACAATGGGAGCAAAATAGGATCTAGCAGTTCAAAAGTCGGAAAATGAAGGTGTTCCTTATCTGGCTATATGCGATTCAACACTTCGTAAACATCCAGGTGGGCCGTAAACAAGGTGGTAACCTGCAGAAAATGAACTTTGAACCGCCAGAAAAGATAAAGAACTGCACGACCCGAATAAACACGACGCACCTCCGCGGCCACTCAGTCTGTGTTAAACTCGCCGATAAGATTGTTTTTAACGTATGTATTCTAGTTTTTATTTATTTATTTATTTTATTTTGTTTTTTCAAGTTCAAATTCAAGGATTTTATTCCAAATTTCAGCTTCGTAGGTTGAATAGCAAAGAAATTAGCTCCGGGTCTTAGCTTATCTGGGGGGCTCTAGACTTCATGATTCGTTTTTGGACGTCCCAAGAGGCCTCCATTCCGAATTTCAGCTCCATAGGTTGAGTACCGAAGAACTTGGCTTCGGATCTCACTCATAACAATAATAATAGTTTTTTATTGTTGTTATACATAATGTACATAACGATCGTCAAGTTAATTAATTTTATACATCATCACAAGGATTCAAACGTACCTATGTATATATTAAATACTTAATAAATATTCTTGTCTTCTATTCAAGGGATTAGTGATACGTTTCGCTTTCACTATCTTGGTAAAACTTCTCAAACACTCTTGACGAATCGCAGCTGGAATGCAGTTGTGATAAGCAACCCCTTGGTACACGAACTGATTTATGGAGCTTGTCAGTCTAAATCGAGGAATCTGAAGATCAGCTCATTGATGGGTCTCGTAGTCATGCATGTCACCTCTTTTGGCAATAGAGCTGGAGTTCTTATGTATGCTGTTCAGAGCTGTCAGTACGAGTATATAGATGCCATGAATTGTGAAGATGACAAGTTCTCTAAACAAAGGTCTTGCGTGTGCCTTATAATCCATTCCAGCAATAATCCTTACAGCTCTTTTTTGTAGCAGAAATAAACGTTCTGCTCCAGGAGGGGCCGCCCACAATATTATGCCGAATGACATGACCGAACCAAATAGTCCATGGTAAGCCATTACAAGCACCTCCCGCGAAAGGATTTTCGAAACTCTCCGCAACAGGAAAGCTTTCGATAATTTTTCATTAACGTAATCAATATGAGCAGACCATCTAACTTTGCTATCAATGAAAAGCCAAGTAATTTCACAGAATTCTCGCTACTAACTGCATTTGAATTAGAAATGGATAAATATTGGGCTCTACCACGATGAAGTTTCAGGTTATTAGTATTAAACCAATCTTCCGCCAACATTTCCGTCTTGTCGGAAATGTGCACCGAATCGATCATGGTCTCTTGAAAGGAAAGTTGAGTCGGCAGCACAAAGTGGTTCACGCTAAAATTAACAGTAGTTTCTTGCAATTATTTACGCTCGTCCAAAACAAAGAGCTCCCAGCAACTAAAAGCCCGGAAAATACCAAGTAAAGGAAGCCCTAATAACAGAATTTTGAAGTTTCTTGAGGAAGCAGGTACGTGGACGAGTATACGAGTAAACTTTATAGCCCGTTCAGGTGCAGCACTCTCCCCATTTTTGCATAATAAGCCCATTACACTCCGTCTTAGGGACTCTCACGCTGTGTAGGTATTCATTCAAAGAGACGTCATACGGGAATTTTAATATCTCGGCGCTTAGAGCTTGAGGAGGTTCATATCGCACGTTTCAGTCCTATTTTGCATAGGTAATGCCTTTCCTCGGAAAGCGACTCAGAGGGGAATTTTCTTTTCGCCGCTCGCTCTGAAGTGAAACAGGTTTGTGATCAAGTCATTTTCTTTTTAGCTGGAAAGGGCTCGCTCGAAGGCCTTGCAGATGGAAAACGGCGCGTTGTTTCACAGAAAGTTGTACAACATTTTTTTTTATCTATCGGTTTTCAAAAGGCCCACTGTTGTTGGATCCATTTTCCTTCTATATCAAACCTTTGAAAACCAGACCTCTTAGAGAACGTAAGAATATGTTGGATTAATGAAACGAAACAATGGAAAACATAACCATAAACATTTTTTTCTTTATTAAAGCGCATGCAACCTTTAATTGGTCATGGGCGCTGAATACATTTGATGCAATTAACGGAAAAATGTTACAATTTATAGAACACCAATAATGTTTTCAACTTTTGAAATGAATTGTTCAAATGAGAGGAATTGTTCCCTAACAGTTCTTCAAGATTTCTAAGAGTGTCTGGTTGCAGATCAGAAAAAATTGGTCATTCTGTCAATAGATGACGAACCGTAAGTTGGCATGTGCATGTTGTGCATTCCGATGGTGGTATTCGCTGCGTTAACATGAGGTAATGATGAGTAAGCCGTGTGTGGCCTATGCGAAGACGAGTCAAGATTACTTCTTCACGACAACGATTGAGGACTGTTCCATCAGGGAGCTTTATGGTTCGAGACGATGAGGCCCATGAGGATACGTGTTTCTTAACCCCCCATAGTTTCTGATGTTCCATTAATTGCCACTCCGACCTCCAATTATTCCAGATGGCTTTATTTACAACGGATTTAAAATCAGATCTTATGTGCATGAAAGTGGATGTTGGCTGTTACGTGGCTGCCCTTGCACTGATATCTGCGACTTCGTTTCCGTGTATTCCATTAGGTCCAGGAACCCAGCAAAATGTAACGGAATTCTCAGAAGCATACATTTTTTGAATTCCAAGCAGAATGTTTTCGACCAAAGGATGAGTGTCAACACCTTTCTTCATGGCTTGCAATGCACTTAGAGAGTCTCAGCAAACCACTATTCTACTATCTGTCTCATTTATCAGTGTGATTGCTTTGTGTATTGCAAAAAGTTCTGCGGTGAATATTGATGCATAAACATTGGTTAAAGTAACAAATACTTTAAAAAAAAAAAAAAACTATATTCGAAATATGAAATATTGCACTCTACTAGGAGAAGATTAAGTTTTCATTTCTCTAATCGAGAATCTGATATACAAGGAGTTCACACTTGAGATTGTTAACCTCCTAAGGATCGATTTTACAATTTATGTACTACAAAAAAAACGTAGTTCTTCGCAATTTTTTAAAAACCTTGATTTTTGGAGTTTTTCACTTTTCAGTTTTTTTCGTGTTTTCGACCTTACATCACTAAAACGGTCATTTTCCCCTAACTTACTATGCAATCTTGAAAATAGGTAATATATTATTGGAAAGAGCGTCAAATTTCCCCTCTCTCCAAGGTATTTGGATTCTTTTTGCCGTAGGTCATGTCCAAAACACGAGAATTTCACTTTTTTGAAAATTAATGTTTTTTTATGGTGCGTTATGTACCTAGGTATTGAAACAAAATTGAAAAAAAAAAAAAAAAAAAAAAAAAAAAAAAAAAAAAAAACCTTGCCCAAAATCTCAGCTTTCCAGCGGTATAATAAATTTTTATTTTACTAGTTTAATTGGGGGAAACCGTACACTGAAAAACGTGGTTTTTTCCATGAAATCTAGGGTTTTTGAGAAAAATGACCCCCTAAGACGTAGTTTTGGCAATTATAAGACAGAAACTGGTTGTTAAAATCGCAGAGTTAACCATGATCTGCCAGAGGGGAGGAAATACTCTAGCGATCTAGGGTCTATTCAAAAAGGATAATCAGATGTCCGGCGTATCTAATTTCACCGCAATGAGAAGTATTCCAAACTAGGCGCGCGTTTGCAATATTTGATGGTGGAAACCCACAATTTGGAATTTTCAAGCTTGTATTGATGTTAAGTACAATCATAAATATAAATGTATGGTCACAAATAACTACTCCATCAAATTGTACAGGTAAATCCCCCCTAATTTCCCTCTTGAATGGAAGAAAACTCCTAAAATGGAGATAAAACGATAAAAGCACTTGGTCATTCAATTTACGGAGCGAAATTTTTTTTCTCACGTCGTTTTTGACCTGAGTGCTAATTGCCAGGGGAGCTCCGCTTCATTTATCGTCTGGTTATAAACCCCTCCAATTTATTCGGCCCAGTTCCCCACTCTTTTTCCTTCCTAGCACCGCCGTCCTCGACAATTTGCATCAATTTGCATAAAATTATTGTTTTAATACCGGAGAGGAATCAGACTCAGGGGCGTCATATTTTTAATAAAGCAACATAGCTAGTACCTCCCCCCTCCCCCTCTTATACACCCCTCCCATTCAACCTTTATTTATTTACGTCCGCCGTTTCAATGTTTTGCGACCGTCCTTGGAGGTTTTTCTATGAGTGACTTAAATAGAGACCGCGGCAAATATTTTTGTTTGGCCGTTCGCAGTCACAAAATTTGTTCACTCACCAACAAAAGGGTTTTCCTGTGATGAACAGACAACGTCTGCCAAGTTGGGTGGACAGTATAGCTTTCGCACGTATTAGGTTTGTTCGCTGAGACCACCAAACTAGTATGCAACCCACTTGAGACGTTCGCTGAGTTCTCTGACTATTAGAACGCAAACAACCGCCCCCCGCCCCCCACCGTCGGTTTTGGTCCGTTCGCAGAGGTTTCCATACTAGTTTCCAACCTGCTGCGGATCTTCAAATCGATCAGAGCTTTTTCCAGCTGACCACTTTCTGATTTTTAGCCCCCTCCATTCCAAACTCACGGCAGCCAAAGAAATCATTCGAATTTTAACATTTGTTATCGCCGCTGTCCGTCGCGTGTTTTCTCAATCATTCATAAAATGTATGACCAACTTTTTGATTCTGACTCATCTCGAGGAGTTTCTCCTTTACCAACGTTTTCGTCAACGAAGACGAAATGGAGGAAGCAAAAGGTGCAGAATTAAGTGAAGTTGTACCGAATTATGACGATGAAACGTTCCTGAGCCACTTTCGAATGAGCCGGAAAATTGTGGAAGGGTTGGCGTCGAGGTACGAAACTTCGGAAGCATTCACATTCCAAGCAAGTAAATAAACGTACCTAGACGTGAATATTTTAGACAAAAAGCTATGAGGGTGAAGGATAGATATTCCATGGTAGGTACAAAACTTATAGGATTGGTTCCACTGGTAATTCCCAACAGTTTCTGTAACAATTATTTTTTTACGTTATGTTCTTAAAGGTGTCTTTGTGTTGATACCTACAAGTTAAATACAACAGTACAAATTATAACAGTAAATTTCAAATACCTAACCAATGAATGGGAGCACAAGGCGGAAAGGGCGGAAAATAAAGTATAGAAAGCGCCAAAGCGGTGGTTTGTTGTTTTTTCACTCGGAAGGTTGCTCCACGTTTACAAAACCATCAGAATCGTTCGCACAGACTCCAATCCCCAATAAGTTCGAAATCAATTTGAAAGTTGGCTGAAGCCGCGCATGCGCACTTGAGCAGTCTCCAATCAGTTTGAAATGATATGCAAGTCACTGCCAATCGCCTCAGCGAACAAACCTATTGTGACATGGACGTATAGAATTGGTTGAAGAACACAGAGTCGAAATGATTGGATACCAGATAGAGCAGTATCTAACACATGTGTATACAAGACTTAACTACATTTATACATCTATACTAGCATGTGTAGGTATAAATACTAGAATGCAGGATAGGGTTAATTTATGTTTGCACAATCATGAGAACGTACAAAAGATTTACCATGTATATTTGTATATTTAGCAACAACAAAAAAAATAATAAAAATAAATAAATAAAATAAATAAATAAATAAAAAATAAATAAATAAAATAATAATAATTTTCTAAAATATTTTCATCGTAATTTCAAATTGTGTGTTAACAAGTAAAAATTAGTTGAGTTTTTATTTTTAAAGGTTTCGTTTTCTGTTATAGGTAAGTCGAATCTCGAGCTAAACATCGTAAGTATGTCTTAAACTTTTTTTCCCCCTCAAAGTCCTCAATTTTCAGAACAATGTAAATAATCACTTAATATTGTAGAATCAATATTATATTTCTTTATTTTATTATTATTTTTTATTAAGGTTTAAACCGCATCTCAACTAGAAACCCTTCTAGTTCCTGACCCCATTAGCGGCATTGAACAAGGTGTCAAAAAGGACACTGGGAGTGGCACGATTCTAAGGGGAGCCATGTTGCCATCCTTGACTAAAAAGGAGCGCCATCATGAACTCCATTGGCAACTCGGAGGGGGAAAAAATGAGGGGTACTGTGATGACCACTGTCTCGCCCCCAAAGTGGATTAAAAAAACCCCAAAAATAAAATAATACAACTAAGACTAGATGTACAATAGGGCAATAAATATATACATGATACTATATACAATCAGCAAAGCCAAATGAAATTACGACTAGATGTATATAAATATATCACAGATCAGATATCACAGTTTGTAGTAGAGCTCAGCGGCTCTCAGGTACCACAACAGGGTATATAATAATGCAATGTGACATTTATTATTATTATTTTTTTTTAATTAAGGTTTAAGCCGATTCTCAACCAGAAGGGTCATTAGCGGCATTGAACAAGGTGTCTAAAGGGACACTGGGAGTGGCACGATTCTAAGGGGAGCCATGTTGCCATTATTGACTAAAAAGGGGCGCCATCATGGACTCCACTGGCAACTCGGAGAGGGAAAAAATGAGGGGTACAGTGATGAGCACTGTTTAGTCCCCAAAGTGGATTTTAAAAAAACCCTAAAATAAAATGATACAACTAAGACTAGATGGAAGATAGGGATGATAGATGTGACATAGATGTCACAGTGGACATGTAGAAATTATTTGAAGTTATAATTACAGCGGTCAAAAATCCAGTAAGTTTTAAACATCGGCTGTATGCTGCAAGTTGCAATTCATTCTCGTAGTTCAAAATTACAAAATTCCTACCGTGATATGTGTTTCGGAATTCTAATTAAACTGCATCCGGATCGAATTAAAGGTGATACAATTAAATTTCCCTCCACCTCACATAGGATGATATGCCTTTGTTACGTCACTGAGGGAAGTGTTCTCGACACGTAACGCACTCTCATGTCATCTGAAGTGACTTGAATTCAAGGCATCTCTCCCTTGCTTCTGAAGGATTTCCTTCATTATCGCTTTGAAATCTGTTTAAAGACGGCTCAAGGCAAAGAGGTATGTCTGGGAGGCAATCACACGTTTCAATAACTCCTCGTCGCATGAATCATGTTCCCTTCTGAAGTAAAGGGTACCCATCATGCCCTCACATCGTTGAGTTGATTAAGCTGGTAAATACGGTTGAATGAGCCCTTTCTGAAAGGACCGTGAAAGAGAGGGGAGTTGCGGGAGTTTTCGTCGGTTCAAAAGGGATGAGGCATATTTACGCAATCATGTTTCATTTCGACGACGCTTTGGATCATCCAAAGGATGAGTGGGAAGGGAAACGGAACGATCTCGTTCTGAGAACGCACTGAGGATCGAGATACATAGAGGGAAACACCTAAATTAGCAGGTCAAAAGGTAAAAGTCCTTGGAAATATGAAAATTCTTTAGGATATACAAGTTCAGAAGTGTGCAGGATCATTCATTAGAGAGTTTTTGGACCTCTAATGTGCCCTTAACGTCACCCTAACGTACCCAAGAGTACGTAACCTTGAGGGGACGACTGATTGACGATTGACGACTGACGACGGTTGATATGAGGTAATCAAGTGATCTTCTTCCAATTATCATCCAAATTTAAGCGAAATCGAACGACTAGAGTGTGAAAAAAGAGCATAAAGGAATTTACGTTTAGCGCATGCGCAGAATGAAGTATTGATTTGGCAACATTGAAACTGATACGGGACCATCTACAACTTAACCCTCGCATTCTCTAAAAATTTCATCGAAATCGGATGAAAACAGAGGAGCTTAAGGTTGTTACAAAAATTTCATATAGGCGCATGCGCAGTAGCTATTAATGATACAATCATGTTGAAATTCATATAAGATGATCAAATTGTCATCCCCCAACTATCATCCAAATTTGAGCGAGATCGGACGACTAGGGCGTGAAAAAATGGAGGGTAATGGAATCTTTGTTTGCGCACGTGCAGAGTGAACTACTGATTTGGCAACAATGGAACTGCCAGGGGACCTTCTAACCCCTAGCCCGCACATTCCCTGAAAATGTCATCCAGATCGGATGACAGCAGTGGAAATTAAGGTCGTTACAAAGATTTCATATTGGCGCATGCGTAGGAGCTATAATGATGCAACCATGTTGAAATTTATATAAGATGATCAAATTGTCATCCCCCAACTATCATCCAAATTTGAGCGAGATCGGACCACTTGAGAGTGAGAAAATGGTGCTAGGTAGAATTTACGTTTGCGCATGCGCTGAATGAGGTATTGGGTCAAAAAGGTGAAACTGATTGGGGAACGTCTTCCTCCTAGCCCGCACATCCCCTGAAAATTTCATCCAAATCGGATGAAAACTGTGCAAAATAAGCTTGTTACAAGGATTTCCGGTCACACGACACACACACACACACACACACATTTTTTTTTTTTTTTTGAAACCTCCCCTCAATGACGGAGGGGGTTTAAATTGAAAATTAACAAATTAAATTGAAAAATATTCAAATTAAATGAAAAATAAACTGTGGAAAATAAGCTTGATACAAGGATTTCCGGTCACACAACACACACACACACACACATTTTTTTTTTTTTTTTTTTTTAACCTCCCCTCAATGACGGAGGGGGTTTAAATTGAAAATAAACAAATTAAATTGAAAAATAAACAAATAAAATAAAAAAGTGGGGAGGACGCCCAGGTTTACCCCGGCTTTAGGGATAAGGGAAGTTGCAGGACGAGGAGGAAGAATGGGATGAAAGGAAGTGCCCCAATAAAATGACCACCAGTTCAAGTAAGAACCCCTCAGGACGCGGGTGGTGATACCACAGAGTACTACTGCCGAGATGCCCAACTCGAGTAACTCCGTGGTGCTTTTCCCACACCACACCCTGCGCCATGACACGGTCGTGGCAATGACCTTGATGTTATTAGGTGCCACTCCTCTTAGCTCAGATATCGCTTGGCGCAGATCATTGCTGTCATATTTATATTTCTTAGCCCACCAGGTCTGTTCCATGTCCACGCTGCCACTGACAACCTGGACATCCAGGATCATGGCAGACCCATCGGGATTGATCGCGACGATATCTGGCTTCTTGCCCCGGTCACTCGGCATGTGGTATAGTCTCTCCCTTTCGACATCCCAACCGCTAGATGACAAAGCACCTGTTATCTGCTTGGCAACCGAATCGTGACGTAAAATGCGGCCACCGTGAGTACGGGGACACTGCTGCACCACATGATAAAGATTCTCATTTTTACCCCGACAGGCACGGCAAAGGGTGTCTACTGTCCCACGACTACTCCTCGAACACCTCACCGAGGTGGCTAACGTAGCCACCCGGACGGCGTGAAAATGGCGATAGTCGCGGGCCCCAAAGCCCTCTGAAGCCCATTCCACCCACTGGGTAGAAATGGGGGATTCAGAGCACTGTCGGAGTTCTTTACCATCTACTGACTCATGCAGTGCAGCAGCCAACTCAGCAGATGAGCCGGGTTTTGGAGCAGTTGGTGTTGCTCGATCGCACCACAACAACTTCTGCTGGACAAAGTCCAGGTCAGCAGCAGTGCGGGCGACCTCCCAGCTCGAGCCCCTAAGGGCAAGCAGGCGCTGGCGGCGTAAAGATGGGATGCTGGCAGAAAGAGAGACAATACCGAGTCCACCGGCCTTGACCGGTGCGTGGATGTAAGCACTTGGGACACCAGGTGGAAAGCCTAGCCAAGAGCGCACAGCAGAGCGAACTTCAGGTCTAACTCAAGCAGCCTCCCCGCAGTAGGTTAGCTTTGGCAGTAAGTATGTGCGAAGGAGGCGCAGCTTCTGCTGTGGCTTCAATGGAGCCTTGGTGACACGAGCTAATGCTCCACCAAGGTCCACACGGCTTGCGGCTATAGTGGCCACACCCATGAAGTCGACCCCAAGGTACCGCCAGACCTCCAACACGGATCGGGCAGGGATGGAAGTTTGTCCTAAGACAAAACACTCCTCATCCACTACCTTCACCTTATGCTGGCGACCCGACGGGAACAAGGAGACCGACCCACACACACACACGCACACGCGCGCACGCGCTCGCAGACGCACACACACACACACACACACACACACACACACACACACACACACACACACACACACACACACACACACACACACAGACTGACAGACAGACACGGAACCAAAGTTGTTAAGAATGGTCTAAAACGTAAAATGCAAGTGGAAATTTTGATTTTGGAGACCAACAATTTTTTTCTTCCGAAAGTGAAAACAATGCTTCCGCTACCTTTAGGTAGACTCGGAGGCAAAACGTCTTGGAATTGAACCCCTGAAAAGCGATGCGGACTCGCGGAAATTCAGTTCCGACCTCCTCCAACGAGTTCGATAGGTTTCAGCTCGGATTATGGTGATTGGTGTCGGTGGATATCCGAGAGGGTTCCCGTATCCGGGGGAGGGAAAGCCGGCTAAATTAGTTTATATCCCGTCGGCGACCCCATCCGTTCCATCTCCGTCCGAATGCGGGGAGACGAGAGCGATCTGCCGCCCACGAGTTTCAAATCGCCGGCGCTCCCGCCCAGCGGCCTCTCCGCGGCAGTTACGAGTAATTAACGCTCCAGGCGCGTCGCGGGGTCGATCGTTTTCAACTTCGAGTTGTTGCATCAGTTGTGTCCAGGATAATTCAACAGCCAAAGGGAATTAGAAAAAGTTCCAGTCATTTGCTTGATCGTATGAGCGAATTTTCGTAAATATAGTACTACCTATATATATTATGTTACATTGTTTTGGAAGTTGAGGACTGAGTGAAAATATATTGTTAATAGCTAGTTAACCCGTGCGTTGCACAGGTTGACTTGAACATTATCAAATAGCCTGTGACGCAAGTTAAAGTAATTCTTATAGATTCGCCCACTCAGATCCCCAGTTGGTTCAGTGAGGTTCAAAACGCTTCAACATCCTCCCTCCTCCCCTACCCACTGGAGCAGATTTCAGAAGTTTGAAAAAAGTAGTTTTTGACTTGAATTACAGTAATCTTAACATATTCGACTATCAAATCCCCAGTTCGTTCAGTGATCACAAAGATACCCCATTTCTCCCCCCTTCCCCTAAAACACCCCCTCCTATGGGTTAGATTTGAAAATTGTCAAGTAGCCTGTGATTTAAGTTAGAATACTCCAAACATATTCGACAACTCATATCCCCAGTTCGTTCAGTGACGTTCGAAACGCTTCAACTCCCCCACCCCCACCCCCCTCCATTGTGGGTCAGATTTGAAAAATTTGAAAAAGTAGTCTTTGACTTGAATTGGAGTAATCCAAACATACTCGACAATCAAATCCCCAGTTTGTTCAGTGATGACAAAGATACCCCATTCCCCCCTCCACCCCTAAAACACCCCCTATGGGGCAGATTTGAAATTTTAAACCTTTTAAACCTTCTCTGGACTTCCACAAATAATTTAAGACAAAAATTAGCCAAATCGGTCCAGCCGTTCTCGAGTTTTAGCGAGACTAACGAACAGCAATTGATATATATATATATATATATATATATATATATATATATATATATATATATATATATATATATATATATATATATATATATATATATATATATATATAACAAGTTTTATCGTAGATGACTCATTTAATCTGCTATTACAAGTTATAGTCATGAAGCATGATCCAGTTTTATCGTAGATCGATTTTTAGGCAAATTATATTAATGAAACACACACACACTCATATATATATACTAGCCGCTCCGGCTCGCTACGCTCGCCTCCACGTCCAGCCTCATTTAATCTGCTATTACAAGTTATAGTCATGAAGCATGATCGTATATTTTAATCGGAAAAAACCAAGTTTTTCGGCGGACTTTTCGAGAAAACGGGTCCGTACTCTCGCCTTTTTTTGACGCATATCCCGATACTTTTTTCGCGATCCGATCGCGCCGTCGTCTTCCTCGTAGGAAAACCTACGAAACCCGTATTTTTCCGGAATTGTCAATGGCCGTTTAGAGGGGTAGGGGAAGCGGGGAAGTCCAAAAAGCGCACATTAACCGGAACTTCGACCCCCCTCCCGCCCTACGGCCCATGGTTCGGGTGGGATTAAACAATTTTAAATTCGCTCGCTCCCACTTTTGGAAAATCCCAAGAAGATCCCACCACTCGTAGATCCGGCCCACTCAGCCGTTTGGCCGTGCATAGCATGGACAGACAAACAGACAGACGGAGTTTCATTCTTATAAATAACTAGAGCTAATTTTCTTGGGATTTGGAACCCCAAAGGGTGTTAGGGCATCATTAGCGAAATTACCACCTATCGTACTTTCGGATTCAGATTCGGCGGACCCAAAGCTGTATTTCGCCCGCGAGAACCGTTCCGAAAAACGTACCTTTATGGGGTATATTTTAATCGGAAAAAACGTAGTTTTTGTCGGACTTTTCGAGAAAACAATTTGTGTATACTAAGTCGTCTTTCTCGTTTCAATTGGTAAAAAAATACGTTTTATGAGGAAAAAACTCATACTTAATTGAAAAAACTTCGGCAATTCAAAAAAGATTTTGATTTTTAGATTTTTTTCAGGTTCCATCGATTTTTAGGCAAATAATATTAATGAAACACAGTTGGGAATTATTACACACTCATATTTATTCGGGGATGTTGCTCGCTTCGCTCGCAAGGTATACCTGTATATATATATATATGGCTCTCGCTTCGCTCGCAAGGTAGGTACCTATGTAGGCATACCTGCTCGCCTCGCAATGTTGTGACATCGAACCCTTAACGTCAATTCTTGAGCCTTCTCTCGTCCACGGCAGAATCATTTTAATCGCTTTGCTCGCTTCTGCTCGCAATTTGACCGACTTCTCGTCACTTTTTTCGATATCCGATTTCGGATTCAGATTCGGCGGACCCAAAGCTGTATTTCGCGTTAAAACGTACCTTTATGGGGTATATTTTAATCGGAAAAAACCAAGTTTTTCGGCGGACTTTTCGAGAAAACGGGTCCGTACTCTCGCATTTTTTTGACGCATTTCCCGATACTTTTTTCGCGATCCGATCGCGCCGTCGTCTTCCTCGTTCAAAAACCTACGAAACCGGTATTTTTCCGGAATTGTCGGCAGACTCCAAAAAGCGCAAAATCGTTTCTCAATGCCTCAGTGCGGTCCTCAATGAAGCTTTTTTTTTTTAAATTTGATTTAAAAATTTTTGGAAACATTCATAGCTTCGTAGCTTCTTCTCTTAGAAAATTTGCTAGAATGGTCCAGTTATAAGGCA
Source organism: Adelphocoris suturalis (assembly GCA_030762985.1). Taxonomy (NCBI): domain Eukaryota; kingdom Metazoa; phylum Arthropoda; class Insecta; order Hemiptera; family Miridae; genus Adelphocoris; species Adelphocoris suturalis. The sequence goes on from CM061043.1 coordinate 54,329,691, forward strand.
TAACTTCAGAGGTCGAATTTACAAGATACAGAAGTGGGAACGATGGATATCGATATCCATCACAAACGCAATTACTAAACTTTCCAAAATTCATGGCTGTTAGGTAAGTAATGACAAAAAACGTCTGCCAAGTTGGGTGTGGCACATAGGTTCCTCGTTTACCTATCATGAGTGTATAGATCACTGAGAAGTTCCTGAAAGTCTTGAAAAATTCCATTGCAGAAAAGAGTAAATCGAGAAGTAGCGTGAATTGTCATAATTGGTCAATTAAGAAACGAAAAAATGATACTCAATGTAATTTACGTTTATGCAAGCGCAGAATGAACTGAGAGTTGGAAACAATGAAATAGGTATTGGATTTACTATTTAAACCGCGCATTCGCTGACAATTTCATCGAAATCGGATGAAAACAGTGGAAATTAGGGTCGTTACAAGGATTTCACATAGGCCCATGCGCAGTAGCTATTAATGATAAAATCATGTTGAAATTGATATGGGATGATCAAATCGTCATTCTCCAACTAGCATCCAAATTTGAGCGAGATCGGACGATGAAAAATGGAACATAATGGTAGTTACGTTTGCGCATGCGCAGAGTGAAGTATTGATTTGGCAACATTGAAACTGATACGGGACCATCTACAACCTAACCCGCGCATTCTCTGACATTTTCATCAAAATTGGATGGTTTGCGCATGCGCCGAATGAGGTATTGAGTCAAGAATGACGAATCTGATAGGGGACCGTGTACCCTCTAGCCTGCACATCCCCTGAAAATTGCATCCAAATCGGAAGAAAACTGAGGAAAATGAACTTGTTACAAGGATTTGCGGACACACGACAGACACACACGCAGACAGACAGACACGGAACCAATATTGTTCAGAATGGTCTATAACGTAAAATGCGAATGGAAATTCTGATTTTGGAGACCAAAAACCTTTTTCTTGCGAAAGAGAAAATAATGCTTCCGCTACTTTTAGGTAGACTTGGAAGCAATAATAATAATAATTTATTAATCGGACCATACTTTGATTAGGCCGATTTCCTTTTGGCATTTGAAGAGCCTTACAACTCATTTTGAAGTATCTTGTTTATTTTTACTTTCTCGATTTTCAATCCGCTAATGTTTCCTTCTCTTCTGCCTCCGAAATTCCTGCCTGGAAGGTGACTGTGGCGCATTTGTTGCTGGCAGTCCATCCATCTCCAAACGAGGGCTTTGTGTTTGACCTGTTAGTTTCGCTTTTGTCGATCTTTCCCCAATAGGGTTTCCCCCCTTAGCAGCCCTAACTTCTTCCCGGCCTCCTCAAATCATCCACAAATGTCCACCCTCATCCAGACTTCCCATTGACCTGACCCTCAGAAAGCCTCATCTGCTGGCTCCCCCGTCGCATCTTCTTTTAGTTACTGTCTGTCGGTTAATGCGTTCGTATACCTGTGTCCGCTCGTGAGTGCTGGTTTTCTGCGAGTTATCGTGTCCCACAAACCCCGAAACTAAGCTTTGGAGAACTACTAAGAGTTTCAAAGGTAAATTCTGATGTTTTGAAAATTCGTAGGAATATTAGATAGTTTTTGTACTTCTAGTATGCATTTCGTAGTATACGAAACACATCGTAGTATTCATTTGCTCGTATACGAAAATACGAGTAGCCTCTCCGAAACGAGAAGAGGTTTTCGCTACGGGGAAAAGCTTTTAGGAACAGGAAGAGTCAGCTTTCTCGTGCTCAGCTTTTTCGGAATCGTAATTACGAGACGACAACATGACCTTTCCCCAAGATAACCCTAACTTAGCAACCTCAACGCAGTTGGTATGGACACACATATATTCAGAGTATGGACACACCCGACAAAATTGCCTCGCTTGTGGCGCTTTCGTACTATCTTTCATTGTTGGTGTAACCTTTGTATTTGTCTTTTGTTCATGTTTTTTTCTACACCTAAACTAGAATGGTCATTAGCGGCATTTCGTTTGTGCTTCCGACGTTTTAAAGCGACGATTTCAGCATTTTCATCTCAAGATTTCGTTTCAAGTTATGAGCTTTCAAGATTTATTTTACATGTTCTAAAGATTTGTGTTCTTCCTTCATGGCTGAATCTTTTGTGTACGATGTAGAGGTATGTGGTCGTTATTTCTTATTTCACGTTATATTTTGAAAATTGTCTACTCACTACGAGTATTTAGCAGTGACTCACTACAAGAGTCACGCTAACTTCGCTATAAGAGTTCTCTTTCTCTCGGGCTGACGAAAACGCTACGAGAAATCAATGCGAAAAGGTTAGCATTCATCGTGCTCGCTCTGTTTTCGTGTTAACGGGAAATACGCATACGGGAAGTACGAAAACTCTCCATTAAAGGTCCAGTCGTTTCGACTTCGTACCTTAGAATCGTCGAACAATCATACCATGTCTAAAAGACATTACCTGTAGAAGTTACATATCTCAATTCTCCTATATTTTCGCTTATATTTGCATTTACTCTTCCCTATAAATACTCAAGTGTGTTGGTGCTGGGAGGAAGATGTTACATGCTTTTTTTGAGATACTTTTATTACTAAGGATTCCCCTTCATCCCGTTAATGTGCAAGGTGAGGCAAATCTGTTTAGAATGTAAAGAAGAGGTTTATTATACTAAGAAATGGCGTTATTGGTTTGGAAATTAGGAGAAAATGGCGTTGGAGCTCACTCTGCTGATCCGATAGATATCAATACGTACCTGTATATACTAAATAATACAATGATTCAGTGTCCAATACAAAGCTATTCAAGATACGATGGCTGTAAGATACATTTAGAATTTTCACACTTAACTCAAACGATCAACTTCATAATAAATAAGACAATTCAAAATACATTTTAAACCTATTTAACTCTACCCACTGTACAACGCGCATGCCAAATCATGAGACAATGCATTCAACAAATTTTCTATTGCTGATTGATTATAAAATCTTATAGATTTAAAGATTTTCAAAGATTTAAGCTTTCTAATTTCTAATGGCAATAGGTTAAATGTTTTGATTCCATGGTACTCATATATGCTCTGTTCAGCAGACTTCAACCTTAGTTGCAGTTTCGTTATTTGTCACCCTTCCAAGGAAAAGGGACCATATCTTACCGGATGTCGAAATTGAAGTATTTCCATTTCTGGATTCTTGAGATGCAGCTGAAAATGCTGGTTTTAAACAAAAAATCTATCTTTCTTAGTTCCAAAGATTCTTAGTTTTCTTAGAAGATTCTTCTTTCTTAGTTCAAAAGCCTGGAAACCTCATTTTGAGAAGCAACATTCAAGAGAAGCAATGTTTAAGCAACATTCAAAAGTGATGTCAACGAGGTGTTCACTCCAGTTGGTACACCAAAACTTCTCCATCATCGTTGTTTTTCCCTCAGGGTTTGGGCACAATGTCTTTAATTGCATCTGTGCAATACGGTCTTATTTTTGGAAATTATTTTCAATAATGAATCTTTGTAATTGACCAAGAAAAAAAAAAATTAAAACCCCCTGAAATTTTTCGGGTTTACGTTCAAGATGCGTAGAATCCAAAATTCGAATTTAAACAAAATCCGACCGTCCGCCGTTTGCGGCTTTTATCCAAAAATACTAGACCAAACTATATGAAAAGGCTTTGATAGCAAAAACATGTTCCATGTGCAAATAATTTGCAAATAAAATGCACAAATTTATTAATCCCGTTAATAATAAAAAATTAAAAAACCAAATACACAATAAGTTCAAAACACATTGGTTATTGAATGAATGAATCACTTGTTACCTTACCAGTGGCATTATGGTAGTGAATCATTGGAGAGAGGCGTCACGCTCCCCATAACCATATAATCCTACAAGACTTTAACCATCTAATTTGTACTTTCTTGCAGAGTGGTCACGCTAGTGAATAATAAATGGACGTTGTGAAGTTACATTGTAAGCTTAGTGGCTCTCGGTTTTTAACAGCCGCTGCTTACTAAGCACATCCCCTCCCCTGTAATTAGCAGGGGCACTAAGTGAACGCCAAAGTTTTAACGCCGGAGACCGTTAAGGTCTCAACCCTTTCGGACCTTTAAAGGCTTCGGGCATTCCGGAGAAAACGTGTAGCGAAACCGCGCGGGAGATCCGCGTGCGGGAAGGTGGCCCCTTTTGTAACGTGTTTCTCCCTAATGTTAATCCATTAGGGAGACAGTAGCTGTGAGAGAGAAAGAGATATATAGATACATGGACGAGAAAGACAGAGACAGCGAGTAGGTGGGGGAGGGGACTTAATGTGTGCTTGCATCTGCATTGTCGTTTTGTGGGCGTGTGCGTTGGAGGGGGCTTGAAGTTAACAAATGAGTTGATAACGATCCCTCCTGTTTCCCTCTTCCCACTGAGCCCTTTTCCCTCTGCAGTAACTCAAAAGTCCCTTCCCTCTAATGTTCAACCCCTTTGAGATAATTTTCAGATTTACGTATCATTAACATGAAGAACAGGGTTCGGGGTGGCTAATGAAACACTCAAACGGGCTGTGATTTAAATTGTCCTACCTGTAATATAACTTGAACGCACGGCTGAAATGATCGGAGATTGTGGCAACCATCTTGCTGGTACGTAGGTATCCATAAATTTTGAATTGATTAACCTGAAGTTGATTAGACCGTAAAGGCCAAAATATCGATCTTAGTTTGTTAATCATAAAGTATGAGTCAGTATTTATAAATAAGGGGGGGGGGGATAGAGAGAGAGAGAGAGAGAGAGAGAGAGAGAGAGAGAGAGAGAGAGAGAGAGAGAGAGAGAGAGAGAGAGAGAGAGAGAGAGAGAGAGAGAGAAATTTCCATGGATTATTGATTATCGTTTTTCAAAATGTTTGTCGATTAAATAAACAGACCATCAGTTAAACACAGTTCAATCACAGAACAGAAATGTAAACGACGAATCGCTGTTTGAATGTGGTAAGTCTCTTATCAGTGCTGTTTAGTAAGACAGCTGAACTTAAAATTCCCTTCCCTCTGCTGTTCAACGCCTTTGAGACAATTTTCAGATTTAGGTACGTATCAGTAACATGAAGAACAGTGTAGCTAATGAAACACTCAAACGAGGTCTGATTTAAAATTGCCTACCTTTAATATAACTTGAGCGTACGGCTGAAATGATCAGAGGATTTGGCGGCTAACTTGCTGGTGTCCATAAATTTCGTTCAAAGTTTATTGGAACGTTAATTACAAAATATCGATCTTAGTTTGTTGTTTGTCAAGGATCTAGGTAGCCCCCCAGAGTTTCAATGGGGTCCTGAATCCTCGAGGAAGAGGTAGAGGAGAATGACAGTATCCCGTCAGAGAGATACCCACTCCGACTAATAGCATTAATGAGCTATGTTCGGAGTAGATTGGATTTCCAGGACCTGGATCACCCATCCAACGCCAAACTCAGCCTCTCAAGAACACGAGAGGTGGCGTGCGACGCCCGTAGTTTTCCAACGGAGCGATGGCAGCACTTTCTCTGGGATTCTGACAAGAACTCTGTCACATATTTATAAAAATTTTAGCCAGTATTTATAAATATGACAATAAGGGCGAGACAGAGTGAGAGGGAGAGGGAGAGATGGGGGAGAGGAAGGGAGAAAGAGAGAGACTCTGGACGGCGTTCGGCGGACGGCCGGATTTTTTTAAATTTGATTTTTGGATTCTACGCATCATGAAATGTAATCCAAACAAATTTTGAGGAGGGGTTACATTTTTTTTTTTTTTTTTTTTTTTTTTTTTTTGTCGATTACAAGGGTTAATTATCGAAAATGATTAACCAAAAATCTCTAAGAGGAACATTCGATCAGAAATGAGTTCTTGAAACCTTTGGAGTTTGATGAACCAGGACACCCTGTAGAACTTTAAGTACTTCTGAACTAATCAAAATGATTGGGAAAGAATTGTGATATGTTTATGCAGGCTGACCATAAAAACGAATAATAAACCTTTGAGTGAGAATTCGCAGTATCTTTTTCTATTTTCTTTCTCTAGACTCCACAAAAGAAGCGGTAAGAAAGAGCATATTGGCCATAAAAGGAAACCGAAACGGCTCTCAAGAATAGTTCGAGAATAACTACTATTGGCTCCGTTGGTGCCCATAAAAAAAGTACAGGCCAGGTCCAAGGAGAATTACTGCGCCTCCCTTAACATCACTCTCTCTGCTTCTCTCTATTCTTTTCCTTCCTCTATTTTTATAGCCACTAAAGTCCGAAAGGGGTTTTTTTTTTCCTTGCAGTTTGAAGAGCCCACAGCAGAGTTTTGAAATGTTGGATGTGTTGTTGTTTCTGCAGGCCCTGTTTGAGGTAACCTAGGGTTTGTTTGAGGGTGAGAAATAGGTTAGCTTCTCGTATTTGTTTATTGTTGTTTAGCGCTTTCGCCTTAATGGCCTCGTCAGAGCTTATTGTATATGGGAGGGTCGTTTGGTTGGTACTATTTCCAAGGGGCACATAATTTGAGTGTATCTTCTAATATTGTAGTCTCAATATAGACCATTTTTATTTCAATCATTAGGGGGATCCATCCTCTTGTTTTACTGGTGTATGTACCTTTTAGCATGTTGTTGACAGTAAAATTAACCCCCCTCCCCTCTCCTCGGCTTTTAGTCATTTTTAGTGATTTTTTAGCACATTTTTTGAAATTTGACCAATTCATTGTGCTCAAAAAATGATGGCCAACGAACTCATACTGTTGTTTGGAAAGCTTAATTTTTTGGCGCAAAAACGGAATTTTTATCTCCTGATAAGGTGAGTTATCGTTTGGAATGACATATACATACATATATATGAAAAATTGTTTAACTCTAGTATTCGTTCCAGAATGCCTCAAAATGGATTTCAATTATGACATTCTTAAAGAATTTGGATTTTAAAATTTTCCGAACTGCTGCAATTGTATAATTTTCTTCGAATTTTATTGTATATGTATTTTTCTCATGCGTTGATTGTCCCATACCCCTGGATCAATTCCAATAAGGCTTCCCTCTTATTTACGAAGCCTTGCCTATGCGACATATCTTCAGAGTGGCATCTTAATAAACAACAAAGTACAGTTTGTTTTTTAACCAACATCAATTGATGAGCAGAGTTACTAGGAGAACGAGCTGCTGTGTCAAAGTTGCCTGAGAATTTCTCAGGTTGTTTAATAGAAGTCCCGACCTACCTCAGCTTCTCAAACTAAAAAATATACAAGGAAAAACTTCAATCAGGAGAAAACTGATCGTAGAATGGGGTCGCCGCTTTTTCCATTATTCACGTAAATGGTCTCTCAGCTCCTTTTATTTCTCCAATGGAAAGGATTCTCTACCATTTACAATGTCCACAGTTGAAATTGATGCTTTAAAGTTACATCTATTCCTCTGAAAAGATATTTTTCTTTAAACACAACCTTCTTCAACTATACAAATAGCTTCTGAGATGTTCTTTACTACGACCTTGATTTCCACTGATTATTACCGAGGATCGATGAGTATATTTTCTCTCAATTCCTTTATCAATCTTACGCTTCATTATTTTTCGTATTTGGTGCAACGAAGAAGAATGGGTAGTGGATTCCTCATGGCTCGTATATTTGACTAAGTTCATCTGCAAACCAATTCATTTAGTCCAGGAGCCAGGGCCGCAAATGGTTAGTAATTTGCGGAGAAGGTTTGAAATTAGATTTTGTAAATTTAGTCCGTTCTGAGTGAGAAAATCTTTGTCTGCCATCTCAAAATTGGTGGAATACAAAATGGTGGCCTCATTAATATGGCTTAATTTTAAATTTTTTCTCTAATAATTCCTAAACCGTAGATCTTACAGAAATTTTAATGGGGCATATAAAAAAAAAAAAAAAAAAAAAAAAAAAAAAAAAAAAAAAAAAAAAAAAAAAAAAAAAAAGATGCGATTCCAAAACTTTGAATTATCTCTTCCAATAAGTGAACAACAAACAATTGAGAATCGGGCTGATTTTGGGGAGTGTCCTCTCCTCTCCCCGTCAAGATTTTCGCCCTTCGAAATCACCTAGTGGCGTTAATATTGGTCTGTTTCAGTCTGCTAAAGCTCATTCTACTCAAGATCAAATACTTTCCAAAGTTCGTATCGAGTATATTTTAGCTGAGAGCTTTCCTCATTGACTTACAGCCGACTTTGTAGCGATTGACTAAGTACCATCGAGGCGATTTCGGACTCATATTCTGATGATCCCCTAATACAAAGCCTACGTGTATCGCTACACCAAGCCACGACATTGGGCTCAACCATAACTTTCATGTGTGTACTGAGCCATGTGGGTATTCATGGGCACGTGTGCAGATGCCCTTTCAAGGAGAGTCATTTGCGATAACTCCATTGATATGTTGCCTATACGCATTGAGGATCAAATATCCTACATGCAACGTAAATCCAATTCCATCTGGCTTGAGCAATGGCCGGGTGAGGTCACTGGTCTGCGTGGTGTCCTTCAGGATTTGAGCCCGGTGGGCCCTTTCATGACCCAACTTCCAAGGAGAGATCGAATAGTGGTCGACCGGGCTGCCACTGGCCATACCCGTCTTACCCACAGACACCTGCTTAGTGAGGAAGCTCGAGATGTTGTGTGTGGGAGGTGTGGGGTTGATCTGTCCATCCGCCACTTTCTGGAGGACTACCCAGCCCTTGTGGACCTCCGAGTCCTGCATCAGCCCCCTCTGTGGGTTGACGTTTTACCTGGACCAGACTTGGTCTAATCCCTGTTGTTGTACCTGATATCTGATCTGTAATATATTTATATACAACTAGTCATAGTTTTATTTCACTTTGCTGATTGTATATTGTAGCATGTATATAGTTATTAGCGTATTTTACATCTAGTCTTAGTTGTATTATTTTATTTTTGGTTTTTTCTATCCACTTGAGGGGCTAAACAGCGGTCATCACTGTACCCCTCATTTTTCCCCCTCCGATTCGCCAGTGGAGTCCATGATGGCGCTCCTTTTTGATCAAGTATGGCAACATGGTTCTTATCAGTATCATACCACTTGCAGAGTCCCTTTACATACCCTGTTCAATGCCGCTGATGACCCTTCTGATTGAGGTGCGGCTTAAACCTTAATTTATAAATAAAATTAAAATTGACTAGATCATTCAAAAGCTGACAATTCGCCATGTTTTTTCAGTTGCTGGGAAGAGATTTCCATGGGATTATCTATGCCCTCTATCCCTAAATATCGGTTTATAAAATACGTAGTTTTTCATTTTGATAATTTTTTTACTTCGGGGTAGAATTTCTGACTATGTAGATTCCTGACGGTATACCTACCACTAGTACATTGAGAATTTAGCGTACCCTGGGCACTGGAATTTAAATTAATTTTAAACAATGAACTATATTACGTTAAAATGGCAGTGAATAAAGAGTTTTTTATCTTAGCTGCTGTTTTTTTTATTGAGGTAGGTAATTTTTATTTTTCTGTTTTGTTGATGTACTTTTCTGAATAATTAGGCTTTCCTATGTAGGTTTGATCATTTCTATTGTACTTGCATGTATCGTGGTGCCAGTAAAATAATATCATTATTATTGAATGAGGATGAAAAAGTTAAACTAAGAAGTGGGGAGGACGCCAAGGTTTACCCGACGCTAGCCCTAGGAATTGAAGAGGTTGGGGAAAGAAGAGGAGGGAGAGAGGGATGAAAGTAAGTGCCCCTATAGAAAGACAACCAAATAAGAAAATGGCTCTGGAGGACAGGAGGGGAGGGGGGTACCACGAAGCACTCCTACCGAGATACCCCACTCAAAACTCCTATAATCCTGCATGATCTACCTTGTTAGGTAGCCTATCCGGAAGGAAATTTAACACTTTTTCCGAAGGCATCCTTAATTTTTTGTTTCCTCTTCAATCAAGGTAGTTAAGACCACTTTAGTAACTTGAGGTGGAAAACTCGAAAACAATTCTTAAAAATTTAATAACTCAAAAACAAAGCGTGAAAAGAAAAAAAAATTAGAGGAACTTTCGATCGGAAATTAGGTCCTAACAGAATAACATGAAACACCCTGCATACCCTAATAGAAAACAACTTGGATCCCTTCATCTATAAATAAGTGATTCAGCAGAATAAAAATGTCCAAGTTCCCAGTTCACTTGTTTTTCATAATTCAATTTCATATTTCAATATCAAAACAGACTGAGTTTCCCCCGTTGAAAGAAAATCTTCAATTGAGACGCCCACTTTTAAAAGCAGGAAAAAAATAGTTCGCGCTTCCACAAAAGGTCTGAAAGGAATACGAAGAGAATCAGCTCCTTTCTTCCATAAGACAAAATGTATTCAGTTTTCGCCGTAATGCATTATACATAATATTAAAAGTCTCCGTGTTTCTCGAATAAAATGGGCTCTCCTCGGGGAAACTTCGAAGAATAAAGAGACTCCGAAAAGGAAGAAAAAAACTGAAAATTTCCGCCGGCCTTCCCATTTTTACGTCTAGTGGATTTAAACCCGTCATGCTGAGTTGGTCCATCCTTCATTTCCGCCGGTAGACCTTTTCCACCTCATCCCTCGCCTAAAACCTTTTTTTCTGACTTTCATTGAGAAAAGACGGAGTTGGAAAAAAAATTATTTTTGTTTGTAGCTTAAAAATAAAAGGAAAAAGTGAGAAAGGGAGAGATCTCTATATTATTAAATAAGTTGTGGAAGCGGGAACTCGGTTTCGAGAAAAGGTTCAATTACCTGGGAGAAAGGTGAGTTTGGTGGGGGTGGATGAGAGAACGGAAATTTGATTCTATATTTTCTTTGATTTATTAACCAACGATTTCGTTATACATAGGTACGTGACATTAGAGAGTTTTGGCGACTTCAACTTAACGTCACCCGTTACCCCAGTCTTGGAGGAGCAAATGCTTATGCTAACCCAAATGGAACCGGGAAAACGGTTGCCTTAATGTTGATGTCACGTTAACGGTGGTTGGGCAACGCGATATTTTCCCTCAGCTGTCTTGCTGTCTACTGGTTGACTAATCAACTTCTTCATTTCGATATGAAACGCCGATTTTCAATCCTGAATTCGAATTTCATGTTAGTTTCAGTACGAATACGGGCTAATTTCTCATTTTTAGAAGTCAATTCGTAAACAGGGCATGGATTTAACGCAAAGATAGCAAGCCTCAAGTGTGGAACACCGCGGTTTAGTTGCACTTATAGGTCATTAGTCGTTACGAACTTCATGTTATTGGGTATTCCGTTGGGTAAATTATCAACAGGTATGAAAAAGTATTTATCTCTATGACAATGAACCAGGATTTTACCTGACACAATCATCAGTGGAGGCAGCACTGCACGCAATGTTCACGAGAAAATAGCTGAGAGATCAGGCAAACTAAGAACAATACTGCGAAGAAGTACCTAGTGTCTTAAAACACAGTTTTCTCATTTAAAATATGTGAAATAATAATAGAAACAGTGCTCTAATCGACCAAATAGAGCCTATGCACAAATTTTTTTCGATCGGTTGGAAGGCTAGTAAAGTTAGACAGCGGAGGCGGACTTCGGGTGGTACATTCGGTTTCTACTTGACTTGAAACGTAAAATAACCAAGTTTGAGGGGTGTTCAAAAACCTACCCGCTCCATGAACATAATTAGTTGGTAATAAGGCATTTGAAAAGGAAAACTATTATTATTTACTTCACTAGTATTCGAGTAAGTCTGAGGTGCTCAGTAGTGTTACATTCACAGGTAGGTTAGGCTGGTGTCGTGTGCCTTTAGGTCCCCAAACGGGTGACGTTAAATGAGCCCCTCAAGGTCACGTACTCTTGGGTACGTTAGGGTGGCGTTAAGGGTACGTTAGTGGTCACCAAAATCTTTCTATTTATACTGAGTTTTGATACATTCAATGTGACGCGACAGCGTTTCGTTCAAACTCAAATTCCCAACTCAAGTTCCTTCAGCCGTATGATATGCGTGATAATAATGTCAAAAGTGAAAAGGGTCTGAGAATTACCTGTAGGAAGGCCCACCTGACGTGGACATTTCAACTCCTGACTAATCTGAATTGAAGGAGATGCGATGACTTTTCTTTGCAACTCGCCGTCTTTAATTTCCGATGAAAACTTTTCTTATTTCCTCCACAACCCTCCTGGGCGAGGAAATGATTTAAACGCAAATAACTTCTCACCTTTAGGGGAAAAAAATAAAATAAAAATAATAAAAAACAAAAAAGAACTCTTGAACGTAATTATGTTTTGAGTCGTCTATAGAATTGGGACTTAAAAAGAAAAGTAGCTTATAATAATTGAACGCGAATAAAGAGCTTCAATCAGGAACTTCTAATATTTAAATTAGGGAAGGTAGATCACAAAGTAATATAGGGTTGGGAATGACAAGAGAGCCACCCTCATCAATTGAGTAAACTCTGAAGCTAACTTCTCCTCATTGGGACTGCTGGGGGTGTAGATATAGCTGACGATGCTGATACGGAGAAATATTCCCAATTTTGTAAGTTATATAGTTATATATATTTGTTTCCTATATTTTCCAACCATCTGTAATACCTCAAAATAATATATATATATATATATATATATATATATATATATATATATATATATATATATATATATATATATATATATAGTTTTGGTGAAAGATGAAAGCACTCGCGTGTAATATTATTTTGAGGTGTTAGAGATGGTCGGAAAATATAGGAAACAAATAAATATAACTTTCAAAAATTGAGAAAATTTCGCCGTATCGGCGTCGAAAGATACGGCGAAATATTCTCCATTTTTGTAAGTTATATGCATTTATTTCCTATATTTTCCGACCATCTCAAACACCTGAAAATAATATGCGTATTATTTATGATAATATGACTTGGTTCTTGACCGCTATGTGAAGATGAAATTTGGTGTAGGGCTCTTGAGAGTCGGTCTTGGGGAAAAAATACCCAATATTTCATGCCAACGTTTCGTTCTCTTTGTAGAACTTCTTCAGGGCTAAAAGAATGATACAATCTATTGAAATAACTGAAAACATAGGTGCTATAAATCTTAGCTATATCTGCATAAAAATATTGACAGTTTTAGAACTTTTTGACAGGGAGGTAGTGATGCGTGAGAATACGGATCTATGATGATAATAAAACTATTAACCTATTGAGGCCCTATCAGGCACTATATATATACATAATTATATATATATATATATATAATTCATCAATGAATTAATTGCAGTGACATCGACAGCCTAGATGCATATCTTGCTTCGCTGAAAGTGCGGTTGGAGGAGAGGGGTTATCCCAGAGCTTTGCTGGAGGACCGTATCGTGCCGTCGAGGGTAAGATATCAGCCTGAACAGAGAGCCGTGAGGCAAACACCGTTCCTCGTCACCGATTACTTCCCGGGAATCTTCAGGGTCGCTGGTATTCTCCGGGAATTACATAACATTTTGATGTCCAATCAGTTGACTAGAGATATCTTCCCTCTCCCATTCTCCCTATCGTTTAGGGGTTCCTGTACCCTGGGTAACCAGCTTTCCCATAAAGTTTTGCCGAGGAATGCGAGCCCAAGAGAGCAGGCCAAACTCAGCCCCTGTCGCCGCTCGCGTTGCAAACTATGTACCATGGTGAACTCAGACTCAACATTCTCCTCTGTCAACACTCCGTTCCAGTACCAATGCAGGGGACTTCCCACAACGTGTCAATCTTCTAATGTCGTGTACTTGCTGGAGTGCCTGCACTGCTCGAGTTTCTATGTTGGTAAGACCATCACTGCTCTCAGCACGAGAATGAATGCTCACCGTTCGGCTATATATCGTAGATTGGAAGAGCGTGTGAGTGTGCACGCAGCATCTCATGGAGTCACTGATTTGGCATCATGCTATACAGTAAAGGTGCTGAGAGCACTGTCGGAAGACTCAACCGACGTGGAGGTTCAAATTTCTGAGCGTGCACATCAGTGGATCCTGGGGGCACACAGGCCACCTGGTCTGAATGTGAACAGGTAGACCCCGAGTTTTTTTTTTTTTTTTTCTTCTTCCCATGTTGTTATGTTTTTATATGTTGTTATTTTGATTTTCCACAATCGTTACCTTTCCCATCCCCTTTTCCGCTTCCTCTTCCTTGTTGCTCCGCTGCCCGACCGCTAGTAGACCCCCCTTTTCGGGAAATTTATGAAGTGCGTGTTTTCATCCCCACTACCCGAGGAGGTGAGTGCTGTATCGGGTCGCAAGGGCATCAGTCTCTATATATATATATATATATATATATATATATATACATAATTATATATATATATATATATATATATGAAAAAGCGTTAAGCTCCAAGGTTCGCCTCAGAATGCCTCAAAACGAGTTTCAATGAAGAAATTTTTCAAAAATTTTTATTTTAAAATTGTCCGAGCCATTGCAATAGTTTTTTGAACGAAAATTCGCTTAAAAAACTGCGAAGCGTAGCCGACCAATGAATTATAGCACCAATTAATTACCTTGGGGATGGAGGATGGAGCTGCTCTCTCATGGTCGAGCGATCAAGTTTTAGTTATCTTGTTGTTTGATTGTTCCGTTAATGAATTTTTACCTTTGTAAAAAATAAATTGGGAATGAGTAAAAAAAAAAAAAAAAAAAAAAAAGAATTGCAGCACTAGAATGATCTTTACGATCATGTTACGGATGCATGGAACCCCCCTGCGTCCTAACCAATCCGCGTTTTCCCGTTCGACCGTTTTTCAAATATTGTCGCAAGTTTCGAAATGCGCACGAAACCCCCAAAGCCCCTGCCTGGGACGGCCCTCCCTTTATCGACTCCGAGCAAAGTTATGGTTGGAGTAAATGTAGCCCCTTGATATATACGGGTTTCCGGGTTGCCCAAGGGGGCACTGCCCCCGGACTTTCTCCGCTGGCCTCGTGCCAAAACCTTACCTCCCCTTCCTGAAACAATGAGCTTCTTTCCCTTCGATATTAGTAACAAGGTTTTTTTTCCGGTACCTACGTCCTCCTTCATGTCGACGTGTAAAGCGCGTATGTGGCTTTTGTTAGGGACGCGTTATTGAGGCGGGAACTGAGCCAAAGTTTGAAAGTTCCAGTCATACATTATGATCGCATGAGCGATTTTTTGTAAATTATCGTACGACATTATGTTACATTGTTTTGAAATTTGAGCTTTTTGAGTGCAAGAAATGTCTTGAACCCGTAATGCAAGAAAACGAAGATGGAACCCCGAAATTGGTAGCTGATATCCGGATACATGGAGTATGGAACCAAGAGAGGACGGCGTATTTTGATACCCGCGTAGTAAACGCAGACGCCTCCTCTTACGATTCAATGACATGGTCCTCCATATCACAAAATGCAGCGAATGAAAAACACCGAAAGTACGATGCGGCTGCAGAAGACCTAAGAGGTTCGTTCACACCCCTCGTTGTTGCATGTGATGGATCACTACATAGAGAGTACGACTGCTTTCTCAAGAGGATGGTGGAAGTAATTTCAGAAAAATGGGCAAAGCCGTGAAGACTCAAATGGCCGAGGTGAGGGCGGTTTCGTTGAGGGTTCGAGGAACGAGGAGAAAAGTTAGATGCCTCGGGTTGGAGGACGGCGCTTTGATGCCATTATGAGTGCCCCACACCAAGGATCCCTCCACATAGCTCTGCGTGCCAGATTTTTCCTACGTCAACGCTCCGATGCCTAGAATGATGCATAAATTCTCGAAAAGTTCAACTAACTGCTTCCAAATTCCAACAATCATTAGTGCAAGAAAGTGTTAACAATCAAATTTATGAAAAACAAAAAAGTATTCTAGATAGTAATCTGCTATTCAAAAATATATTTTGTATTTTTAGCTATTTTTTCAGTTTTAATCGAATTTAAGCAAATTTTCATGAAATTTAAGTACATTTTTCAGCATAATTTTGTACATAAATGTTGCAATGTTCTGTTTTAAATTTAATAAACTAATATATATATATATATATATATATATATATATATATATTAAAAATAAATCGTTAGAGGAATAGTGATTTTTTAAAACTTTTTTGTGCAATAGCTGCATTTTTTTTTTTTACAAAAATTAGCTTAAATCATGAATATCAAGTTGGGACCATTTCTAGGAAGTTGAAGTTCGTTTCTACATTTACCTCCACAGACATGGCATCCATCTAAAGGGAAACAACTTTGAATTGCTCTCCTTTCCCCACCACCATGATTTTGAATTCCATTTTGTTCTGTGTGATCATTCTGTTGTCATAGAATTGTGGCGATACTAATATTCATATAACTGTTATCTCATATCAATGCGTCAAGCCTCAGAAATTGGAAAGAAAACAAAGCGCACATTTCTCGATAAGTTTTGGTAGTTTAGTCATCCAATTTGGGATCAGTTTTCATTGGATTTTGTTGCCGAGAGTCTCCTGGTGACAACACTCTATAAGGATTTGAAAATTGGAGACTGAGATTGGGGAATCTCGTCCACCTGATTCAGAGTTCCTCCACTGTAAAGAGTGGGTATTTGGAGAGCAGTTAGTATTAGTTGGCTGTGTTACTTTAGGAGCGATGCAGTACTAGTTGGCTGTGTGCGTTGGTGATCTTCATTCCCCAATTACAGAAAGTGGTGTCTACTGGTGAAAGTCTGTTGGAGAGGACAGAACAAGAAATTGTGATTGATGAACTTCAGACAAATCGAGATGACAACAACAACTTTGAAGAACAACCCTGTGATGAAGAACAGGAAGAGGTTATGACCCTGTGATGAGGAGCAGGAAGCAGATGACCCAGACTGTGGGGCTCATGAGAATGAGGGCCCGAACCGTCTTGGGGTCTGGTTGGTCCTTGAAACTTGGCATCAATTTTCATCAACCCTAAAGTGTAGATATAATTCAAAGGCTGAAAAATATTAAAAAATGGTGATCTCGAAAACTTTTGAGCTCCCAGCTATATGACGTCGGGAAGTTTGGCAAATATGGGGATATTTGGAATTATCAATGATATTTTTGCGGTTCCAGATGTCTAAATTAACTATACCGATTTCATTGAAAATTTTCATTAGGTTAGTTTAGTTGTATTTCTAACCCTGAGGAGATAGAGATGGTAGAGAAATGAGAATCTGTAGGGGTGGTCGAATGCGACGGTTGTGCTGAAAGCGCTCGGAGCTTCGTTCTAATCTGAACGGAAAGATAAAGTAACGCTACAAGCCTGATTGGAACCTCCCCCTCCACCACCGGCTGATTACCGGGAGGGAACGAGCAGATTACTGTCAAATGAAGAGGGTAAGGATTTCCTTGCCAGGCATATGAAGATTTCTGATTGAGAAGGCGGTGAGTCATTACTTCTGGGTGGCGAGGGACTCGGAAACGCTCATCCGTTTTGACGATTTTCGCCTCATCACGTTCTCTCAAATGGAAATCACTGCTTTTCTAACTCAAAGTGCGCATTAAGTTGTGAATTTTGAAACCCTAGTAAATGTGAACTGGTTCCCTACTCATTTTGGCCTGTTCGCAGTTGCTTAATTTGAACCAACTGAATATTCAAAAAGAAATATGTAAAACTGCGAGTTCTCGAGTAATTCAAGGTTTGTTCGAACAGACGGTCCTGGACTGATCTACTCAAGCCACGCCCCCTTTTGTTCGTTCGGAACTGGTCGTGGACTAGTTCGCTGTTCGATGAGACGGTCCGGGACGGTCCAGAACTAGTCCCAACAGTTCTGGATTTTTCCGGGACTGTAGGTCTCGCACATGCGCACTCGATGTGACCGGTCCCCCTTTCCTACTTCTCCATTATCTTTTCTTATCTGTATCTGTTCTTTCGCGCTTCCGACAATATTTTCTCTTGCATTTGCATCGTTTACTACCAACGGTTGTGGAGATTCCGGTTATAGGTAACTTTTTTTAGCGTTGCATGCATCGTAAAATTAACCAGGATTTGCTTTGATGGAATTCTAAGGAGAAGAGGATTTCAAGAGGGACCAACAGATAATAATAAATCGACGTTATGAGAAATTCACGTTTTCACATGCGCACTGGCCACTTTTGATTCGACCGCATTAAAAATTATAGAGAACCGTCTAGGAGCTAACCCGCACAGTCCCTGAAAATCTCATCTGAATCGGACTGAAACTTGGTTTTAGGTATGATAAGGATTTACCACAGACATACAGACGGAGAGACACGATACCAAAATTGATCAGCAAGCTCTGAAACGCAAAAAACAAGTGGAAATTTTGATTTTGGTGGACAAAATTTGTTCGACTTCAATCACGAACACAATGTTTTCCCTACTTTCGGTAGTGAGGAAGCGAAATACCGTGAAAATCTCTGAAAGCGGCGCAAAAACTATATACATACGCATGGTGTAAACTTTGGAACTTTTTGAGTGTTCGATGGAGAAGTATCCAGTGGAAGTTGAGGACTGAGGGTCGAGTTCGAGAAAAAATAACAATCCATTCCCGTTCAACGCTCTGAAATTAGACGTTAACACAATACGGACAATGAAGTACTTACGATGGTTCCAAGACTAACAAAGAGTATCAGAAGAAGTACGGTAAGAGAGTGGAAAAGGACGCAGATCTTGTTAAACTTCATTAAAAGGGATATAAGAGAGAGGCAAAGTGTTTTCCAGGTGTTTAAGGAGCGGAGTCCGGAGATTTACTTTAATTAGAGAGGGGTGTTAAGAGATGAAGGGAGAGACGAGGTAACAGAGCTGCGATAGCAGCACGCTGTCAAGGGGGTGAGAATAAACTGGAAGGTTCTATTTTCGAGATAAAAGTTTAAACTCCGGCTCGCAAACACGTCGAGACAGGCGTTTGCTAAGAAAAGGGGATAACGGTAATCGGTTGTCACTTGCAGTCCGTTTTCTTCATTTAAAGGTCGTGTAAAGCCTACAAGGAACGTCTAATTCACTGAAAGGTTAAACCTGTTCAAGGAGTTGAATATTTTCATCAGCATGAATGCGTCTCCAAGATAGGGTTGCCAGGTGGACCAGGTGGAATAGGGCACAAAACGGACACTGGGCAGATTAGCAGACTTGGCAGACAGATGGGTAGACTAAAAGTACTCATTTAACTATCGCACAGTCATAAGTTCCATGCATGCACAATTACTGATATGCATTTTCATTATAGACTATGTTCAATACCGTGCCGAATGGGACCTAATGTTTACGAGCGAATTATCTATATGTTCCAAAAAATATCACCTGCCGCCTACAATATTATAGGTGGATTAAGGTGAGTTTAAAACGAATTTTGAGTTAAACTCGTTCAAAGATGGAGAAGAACTCTTCATAGTACGAGAATGGAGTAAATTTTCCCTCTCAATCAGTTTCGATGATATGAATTAAATAAAATTGTCTACTGATAGTTTTGAGTAGTGATTCACTAAAAGAGTCACGTTAACGTCTCTTTAAGAGTTCTTTCTCTCACGGGCTTACGAAAACGCTACGAGAAATCAATGCGAAAATGTTAGCATTCATCGTGCTCGCTCTAAAAGCTTGTTTTCGTGTTTACGAGAAATACCGATACGAGAAATTCAAAAACTCTCTATTAATCTGATTTTACCAACAAATGAAATGGTTTCCTCAGAATGGACCCCTCTGGTTGTAGTGTAGGCTTTCAATAAAATACATATTTCAAGGGATGAATTACTTGTGCACTCCCTCCATGATTTCATTAGCTCTGTTACTCTTGATTAATTCAGTGAAGTTACGTTTGGAGTGTTTCGCTGAAACCCACCTCATAAAGATGATATTGTAGTACGTAGAAAATTAAATACCTAGCCGTGGATAAGAATGTTCTAATGGAGAGAGGGAGTTAGGGAGGGCCCCCTCCATGCAATCTCGGCGTATTATTAGCACTTGTACGGAGAATGTCGGTAAAGTAGTCTTGCTGCCTTTTTTTTTTTGAAGAGTGGGGGTTGGGCCCCCTCCTGCTGACTCCGTCAAGCCACTCACGTTTTCTAATAAATTGAATTAACTCTCCTCCCACCACCCTTCGCAGCACGGTCTACCGCCCCTAATAAATTCAAAACCTCATTACTTATGAAGCAGATGCACCGTGGAAGGGTTGGAAGGAAGGGATGCCGACAATCCCAAAGGGTGTACATTTATCACAAAAACCCTCCCCCTTTGCGCCTTGAAAGGTTGAAAATAGTCTCGGCGAGTTAATAAAGCCCGAATTTCCGTGTAAATGGGCCCCAATGGACTACGGATGTGTTCATTCTCACCCTGAGGCCCTGTGAAAACCCCGAATTCTTGTAATATATGATGTTGGACGAGATGGAATTTCTTTCACATCCTCGTGGTTTTAGGGGTTGCAAAAATCTTCCTCCCAAGACATGATTCTACAACTGTTTTGATATTTCCAAGAAGCATACGCGCTGATCGAGATCATAATTTAAAAAGTTCCAGTCATGCACCATGATCGAATGAGCAAATTTTTGTAAATTATCGTGCTATATTACGTTAACTTTATTTGAAAATTGAGGACTTTAGGTGACAAGAAATGTTTAACTACCAATTTTATGGTAAAAAATTCGTTCTGAATAATATTCTGCAATTCAAAAAAGATATAAATACTATGCGCTAAAAATTTAGTATTGGATAAGTGCATAGATTTGTGCTAGTCAAGTCATCAACAGTCAAGTCTTGCGCTTTCATCCTTGTTTCCTCCATCAAAAGCCGAGCCACGAGATTTTTCAAAATTTCCTCTGATTTTGGCGTTGAGTCCCAAGCACTATGAAAGTGTTGGTAGTACGATGGTAGCGTCATCAGTATTTTCGTCATCATGAACGATTCTTCAACTCGTGTACCAAGTTGCTTTAGACTCTGTCCCAGACGTTCAAGTTTTGTTTTACGAGTCGCAATATCATCACTGGCACTTTTTTTGAATTCGAAAAACTGCTTCTGTGTCATATGTAAGCTCGCTTCTGACTGCTGTTCCCACATATCCTTTGACGTAGAACAATTTATTAGATGCAGTGGCGTTTGTTGTCCTAATTGTGGTCACAATGATATTTTTGCTCTTGCTATCCACAATCGTCCACATTTTCAGCTCTTTTCTAAATCGTGTGTACGTTTAGTTTTGGTTTTGGATACTCCCCAGTGACAAGTTCATCAAACTCATTGGTATCGAGTATTATTCCCACCTGGAACTTCCATGAAGGCCAGTTTTCGGCATTTTCAAGCCGTGTTAAAGTCGACACCTCAATTTCTCTGAGTTGATACATTCCCTGGTTCAAATATTTTACAATCTACCTATTCGTCCTTCAGATCGCTGTCTGGGACCGTAACCGCGTGAAACTCGCAGTTTTCAGGATGTGAACAAATTATATAGACGACCAATCTATTAATCCAACGACAATGAAATTTAAAGGAGGACGTCTAGGAGCTAAACCGCACAATCCCTGAAAATTTCATCAAACTCGTTCTATTACACTCGGAGTTTAGCGTGTGTCAATCGATAATTGTTTCGCGCATGTGCAGTGATTATTGTATTGCTGCGAATTGTGCCACATCTCAACCAGAAGGGTCATTAGTGGCATTGAACAAGGTGTCTAAAGGGACACTGGAAGTGGCACGATTCCATGTTGCCATCATTGACTTAAAAGGAGCGCCATCATGGACTTCACTGGCAACTCAGATGGGGAAAAATGAGGGGTACAGTGATGACCACTATTTAGCCCCCAAAGTGGATTTAAAAAACTAAGAATAGAAGTAAATAGGGAAATAACTATATATAGGTACATGCTATTATATACAATCAGCAGATTGAAATAAAACTACGACTAGATGCATATAAATATATCACAGATCAGATATCACAGTTCTTAGTAGAGCTCAGCCGCTCTCTGGTACAACAGCAGGGAGGTATACTGTTATTTCTCACACAGTCATGCTGCACAATTTGAACATTTTATCATTAATTTCACGGGAAACTGAGACCTCCCATCTGAAAACCGCAGGCGTCGGAATTAGCTCAGGAAGACCTGCGATGACTGGGATGTAAATCCACGGCATTATCTCCCTTGCGTGGCGTAGGGGGGCGGAAAAGCGAACATTTATACGGGGATTAGCTGAGTCAAGACGACTGCGGGAGCTCTGGAAATGCCATTACCTCGCTCGCATATTCGGCTTCCCAGCTTTCGTGCGAAGTGGAGGCAACG
The DNA here is from genome assembly GCA_030762985.1 of Adelphocoris suturalis. Taxonomy (NCBI): domain Eukaryota; kingdom Metazoa; phylum Arthropoda; class Insecta; order Hemiptera; family Miridae; genus Adelphocoris; species Adelphocoris suturalis. Next base: position 54,351,781 of record CM061043.1, read on the forward strand.
AGGATCGCGTGAATTCCTCCCAGAACTGCTCGCTTCGCCTTCCACCTGGAGTACTTTGACGGGTTACTTAACAGTTGGGAGAAAATTCCTTGACGTACAAGTTCTCGGTTAATGTTCTACGAGCTGAGGTATCATAAGTTAGAATTATAGAATAGTTAGACGAATTTATACTAGGTTGGGAACTGCAGTGTAAACTTTCCTTGAACAAATAGGTGTACGACCTCGTATAAACTTTCTCAATCAGAGGTAGGTTTACACGAGATGAGCCGAATCAATAAACTATCATAACTTGAACTCTTTTTGATTCTGATGTAGGGGAGGGTGGGGCACAATGACACATAAAAGTTGGTTTTGCCCATAGCACCCTCACCTGAGACTTTTTTCAACTTTTCAGTTTTTTCTGTAACCTTAAGATGTAATTTATGAAAGAAATTCGTCAACCACTATTTTATAAATCATGTGTGACCATGACCGGCCATTTTCCGAAAATTTATTTTCTTTCATTGTGCCTCATGTCTGGGGTACAATCAAACAACGCAAGAGGTACATCGAAACAACTGAAAAAACGCTCCATTACTTTAAAAACTTAATTTTTCCAATAATCATAGATTAAAAGACGTAAGAAAAGACAAATTTACTTGAAAAAATTTTCAACCATTCCTATTAAGGTACAAAGAAATACTTTTTTTTTTAAATTTATTTATTGGTATTATACAATTTTTATGCAGCTATACTTAACATAATATGTTCAAGTTCTATTTACCGGTTTAAATGACTTTGTTTATTTCAGCTATAAATTCATAGAGCCTGTGGAATGCAGAGTTGGTTCTTATTTTATCATTGTAGCAGAATGGGGAATCGAGTAGCGGTGTTAGGTCGTCGAACAGTATTTTACGAGGCGTGGAGAATGTTGAACACATCATAATCGTATGCTCTAATGTACCTTCTTCTTCTTGGTACTCTTCGCATATAGCTGAAGCTTGGTCATTTAAAAATCTATGATGATATGAGGTACATAGGCCATGGTTACTGCGTACTCGACAAATCGCCTTTATTTCTCGGCGGTTCGACAACACCGGCGGTTCGAGGCAGTTTGTTTTATAGAATTTTGCATTGTGTGATGCGGCGTACTCCTTCTTCCAGCTTTCTCGGTGATAGTCTTCAATAAAACGATAGAAATCTTCGTTAGGGATCCTATCCAAACTTAGAGTTTCTGGTGTAGCTCCTTTTTTGGTCAGTGCGTCAACTTTTTCATTACATAAAATCACTATATGTGCCTTGAAATAATTTTACATTAAGCTAACGTTCAAATCGCTTGCAGTCGACCCCGAATGAATTGAAACCTTTTCGTCTTTTAGAGCCCTGAGCCACTGAGGGTTTTTCAACAGCATCTTTATGTCTTCAGGAGGCTTCACAAAGGTGTTGCATTTAGCAAATTTTCGTTAAAAATGAAGCTATCGCAATGGCTCAAAAAAGTTTATAGTCAGAATTTTTGAAAACTTCTCTCAAGGAAACCGTTTTGAGGCATTTTGAAACGATTCCTGTGTGTGTTTGTGTGAGTGTGTGTGTGTGTGTAGTTCCTGATGAAAAATCTCCTTAGGATTTACATAAAGATTCCGTTCTTGCGCCAAATCATCAAGCTTTCCAAATGAAAGGATGATTTCGTTAGCAAACACATTTTGAGCACATTGAATTGGTCACATTTCAAAAAAGTGTGCTAAAAAAATCATCAAAATGGCTCAAACAGCCAAAAGTTGTGAAATTTATATTTAGCAGAATTTTAGTCAAAGCAATATTATCAACGATTAAAACATTTTGCTCAATATTATACTAAAAAATGTACCTAAATTGCATTAATATTTGCTGATAAATGTATAAAACTGCAAAAAAAGCCCAAAATGTTTTTGAATCGCAGAATTTTATTTAGTAGGTATGAGTTATGAGCCCGACTAATTTGCTTGAAATAACAGAACGGGTTGTCATCCAGGCTACTAAATAGTGGCTAACAACTACCTACCTAAAGGTACCTAAATTACTGTAGTTTGAGTAGTACATTAATCCGTTTTATTCTTTCTTCTGGTGCAACTAAAGATCAATGATAATCTTCCAAAACAGCCAAAAGTTGTGACATTTATAAGTAATTAGCAGAATTTTAATCAAAGCAAAATTATCGACAATTAACTAGGGCATTAAAAAATTTTTGTTGAATATTATACTAAACAATGTACTCAAGTTGCATTAATATTTGCAGATAAATGTATAAAACTGCAAAAAACAAAATCCAAAATCTTTTTTTAATCGTAGAATTTTATTTAGTATTAGGTATGAGCCCGACAAATTCGCTTGAATTAACGCAATGGGTTTTCATCCATGCTACTGAATAGTGGTCAACAACTATTTACCTAAAGGTAACTAAATTACTGTAGTTGGAGTAGTAGTTTAATCCGTTTTATTCTTTCTTCTGGTGCAATTAAAGATCAAAGATAATCTTCTATTGTTACGGTTTGAGATTTTCCGTGCTTTTCCATCCATTGTCTTCGTGGCTTATAGAAAATGCCGTGTGTGAAATTCGAACCTTTTCCCGCTGTTTGACGCGAGCAGAAAAAGGTCTTTGTTGTCTCCGGAAAAGCAGGGTAGAAAAAGGCGGATCGAAACGAAAATACGGGGAATCAAAAGGAATTGGTTATCAAAGCCCCTTGTTAGGCACTTCTCCGTCAGATGTAGGCTTAGCTCGAAGCTGTTAGCCGGCCAGGGTACACACTTGGGTCCGGCTCTAGCGGTGAGTGGTCTAATGGCGTTTCCTTGTCCGCGATATTCGCTCATAAGTGTTGCTCTCCAAGGGGTTTTCCCTTCGGCCTGCCCAAACACTGGAACCTTTGTGGTCGGCCCAGCACGGGGGCTCGCTCGAGGATTCCTATTTGCTCTGCGAGTTTGTACGAAGACGCATAAAAGCTCCGGCCGGATTGGGATTTGCGGACGAGAGCCTTAGCGGACCCTTAGCAAACGACCTTTGAAGCGAAATGATTGAGAATTAGCCGCTCCGGCTCGCTACGCTCGCCTCCACGTCCAGCCGGGGGGCAAGCCCCCCGGACCCCCGTTAAGTTGCTCGCTTCGCTCGCAACGTGTGGCATGTAGGGAATATTGCTCCCTTCGCTCGCAAAGTCTGGCATGTAGGATATGTTGCTCGCTTCGCTCGCAAAGTCTGGCATGTAGAAAATGTTGCTCGCTTCGCTCGCAAAGTATGGCATTTAGGGGATGTTGCTCGGTTCGCTCGCAAACGGTAGATCTCTAAGGGTAGGTTTAACTTCTGTAGGGGATGCTGCTCGCTTCGCTCGCAAACGGTAGATCTCTAAGGGTAGGCTTAACTTCTGTAGGGGATGCTGCTCGCTTCGCTCGCTTGAGGAAGTTATACTGCCCACCCAACTTGGCAGACGTTTTTTTCAATTGGGAATTATTACAAACAAATTAAATCTTATAAAACTACGTGGAACCACGAAAAGTTTATTCGGGGATGTTGCTCGCTTCGCTCGCAAGGTATACCTGTATATGTGTAGGACAAAGTCCGTATTTATTATTTGAAATGGCTCTCGCTTCGCTCGCAAGGTAGGTACCTATGTAGGCATACCTGCTCGCCTCGCAATGTTGTGACATCGAACCCTTCACGTCAATTCTTGAGCCTTCTCTCGTCCACGGCAGAATCATTTTAATCCCTTTGCTCGCTTCTGCTCGCAATTTGACCGAGTTCTCGTCACTTTTTTCGATATCCGATTTCGGATTCAGATTCGGCGGACCCAAAGCTGTATTTCGCCCGCGAAAACCGTTCCGAAAAACGTACCTTTATGGGGTATATTTTAATCGGAAAAAACCAAGTTTTTCGGCGGACTTTTCGAGAAAACGGGTCCGTACTCTCGCATTTTTTTGACGCGTTTCCCGATACTTTTTTCGCGATCCGATCGCGCCGTCGTCTTCCTCGTTCAAAAACCTACGAAACCGGTATTTTTCCGGAATTGTCGACGGCCGTTTAGAGGGGTAGAGGATGCGGGGAAGTCCAAAAAGCGCACATTAATTCTTACTTCGACCCCCCTCCCGCCCTACGGCCCATGGTTCGGCTGGGATTAGAAAATTTTAAATTTGCTCGCTCCCCCTATCGGAAAATCCCAAGAAGATCCCCCCACTCGTAGACTCCCCCCACTCAGCCGTTTGGCCGTGCATAGACACGACAGACAAACGGAGTTTCATTCTTATTAATAGTACTAGCCGCTCCGGCTCGCTACGCTCGCCTCCACGTCCAGCCGGGGGGCAAGCCCCCCGGACCCCCCATTAAGTTGCTCGCTTCGCTCGCAACGTGTGGCGTGTAGGGAATATTGCTCGCTTCGCTCGCAAAGTCTGGCATGTAGGATATGTTGCTCGCTTCGCTCGCAAAGTCTGGCATGTAGAAAATGTTGCTCGCTTCGCTCGCAAAGTATGGCATTTAGGGGATGTTGCTCGGTTCGCTCGCAAACGGTAGATCCCTAAGGGTAGGTTTAACTTCTGTAGGGGATGCTGCTCGCTACGCTCGCTTGAGGAAGTTATACTGCCCACCCAACTTGGCAGACGTTTTTTTCTGTTGGGGAATTCTTACTTACAAATTAAATCTTATAAAACTACGTGGAACCACGAAAAGTTTATTAGGGGATGTTGCTCGCTTCGCTCGCAAGTCCGTATTTATTCTGTAGGGGATGCTGCTCGCTTCGCTCGCTTGAAGAAGTTATACTGCCCACCCAACTTGGCAGACGTTTTTTTCTGTTGGAAATTCTTACAAACAAATTAATTCTTATAAAACTACGTGGAACCACGAAAAGTTTATTAGGGAATGTTGTACTGCCCACCCAACTTGGCAGACGTTTTTTTTCAGTTGGGAATTCTTACAAACAAATTAAATCTTAGAAACTACGTGGAACCACGAAAAGTTTATTCGGGGATGTTGCTCGCTTCGCTCGCAAGGTATACCTGTATATGTGTAGGACAAAGTCCGTATTTATTATTTGAAATGGCTCTCGCTTCGCTCGCAAGGTAGGTACCTATGTAGGCATACCTGCTCGCCTCGCAATGTTGTGACATCGAACCCTTCACGTCAATTCTTGAGCCTTCTCTCGTCCACGGCAGAATCATTTTAATCGCTTTGCTCGCTTCTGCTCGCAATTTGACCGAGTTCTCGTCACTTTTTTCGATATCCGATTTCGGATTCAGATTCGGCGGACCCAAAGCTGTATTTCGCCCGCGAAAACCGTTCCGAAAAACGTACCTTTATGGGGTATATTTTAATCGGAAAAAACCAAGTTTTTCGGCGGACTTTTCGAGAAAACGGGTCCGTACTCTCGCATTTTTTTGACGCATTTCCCGATACTTTTTTCGCGATCCGATCGCGCCGTCGTCTTCCTCGTAGGAAAACCTACGAAACCCGTATTTTTCCGGAATTGTCAACGGCCGTTTAGAGGGGTAGGGGAAGCGGGGAAGTCCAAAAAGCGCACATTAATTATTACTTCGACCCCCCTCCCGCCCATAGTTCGGGTGGGATTAGAAAATTTTAAATTCGCTTATACACCCTATCGGAAAATCCCAAAAAGATCCCCCCACTCGTAGATCCGGCCCACTCAGCCGTTTGGCCGTGCATAGACACGACAGAGCGACAGACGGAGTTTCATTCTTATTAATAACTAGCCGCTCCGGCTCGCTACGCTCGCCTCCACGTCCAGCCGGGGGGCAAGCCCCCCGGACCCCCCATTAAGTTGCTCGCTTCGCTCGCAACGTGTGGCGTGTAGGAAATATTGCTTGCTTCGCTCGCAAAGTCTGGCATGTAGGATATGTTGCTCGCTTCGCTCGCAAAGTCTGGCATGTAGAAAATGTTGCTCGCTTCGCTCGCAAAGTATGGCATTTAGGGGATGTTGCTCGGTTCGCTCGCAAACGGTAGATCTCTAAGGGTAGGTTTAACTTCTGTAGGGGATGCTGCTCGCTTCGCTCGCTTGAGGAAGTTATACTGCCCACCCAACTTGGCAGACGTTTTTTTCAGTTGGGAATTATTACAAACAAATTAAATCTTATAAAACTACGTGGAACCACGAAAAGTTTATTCGGGGATGTTGCTCGCTTCGCTCGCAAGGTATACCTGTATATGTGTAGGACAAAGTCCGTATTTATTATTTGAAATGGCTCTCGCTTCGCTCGCAAGGTAGGTACCTATGTAGGCATACCTGCTCGCCTCGCAATGTCGTGACATCGAACCCTTCACGTCAATTCTTGAGCCTTCTCTCGTCCACGGCAGAATCATTTTAATCGCTTTGCTCGCTTCTGCTCGCAATTTGACCGAGTTCTCGTCACTTTTTTCGATATCCGATTTCGGATTCAGATTCGGCGGACCCAAAGCTGTATTTCGCCCGCGAAAACCGTTCCGAAAAACGTACCTTTATGGGGTATATTTTAATCGGAAAAAACCAAGTTTTTCGGCGGACTTTTCGAGAAAACGGGTCCGTACTCTCGCATTTTTTTGACGCATTTCCCGATACTTTTTTCGCGATCCGATCGCGCCGTCGTCTTCCTCGTAGGAAAATCTACGAAACCGGTATTTTTCCGGAATTGTCGACGGCCGTTTAGAGGGGTAGAGGATGCGGGGAAGTCCAAAAAGCGCACATTAATTCTTACTTCGACCCCCCTCCCGCCCTACGGCCCATGGTTCGGCTGGGATTAGAAAATTTTAAATTTGCTCGCTCCCCCTATCGGAAAATCCCAAGAAGATCCCCCCCACTCGTAGACTCCCCCCACTCAGCCGTTTGGCCGTGCATAGACACGACAAACAAACAAACAGACAGACGGAGTTTCATTCTTATTAATAGTATAGATAGAGATTAACCCAAAATAGCGAAGTTCTTCAAACAAAATCCATTTTAGCGAATTTTCGTAGAAAATGAAACTGTTGCAATGGCTCGGAAAATTTCAAAACCAAAATTATTGAAAAATTTCTCAATTGAAATCAGTTGAGGCATTCTGAAACGATTCCTAATGTTTGCGCTTTTATCATTCCAGATAAAAATCCCTTCTTGCGTAAAAAAATCAAGCATTCCAATCATCATATTTCATCGTACCTACCTAATATTTCAAAACATGGGCTAAAAAAATCACTAAAAATTGCTAAAAGCTGCCACAAATCGTTAAGTTTATGATTTTTAGCTGAATTTCAGTCAAAACAAAGTTATCAACAATTAAGTATGACATTAAAAAAATGTTGCATAAAATTATGCTGCAAAACGTTTTTGAATTTCATTAATATTTGCTGATTTGCTGACGCTTCGAGATACAACAAAACAATATTAAAAAATCCGTCCGTCCGTCACAGTAAGACCAAAAGGTCAAATTTCAAATGTGCGGAAAAAATCACTGAAAATAGCAAAAAATGGCTAAAAATCGTTAGTTATATTTTACAATAAGATAATCTACAAAAATTCAGTCATACGTTCACGCTTCATGACATGAGCTTTTTCTATAGATAATGTGCTTTATTGAAAACAAATTCAATGTTTTACATTGGAAATTACACAAAATTAGTCTTAGCCTAAGCTGTTAGACTGTTTTGGCTTCGTAGATATTCAAATTTAAATCTTCCACATGTCCAAAAAAAAAAAGTCTTAATCTGCAAATTAATTGTATTAGATAGTTTATCAGTAATATTATTAATGATCCTAAGAATTTTATTATCTGTTAAAAAAGGAGCAGTTATTATAAAATTTAAATATTGAAATAGGATGTCAATTCTTCTCGGTAGAGCCATGCTTCCTTTGCAAAACGTTCTATCTCCTCGAACCCACTTTTAAGATGTTGAATACATTGCTGCCTTGTTAACGTGGCCTTGCCAATCCACTTTTTCCTATACCTACTCTGCCAGGATGGTACAGGAGCCGAGGAAATGGATGACGTCCTCTTTTTCTCCGATGTTACGTAATGGGCATTTTTCGGCGGTCTCCAGGCCACTCAGTTCTGGAGCTAAGAAGATGATAAATAAGATAATCTCTAAAGACACCTTGACTTTTGCCCTTCAAAAACCCCTAGTTACTTCCATATTGGTCTGATTCAGGTGTGTTAAACCTCATTCGATTCAGGATCGAATACTTTCCAAAATTCGTATCGAGCATGTTTTTGGTCAGACCGTTTCCCATTAAAGTACAAAGTAAAAGGTCCTTTTTGCGAACTTTATGTGTAAATTGACATAAAATTCATAAGTTCGGCTGTTAGTCAGTGAGGAAAGGTCTCAGCTAAAATATTATGCTCGATTAGAACTTTGGAAAGTATTTAATCCTGAATCGAATGAGGTTTAGCAGACCTGAATCAGACCAATATTGAGGTCACCCTGTGTTTTTGAAGGGCAAAAGTCTTGACGGAGGGAGGAGAGGACTGGCCCAAAATTAGCCCGATTTTCACTAGTTTTTAATTCGTTCGTTTTGAGAACTAATTCAGAGTTTTAGGATCGGATCGTTCTGGTTTTTCATGCTCAACGACTTTTTTATGTACAAAAATTTCTGTAGGATGTACGGTTTAGGAATTATCAGAGAAAAACTTTGAAATGTGCAAATTAGGCCATTTTTATGAGGCCACCATTTTGTATTCCATCAATTTTGAGATGACAGACAAAGATTTTCTCACTTAGCACGGATTAAATTTTCAAAATTTAATCTCAAACCTTCTCTTCAAATTACTACCCGTATTCGGCCTTGGCTCCTGGACTATCTCGGGTACTCCAAAATTTAGGTATATTACCCCTCCCCTCATTTTGAAAATCCAACTTGCCCTGGTCAAGTTTATAGCACGTATGTAATATACGTATGCAGATTGGGATTTGCAGGCAAGAGGTTTCCAACCCTCAGTAAACGACCTTTGAAGCGAAATGATTGAGAATTAACCAAAAATAGAGAAATTCTAAAAATCAAATCAATTTTTGCAAATTTTCTTTGAAAATAAAGCTATTGAAATGGCACCAAAAATTTTAAAATAAAAATTTTCGAAAATTTTAATTATTGAAATCCGTTTTGAGGTATTCTGAAACGAATCCAGATTTCTGTATCAGCTGATACGAATGTCGAAGATACAAGGTGATTTTGGCTGTTTTACCAGTTGTAATTTGCTCTCATGTAAATTTTTTATTTCTGCCTAAGCTCTAGCACTTAGGGAGATGAATCGGATGAACTTACAGGAACATAGGAGGTTTTAATACAAGCAGTAATTACATTTGGTTCCCCAGGCTAAAGCAAAAATCATAAGGAGTTCACAAGGGTTCAGTGAAGGAGGGTTTTTCGTTATAAAAGTGAACTTTTTCTCACTAACTCGTGCATTCCTCTAGACTAACTTCAAGTTGTTTGTGAATTTATGTATCGCTTTAGTACCTATTCTAGAATTTTTACTAAGGTCAATGACTCGGATGCATATAGAAAGGCAAGTTCGTAATAAAAACTCTCAGTTCACGCTGTCAGTGAGTTTTGTCCTATTCCCCTACGAAGATTATTCGAATGGAAAAGCCAGATCCTCATCTAGAAATCTCCAGGGAATGTTGCTTCACCTACGCCCTCCGTGACTGCTTCAATCCCTCAATCCCATTTTCTCTTAAAACCTGGCGTGAAAAATGACAGACATTTCGATTTCCCTTCCCAAAACATACAAGGGGAGCTGGAAATTACCTCGTTGCCGTTCAGTTTTTTCCCTCGTTTGGAAGAATAGCTATAAATTATTTATGGGTAATATAAATCAAGGCGTCAGGACCCCTCCATCGCCGCAAGCAGATTTGCAGCCATCAATCGGAAAGTCGAGGGGTTGTGGATCGTGTAGCATGCGAGTAGAATCAGTGCATCACATTTAAAAAAAAAACTGTTATACGTCAAGCTGGTTGTATGGATTATTGATCCTAGCAACCATACTCATTATAGCGTGGGTTCTTATAAGGTCATTGGATGAAATTTGTGACAGCTTATGAGATTCACAATGGGATGACTTTCTATTCGAGCAAAAATACGAAAAAAAATTATTTATCTAAAATTGGTGCAACTATTACTGGCTTGGTGTGTGGTACAAGAGGACAGTAAGAGATGTCACAGGGAAAAGCTTTCCTAGCATGATACTGGAATGGCTGACCACCAGGGTCGTAATTGGTAAGGGTAAGAGTTTATATGGTCAGCATTCAGGACCACTGCGCCCCGGCATGTAGCTGGACCTGAACCCTCAACAATACAAGGATGAAGAGAAACCTACTGATGACATAACCAGAAGAGGTTGACTTGGCGTCCAACGCCATAGTGACGGGAGCTGAACTCACAGCAAGACAATTGGGAAGAGAAACACCTATTGATGACATAGCCAGAAGAGGCTAACTTGGCTGCGTGGGACCTGGAGCTGAACCCTCAACAATACGATGAATGTCAACAATTGGGACAAGGATGTATACAAGGATGAAGAGAAACCTGACCTCATCAGAAGAGGTTGACATAGCGTCTGACGTAATAGGGACGGGAGCTGAACTAACAGCAAGACAATTGGGAAGAGAAATATCTACTGATGTTATAGCCAGAAGAGGCTAACTTGGCTGTGTGGGACCTGGAGCTGAACCCTCAACAATACAATGAGGAAGAGAAACCTACTGATGACATCACCAGAAGAGGTTGACATAGCGTCTGACGTCATAGGGACGGGAGCTGAACTCACAGCAAGACAATTGGGAAGAGAAACCTACTGATGACATAGCCAGAAGAGGTTGACATCGCGTCTGATGTCATAGTAACGGCGTTGAACTCACAGCAAGACAGTAGAGAAGAGAAACACCTACTGATGACATAGCCAGAAGAAGCTATCTTGGCTGCGTGGGAGCTGGAGCTGAGCCCTCAACAGTACAAAGAGTATGAGAAACCTACTGATGACATAGCCAGAAGAGGTTGACATGGCGTCTGACGTCATAGTGACGGCTCTGAACTCACAGCAAGACAATAGGGAAGAGAAACACCAGCTGATGACATAGCCAGAAGAGGCTAACTTGATGTAATAACTATAGCGCATGAGCAAAACTAAAATTGATCGAAAAGGACAAAACCCCGACACTAATGGACCAATTTTTATGAAGTGTTCAAGGATTTTGCTCTTATACGATCCCCCATAAATTTTACTTTAGTGTATTTATAGTAGTTTATGCTCATGCGCAACAATTAATTTCTTGAACTTGGACTTATCGACCATTTCGACTCGTTCTTTGTTCATCAACAAATTCTATACGTCCATGTTACTGTAATTTGTGAAGAAGCTATTCTCCCCACCTAAATTGGCAGACGTTTTCTATAGCCACTAACCATCCTGTCATTTTCTCTATTTCGAGGAAATGGTTTAGAATCAAAATCTTATCTATAATTAGGAATCTCATCCATAAATTCTACCTACTGTCGAAGTTCAAAGGGAGTTCCAGACCTCGAACGTGAGCCTGTCAAAGTTTCATTTTCAGGAAGTTGCCCGAGTAAAGGTTGCATTTACAACGTCGGCTCGTTTCCCCCTCAACGTCTGCTCTCTGAGCGGGGAAACGGATGAAATTCGAGACCAGCTATGAAAAACATCGGTCTTAGTGAAAACGGGGAAGGGCAGGACTGTAACCACTTTTGCACAGGAAATTGACGCGACCTCGTAATTCAAAGTCGGAACGATCTCCCCGACCCCCGCGGTATCTAGCGGCGCAAAGTGGATTTAACACCTTGGTCTTTCCACTGGGGAAAACGGAAATGAGTTTCGCGGAGTTTCCACCGTTTCACCAGCGAATTCCCCCCAAGCAGCCAGTTATAGCCTGGAGAGACCAACGCACGGAAAAGCAATTTAGACAACAGTTTTTCAAAAACTAGTTTCTTGCTAGAGTAGGTGACATTGTAATAGCTTAAGAAGGGGGAAACAAATGTCCGCCAAATTGTATTTTCTCGCAGCTGACTTCTCCGATGAACAATCCTGACAATGAATCCTCCGCGGTTTGAGTAATGGAGCACTGAATATACTCGTAGTTGTGAGTATCATTTGTCGAACCTGAGCCCTTTTCGTTGGGTTTGCTGAGTTTTCCTACAATACATAACCCAATAATGAAACACACCTCAAAAGCATTTTTTCCTTGTAGACGCCGAAGACCCGAAATCAATCGGATAAAGTTCACATTATATCTCATGATTAGGTACCTAGTGGAAATGTTGGAAAGTGGAGATGAGAACAGCTAGCGATATCAAGCTCCGAATTGAAACGGAATAGGATATCGCAATTTTGGCTTCACCCTCATGATCAGCACTATAAAGCCTTAAAAATGAGGCGACACTCTGTAAAAAAAAAAACGCGTAAAGTACTAAAAACGACGTTTTCCACCTATTCCGATTTATTTAACCCAATAAAAATGATCATTTTACGCTAATTTTTCCACAGTAGCCTTGGGTATAGAAACCCAACCCCGAAATTGTAATTTTTTTATGTCGTATTGTAAGGTCGCAATCGTGTACACGAGTACATTTTCATGAAACGTATAGATATGGGTCAGGTTGAACAAAATACCCATCCTAGCATGAGTTTCAGAAATTTATTTTCAGGGTGAAAAGCAAGACTTTCCCTTCGGGTTAAGTAAGGAAAGTAAAAACGGACGGTAGACCTACGGTTCTACAGTCAGATCATTTGGTAACAATTAATGAATCATTTAATCATTTAAATCAGATTATAATAATTTAATAATGATTAAAGTCACGTCGCGGCGAAAATATTGATTTAATATTGATTTTCAAGTACAACCATTCCGTTATTAGGGAATCTCCCTTAGTTTTCATAGCAGGAAAATCGTTCGCCACTTTTTGGAATGTTCATTTTATCACATCTCATGATCCCTAAGCCTCTGTAGTGTCAAGGAATTCGGATTTATTAGGTAGTCTATGTTATAAACTAATATTGCTTAGTAACCATTAGGTATGTCCTGTTCATAACTCAGCTTGTTGGCCACGCACTTCGCAGTAGTTAACATAATATGGTTGAATAAATCGAGAGCATTCGAACGAATGGTTAACGAATTATGTGGAATGAAAAATGACGAAGGACCATTTCCCCAGCAAAGACTCGGTTGAAAGCGGAAATCATCATAAATTGATGACCGTGACGAAAATGGACCATCGGAAAATGGAAATGTCCCATTAATCATTATTAAATGATAACAGGTCTTCAGAAACATTCAAAATTCGAAGTTTACGTTTTAGATATTATGAACAGAATCACAAAGGTTCATTATTGAAAACAATAGACCAATAATGCATGAAGATTAGATAATATTAATCTCAATATCATTACTTACTTAGGAATAGATTTAAGACAAATAGGCTGGGCTCCGATCGTTAAATTCGTATTAAGGGCGTACCTCTGAAGTTAGGTAATATTAGCTAGGCTTCGCATGTTATAGGAGGGACACCCTTGAAATTGGTGACCGTGACGTGACGGTCGGAAAATGGAAATGTCTTGTTATTCATAACTTAATGATTAAAAAGAATAAATTAAATAAATAAATAAAAATAAACGATGCTTTGACTTGACTGAATATCCAATAAAATTGTTCAAGAAGTAAGCTTCTCTGAACATATCTTTCATAGGTACATTATTCTTGTTTATAACCACCATATAACCTTATAATTACGATATAACTACGACAGTATTCAAGAGAATGGAACTGTTGTAATTGATGGAAGCGTTCGAATATAACCGCACGTAATAATTCGTCCCGTAATTGCTCCCACCATTGCCGTGTGTCGGTATAGACAACGGGTTTATAGTATCATCGATATGAATCCCTTTTCCCAAAAAGATCTCTATCCAATAGGTTTCCCATCATAACATGGTAATCCGCTGCAAGGACGTAACGACTCCATTTAAATGGTGATTTATACCACACGTTCATGTGCAGCGCCGAGTAACACAACCCTATTCAGGAGGAATATCGATGGAACACGTTAGCTTGTTCAGTATTTATGGCTAGGAGGTTTACTTTGATATAAACGTTGCAAAACGAAAACCCTAATAATACACAACAGTCGAAATGACATGATGGTACGTACGTTACGTAAGTTCCAGGCTATTAATAACTGTTTTTGGGACAGTTATTATGTTTGAAACCCATGCTTCACCAATATCTTGTTTTTAGAATTTTAGCATGAATATGCTTTAGCCGTGACCTAACTACCGAAAAATGTCCCACGAGAGTGCAACGAAAGTAGCGCCAATAATTGTGATGATTTCCGCTTACAACCGAGTCGTTGCTAGGGATATGATACTTCGTCGTTTTTCATCCCACAAAAAAATTCGTTGACCATTCGTTCGAAAGCTCTCGATTTATCCAACCATACTATATTAACTACTGCGAAGTGCGTGGCCAACAAGCTGAGTTATGAGCATGGTTATATGAATAATTGTTTACACACAGGTGATCATTCTCAATTATTGATATTGTGAACATGATTGCAACCGCTTGTTAATTTCTGATGATTTCATTGAGCTGGTGTTTCGATTATGTGATTCATAGCAGGTGATCCGAATATTGCGAGAACGGTTAGATTTGTGAAGCGGTGGTTAAATTATTTTAATAGGTAATTTCTATACTTTACACTATAGGAAGCTGTAATTTCGTATGTAGCCTCTTTAGCCTCTTTCTATAATAAAGTGAATGTTTACTCGCGAGTTTCTATTAGGAGATCATCATCTCACAAGAGCTCAATCGTCGTGATCATTTCTATAATAAAGTGAATGTTTACTCGCGAGTTTCTATCAGGAGATCATCATCTCACAAGAGCTCAATGGTCGTGATCATTTCTATAATAAAGTGAGAGCGAGGAGCTAAAACATGATTCCATGTTTTAGGATTGATGGCAGAATGATAAACAGAGTTCAGAGGCCGATGGGGGGTCGGGTTCAGAGAATCGACGAGGAGTGAGTCGTGTACGGCTAAAGCATATTCATGTTTTTTAATTTTAGCCGTCAGGCTCTTTTTTTCATTTATTACTTTGACATGGATACGTTTGGCTGGGGGTGAAATAATTTTTCGCGACACTATTTTGTCTCCACACAAAATGAAACGGTCCGGCACTTTAGATTATTATTAACTCGAAAAGTGAAGGCTAGGTAGAAATCAATGAGGTACTACCGCAATGTGCTTCTACAAAATATGCATGGGCAACTGAGGATTCAACTCCTGCGTTAAACAGCAGATTATATATATATATTTTAGCATGGAACAGCGGAACAGCGGGATTTTTTACTTTCCCAACATCCCAACAGACTGGAAAGTGATGTCCATTTTTACTTTCTCAACAGAGTGGAAAGTAATGTCCATTTTTACTTTCCAACATCCCAACAGAGTGGAAAGTAATGTCCACTTTTACTTTCCCAACATCCCAACATAATGGAAAGTAATGTCCACTTTTACTTTCCCAACAGAGTGGAAAGTAATGTCCATTTTCACTTTCTCAACATTCCTACAGAGTGGAAAGTAATGTCCATTTTCACTTTCTCAACATTCCTACAGAGTGGAAAGTAATGTCCATTTTCACTTTCTCAACATTCCTACAGAGTGGAAAGTAATGTCCATTTTTACTTTCCCGACAGAGTGTAAAGTAATGTCTACAACTTTGACATATCCATGATCTGAAAAGTTTTAATGAAAAGGAGGAATAAAAAAATGATGTACATCTTAACAAAAATCTGAGCCCTTCTTTCCCTCCGTTCCTCTGCAGGAGCATATGCCATCAAAATCAAACTTTTCATTTTATTTTTAGCGTTGCATACACATACATCCGTTACATACGATGATATACAAAATTACAATAATACATTTTGCATGGTAATAAAAATAGAATTATTTATGACTGAACATCATATCCAGCAATATCGTTCTATGAGGCTGGAAGGCGAACGCGCAAGGACGTACCAATGAAATATAAGAGGAACAGCCTATATTATTTCGAAAATTATCAGAAAGTTTCCCGTTAGTTTAATAGAAAACGAGGAAGCTATGTGCCACACCCAACTTGGAAGAGGTTTTTGAGATTTAAGCTTGCGAGCACCCAGACCACCAAACTATACACAGTATTCTGATCTATTTCACCACAGTGGACGTAAAAATTATTGGGGAACAGTTTTTTGAACATTAGAACAATACCAAGCCTTTCTGTTTCTATAGAAAATTGTTTTGCTGTTGTATAACAAAAAAGGCCCCTTCACGTTCTACGAAAATTCGCTTAAAACCTTGTGTTCATTTAAAAACTGTAGTAGGTAACAGATAAATGCAATACTGCGATTAACCCAATTTTCGAATCTATTTATGAAACCCCTTTTGATGTCCACAACACATATTAAAGGGGAATTAATACAATCATAATTCATGGAATAAAATCTAATAACTACACGATATCATACCTCATACCTATACCCACCAGTGAGGGTTACGGCGTTGTTGGGGCAAAAAGCTTATCATTGTATTTCCGCCTCCCTCTATTTGAATATTACGCTTTTATCGCTTAGAATCGTTGATGCGAGCGTTTCCGCTGCGGATCGCAGTTTAATGCGGTGGAAGCTTTTACGACCGCCGAACCAAGCGGGAAATATTTTTTCGTTTCTTTTTGCACCCCACATTCCGCGCTGGTGCCGTTCGGTCAACCAAAAACGTCTGGTGATGGATAAATAAATCCGTTAAAAAAATCATTGATTGACAGGATCGCGTGTTGTTGGTCGGTTTTTGCCGTATTGTAAGAGTTGAAGCAACTCTTGTAAAAGATATATCCCTGCTATTGGTACGGAAAATGCTGGAGGTGATCGGATTTAGTAGTTGGCTCTTGGCTCCCAGATCCCAACCATGAAAGTCAAAATATTTCAAACAAAGTCTGCCAAGTTGGATGTAGCACATGACTTCATCGTATTCATAACATGACTGTATAGATCATTGAAAAGTTTATGTGATGTATAGCAATTCACTAAGTACAGTCGAGGCGATCAGGAACTCATATTATTCTGATTATCCCCTAAAACAAAGCATACGTGCATAGCTACACCAAGCCACCTCATTGAGCTCAACCATAACTTTTATGTGGGTGCCAAGCCATGTAGGTATTCATGGCAATGAGTGTGCAAATGCCCTCGCAAGAAGAGTCATTGGTGATAACTCCATCGATATGTCGTCGATACGTATTGAGGATCAATTCTCCAACATGCTACAAAAAGCCAATTCCATCTGGCATGAGCAATGGCAGGGTGAGGTCACTGGTCTGCGTGGTGTCCTTCAGGACTTGAGCCCGGTAGGCCCTTTCGTAACATAACTTTCAAGGAAGAATTATAGTGGTCAACTGGGTTGCCACTGGCCATACCCGTCTTACTCACAGACACCTGCTTAATGAAGAAGATCGAGATGTTGTGTGTGAGAAGTGTGGGGGTGATCTGTCCATCCACCACTTTCTGGAGGACTGCCCAACCCTTGTGGACCTCCGAGTCCAGCATCAGCCACCTCAGTGGGTTGATGTATTTATCCGGACTAGACAAGATCGATCCCTGTTGTTGTTCCTGAGAGCCGCTGAGTTCTACTACGAACTGTGATATCTGATCTGTGATATATTTATATAGTCATAGTTTTATTTCAATTTTTGCTGATTTTATGTAATATCAGGTATATAGTTATTAACCTTTTTTACATCTAGTCTTAGTTTTATTATTTTATTTTTGGGTTTTTTTCATCCACTCGGGGGGTAAACAGTTATCACTGTACCCCTCCGGGTTCCAGCGGCTTAAACCTTAAAAAAAAAAAAAAAAAAAAAAAAAAAAGGAATATATTTTTAAACGACTAGGGTGTGAAAAAATTAAAAGTGAAAATTCCCTGAGGGTTTCATCAAAATCGGACAAAAATGTGAAAATTAAGCCTGTTACAAGGCTTTCACGTGTTCGCATGAGCAGGATCCACTGTTGATACGATCGGGTTTAAATTGATATGGAATGAGGCTCGATGGTATAAGGATATTTTAATGGTGATAAGGTTTGCCTTTCCCATCGAGCATTTGAGCGAGCACCAATCGAAAAAAACCAAATTAGAGGCAAACGCCGCAGGATAAAAGGACACACTCGAAATCCGTAGATATCAAAAAACAGCGGATAGGAAGAGAGGAAGGAATAAAAGGATTTTTTTACGCTTCCTTTAAAGGCAATTGGCTACGTGATAAGCCCCGCCAAACTATTAAGATCCGTATCCCGCAAGCCATTAGCCCTTACCTTCCTAGGGGGCCTGGAAGGGACGTTTAGTTGCCTTCTCGTGCTCCTCTCCAGACAACAAATTTTATACCTCGTGGGAAGAGGGAGGGGGGATAGGATTAAGGAAGAACCTTAAAGCTGAAATCCTTTGGAACGCTCTCCAAAGGGTCCAAACCCCAAAAAAGGGCGAGAATCGCAGTTTTACTACGACCCTCGCTGCCCTAGTTTTCGAACGACGGTTTCTTTAAACTTTAATAGAATTAGTTTTGCTTCCTCGGTAGGGGAAGTTCACCAGCGCGGGTTGGGTTGTTTAAAAATTCAAATTAAACCGTGATGTTCAACTCCGAACTGCGGCTGGGGCTCTCCGATTGGAACCGTACGTGACTCCGATGAGGTTGGAAAGCTTTCGAGAATTCAAGAACTCGACGCTTAACCGAATGAGAAAAAAAGAGAAAACGGAAGTTGCTGTGCGTTCAGTACATTTCGTCGATTGACCTCTACGTCACGGAATGCGAACTAAATCACTCGAGGCGAAGTTATGGAAACCTATTTCGAAACGGAAGTTAGTGAAAAACGTTGTCTAATTCCACGAAAAAATAAAGAGTTACAATGTTAAATCGATTTCCATGGTCAGGCCGTCATCAGTTACAAACAATAACAAACAATAGTTATTGTTTGTTACTGAATCGATTTAACATTGTAACTCCAAATTTTTTCGTGGAAATGGACAACGTTTTTCACTAACTTAACGGAATGCGAAATATGGGGATTAGTCCTGGAGCCAGGTCCAAAAATGGGTAGTAATTTGTGGAGAAGGTTTCAGATTACATTTTGAAAATTTAGTCAGTTCTGAGTGAGAAAATCTTTGTTTGCCGTCTCAAAATTGGTGGAATACAAAATGGCGGCCTCGTAAAGATGGCTTAATTTGCCCATTTTAAAGTTTTTCGCTGATAATTCCTAAACCGTATATCCTACAGAAATTCTTACACGTAGCAAAGTATTAGAGCATACAAAAAAAAAAAAAAAAAAAAAAAATAATAATAATAATAAAAGATTCGATCCCGAAACTGTGAATTGTCTCTCAAAATAAGCGAATTACAAACAATTGAAAATCGGGCTAATTTTGGCCCAGTCCTCCCTCCCCCCGGCTAGACTTTTTCTCTTCATAACCACCTAGTGTCGTTAATATTAGTATGATTTCAGTCTGCCAAAGCTCATTCTACTCGAGATTAAATACTTTCCAAAGTTTGTATCGTGCATATTTTAGCTGAGACCTTTCCCATTGACTTTCAGCCGAACTTACCAATTTTATGTCATTATACACATAAAGTTCGCAAAAACGGCCTTTTACTTTGCACTTTAATGGGAAACGGTCTGACCAAAAACATGCTCGATACGAATTTTTCAAAGTACCTAATCTTGAGTAGAATGAGCTTTGGCAGAATGAAATCGGACCAATATTAACGCCACTAGGTGAAGGGCAAAAGTCTAGACGGGAGGAGGAGAGAACTCGCCCAAAAGCAGCCCGATTTTCAATTGTTTACAATTCGCTTATTTTGAGAGATAATTCAAAGTTTTGAGATCGAATCGATTTGTTTTTTATGCGCTACAACTTTGCTACGTATAAAAATTTCTGCAGGATGTACGGTTTAGGAATCATTGCAGAAAAACGTTAAAATGGGCTAATTAAGCCATCTTTATGAGACCGCCATTTTTTATATTACACCAATTTCGAGAACGGACTAAATTTTCAAAATCTCCCCTTCTCCGCAGATTACTACCTATTTTGGACCTGATTGGCAGGACTTGATTGGCCTGTCGGCAATTTATTTTGTTTCATCAATTCAATTTTAACTAGCCATAATAAAGTGTGGAGGAGGAGGAGGAGGAGTGCCACATGTATTGCAAAAGGTTTCATTCATGCAGCACGATCTTATGAGCGAATTTTCGTAAATTACCGTAATATGTTAAATTGTTTCGAAAATTCAGAACTTTTAGTGAAAAGAAGTAGTCAGATATCAATTTTAAGCCAAAAAAGTCTGCCATGTTGGGTGTGGCACATATATCCCTCGTTTACCTATCATGAATGAATAGATTATTGAAAAGTTTCGAATTTTAATCTAGAATTTAGTTTTATGTTTTTAGTTATTTATTCTAAGTTCAGGTCTTGAAAAATTCCACAGCGGAAGAGAGTACATGTATCGAGAAGTAGCGTGAAACGTCATAATTAGTCAAAATTAATTCTAGTAAAAATTATTTTAGCAGCACCACCCAGTTATAGCTGAGTTAGTACCAAGAGCTAGTTGAAATAAACGGTTATAACATATTTTGAGTAATCTTTCCCCATTCATCGCTAAAAGCTTGTACCACCATTCATGCATACTTTAACTAAGTGTGTAAGCAAGTGTGAGGAAGGTCAAGCACCCTATGCAGCGCGTAATCGGGCGTGAATCTCCAAAGGAAGCAAAGACTTTTACGCGCGGACCTGTACTCTTTACGTTACGCACACAACCGTCACAACGTGCTAACTATTTATGTGAAAGAGCATCAACAGGGGCAAAAGGAACGTCAGAGAGGAACGTCGAAATTTATGTTTTACTAGCTTAGTTTTCTCGCTCTCTTCGCTTGCTCGGTATGGCTGTATAGATGCGATGGTCTTTACTGTTGAGAGGGACATGTAGAATGATTGGAAACCACTGATCACTAAGAGTTGTTTGAAATGTGTAGAGGATTTTGCTCGCTTCGCTCACTTGGTATGGCTGTACAGATGCGATGGTATTCACTGTCGAGTGGATACGTGGTGCGTTTTCTATGTGGGACCATGGAAAGTTTATTAGGTTTAATAAAGACAGACTATTTATCAGCGTAGAGGGGCAATCCAATTAAGATTACGTGGAGCCAAGGATGTTGAATTTTTTTACGTATGGAAACTATAGTGTAGACGTTTTTTTCTTATGGAAATTAGTATCAAAGGCGGCACCTTATGTGGAACCACGAAGAGTTCAGTTTTAGGAACATTTCATTACTAACAGAACTGTCGGACGTTAAATGTTTGTATGCATTTGTTGTCCCCGTCTATTATTCTGTTGGTTCGAAAGCAAAGATCAGATAACTACGTTACAACGGAATAAGGAAGAGTGACCAATGTTTTCGTCTATATTTTCATTCACTTCAATCGGAAAAAAGAACTTCATGTCTCGAAATTCGCATGGGCCCCCAAAGTGGAACTCCAACGAACATTTTGAGACCATCTCGAGCAAAAACTATCGAAAGTTACTCGGTCTAAGGCGGAAAAAACCATAGCGGGGAACGAATTTTTTCGAAAATGTATAGGTATAGAATAGATGTAGAATATTTATAGAGGTTTATTTCGTAAAGTCCTCTAATAGTATGGAAATCACACTCCTAACAGTGTGGATGTAGGCACAATGGTACGTTACGCACACAACCGTCACTACGCGCTAATTATTCATGTGAAACAGCATCAGCAGGGGCGAAGGAACGTCGGAAAGGAACGGCGAAATTTATGTTTAATGGAGCAAAGTGTCACCAAAGTGGGACGTCATTTGGAGCCGAGAAACGGGAGCCATTGGATTCCTAGAAAAGAGAACATATAGAAATCATGCGCTGCTAGCGAATCTTAGAATTAGCGAGTCAATCTCCAAACTCCATCAGTGACCACTGGAGAGGGGGATTGTATCACACAAAACATACATTGTAAGTATTATCTGACACAAATACAATGGAATTATCATCTGATGTAGTTCCAATGGAATTCTAACATAGGGAAATTGAGTTTAACGTCTATGGTCCGTGTGGATGTACTTAAGTGTGAAGCATTGATAGATGCGTCATTTTATTTCTTAAAATTTCAGTTGGTAGGTACGCGCCAAGTTTCGATCATATAATCTATGATATAATCTATGTTTCAGGTTTTGATAATTATGTACAAGTGATTTGCGTAGAAAGGCTAACTAATCAGAAATAGTTAACCTTTGTGTAAATTTTGCAGTAAAGTCCTCTAATGGTATATCACAAAACTAGCTGTGTCACACACGATTTCAAGTTGAAATCGTCTGTCGATTCAAAAAACACATATTAAATGGGGTCCCCCCCCCTTTAGCAAGGGGCAAAAAGCGGCATTGCCTTCATGACCCCTTGGTATCGGGGGTCATTGCTTAACCCAAACCAACACCCCTCCCCCCTCCCGCCCTCCAGCCCATGGTTGGATGGGGGTAGAAAATTTATAGATATGGAATAGAATATAATAGATGTAGAATATTTATAGAAGTTTATTTCGTAAAGTCCTCTAATAGTATGTAAATGACATACTAAGTGTGGATGTAGGCACAATGGTACGTTACGCACACAACCGTCACTCCGCGCTAATTATTTATGTGAAACAGCATCAACAGGGGCTAAAGGAACGTCGGAGAGGAACGGGGAAATTTATGTTTAATGGAGCAAAGTGTCACCAAAGTGGGACGTCATTTGGAGCCGGGAAACGGGAGCGTTCACTTATCCTCGTGTGTGGATCTTCCCTGAAATGTAGCGGCGTTCATCATGTCGAGGAAACTGAGTTGTATCTCTGACGAGGAGCTCTTCCTCGCATCCCCCACACATCTCGAGTTCATTTCTCACTTCATTACGGCCAGACGGAAGCACTTGAACCGAGAGCGGTTAAAGATTGACTAACATCTCCTGTACTGAGACAGGGGTTAATGTTATGTGTTCTAGTTTCTTCAAATACATAAGATATAATTAATTTTGACTTCATTAAGAATTTTCCTCGATTATACCACTGTGAAGGACAAGGCGGTTTCGAAGGTTGGATGGTGCCTAAACGTTTTACACCTATAACTTCATAATCCCCAAGAACGCAATTTAATTCCGTTCTAAAAATGTCCATCACCTTCCTCTTAAGAATATTCATGATTTCTTTCCCTTCTAGAACGTTGTGAAGAATAAGATCGTTTCTTCGAATTACCTGATGTAACTCGGAGGTCGACATTCTCGTAATTGCAATTATTTGACGCGACACCGGTCGGCTCTTTGAGTGCTGCTGACTAAGGAATACGGTATTCGGTCGAGTGGATAGTCCTTTCCCTTCGGTAAACAACAAATCACCAACCAAACTCACAAAAATGAACTTTTTCCAGAAATCTACCCGTTAAACATTTATGAAAATTGTTATTGCTGAGAGTAAATCAAAGAGCAACCACAAAAAACAAAAACTGAAACGAAATTCACAATACAACCCACCTAAATCAATACTTAATATCGAGCTCGCAAAAAACACGTGCGCTCGGCTTGGCTACCTATCTGGAACTCCGTTGGAATAATAATAGTTTGTGCGCATGCGCAAACATTAATTTCCTAAACTTCGACTTATAAATCATTTTGACTCGTACTCTGTTCTTCAACTGATTCTATACGTCCATGTTTCAATATGTGAGGAGATATGTTGGCAACTTGGCAGACTTTTCTTTAAATATTGGTAAGTACTTATGTAGTATCAGTGTATCATAATAGAGAGTTCTTATGTCGTACTCGATCACTTCATTACGGCCAGACGGAAGGACTTGAGCCGAGAGCGGTTAAAGATTGACTAACATCTCCCGTACTGAGACAGCGGTTAATGTTATGTCTTCTAGTTTCCATAAATACATAAAATATAATTAATTTTGGGTTCATTAAGAATTTTCCTCGATTATACCACTGTGAACGTTATAGGCGGTTTTGGGCGATGGTTAACTCGGGACTGATCCTTTTGAGATGGAAAACTCAAACGGAGAGATGGTTAGCATTCTTTTCTCGCCCTACCTATCGCTATCCCGAGTCGTTGCCTGACTCGTCGCGCTGTAGGACATAAGAACTCTCTAATATCCAGAGAGGTTTTGGTGACCACTAACGTACCCTTAACGTCACCCTAACGTACCCAAGACTACGTGAACTTGAGGGGACGTTAGCAACGTCGTACGTTACAATGGCTCACCCGTTTGGGGACCTAAAGGCACACGACACCAGCCTAACCTTCCTGTGAATGTACCACTACTGGGCACCTCAGAATTACTCGAATACTGGTGGAGTAAATAATAATAGTTTTTCTTTTCAAATGCCTCATTATCAACTGATTATGTTGGTGTAGAGGGTAGGTTTCGGAACACCCCTCAAACTTGGTTATTTTACGTTTCAAGTCGCATAGAAACGCATAGAAGTCCGCCTCCGCTGTCTAGCTTTACTAGCCTTCAACTCGTCGAAAAATCCGTCCTTTTGTGCACAGGCTCTATTTGGTCGGTTAGAGCACTGTTTCTCTGATTATTTCACATATTTTAAATGAGAAAACTGATTTAAGACACTACTCCTTCGCAGTACTGTTCTTAGTTTTCCTGATCTCTCAGCTAGTTTCTCGTAAACATTGCATGAAGTGCAGCCACTACTGATGATTGTGTCAGGTAAAATCCTGGTTCATTGTCATAGAGATAAATACTTTTTCATACTTGTTGTTCATACCCAACGGAAAACCCAGAAACATGAAGTTCGTAACGACTAATGACCTATGAGTGCAACTAAACCGCGGTGTTCCGGCCGGTGCGGCTTACTATCTTGCGTTAAATCCATGCCCTGTTTACGAATTGAAAACTAAAAATGGGAAATTAGCCCATATTTGTACTGAAACAAACATGAAATTCGAATTCAGGATTGAAAATCGGCTTTTCATCTCGAAATGAAGAAATTGATTAGTCAACCAGTGAACAACTAGACAGCTGGGGGAAAATATCGCGTTGCCCAACCACCGTTGACATCAAAATTAAGGCAACCGTTCTCCCGGTTCCATTAGCGTTAGCATCTTCATTTATTCCCTCAAGACTGTGGTACCGGGTGACGTTAAGTCGCGTTAAGTTGAAGTCGCCAAAAACTCTCTATCGTTACTTTGGACTATCGAGCCGTCCCGACCTGAAACGCGGCCAATGTTTTAAAAGTGGATCGCTCTCAACTCCTTCGATAGCTCAGTTGGTAGAGCGGTGGACTGTAGATGGTGAAAGTTGATTAACAGATATCCATAGGTCGCTGGTTCAAATCCGGCTCGAAGGAAATTTTTTTAATTAATTGAAAATATATTTATTCATACTCGTATTTTTCCAACAGGTACGAGTAAGTATACACGCAGTAAGTATATACTCGTACCTGCGTTACCTACTTATAATTTCACTTTTACGATATAGCAGGAGCCATGGAATATTACACTATGGAATACACCATGGAATATTTCACTACTCGAAACTGGTAAAATAGGTTTGTAGTAAACTGGTCGATCTATCAATAACTCCAAAATGAATCTGATCGAAATCTCTTCATGGCTTCATGGGAAAAACTCGAGAAACTCCTGTACCTAACAAATCATACAGTATCACCATTATTAAATGAATATATTGCCTCTGATACAACCAAGGTAACGGGAAGTATTCCGTTATATTATGGGGGTTTTAAGGAAGTTCTCCTATATTCTCTCTTGCATTTTACTTTATATAGGTGACTTATAGATTGTGTGGCATTGTTTTGGTTTCTATCCATTTGAATCCGAGTAATAGACATGACAAAATGTACCTATCTGCTATCTAATAGTTTGGTTTCGATTAAATATTTCGGAATTTTGCCTATTAGTTCCCAACTGAATGCCGCAAATGACCCTTCTGGTTGAGGTGCGGCCAGTGGCGTAGCTAAATCGTTTCTAATGGAGGGGCAACAGTCAAAGATTTTATTTTATTTTTTTAGTTTTAGTATTGATTTCTAGGAAGACTGTAAGCTTATATTGTGCTTTTGCTTCATTTTAACAGGGATTGTTATACGGTTTTTATGCAAACGATGTACCATCCTTCATGAATTAATAAAATAATGTGGGATACTTTTTTGGATCGAACAACCAAGCTTGATCAAGTAGGGGAAGTTCCTAGGGAAATTTGGGTGGATTCTGAACAGTGGATATTTTTCTAGGGAAAAATCGCTTATGGGCTAGCCCGTTTGACTAGGTGATTTTATTTCTCTCCGTGGGGCTGTGCAATATCCACGCCATTTTGCCCTTACACACACAAACGAAACTAACAGAGTTTATTTCTAAGAGCGTCTAAAGTTGCTAGGCAACCAGATTCGTAAAATACAAATTACACTCTCCTGCTATCTGTATCCTGGTATCTGGTAAAGTTTGAAGTGTACTTGGTAATTAATTTTGATTTTATCCTTACTACGAACTTCTGCATCCTCTATGATTCATGAAGGGGATTTGCCCACCCTCCCCTCCTCAAACTACGCCATTGGGTCCGGCTTAAACCGTAATTGAAAAAAAAAAAAAAAAAAAAAAATCCCCGACTGGTTTCTTACGAATTTCAAGGATACTTGATCGGTAGCCTCTGCGAATGTGTGAACATAAAACTCTTGTAACAAGCACAATTTCAAAAGTTTCCTTTTGTTCAAATCCTTTGAGCAGGTTGAGGCTTCGTTTAAAAATAGGTAGAACTTCGGCCACAATAAATTTCAAATACATGTTAATGCACATACAATACATGTTTCAAATTATAAGAAAAATGCGCTGTTTCCACATTAATGCACTTTGTCCGTTTATATGTGTACTAGCCGGTTGCCCGTGCGTTGCTCGGACCCACATCTACGGGTCGGTTTTACCGGGTCATTTCATTCAAATGTACCTCGTCATTTTTACTCAGCCTACCTATAAGCGTACCTAACTATAAGTATAACCAAGTCAATACAACCTTAGTTACGTTAAAACTATTCCCGCTTAACTACTTTACTGCAGTTAATTAAGAGGAATCGTTCTCCGCAGCCACGTATTGCAGGTGGCTAACTTCTGTACCAGCTGCAGGGTTCATCAGGAAAATGGGATAGGTAACCAATAATTGGGTAACCAACGCTTCATACTGTTGGTTTCGTACGAGAATGTTTCAAGTGGCTTCTTATCGCGTTTCGGAGTTATCTACTCCGAGTTATCACATTTCGTCACTTTCTCACATACTTAATCGCAATGTTTTTCTGTTTTCATTGTAAATATGAAACTAAAATTATACCTAATGAATATTAGAAAACATGTGGAGCGTAACCACACTAAAAACTGTGAGAAGAAGAGTGAAGATACTATTAGGTGTTCTGATATGTCAGGACAAACCCACTACCCGCACATCAGTACTTAAGTACTTTAGTGATGTACTCGATCTAGATTCTGGAGAAAAACAGCTACACTTCAACGAAGTATCGGCGTTTGATGTAGGTATAGAAAACACAGGCGTGGAACAAAAAAAATTCATTATACGTAAAACATCTAGAAGGAGGAGTGGTGTGACCATCGCATGTCTCATTCTATTATGTGATCGTGAAGTTGAAAATGTATGAGGATGGGAAATCTAATTTTCATGATAAACCCGCTGTTGGTACATAAGTTTGCCACATTGAGCGCCACCTACCACACGAGGCTGCGGTTAACGATTCCTGTTAATAAGGTCCCAAAGAGAATTATAAACCAGATGTAAGGAAAAAACCTTGAAATTCATTCTTCTGAAGGTTAGACTTCATAAAGACGGGCGTTGAAAGACGGGCATTGTCAGTGCAGTTATTAGGTACTTAAGAGTTTTGCATTTATGCAAATTCGTGGGACAAAAAAAGTTGACTAAGTAGGTACCTACTTCAATTTTTGTCTATGTAGGTACATGGTGAATAACAAGTAATAATATACGGAAAGTCGGTAGACCTCTAGGTCCTTACCTTTCCAAAGGCGATACCTACCTAATATTCCCTTCTGGCAGAGCTCTCATTGCACGTCCTTTCACATGGCCATTTTCAAAGGACTCTAAGAATTTTTAGTTTTTTAACTGATTCAAAGAACGGATCTGAAAATTGAATAATCTACGACATTTTTGCTGCTGATGTCTGCAACTTCTAACACTTGTTTGTCAACTTCCCAACACAAATTTCATTGGAATCTCAACCGCACAAATTAATCTTGCAATCACAACGTTTCAGGTTATTGCCGGATTACAGCTGGATATAATTCACTTGAAAGTATATAAAATATATATAATAAAATATCCTGAACTAGGAACTAGGTAAATACTGAACCGTGAGAAAGTAGGTATGTAGGTGGTGACTCCTAATGGCGATTTTTTGTGTAGTTTACTCGTAACCATGACAACAGGGTGAAATAAATTCAAAAATTAGGTTTTTAGCCTTGCCTAGATGTAAGGGTGCGCTAGTGTCAAAGTCACGAGAATATCACCCATACGTTTTAAGAAAAGTATAGAAGAAAATCAGGAAATTCGCTGTTTAAAAGTTACATTTCACAATTCTTCCGGTTTATCACTTTCGACCGACCCAGTCTTTGGATTCACTCTGAAGTGTTGCAAAAAGATTTACGAGGTTGAGGGAAGAACTCGAGACGCACCTGTGCCCTGCTAGGCTTATCGAGGGAGCGCGAACCTTCCCAAGTTCAGAGCGCTCGTAGGGGCAAAGGACTCGGGAAACGTCTTCAGCACTGAATGTCCCTTCAATGACAGTCCTGCTGGCAACCTTCACCTCATATAGTCCCAGAAACCATCAGGAGCCGCAGTCTATCTACCCCATAGCAACTACCCTTACCACATTATTGTCCCATTTCTAACACCTTCCATCATATTGTACTCTTCCCCAGGGTTTTCATCCCCTGGCATTCCAGCTAGCATGTATCCGGAGTAAGCAGAGTGTACTTCATCCACAAATACAAATCGAGGTATAGTTTATTATGATTATAGCATAATCAGAAGTTACCTGAGATGGAACGAACAAAAACAATCTTATACACCTCCAAATCTGAACCCAAGACCCACAATATAATTTATGAACGATTTCTCTAAATGAGGGGTTCGACACTACTGTATACTGCTGCTGTGTTGTTGCCTACTAAATTGTAATGGATTCAGAAAGAACAGGGTAATACCTACGTTTTAAGAAAAGTATACAAAAACAGGAAATTCGCTCTTTGAAAGTTACATTTTCACATTTCTCCCTGTTAGTCACTTTCGACCGACCCAGTCTTTGGATCCACTCTAAAGTGTCGCAAAAGGGTGTACGAGGTTGAGGGAAGCACTCGAGACACACCTGTGTCCTGCAAGGCACATCGAGGGAGCGCGAACCTTTCCAAGTTCAGAGAGCTCGTAGGGGCAAAGGACTCGGGAAACGTCTTCAGTCCTGAAAGTCCCTTAATTGACAGTCGTGCTGGTAACCTTCTCCAATAAAATTCTCATTATCCATCTGGAACCGCAGTCTATTTACCCCATAGAAACTACCCTTACCACACGTATTATTCCATTTCCGACATCTTCCATCATTTTGTTCCCTTCAACAGGGTTTTCGTCCACTGGCATTCCAACTAGTAAATATGTACCCGGTATAAGCAGGTTGAACTTCCTCCACAAATCCAAATCGAAGTAGATTATACGGAATATAATAGATATAGCACATAATCAGTATGCAAGTACCTGGGATGGAACGAGCAAAAACCATCACACCTCCAAATCTGAACTCAAGACCCCAACGTAAATTATGAGCAATTTCCCTAAATGAGGAATCCCACACTGCTACTATATTTACTGCTGCTGTAGAATTGGGGAATACGTTTTAAGAAAAGCATACAAAAACAGGAAATTCATTCATTGAAAGTTACATTTCTCCCCGTTTGTCACTTTCGCCCGACCCAGTCTTTGGATCCACTCTAAAGTGTTGCAAAAGGGTTTACGAGGTTGAGGGAAGCACTCGAGACACACCTGTGCCCTACAAGGGAGGCGAACCTTCCCAAGTTCAGAGAGCTCGTAGGGGCAAAGGACCCGGAAAACGTCTTCAGTCCTGAATGTCCCTTAATTGACAGTCGTGCTCCCAACCTCCTCCCCTTCCACCATTCTAACCCAGGAGCCGCAGTTTCACTACCCTTATAGCCGGCAAGTTACCCCATTTCCGACGCCTCCTTCCCCGTTTTCGTGTTCTTCTCTCGGGTTGTTACCATTATTGCCGGCGCCTCGCGATGACGAGCAGATGTCTCTAGTATCGTTAATTAGCGTTGTTCCTTTTTTAAAAGGTTTGTCTTTGATCCCAAAATTCTAACTTTTCTCAATTTCACCTTCGTTATTCACCATGTGCCATTTTAACTCAAAATTAGGTACTTCAAGCATTTCGGGAAATTTTGAATTAATGTTTTCGATTTGAATTGACATGTAGACTTTCGATTCAACACATTTAGAAAAGGTTAATATAAAGGTAAAGGCTATTATAAAGGTCATAATGAACAAATGTCGAACTTATTCAACTGTTAAGGCCGGTTGTGGCAACCTCGGTTAACGATAGTTAACGTGGGTCAGAGAAAATCTTCGATTAGTGGCGTTGTGGAAGCCTCGGTTATCGGTTGGTAACCCAAGAATCTGACTTAACGCGAACCCTAGATTTTCGGTCCTTCTTTATCAAGGATTCGAAGTCCTTACCAATTGTTTTTGAAGGCATTGTTGCTTATGTACCATAGAAACCATAACATAATACGTTTGAGCCATCAACATGAGTATGTGACGCGATACAGACTGGTCGGTAATGTTATTCCGCCAAAGCCGAACTCAACATTGTTTACTAGAAGCCCCCAGTATATGATTTTTATGATTCATCGAATGATAGATCCTCCGCTAAAATCTCCACTTCTGTGTTCCCCTAAGATCGGTGTGGTTGAGGCAGAAAATATAATATATAGTATATATATACGTTGTTGGATTATACATCATTTGATTTGTGTGAAGTAATAATTAAAGGAAAAAAATGTACTGACTTACTGAATGTAAGTAAATTTTTTTGTTTTCACTGTTTGGCGCAACAATTGTGCGACGACACAGGCATTTGCCTATGTCTCACCATTATGTTGTTTCTAAGTTCTTCCATTTATGTAAATCAAAGTTTTGAAAGATTATGCACAATGTTAACAAATAAATAAATTTAATATTTTTGATTAAAATAGGAGTACTTAATTGAACAAAAAAAATAAAAATAAAAATAAAAAAAGTTCCAGTCATGAAGCATGATCGTATTGGAGAATTTTCGTAAATTCTCGTACTACCTATACCTATTATGTTGTATTGCTTTGGAAATTTGAGCACTCTGAGTTATCTACAATTTCACGGCAAAAGAAAACTCGTTCTAAACGATATTCTGCGATTCAAAACAGATTTTGGATTTTCAGCTCTTTTTGCAGTTTTGTATATTTTTTGCCAAAATATTGATGAAATTAAAGTACATTTTTCAGCGTAAATTTGTGCTTAAATATTTCAATCATTTTCATCGTTGATCAACTTCTTTTGACTCAAATTCTGCTTAAAATTTAATGATTTTTTGCCGTGTTTACCCATTTTAGTGATTTTTTTAGCACATTTTTCGAAATTAGACCAACTTAATGTGCTAAAAAATGCTTGCCATCGAACTCATATCTCAATACCATCTCAATCCCAAAGAGAGTTATCATCTGGAATGACTCATATACATATACATCATATTAAAACGTGTTAAACTCTAGGATTCATTTAAGAACGCCTCAAAACGGATTTCAATAAATACAATTTTTGAAAGTTTTGATTTTAGATTTTGCAGTGCCATTGCAATTGCTCCTTTCACTACGAAAATTCGCCAAAAAAAATCATCAACGTTTTTTTTTCATAAATAGGAACAAATTTAAAGGATGCTCTTTAAAATTTCCACAAATTTTCCAAGAACCATCATATATAGCTTATTCATTAATCATCGAACCTTCAAGCTAGATGTAATAAGGATGGGAAGATATTATTGAACCACCAGGGGCCTATTTCATAAAACACAAGTTTACAAGTTAACAAGTACTGGTACTTGCAATGGACGGTAAACTAGAGCAAGTGTTTCACCAAAACAAAGAGTACAAGTGTAGAAAAGTTACACTAGTAGAAGCTAAGTTTACAAGTGTAGCAGAAAAGAAAAACGGCGTGTGGGGAAAAACGAAATGAACAATGTCAGGCGGGATGCCGAAATTGAAGTTTTTTCATTGGACGTATTGTTGTTGTGTCAGCGAATCATAATATAAAAACGGTGATAAGTACATATTATATGTTTATCGTACATGACAAGGTGTAATGATTGGAAGGCAGACAAATTATAAACTGAAAAGTGGAAAAAGTTTGTATTTAACTTCAACTTATTCTGATGGCTGGCATAATCGAATTTTTCTTCTTCATTCAGCGGAAATGATCAATCAGTTCATCAAGTCTTGATGCTGCTGGGTTAGGAATATCATCTGTAACTTCGAGATGATCTTCGCACTTAACTTTGTTCTTCAATGAGAGGGAGATCCGCAATACCCGATCAGGAAAAATCACACGGGGCCAGGCACCACTTGAATCATTCAAGGGTCTCGGAAGACTTCCCAAAACTCTTGTTAAACTCAAAAATACCCACGAATGATGGTTTATTCGTGGCCGGAAAAATCTTTGGCGTCTTCTACGCTGAATGCTTCTTTCTTGTCTGTATTCTTCAGCAGAAGATGATTCCCACATATTAAACACCAAAAAATCGTCAACTCACAATGCTGGAAAATAACAAGTTTACAGGTAAACGGACGTAGGTTAAAAATTGGCCATTTTTTACAACTGTAAAACAGTGACTTGTTCAAAATGATGTAACTTGTCCAAATTCGCCTGTACACTTGTTAGGTAATTTTCACAAGTCTACCCTTGTACCTTTATGAAACGCTTGCACACTCATTTTTTACAACTCGTTCATAAAATCGGCTAGTAACTTGTTGCCTCATGAAATAGACCCCAGGTGATGGTTGTTCTTATCTGCTAACTTATGCAATCAAGACACACATTGTAGATGACTGCGCCTAACAGACCCGAAAATGCACCCGCAAAGCATCCATGCTCTTCGGGTAAGGTCTCGTACATATACGGCACTCTTCTATGTCCATCACTGCCAACATGAATTACCTAACTAAAATAATTAAAAATATTATAATTAATTGAAATGAATATTACCTAATATATTAAGATTTATGTTCTAGTTTACCTACCTCTTCGTTGTTTCTTCTTTCATTTTGTGACATAGCTGCGCTAAGAAGTGATATTTTGATCATACTAATCAGATAATTTTTGTTACAGGCAAATAAAAACAACGATGCTTCATCACCGGTAGTTTGAAAGGTTAGTCACCATGTCCATAATTATAGCAAATAATATTGGCACAAATCATTTGAGTTTAGCGCAGAATATAGAAAAAATCCTCATGTGTGAATAACTCGAAAACAAAGCGTATAAAAAACGTCTGCCAGGTTGGGTGTGGCACATAGCTTTCTCGTTTACGCATCATGTATGTATAGATCATTGAAAACTTTTGAATGATGTTGAGAAATTCCACAGCTGAAAAGATTAAATCAATAAGTAACGTGAAATGTCATAATTGACAAAATAAGTAATGAAAAACATATCCATGTCAAATTTCTCCCTTGATGGGAAAAACAAAAGATCATGGATATGTCTAGTACCTACTGCTTACCAGTTGGTACCTACTACTCAATTGTATACCAACTATGTAGTGCCTTCTTTTCACAAGATTATTCCATTATGGTTACAAAACAATATTAGTTTTTAACTTAGAGTAATAAATCAGCATTCCTTGACACTGCAATGGCTTAGAGGTCATGAAATGTCGTGGTAAAATGAGAGCATTCCAAAAAGTGGCGAACGATTTTCCTACTATGAAAACTATGGGAGTTACTCTTCCCTAGTAACGCCTTGGTTGTACGTGAAAATCAATAGAAAATGTGCCGGTCGGGAAAAAAAGTGTCGGTCGGGAAAAAAAAGTGTCGCGAAAAATTCCTTGACCCCCAGCCAAAAGACATATCCATGTCAAAATGATACTAAACGAAATTTACTGACGTAATGAACTGACTGGTTGAAAACAATGAAATAGGAATGGGACCATCAACAACTTAACACGCGCATTCACTGGCAATTTCATCAACATCGTATGAAAACTACGTAAATTAAGGTCAATACAATGATTTACCATTGGCGCAGTAGCTATCAACGATACAATCATGTTGACATTGATATGGGGTAATCAAATCCTCTTCACTATCATCCAAATCTAAGCGATAAGTAATGGAATTAAAGTTTGCGCATGCGCAGATTGAAGTATTGATTTGGCAACAATGAAACTATACGCTTGTTATAAGGATTTTCGGACA
This sequence comes from Adelphocoris suturalis, assembly GCA_030762985.1. Classification (NCBI taxonomy): domain Eukaryota; kingdom Metazoa; phylum Arthropoda; class Insecta; order Hemiptera; family Miridae; genus Adelphocoris; species Adelphocoris suturalis. Next base: position 54,386,336 of record CM061043.1, read on the forward strand.
CCCGACAGACACAGAACAAACTGACAGACATACACGAAACCAAAGTTCTTCAGAATGGGCTAAAACGTAAGATATAGTTGATGCGCTTCTTACGAGGATATACATTAATACGTACATACATAAACGGACAAATTGAATGCAATAGCACATTTGTGGAATTTGGGTATTTCATGTACAGTTACAAAAAACAATAGTTTTACTATACAAAATTTTATACTTCTAATAAGTAGATAAGGACATTTTAGAGCAATAGCGTCATATTATTTAGTTTAGGTAAGTGTGGGTACTGTAGATGCATATAAGATGTTATGTTAAACGTATGGTGCTATGTTTAAAATTATGGGCAAATCCAACAACATGAGCCAAGCTTACCAATGGGATAAGTCAGCTTGGCGAGTCATACAATATGTATGCATTGTGTCTCTATTGAATACATTTTATCATTTAATAATGATTAACAGGACGTTTCCATTTGTTTTCGTCACGTCACGAGCGTCACGCCACGGTGGGGTTTTCTGTTGATTTTCACGTACAACCAATGCGTTATTAGGGAAGTGTAATTCATAGCAGGAAAATCGTTCGCCACTTTTTGGAATGCCCTCATTTTATCACAGCATCTCATAATCCCTAAGCCTCTGTAGTGTCAAGGAAAGCTGATTTATTACGCTCAGTTACAAACTAATATTGCTAAGTAACCATAATGAACTAATTACATATGTGTAAAATTAATCATTATTAAATGATCTGACTGTAGAACCGTAGGTCTACCATCGGGTCTTTTTTTTTTTTTTTTTTTTTTCCAAGTACTTGTGAATGATAGGGTTTACAAGAAAAGGATTCACTAAAGGTTGACAAACAAATTCCACATCAGAATAGTAAAATTGGAACAAAATGCTTGAATACTGGTAGAATAATGTTGGTCACAAGAACTGAATTATTGACAACGTTCAACGCGGAACTCCAAAAAGAAATATTTTATAGCATTCCATCTTCCCAGCTTTTAAAGTTTTAAATTTCTGGTCTTCTTCAGGTCGCAGCTAAATTCACATGGCTATCGCCCATTGTCAAAATCAAAACGGGAGCAAGAAGAGTGGAATCTTACAGCGATTATGTTAATTTAGGAAGGCAGTTAGGTAGATACCTACTGTACAATTATTCAGTAGATAGGTACCTACCTAGGTATCATCCAATAAATCACGATTAGGTAAATATGGAGGTGCTTATGGAGATAAGGTACCTCAATATAAATTTTATTTTAAATATTAATTTATATTTTAATTACTCAGAATCAATAGAAACAGATGATTATTACAACAAAAAACTTTGATATCATTCAACAAGACTGATGAATGGAGCATTGGGGCAATACCGCCATGGCGGAATCACCTTGAATTGGTGTGGCGAGATTGGCCCAGTAAACTTTTCGAGATAAAAATCATTAAAAACTCCAGTTTTTGTGAAATAAAACATGAAGTAAAGGGTGGAAATGAAAGCTAAATGATTTTTTTACGTCGTCATGCTCAAAAATTTACATAAACGTATGAAAAACTGTTACTTAACAAGCAAATTCGACTACAGTAAAACTAGAACGCCAAGCTTCAAAAACTGTGAACTAGCTTATCTTTGATGAAAACAAATTAATGACCCCAAACCAACATTTCCATCATTACTGCTGGTCTAAAGATGACGATATTTGGCAACAAGATTTGTCACTCAAGTCGTTAAATAATTATGTGGGTTGGCGGTATTCCCCGACTTGGCGATATTACCCACCACTCTCCCCTTCTCGTAAATGCGCTAATAATAAATCAAAATTAAGGGGGTGCATCAATCAAATCGAATTAGGTTCAGGGGCATCTTCAGGGGTTGATGTGCAAGAGCTAAGAAAACAGCTCTCCAGAGGTTCGTCAGAAGCAAATGACTGACAGGGGCTGTGAGGGGATCTCAAGGGGAATCCACTGGGGGTCCAGTCACTGAGTCAATATTCTGACGCGGATGAGCCTCCGGCACGCACCGCCTCGTCCCTTGGGCTCTAAACCTCCCCAGAACATGATCAACATAAGTGATCCGGAATCCTTTCCCTCTTTTACAACCTTCGGGGGCGCTGCCCCCCCCCCCCCCCCCCCCCGCCTCCCCCATAAATAACTGAAGAGCCCCTCCGGTTTGATTCATCCCCTTCAGGGAAATGAAAGGCGGTTGGCTGCACTTCAGGTGAGCGCTGTGTTGGAAGGGTGACGAAATTTGATTTGGATTTTCGGACTACACAAAAACAGAAACAAAGATGTTACTGATATCTTTATGTACTTCTAGTCATAGTTTAGTTTCACTGATGGTTATATAGAAGGTGTGCACTAAACAGGTCCACCAAACTGCAGGAGTTGATTCTACAGCTCATTTCTGATTTTGACATTTTATGTATTTGCTCTGGGACATAACTCGAAAACCGTTACCAAATTTGTTACCAAATATTCTGATGATTTCCGCTTACAACCGAGTCGTTGCTAGGGAAATGGTACTTCGTCGTTTTTCATCCCACAAAATTCGTTGACCATTCGTTCGAAAGCTCTCAATTTATCCAACCATATTATGTTAACTACTGCGAAGTGCGTGGCCAACAAGCTGAGTTATGAGCATGGTTATATGAATAATTGTTTACACACAGGTGATCATTTTCAATAATTGATATTGTGAACATGATTGCAACCGCTTGTTAATTTCTGATGATTTCATTGAGCTGGTGTTTCGATGATGTGATTCATAGCAAGTGATCCGAATATTGCGAGAACGGTTTGATTTGTGAAGCGGTGGTTAAATAATTTTAATAGGTAATTTCTATACTTTACATTCTAGGAAGCTGTAATTTCGTATGTAGCCTCTTTAGGACATTTACTTGACGATGCCCAGGGTCCGGATCAGATGAGTGGCTCTTAAAGCTAATTTCTATGCTTTACACTCTAGGAAGCTGTAATTTCGTATGTAGCCTCTTTAGGATATTTACTTAACGATTCCCAGGGTCCAGATCAGATGAGTGGCTCTTAAAGCTAATTTCTATGCTTTACACTCTAGGAAGCTGTAATTTCGTATGTAGCCTCTTTAGGACATTTACTTGACGATGCCCGGGGTCCAGATCAGCTGAGTGCCTCTTAAAGCTAATTTCGATGCTTTACACCAGGGGTTCACAAACGGTCGATCGCGATCGACCAGTCGATCGTGAGTGCTTTTTGTGTAGATCTCGAGAAGAAAAAAATTTTTAATAAGTAGGTAACTAAACTACAAAAATTTATTACGTAATAACACTGCTTGCGGCAAAAGGCGGCTTTATCAAAGGAACGCGCGGTACTTGTCAAAGAAAAGCCGCGTTGTTTCTGGACTAGACTGTACTAGACCATTTCAGGCGGCGCGTTTGACGGGAACATTCGAGACTTTCGTTCACGCCGATATAAATGTTGCGCCTGCAGGAATTGGAGTCATTCTGAATTGTAACTTGAAGGCGATACTACGTCGATACAAAGTTTATTATTAAATAGTGCGAAATGAGTGCAGTGAAGAAATCTAAAACGTATCATTTTAATAACGATTGGGAGGAAGAATTTTTCTTTTGTATGGTGAAGGATAAGTTGTTTCTAGACTAGACTGTACTAGACCATTTCAGGCGGCGCGTTTGACGGGAACATTCGAGACTTTCGTTTACGCCAATATAAATGTTGCGCCTGCAGGAATTGGAGTCATTCTGATTCTGAATTGTAACTTGAAGGCGATACTACGTCGGTACAATGTTTATTATTAAATAGTGCGAAATGAGTGCAGTGAAGAAATCTAAAACGTATCATTTTAATTGAGTTTCCTAAAACCTTACACGCCTAGGAAGCGTGTTGTTAGTATTTGACGTAAATTTTTGCATGTCTACTAGGCATATTGTTAGCAATAACAGGGACATGTTTCTATGTCTCTCAGACATGATGTTAGCAATAACAGGGCCACGTTTTTATGTCTCCAAGGCATGTTGTTAGCAATAGCAGGGCCACATTTTTGGGACTCCCAAGCATGTTGTTAGTAAAGACAGGGTAATGTTTCATGTCTCTAAGACGTCTAGGTAGCAACCACCACACTGTATTCATAAATCATCAAGCATAGTGTTAGCAGCTTTAGGCTAGTATACAACAATACTATACAGCAATATATATATATAAAACCATCAAAAAATCATCTCTTATCATAGTGATATTTATATAAATATATATATATATATATATATATAATATATAAAGTAATTTGAAATATGAAGTTGAAGGAAGACATTTATTTCAGATGGAATCCAACAGGAATAAAAAAACTATTCTTACCGAAGAGGAGATTCTTCGTGAGCTGGATAGGGAATCTGTCTGTAGTGAGACAGCTGATGACATGGAAATAGACTACATTGAAGATTCTGATGATTCTTATGGTGATCCCGATTTTGAGCCAGAAGAGGAAGATTTCGATAGGGAAGAGGACCTCATTGATACATTGCGAACATCAGCCCAAGATTCTGTGAGTTCTCAGCCGACACCATCTACATCAGGGAATACTTGGGAAACTAGATCTGCCGTTAGAAACAAGAGCTCTAAGAAGACCACTTCTGCTGCACCCAGCAGCGTGAAACAAACCCAGCAATCAAGGAAGAGAAATATAGTGGGAGAGAACGAAGATAGAGGATGCAAAATATTGAAACTGGACTCCGAGAGAGTGTTGGGTCGCAATGGTACTTTTGAGTGGAAAACCGAACCGATCCGCGATAACTCAAGAAAATTGGCAGCTAAAAATATCGTGCATCACAGAAGGAGAACTAAAAATGAAGCACTTGATGTATATGAACCGATCGATTGTTTCCAGGCGTATTTCACCCCGGCAATCATGGACTCTATACTTATCCACACCAACGCAGAAATAGCTCTGCAAAGGATGAAATACAAAAATTCATCCTCGTCCACTCTGAAGGATTTATCAATTGACGAACTGAAAGCTCTCATCGGGATCATCATACTTGCAGGTGTGAAAAGAGACAATCATATGGCCATCAAGATACTTCATGATCCAGTGCAGTGTGGGGAGAAATATCGTGCCGCTTTTTCAAAGGATAGACACAATTTTTTGTTGAACTGTCTCCGCTTTGACTCCCGAGATTCACGAGCTGATAGACAAAGAACTGACAGACTTGCTCCTGTCAGGGAGATATGGGACCTATTGATTGATAGATGCAAGGCACTCTATGAATCAAGCCCTTACATGACGATTGACGAACAACTTGTTCCATTTCGAGGCCGAGTTATATTCAAGATGTACATTCCTAACAAGCCGTCCAAATACGGTATAAAGATTGTAATGATTTGTGACACGGATCTCACTACATGTACGATGCCATTCCATATTTGGGGAAAGGTACAACACCAAATAACGTGCCAGTAGCCGAATTCTTCGTGGAAAAATTAACAAATAACATCAAGCATACCAATCGAAATTCAACTATGGACAATTGGTTCTCGAGTATACCTGTGGCTCAACAACTCAAGACTAACGGGCTCACCATGGTCGGCACCATAAGAAAGAACAAGTCCGAGCTTCCTGGAGTATTTGTTGATCCCAAATACCACAATCGCCCCGCAGAGTCTTCGCTCTTTCTGTCCCATGAAGATGTGACAGCCGTCTCATATGCACCTAATAAGAATAAACTGGTAACACTGATATCCACAATGCACGACGATGATGCAGTGAACGAAGTGAGCTCAAAGCCTGAAATTATCATGTGTTATAATGATACAAAGGGTTCCGTGGACTCATTTGACCAGTGCGTCTCACACACCAGCTGTATAAGGAGGACTAAACGCTGGCCTATGAACTTCTTCTACAATATGCTTAATATTGCAACTTTCAATTCGTATGTCATCTACGGCCTCAATTTCTTCAAGCGATATCCTAATAACATGAAACCAATGACCAGGTATGATTACCTGGTGAAACTTGCAGATCAACTGACATTCCCTTGGATGGAAATGAGACTGGTGAATCATAAATTGCCAGATACATTGAAGGTCAGCATCAGAAAGTGCCTGGGGATCGAAATGCCCCAACAAATAACTGAGCAGCCTAGAGAACAATCGAACAAGAGAAAGTACTGCACATACTGCGACACCAAGAAAAAGAGGTTGTCAAAAATGATTTGTGAAAACTGCAAGAAACCTGTATGCGGTAGTCATAGTGATATAGTTTGCCGTCCATGTAACGAGACAGCTAAAAACAAATCCTGAAATAAGACTGATACATAAGTACATAATATTTTTTTACCTCACTGCAATGACTGATAGCAGTACCACAGCAAACTCACTATGATCTGAAATTTGTTATTCGACTTTGCTTGTGATGTAGTTTTTGAAGACGTACATATGTAATTTAGACGTTAATTTTTTGATCATTGAGATCAGGAAACCTAAGATACTCCTAGACTGAAATTTCAACTGAAATTTGTGATCTCACTCTTGAATAAGATTCATGATTAGGTTAGTGAAAACTTTATCTTGTCATATGAAAAGTGTCCTATTGTCAGACAAGAAAAATATACGTGTAGTCTTCCAGTTCCATTGAAAATTAGGAAGACATCCTGTCCATAAAGAATTTTGTAAAAGACTGAATATGTTGTACGCAATAAGGCAGTTTCTGTTATACCTTTCTAATATAAATGAAGATTTATCTTTGTGTTGTTGAATCCAAATACATTCTATAATCCTATCTAACCAGAACTGAGTCGTGAATCAAAATGGAAATGATAATAGAGGGCACAGTAAGCACTTTTCGAACCACAGAAACGATTGGGAGGAAGAGAATTTTTCTTTTGTATGGTGAAGGATAAGTTTTCTAGACTAGACTGTACTAGACCATTTCAGGCGGCGCGTTTGACGGGAACATTCGAGACTTTCGTTTACGCCGATATAAATGTTGCGCCTGCAGGAATTGGAGTCATTCTGAATTGTAACTTGAAGGCGATACTACGTCGATACAAAGTTTATTATTAAATAGTGCGAAATGAGTGCAGTGAAGAAATCTAAAACGTATCATTTTAATAACGATTGGGAGGAAGAATTTTTCTTTTGTATGGTGAAGGATAAGTGCATTTGTGTTATTTGTCGTGCGTCAGTTGCAATACCTAAGCGTGGTAACTTAGAGAGGCATCATAAAACGGTTCATAAAAACTATGAAAAGGATTTTCTGCCACAGAGTGATATAAGAAAACGAAAAGTCAGTAAGTCAGTGATTTGATATCTTGTTTGAAGAAAGAACAAACCATGTTCACAAGACCAGCCAAACAATCAAAAGCTGCTACGATCGCGTCATTTAAAATATCTCATATATTGGCGAAACACAAGAAACCATTCGAAGATGGGTCGGTTGTGAAGGAAGCATTTATTGAGGCGGGTGAGACTTTATTTGGAGATTTTAAAAATAAAACAGAAATCGTGTCTGCTATTAGAGAACTTCAGTTATCTCGTCCGACTGTCACAAGGCGTATTGAAGTCATGAGTCAGGACATCGCAGATAAACTAAAACATGATATCATGGAATGTACATACTTTTCTTTACAGTTCGACGAATCCACTGATATGACAGACACTGCTCAGCTGTGTATTTCTATTCGGATGGTATTCAATGACATGTTGGCTAAGGAAGAATTTTTGACAATCATTCCTCTGAAGGGGAAGACCCGTGGCGAAGATATATATATCGTTTTCATCAATTTTGTAAAAAACTACAAGCTACCAATACATAAATTAGTGTGCATCACAACCGATGGAGCACCAGCAATGACTGGAAACAAGAACGGTTTTGCGGCATTGTGTCGAGCTAATGAAGAATTTCCTTCATTTTTTTTTATATAAGAACAAACAAATTAGTTATATGAATTAATAATTGAAATAAATATGATGCTCGCAGCATGGATACAAAATATTACTTAAATCTACGATCCATGAACAAGCAATGACGGCTCATCAATAATTACTCAAGAACCACCCAAAATTAAACTGCAGGTTGCAAACAGGTTGCGAGAATTATGAAGGTTATCTATCAAAATGTTGTTAAGTTGTTTGGTGTATATTTTACGGAGTTTCGTCGAAAATAAAGGTAAGCGCAAACAGCCTCTTTAGGACATTTACTTGACGATGCCTGGGGTCCGGATCAGCTGAGTGGCTCTTAGAGCTTGCATACGAGTCTGCAACTAAAGACATAAAATGTCCCAATGTGTTGCAGACTCGTATGCAAGCGTTTCTTTATACACTAAATAAGCAGCAACTTTGCCGAATTTAAGGCAGATTTCTTAAAGTTTGGTCCAATACTTTCTGAGAAAAGCTTAAGAAGGTGTATAGTGGACGGCGAATGGCGGACGGACGGATTTTTTGTCAAATTTCAAAATATATGCTTAAAAACGGTTAAAAATGTTTGAATTTTCATGTTTTTAGTAGAATGTCAACAAAAATGTTTATCAACAATAAACTAGAACATCAAAAAATGTATGAACGAATTTATGCTGAAAAACGTACCTACTTAAATTTCATTAATATTTGCCAAAAAATATATAAAACTGAAAAAAGCTAAACATAGGACCATATATACTTAATCTTATTTGGATCGCAGAATATTTTTTAAAACGGGGTTTTTATCATAAAATTGGTGGTTAACAATTTCACTTGAAGTTCTTAATTTTTCAAAGAATTCAACGTAATATATATAATACGATAATTTACGAATATTCCCTCATGCGACCTTACTGCATGACCATTACTGATGCATCTTGAAATGTCCTAATGAGCATTACCCATGGGTCTGAATTTATCCAATTTTTTTCCAAAATCATTTTTTGTGTTCATAACTGATGGGAAAAGTGAAATGGTTCATGCGAAATCCCGAATATTTACTTAGTTTCTAAAATTATCTACTGCACACTGGTGACCACATTATTCTTCCGCCACAGATCAGCTCACAAGTTGAATGGATATTATAGTATCCATGACTGCTTCCCCGTTGCACTCTCGCGAGCAATCTTCTAACTAACCAATTTTCTGCCTGGTGGCTAACTTGCATCCCCCTTTGATAACTTTATATTTTCCGACTTCTCATACTGCGCATTTCTCCTCCTAGTTGAGCTTATTATTACATATTATTGTTTCCGTTTTCTCTCCAATCAGTTATGAGCAGACAACAGTGCTTTATGCGGAATGTAATAATGGTAGAAATAAAGATGGGAAGAAACATTTCTTTTGTTCCCCGTGATCCTCAGAGAAGATGACAACTTTGGTTTGACGATGCTGAGGTAGGTATCATTCACTATGGCTGGGAGAAGTTGTTGATGGAGTAAAAGTTGAGTTGCACTCGTGCACTGAAAGAAACTGCTTTCAAATTGACTCATTTTAGAACGAAAAAGATATTGGACAAGATTTGTGGTAGATACTGACCTGAAGGAACACTCAGTTCACAAAACGCGACATTTTGACATAGATATGTCTTCGCGACACTTTTTTTTCCCGACCGACACTTTTTTTTCCCAACCGGCACATTTTCTATTGATTTTCACGTACAACCAAGGCGTTACTAGGGAAGAGTAACTTCTATAGTTTTCATAGTTGGAAAATCGTTCGCCACTTTTTGGAATGCTCTCATTTTACCACGACATTTCATGACCTCTAAGCCATTGTAGTGTCAAGGAATGCTGATTTATTACTCTAAGTTAAATCAAGCATTTTAATTTCTCCCTTGATGGGAAAAACAAAAGATCATGGATATGTCTAGTACCTACTGCTTACCAGTTGGTACCTACTACTCAATTGTATACCAACCATGTAGTGCCTTCTTTTCACAAGATTATTCTATTATGGTTACAAAACAATATTAGTTTTTAACTTAGAGTAATAAATCAGCATTCCTTGACACTACAATGGCTTAGGGGTCATGAAATGTCATGGTAAAATGAAAGCATTCCAAAAAGTGGCGAACGATTTTCCTACTATGAAAACTATGGGAGTTACTCTTCCCTAGTAACGCCTTGGTTGTACGTGAAAATCAATAGAAAATGTGCCGGTCGGGAAAAAAAAGTGTCGGTCGGGAAAAAAAAGTGTCGCGAAAAATTCCTTGACCCCCAGCCAAAAGACATATCCATGTCAAAATAATGGAATTGAATAGAAAATATTATAAGACTCGGTTGCTTGCAGTTTCAATGTAAACAGAATGGTCGCTTATAGACAGAAATATTTCTTTGTACAGTCAACTTCTACTGCTCCTGCCGCATGGCGGAATATGTCTTGCGGCTAAGAGTTTCTCTCCAATGTCATCAAGGTCACTTGTTAGGTTGTCTCAACGGACTCATGGATCTTACAATTCGTATATCCAGCCGAGTCTACTGGTGAAGTCATCAAAACTTCGGGAAGTTAATTAAGAAAACAACGAAACGTGACTCGTGAAAAACTAAATAGGTACCTATCATGTCAACTCAACCTCATCTTTCAAATAAAACAATAATAAAAATACGTGGGTACCTCATTGAACCAATTCTAGCTAATCCTTTGACAGCTAATACAGAATTTATAACTTTCTCAAACCGTTCATTTCGAACATCCAAGCGTTCGTAAATTATGCTTAAGCCGGCAAAGCCCGCCCAATTCTCAAAACCCGGTTGACTTTGAGGGTGTCCCCGACGACGATAATTCCAATTCAAACAGGGGGGACCCCCAGAAGCTACAAATGTTAGTGAAATGTTCCCTAACGTTAATTAGAAGTGGAAACCTTTGATGAGGTTTCACGCGCAGCTTGTAAAGGCGTTTTGTGTCAACAGAAGGGTAAATTACAATAGTTGAGCTCTTGAAGGGGAAGGCTCTGAGCCAAGACGCGGTTGGGTTTCAGTTTGGGAACTGTTTGCGGATGAGTCGGTTGGAAGATCCGACCGGAGAGCAGATGTGTGTTGCGGTTTAAGGCCTATCCCAAAGGGGGAAGGGGTTCCAATCCCCCCCCCCCCCTCTCTCTTTCTCTCATCACTCCTTACCACAGTACCACTAACATAGACAGTCTTCGTTTTCAATTATACAAACTATCTCTGTGCGGTTGCTGCTCCACCTGCAGGGTTTTCTACTTGATATATCTGGGCTTCGTTTAATATTGTTATTATTTAGGGCCGGTCTATCAATGACATTTATCCAACGGATAGGAAGGATTAATCTTGGGGACAGCGTTATCCTCCAGTTAACACAATTGGGGGTGTTCATCCCCATTTAACCCCATCTGGAGTTTTAATTTATCTGGCCACTGGACGGTTGGATAAAAATTATAACTGGAGGTTAATGAGATATCTATGGCTTTCTAACCTCAATCAAATTCATTTGTTTACAAATTTTGTTTGAATCACAAGTTTGGTTGCCATCGTTGTTTTTATACCTTCCAATTGGAAGTACATGTAACTAAAACATAAAAATTAATTTTGGAATGTCTTCAAAAAGCAGCGACGATGAAGGTTCCGTTAAGACTCCGTGTAGATGATTGAGAATTTTGGTTTATTATTTTCAAAAAGGAACCATTGTAATTGACCAAGAAGAAAATAATGTAACCCCTCTCAAAATTTGTTGGTTTACGTTTTAGGATGCGTAGAATCCAAAAATGAGATTTAAAAAAGGCGCTCCGCGCCTTGCCAGGAGGCAAGCCCCTGGGACCCCTAGTTACCTGTATTTACATACTTCGAATGAAATTATTGAAACACAGAATGTGCTTTAGCTTAGGCGTTTCACGTAAACCCGTGAAACCCGCATAAATATATAACATTAGAGTTTTTGTCCTTCCGGGAACTTTCTACCTGTGTACGCGAAAAGACTGAAATACCAACTGCGCATGCTCGGATTTTTGCGTCCATGAGTAGAACTACGTGCGTACGGGAAATAGGCTATTCTACGCGTAGGCGTGAAAACTGCTTTCATTGGAATCCCGTCTACGCGTAGTCATCATGACCTGGCACAAAGGTGACCACAGATTTAGAGCATGGGTTCTCCCTCTGACTGCCGCCTAATAACTTTTTCCTTTTAAAGTGAAATCGTTGATAAATATAATTGCACTATTAAATCAAATTCCGTTGATTACGTGAACAAAGTATCTGCCTCGTCCAACAGCCAGATATCCTGTTCGCCTACTTTGGGAGTGAATGCGGTTGTCAATACTTCTCCGATTTTAAAATAGGTAGGTACCTGTTCTTTGTAGGCATCTGCATGAACATTTCGTACTACAGAGTTGTATCTGCCGACAAAGATTCAGGCAACGAGCAGGTTTGTATGTAAATAATACGATTTATATGAAAGCTGTAGTCAGTTCAATAACAAATTGAGCAGGTTGGAAGTAGAATTTGTGCTAGGTACCCACTCAGATCATGGAAACGACGATTAGATAAAGCAGTGAAGGCACTCAAAACGAACTATTCCACGAGGCCTGATTGAGTAGATTTGATGTTGATAGATGAAAAATTGAATAATGAGACAAAAAATAAAAAAAGATGCCGAAATTGCAGCGCTCCCGGACGGTCACCCATCCAAGAACTAACTAAGCCCGACGTTAAATTCGGTGATCAGACGAGAACCGATGTATTCAACGAGATACATGGACGTTGGTGGATACAATTTTTTTTTAGATCGTAGGTCTGCTGATTAAAGCAGAGTAGGCAAATTCTTTATGAGGCCGCCATCTTGTATTCCACCAATTTTGAGATGGTCGGCAAAGATTTTCTCACCCAGAACGGACTAAATTTTCAAAATCTAATCTCAAAACTTCTTCTCGAATTCCTACCTGTTTTCGGGCCTTGCCTAGAAGTAAGGATGCGCTAGTGTCGAAGTCTCGAGAATATCACCTATAGATGCGCAGATTAGCTTAATTTTATGTAAAGATAATAATTAATATGAGTACAAAAAATAGTAAGGGACGTTAAATGACACAGTCTTTATTTGATTAATAATGTAACGTGTTGCAATCGATGATGAGGTCATTACTGCGTTATGGAATGTGTCTTCTGTTAAAGCTACTTAAGAAAACGAGCTGGTCCGAAGTCGTAGAGCTACAGATCTTGAGGCACTCAAGAGGCAGAAAGCCCGCCTTTATCCCACTTTGAAGACAACTAATGACGAACAGTATTTTCTCCCTTGATGAACTTTACGAGGATAATTTCTCCCGTTATTAGCCAAATCTTTTCTTCGGATTATGAATGGGAGGGGAAAAGGGCTCTTGGCATTAAGAGGAGCAATTAGGCTTGTTTAAAAGAAAAGGCCGAGAGATTGCGGGCAGGTCGGGTTTCTACGGGGGGGGGGGGGGGGGGGGGCCATTGTTCGAAGCACCTATAAGAGTTGGATGGACAAAAGAAGGGAAGGCTGGCTGGAAGACTAAACCAGCTGGTGATACGATCCGCTGTGACAACATCGTCTATACAAGGTCTTAACAGTAAATGGGCAAAGAGGCCGATTCGGGCTATTCAGTTTAATTTTGCTTCCTGCTTGAGCAGAAGCCTTGTAATCATAACTTCCAAGTATTCATTACTTCTGAATGCTTCTGACTGATTGTGAGGGGAAGCTCATTGAGCTCATTCAATTAGTACGAAATGAAATTTAATGAAAAAAAGTTCCAGTCATGCAGCATGACCGTATGAGCGAATTTTCGGAAATTATCGTACTATACCTATTATATTACGTTGTTTTGAAAATTAATGACTTTGAGGGAAAATAAATTGTTAACTACCAATTTTATGGCAAAAAAACTCGTTTTAAATAGTATTCTGCGATGCAAAAAGAGATTTTGGATTTTTAACTTTTTTTGCATTTTTGGTCGATTTTTTATATTTTAATGAAATTAAAGTACATTTTCAGCACAATTTTGTACATACATTTTTAGTGTTCTGTTTTGTAGTTAATAGATTTTATTTCAGCAATATTCTGCTAACGAAAAAATAAACTTAACGATTTGTAGCCGTTTATTGCTATTTTAAGAATCGCATGCTCCATTTTGAGGCGGGCCCACTGTATCCTTTCTTCTTTGGCATTTGCTGAGAACAAGACAATAGAGAGTTCCTTAACTATAAGTCAATTGGGTTGAGGTGCTTGGGGATTTTACCATGTGGGGCGAGCCACAGCGTATGCTAACGTGATAGTCAAGAGGGTCGAATTAAAGTTTTATCTTAAAGTGACGCTACTTATCTTCAAGTTACGCTGAACCACCAAGGGGATTTTCCCGCCTATCCCGTATGTTTTAGTTTCCAGCACTTTCTAAGTTTCCTAGTTCTTTTCTTATTCACGAAAAGGTTTTGCAATGGCAGATTTTGAAAATTTATGAACAAGAAAATGAATGTAACGTTCATGAATCATGAATACCAATAAGAAATGAATATCACTGTTATCGGTGTGTAAGGTTACTTTGCTATGGGGAGGAAGAGATGAGATACTCGTAGGTTGGTTCGGGATAAAGCGTCTTATCTTTAGGTGAAATAAATTTGTCTTATTGGATATGAGGTGCCTCCCTGCACACGCGCAGTAGGTAATATTTTCCGTTCATATTAAGGCGCCTCATCTATCGCCCTATCGCTTTAGGAACTCTCTAATAACTTGTAAGATTCTTATTTTTCTAGCTATAGCTGCTAATATGGGCTAGTGCTCGAAATATGGGCCGGTAGCGTATGTTAGAATCACTCTTATAGCCAATATTTCAAGTAAACTAGCCTCCATTTTCAGTGGACACCTCGCCCAACGAATCGATTATTTCCCCTGATTCAAGTTATGAGCTTATACGTCAACTATCAGGGATCACATTTAGATCAAAACCAAGTTAATATCATTCAAACTCGAGTCGCAGTGACTATTTTTCTAGATACCGGTTGAGAACTCGAAAAATTTAATTCACAGTATCCTCTTCTTATGATGAGAGAGACGGTTTAATAGTGACTGTACCCCCTCCTAGACTCATCTTGGTGATAGTAGATGAATTTTGGCCAGTCGCTGTCAGAGTGCAGTGACTGCACCGAGTGAAATCTTGATAGCCCGTATTACATACCTGGCCCATATTTGTACCACTTCCTCTACTATCGATTTGGCGAGGAAATCAAACCTCCAGTAGTTTTGTTTTAAATTATATATATATATATATATAGTTACATATATTTTTTTCTTCTTAAGGTTTAGGCCGCACCTCAACCAGAAGGGTCATTAGCGGCATTGAGCAAGGTGTCCAAAGGGACACTGCAAATTGCACGATTCTAACTAAGGGGAGCCCTGTTGCCATCCTTGACTAAAAAGGAGCGCCGTCACGGACTCCACCGGCACATCGGAAGGGGGAAAAAATGAGGGGTAGAGTGATAACAACCGTTTAGCCCCTCAAGTGTATTAAAAAAAAAAAAAAAAAAAAAAAAAAAAAAAAAAAACCAAAAATAAAATAATACAACTAAGACTAGATGTAAAATAGGCTAATAACTATATACATGTTCCTATATACATTAGCAAAAAGTGAAAAACTAATGTCTATAAAACTATGTCTATATAAATAGATCACAGATCAGATGATACAGTTCGTAGTAGAGCTTAGCGGCTCTCAGGTACAACAGGGAACGGTCCTTGTCTGGTCCGGATAATACATCAACCCACCGAGGGGCCGGATGTTGGACTCGGAGGTCCGCAAGGGCTCGGCAGTCCTCCAGGAAGTGGCGGTTGGACAGATCACCCCCACACCTCCCACACACAACATCTCGAGCTTCTGCTCTACGCAGGTGTCTGTGAGTAAGACGGGTATGGCCAGTGGCCACCCGGTTGACCACTTTTCGGTCCCTTCTTGGAAGTTGGGTTACAAGAAGATCCCACCGGGCACAAGAAATTTAGTTCTATTAATATGATAAGCAGTCATCTACCTAGGAACACCCACTGTGTTATAACTCCAAATAGTAAGCTTGAGTTTTTGCAGTCTAAGCATGGCATTATCGGTCATTAGGTGATGTAGGTACCTAATCACATTTCTCTAGAACCCACCAGATTGAGTGTTTATACAATGCGAAACTGTTTCGGGCAAAGGATCGTAGGTATGTTTCATTGCTTTCCTTTTCAGAGCAGTTGAGCCGCGTAAATTTCAACGGTCTGCGGTCAAGTGTAATCACGCTCACCGGGTTGACCTTTGTCCTTCATTGGGTTTGAAATAGGACGCCACCAGCGGTCGTTATCCCGGTAGGATAGGAAGAGCCCAGCATATCCTGCGGCTTACTCATCAATCTCAGAGTTCATTAGTAAAGGGGGGGCGAGCGCCCCTTCCGCCTCATTCCCTCCGAATCTTCGGCTTCCCCTAATTGGGGTAGTATGAACCCAATCATAATTCGTCGTTGGGCAGCCGCAATCCGCCCTGAAAACAACGAAACCGCCGAAACCTTGACATACATAGGAAGGTACTTTCCTTCGATGCAATGAGAGAAAAGAATGTTCTCACCCAACTCACGATGGGTAAAGTAAAAGCACCAATTGACACTTATCCAAATGTTGACACTTCGATTTTGTTATACCTAATTAAATAATGTTGTACCAAGATTTGAGGTTTGATACAGAACTGAAATTTATTTGTATAATGTAAGCAATGTTTTCTACGGGCCAGGCCACAGTACTTTGATTGTAAGGGTCAGCTGTTCAAAAATCTGTGTGGTGAATTCTGGTAGGGAATGTTATGCTGATCACGAATATATACGGATGTGGGGGTCATAAATAAGCCCTTAATAGGTAAAAGTGAAAAAAAGTCAACCAAACGCGCTATTCACCTTTTTCTCGAAATAATTCTCCAAATTTAATCTTATCAAGTGATCATACATTTTTTTAATTACGATATCAACTACCTGCCTACTAAAAGATCACCAAGAACAACTAATAGAAAAAGACTTTTCTTTCACCAAGCATTCTGCTTTGACGTACTAACCCGTAATATACCTACGAGAGAGGGAAAAAATGCACGATTAGGAAACCTTCATAGAAAATGTATTGAATAAATTATTTCCACCAATGCGTAATTTATATAAATATAAATTTACATGTACCAATACACAAAAGGGTATTGGAACTTTATGAGTAGGTAGTACATGAACAGAAAATGAATAAGGACTATGTAGGTTTTATAAAGAGAAACACTTGCGAGTAGGAGACGGGGAAAGGAAGATCAATCTGATCCGCTACTTTCCAGTCTCGAGCTATCCCCACTAAACGATTCTTGATATAACGATTAACAAAAGCTTGTAAACGTTCATATTTTTTTTCCGTCATATCCATATCCAAATACGAAGCGAAAACCTCAATTAAAGGTACCTGTGGCACTGGAGGCGGTTCCGATGTGCGCTTGCGTGCTCTTTGAGCAGCGAATTGCAGTTCCTCTGCGTTCTTTCGTGACCAAATTTTGTACACGCCTCTTTTTCGTCAATAAACTGCATTTGTGAAAGGGCTTCATGGGTCTTCCACAACTCGATCCTGAACGGGTTTTTGTCGCACCCGAAGGAAAAAATGGTTCAAAAACCGAACTCGGTAGATTCAGCCACTTGATGTGACGTTTTTCAAAAACCGCATTTTTTGGGCCGCACTGTTTCCACGATTTTTGTATTTACTTCGTTAATATCCGATTGAAGACCCGAATCAGACAGCGAGAATGAGAGGATGTTGCCTCTTTTACTTTCCATACTCTTCCCGGACTTCCATTTTCCAAACAGTGTCCGATTTGTAGGAACTCTGGCTGAAAAGATTGAAAAAATCATAGAAATAAAAGTCGCGGCTAGTCGCAGGAAATTCCAACGGGATTGAGTGAAGGAATAGTGTCAAAAAACATGTATCAAATGATCTAACTCCTCTTTTTTCCTCATTTTGAAAAATTCAGTTCCTAAGTTAGAGGTTTAGTCGAAAATTTTTGGGATTATTATGGTAAAGATTTTACGGCGTATTGAGGGAAATTCATACTTGAAAAATTATTGAACCACATAAATATAGCCCATACCTGTGTCGTAACTCGTCATGAACAGCAGAGCGATCTCAGAAGTAGCTCGGACGATTTCTGCATTCGTAATGAACAGGTAGTTCATCGTTAGTGTTTTGGGTGAAATGAGTTGTTGACAGTTGGACCGCGGAACTTGCCCTCTAGTGTTCTGTGCGAGGCTTGTGGAGACGGGAAAACTTTTGAATCGTGCCCACGAACTATCCAAGGATAGATTATAGCACTCGGGTTCAAGAATTTTGACCGATCGTTTTTTCGATTTTTGATACATACTCAAAGTACTGTGCAGGCTAATGAACATATGGAGGCAGGACTTGGATTCCAACACTTCCCCTCAACTCCGTACTTGTCCCCTCCTGGATCCCAGTTCCCGGTGACATTGGTACCCCATTCTGGGTGCACCTGAACATTCATGAAGTAATTCCTGACTTGATGCCTTTTCCATTGCGTCAGAATCTGACAAGTGGCTTGTAACTTTGAACTCGTACATAATTTAAATTTTTGCAAGAATGATATAGTTATTGTTTGCAGTTTCAAGTTGGGCTTTTAGTCTTGGATTTCCAAAATAGTCCAATATCGCGTAAGTTCTTTTACAGTCTTTGTCGTCTTTCGTAGATAGATTGGTATTCAGTTCACCAAGAAATTGTATTCGTTCCTCATATTTTTGAACTTCATCGTCCAAATTATTTGATGTCTCAATTATATAATTTTCTGTTGAATTTTTTGTGCTAATAAGCGACGCAAGTTCTTGGCTTTGCTGGTTGAACATATTTTCAACAACAAAATTTTTCATTCATCTATTATCGCTGAATTTCGTTATGTTTTGTACAATTTGTATCTTAGATTCAGACATACTCAGATCTCTAATTTTCTCTTATTATTTTCCATTTTTTTGATGGTTTCAAGTTCAGCAGCTTCACCCAGTTCCAAGTTCTGACATTTAGTGGTCAATTAAAAAAAAATCACAGATTTATTTGTGAATTTAAGAAAAATGTACAGTTTTTTTTAGATATTTACATTTTTGTGACTTTATTTTAATTTACAGAAAAAGTCGTGAATGTAAATTAATTCAAACTTACAAATAGGTGAAGTATGAATTAATTCACAACATTCACATTCACAAACAAAGAATGATGTGAATTAATTCACAACCTTATTTATAAATAAAAATTTACCCAACTCTGCCAAGTAATTAAAAGGAGTTTTTCAAGTCAATGTTATTCATAATAATAATAATTATTCATAGTGAAATAACGGAACGAGTCAAGTCTGAGATATATTTCATGAAGGCAATCATATTCCTTCGTCTAAAAACTAGTCTCGCTTTTCTTCCACCCGAGAGAGAAAGTGGCCATTTGAGCGACGGGAAAGGTATTATCAGGTAAGAGAAAGAGCTTTCAGCGGGTGTCGGCAGAGCTCGCAATTTCACGGGTCATCCGACACACCCACGCACCTGGGGAAAATCAACTCCTTTCTCGGCTCAGAGGGTGCGGGAGCGACTCTTGTCATTTAAATGACTCCAAAAATCTACATCTTACTTAATACATATATAAAATCCGTTGACAACACAACATAATAATCAACATGTGAATATAACACATTTAACTAAATAAATTTATATTGGAGTGTCAGTTTGTATAAACAACACGTCCCCTCAAACTGGCAACTCCAAGTTCACTTGTGAAAAAATGATGTTTTGCTCCAGGCAACCCTTTTGTCAACACATCAGCAATCATGGATTCGGTTGACAGATAATGAAGGTGCATTGTGTGATATGAACATTGTCTTAGGAATTGATAAGGGATGTTGTTGTGTTTCGTGTCCAAATGCTGTGTCTGATTCTTGGTTAGATAGTTTGCTTCTGGGCTGTTCATTGCATCTGTCACGGATTTGTCCGCAACTTTTTGCATTTATTTGAAAACGATTCTCAATGTCCACATCCTCATCCGCCAATGTACAATTCTGCGGTTGAACTGGCTTATAAAATTTCCGTGGTCTACCAGGATTTCCAGACCGAATGATCCGAGGCCTTCCCCTCCCTCGGCTGGAAACTACTGGCTGCTCATCGTTGGTAGTGGATGTTATCGGGCCAGGTTCTTCATCAGCTGTGTCATATTCATCAGCGTCTTCTAAATTTTGTTGTAGATTATCTCCTTGTCCGTTTCTTGAATTTGTCTTCTTCAGTGGTATTGTAATTGATTTACTTTCAGTTGCTTCTTTCTTCAATTTCGTTTCGAATTCTTCATATTGATTTTCTTTCTGAAATTCATCCAGGAACCTTACATCTCTTGTTTCAGTTATTCTTCTTTCTTCTTCCAAAAATATTCTGTACGCTTTACATCTTTCCGAATAACCAAGAAAAATACACGATTTCCCTCGTAGCTGAAATTTTCCTTTGGTTGGTGATTTATCAAGAGCAACGCCCTTGCAACCAAATGTTCTAAAATGGGTTAGAATAGGGGGTTTACCTGTCCACATTTCAAATGGTGTTTTTCCATCCAAACTTCTTGAAGGACACCTGTTCCGAATGATGGTGGCAGTCCTGACTGGATCAGCATACATCTCGCAGTTTCAACAAGCGACCGGTTTTTTCGTTCTGCTATACCGTTTTGTTCTGGAGTGTGTGTCACAGTCAATCTTCTGCCTATTCCTGCTTTATCTAAAAATTCATCAAATGCTTTATTTTTATATTCGCTTCCATTATCTGATTGTAAAAATTTTATACGACCCCCTTTTTGATTTTCAACTAAATTTTTATATTTTATAAATTCATTTAGAACGTCACTTTTGTTTTTCACAAATCTTACTTCACACCAACGTGTGTGGTCATCAATAAATGTTAAAAAATAATTTGAACCTTTCTTGGATGATGTTCGCATAGGTCCACAAATGTCTGTATGAATGATTTCCAAAATTTTAGAAGTTCTAAAAGATTTTGTTGGAAATGGCTTCTGTGCCATTTTCCCCATGGCACATACTTTGCAGGTAGATAGTTGTCCACTAAATTCAACTCCTAGTGCCCTACGGTGATTTACGATTTCTCTCATACTTCCTTCATTCAGGTGACCTAAACGTTGATGCCATTCTTCGATATTATTAATGTTTCTTTTTTGTGAAATTACACGGCAATTCTCGATACCTCGTTCTTCAACATAATATAAATTATTTTTACGTTTTGCGGTTAGTATTATTCTGCCTTCATCATTTTGAACTACAGCTTCGTTTTTCGTAAATACTACGGCATGCCCTTTATCAGTTATTTTACTCACTGACATGAGGTTTGTACGTAAGTCAGGTACATGTAGTGTATTATTTAGTGTCATAATTTTTACGTTTTCATCTCTAGTTATAGCTATTTTAACTGTACCTTTACCTTGAATTTTTGTCGATTCATTATTTGCGAGGTTTACTTTTCCATCAGAAATGGGTTCTCGAGACGTGAACGCTTCATCCTCGTTGCACATGTGGGAGCTGCATCCACTGTCCAAGCACCATACTCTGGAGTTGGTTTTCAAAGCGAATTCTTCAGTGAATAAGCTGTTGTCCCTTTCTTCTACTTTTCTTGCCTTTGGTCTGTAATAGCAGGAAGATGGTTTATGACCTCGCCTACTACAGTACGGGCAATTTCGGTTATCGATTTGCGGCCTATAAGCAGTCCATTCCCTATTCTGATAGTTTTGTTTTTCGTGGTTTTGTCGTTTTTCTGTATGTAATCTATTTTGATAGTTTTCTTCACCTTTAGAAGAATGTAGTCTATAATTATTATTACCCCTCGCTGTCATTGCCTCTAAATTCCAACTATTATCTATTCTAGCATCCCCTTGTTCTATTATTTTTATTTTCAATATTTCAGGATCTGGCAGTTCATCTCGCGATTCAATGGCGCATCTGAAGTTGTTATAACTATCTGGGAGGCTATAAAGAAGTATTACAGATAACATATCAGGGTGTATTGTGACTTCCATCATTTTTAATTTATCAACTGCGTCAAAAAACTTTGCAAGATGATCCCTAACGTTGCTATCCTCTCTCATTCGATATAAAATCAATTGTTTTAATAAGGTGGCTTTTCTAGCAGGACCTTTGGATTGGTAAATACTTTCTAATTTCAACCATAATTCTCTAGATGTTATACAATCTTTTACTTGTTTAATCTCCGAAGGTGATATTGCTAAAATAATGTCCGCTCGTGCCTTCAAGTCGGTGTCATCCCATTCTTCTGCTGCTTTGATGGTGTCTTGATTTCCTTCAGTGACGACTGGACGTTTTTTTCTTCCATTGACATATCCGAGCACATCATTCTTGACAAGCAGGGCTTCCATTTGGACTTTCCAAGTGTCAAAGTTGTCTTTATTTAGCGTTTCAATTTTTACGCTCATGGTTGGTACTTGATTTATATTTGTACCTATTTATTTTTTACTACTTTTCAGTGGAAGCTCGCTAGGAGCATAACCTCTTGTAAATATGTGTTATTTAGTGAATTTTATTTTAGCAGAGTTAGTTATTTTTATAAGTGAAATTAGAGCACCATCCAACCTTCTAGAAGTAGACCAGTTCACATTCATTTTGCTAATAATTTCTCTAAATCTAAAGTACGGCAGAACATTTACAAGTTCAAGGGATCCCAATTTAATACATCCGAGTTCTACGACAGACGAACACGGGAATTTAGGAAGCATCTCTTGCCCAAGTTGTTTCAAGCAAGAAAAGACGGGAAGCATGCCGTCTTGATTGGAGATGAATTACTGGTTGATGGAAAAAAACTTATCATTCACTATGGACGAAGTACGTTGGAGGATTCTACATCTACTGGGTCAGAAGTGGAGATTAATCTGAATACTCCTCCTCCGTCTCCTCCCAATATTTCCAGAAAACATGTCAAGAAAAAGATGAAAATCTGCAAGAGAAGTAAGGAACATCAACACCGCTTCGGAAATTTTAGCAATGATTCGGGATTATTATTGAAATTTGGCAGTGGAGTGCAGGCATTCTTGATTGTGATCTGTGTTAACTGTGCAGTGCTCATTTATTACACGTGAATTATGTAGGCCTATATAAATAATTATTTGATACATCATAGGTACGTAAAAGTTTAATATTGTTTGTTGAGGCAGAAATGAAGGCAAGATATCATGTGCTATTTTTGGTTTATTATTTTCATTAATAAGCCTATGTGATCGTGTAGCAAAAAATGTTTATAACCCCCCCTCAAACTTTGTCACTTTACGTTTCAAGGTGCGTAGAATCCAAATTTGAAATGTCCGTCCGCCGTTCGCCGTCCGGGCCATAAAAGGCCTAAGAATTGACTTAAAAAACCCGTTCTTTCGCACATAGACTCCATTTGGGGTCTAGTTGGTCCTAACGTTTAACCATCCCGATCGCTTTACTCGCATAGATGCTATGGGCCAAAAACGGGCGAAAAAGTGTCTTTTTCGAGGCTTTGACTGACGAACGCGCGCACGCCTTGTGAGTGGGAGAGGGTGGGCGGGAGAGAGAGTGAGAGGGAGGGCGAGGCGGAGGGAGTGAGAGGGAAGGGAGGGCGAGGGAGTGTGGGGGTGGCGGAGGGAAGAGAGGGGAGGGTGAGGGAGTGAGAGGGAAGGGAGGGCGAGGGAGTGAGAGGGAATGGTGGGGAGAGGGGAGGGGAGGGAAGGCGAGAGAGAGAGTGTGATGAAATTAATTCCAATTAGAAGAGATTGTTTATGAGTATGAAAATACTCATAATTCTATTCTACGCTTTATGATATAAAGCTTCGCTTCCTTCGGGTGTCCCTAGACGGCCCCATTTATTTATTTTTTTTTTTTTCCTCAACTTTACTATAAAGCGCAAAATTATGGGGTCCTGGAGCTGTAATGCAGTGAACGAGTGAACCAAATATTGGAAGCACGATGCCCCGAGTTTCGATACCTAGTAAATATACTATAAGTGAGGCTAAATAATTACGGTCAGTTTTCTACGTAGAAGGTCTGTATGATACAGAAATAAACCTTTGTGTAATAATTTGCAGCGTTTTTAATATGTATTTAAGGAACTCCTTGTAATACCTAAGGGTTATACAATAAAATTGAATTGAATTGAATTGTACATCTTTGTTAACTATGCAAACGACTGCAATAAATAATTATTATTCGAGAAAGGAAAAGGTGTCTGCATATCATTATCTGGTTGCCTTCAAGATTTGGTCCCTCATTTTGAAGGAAGAATTCATTTTGTGAAAGGACGAATTCATTTTGTAAAAGGACGGATTCATTTTGAAAAAGAACGAATTCAATTTGAAAATGCTATATATTATAAAATATATAATGGCGGGAACATTGTGATGACAAGAAGAAAAAAACTGAGTCTCTCGAACTTGAAGAATCCTAGTAAGCCCTCTAATAGCTTCGTATTTTCACAGCTCACTACACTTGGCGGCAGCTCGTCCTTGCGGTAGGACTGGACATCGATTTCGTGGTGCCTTCGGAATAAATGAAAATTGCCGACAGCCACCCACCGTCACGAAGTGAAAACGCTCTCAAGTGAAAAACCAACCGCCTAATTCAAACCACGAGAAGTCAAAAACGTTACTTGAATTGTCAGTTGTAGGTTGTTTCCTTAGAAAAAAAAGAAATTTCGTAACAATGAAACTGACAGGGGACCACCTACACTCTAACCCGCACATTCCTTGAGAATTTCGTCAAAATCGGACAAAAACTGAGGAAATTAGGCTTGTTACTAGGATTTTACATTTGTGCATGCACAAGAGCTGCTGTTTATACGATCGGGTTGAAATTTATGTGGAATGTTTGAATTGTCCTCTCCCAACTGTCCTTCAAATTTGAGCGATATCGGACGACCAGGGCGAGAGAAAATGAAGCGCATGCGCAGAGTGAATTATTTATTTGGGATCAATGAAACAGATAGAGGAATATTTAAACTGTAATCCGCACATCCCCTGAAAATTTCATCAGCACCGAATGAAAACTATGGAAATTAAGCTTGTTACAAGGATTTGCGGACACACGATAGATGGACAGACCGACGGACACGGTGCGTAAGTTGTTTAAATTGGTCTGAACCGTAAAATGCGAATGGAAATTTTGATTTTGGAGCCAAATTTTGGATGATTCCCGGAACTAGCGAAATTCGATATCAGTGACTCTGCCTACCCATCCATCTGTGACAAATCATTGGGCTACTTTTATTTCATTTTATTTCATTAATTATACACGGAAATGTGCAGAATTACAACGTAAATTACATACCGTGAAATATACAATTGAACATAAATTCAGATGATAAACGAAGAAGAACTAAAATTAATTAACTATATTTATATCTTAAAACAAGAGACAGGAAAAAACAACAGAAACATTGGCTATACTGCAAAGAGAAAGAACTTCAATTTAGTGCCCGCTTAAGTGCAACTACTGAATCAGACAATAACTCAAAACTATCGCTCTTTATGCGATTAAATATTTGAGCCCCGCTGATCGGACTGTTGAGGAGGTAATTTGTTGGAGACGTAAATCGAGCTTTTGGAGTAAATGGGGACAATCAATTTTGTTGTGAAATAACTTTAAAAATAAATACACAATCTGCAGTATAACGTCGACTAACCAGGGTGGAAAGATTGCATTATTGAAGAATATCCCTATAGTTAAAATCCAAAAATTCTACACTCTGTTTGAAAGCAACATACAGTGCAAATCGACGTTGTACCCTCTCAATACGCTCAGTAGTATTAGCATAAAACGGAGCCCATACAATAGCGCCATATTCCAGAATGGGCCGCACAAATGCGTTGTATAGGACTACTACAGGACTTATGTCACTAAAGTCCCTCGTATTTCGCTTTAAAAAGAACCCAGAGATTTCATTGCTTTAGCACAAATATTGTCGATGTGAGGCAAGAATGAGCATCAAAAAGCACCCCCAAGTCCTTGATTGACATCACACGACTCAACCTCACACCACTTATGCAATAATCGAAATGCTATGGGGCAAGCGATCTGCTGAACGTGATTGCAGTGCATTTATCAATTTTGAGAAAAACATTATTTCTGTTTCACCATGCATTCAATAAATCTAGGGTTAATTGAATACTGTGAAATCGGATTCGGATTTGACCATTGAATAAATAATCTTCAAGTCATCAGCAACAAGTGAAAAAAGAATATTTTCAGGAATAGTTAAGGATTTGTCGTTGACAAAAATAAGGAAACAAAAAGGACCAGCATGGGAACCCTGCGGAAACCAGGACGTGGTAGCAAATGGATATGAACAAGAAGATTTCAGTTTCACAATTTCGAAGCGATCGGTAAGATAACTGGAGAACCAGTCAAGCATAGCACCCAAAAAAAAAAAAAAAAAAAAAAAAAAAAAAAAAAAAAAAAAAAAAAACGAAAGCTTTCAATTTGCTGATTATTAGCGAGTCTGGCACCTTGTCACAACATTTTGGAGATATATGTATAGACACAGTCTATTTTCAATGTCAAGTTATGAACTTGAAGTAAATTAAGCTAGGGCAAAGCTAGGTAAGATTAGCATGGATATTGGAAATACAAAAGCATCAAGTAGTTCAATATTTTGATATGTCTCATTGCTATGTTATTCATTAAAATTTAATGTGTTATTAATTTAAAAATTAATTGTAAATTAATACAAATGCATTAAGTAATTAATACAAAGGAAATGTCCTATTATGTCTTATATTTTATTCATTAAAAATTTGATACGGCTTAACATAAATTTTAATTACTTAAAATAACTCTTTGTCACAAATTATGTAAATTTAATAAAATTCAGGTGGTCTACTGTGGCTGTGATGGTTATATCAATACACAATATATGACAATACAATTATTATTAGGTATACTATCAATTAATTTTATCCAATTGTACTATCAGTTCTTCGAATGACATCTGCATCCAAATTAGGGCGGGAGGGGGGTCGAAGTTCCGGTTAATGTGCGCTTTTTGGACTTCCCCGCTTCCCCTACCCCTCTAAACGGCCGTTGACAATTCCGGAAAAATACGGGTTTCGTAGGTTTTCCTACGAGGAAGACGACGGCGCGATCGGATCGCGAAAAAAGTATCGGGAAATGCGTAAAAAAAATGCGAGAGTACGGACCCGTTTTCTCGAAAAGTCCGCCGAAAAACTTGGTTTTTTCCTATTAAAATATACCCCATAAAGGTACGTTTTTCGGAACGGTTTTCGCGGGCGAAATACAGCTTTGGGTCCGCCGAATCTGAATCCGAAATCGGATATCGAAAAAAGTGACGGGCAGTCGGTCAAATCGCGAGCGGAAGCGAGAAGAAGCGTTTAACATCAGAAATTAATTTTGCCGTGTTCGCGAGAAGGCTCTACGAAGTCAGGGGTTCGATGAGGCGGGGCTTGCACCTGACGAAAACGGGTTGCGAGCAGGTACACGCACTTACGAATGATGGAAAGTTAACGCAAATGTGGTCGTTACTTCTAGGTTGAAAAGAGATGCGTAAGACGTATTGCTATGCGATGGCAATACAGCGAAAACACATCCCCAACAAATTAGAGTACCTAGGTATATGTTCTAGAGTTCTAGACGATGCGTTTTGCGTTTTCACACTGTTCGTGATTGAAGTCGAAAAAATTGTTGTCCTCCAAAATCAAAATTTCTACTTGCTTTTTACGTTTCAGAGCTTGCTGATCAATTTTGGTTCCCGGTCTGTCTGTGGTAAATCCTTATCACGCCCGAAACTATACCAAGTTTCAGTCCGATTCCGATGAAATTTTTAATGCCATAGAATCAACAGTAGCCTGAGCGCATGCGCGAAAGTAAATTTCTCAAACGTCGATTTCTCCTAATCTGTTGGTCCGATTTCGTTCAAACTCGGTTGATGATTGGTTATATGTTCTAGGAAAATGCCCAATAAATTTCATTGCCATCGGAGTAATTGTAGTCAGTGCGCATGCACTAACGTTAATTTCCTATAACGTTGACTTATCAATCATTTCGACTCGTACTTTGTTCTTCAACCAATTCAATAGGCCCATAATACAATATGTGAGAAAACTATACTGGCCACCCAACTTGGCAGACGATTTTCCTATTACTATTATGACATGTAGTTTCCAACGCAGCGGAAGTTACTAGGTACTTTGCCAATCTTATGAAACCCGAGTCAACTTCATCTCATGCGGAACACTTGCTGGTTCGCTAGTGTATTATCATTAATTCACTTGTAGTCTGAGAAACTACCGTATTCTAGGATATTATTTACTTAGTTTTCATGAAACATAATCAAACACACTTTTATATACAAAGAATTTAAATAACAAAAACGGACCGAAAACTTCAATTTTTACATCTTTTTGGAAATGAGCATATCTACATCAAATGCGGAAAGGAGATCGCCATATTGAATCATGAACCCTTAAATGTCTGAACAGAATGCATGATGTCAGCAGTGAAGTTTTGCTACGGAACGGGATTGGAGTGGTTCGTCTGCCCTTATCTGAGTTTGACTTTCGAGTTGATCGGACACAGGGGCATCGCGCTCAACTACTACTTCAGGTACGAACTATATCACTCGCGACGAAGTTGTGGAAACCCAATTCAAAACGGAAGTTAGTGAAAAAAACGTTGTCTATTCCCACGAAAAATAAAGAGAAATGTTAAATCGATTTCGACGGTTAGGCCATCATCAGTAACAAACAATAACTGAACACACATTAGAAAGGACACTCGAACTAAATTTTCTTGATCTGTCCATGCCTTTGGTAAATGAGAAGCATGATTTTTCTATTTATAGAAAAGATACATATACCGATATAACGAACCATAGTACTTCAAATCATCCTTTAGTCCATAAGCATGCAGCTTTCTATATTATGATCAACCGAGCTCCATCTATTCCTATGATTGAACGAAATTTAACAAAAGAAAAATCCATCATCAAAAACATAGCTGATAGTAATGGCCACGGAGTTGATACCATATCGGATAAGGTTCTTAGGAAAAAGAGTTTCCAATCTGGTTAGGGAAGATGTAACTTTAGAAGGAAAACAATGGATAAGTATACCTTATAATGGAAAAATTTCTGATAAAATAGGCAAAATTCTATCATCGAGGAAATACAAAGTGGGTTTTTAAACTAGAAATAGTCTTAGAGCATTACTTACTTCCGTTAAAGACAAAATAAAAGTAAAAAGATAAAAGTGGGGTCCATAAATTAAAATGTTCTTGCGGCTACAAATATTGCAGTCAAACTGGTATGCAATTCAGGGAAAGAATAGAAGAGCATCAGGAGGATTTCAGGGACAATAAGGGTAGGTCTACATTTGAAAAACATCTTCAGGAATCCAATCATAATTACAATTTTGGTGTGACAGATAGAAGGTTATAGAATTTCTTTATTTTTGTACTAAGAGAGGTAGGTTGAATGTACTTGAAAAATTCGAAATTATCAAAAGTGAAAGATCTGGTAAACGCTTAAATGACATATCCTCAACATATTTCATCACTGATAAGTCCATTTCTATAAAGCTTGGAATTATCCCTTCAAACTGTTGAAACCAGTAATTCTTCCCCTCCTTTCACTTCATTAGCTATACTCCCCCTTCACTTAGCTTGCACTTAATTGGTTGTACCTCCAGCCACCTTTCTTTTCTGTCGACCAATGGGATTCAATCTCCCTTCACCTGTGACTATATAAGCTGTGTCATTTCTAATATGCGTTCAGTTGTTTGTTACTGATGATGGCTATTTATTTTTCGTGCAAATAGACAAAGTTTTTTTCGCTAACTTCCCTTTTTACTACTTCAGCATTTTCACCATCTGCATCATGCTGACTGATCGCTCCGTGGACATCCAACTGCTCACACTTCTGGACCTCGGGATCCCCGATTGGGAATTGACGTTGTACCACGAGTTTGTTCCTTACCACCGCAAGTGCGTCAATTTATACAATTATGTGGGGTTGAGTGTCTCTTGCGAAACGATCGTTCGGTTATGGTGGGCTTTGTGCGAAGTCTTGTGCGGTATCGTGTGCGGCCAGGGCGCTTCAGCTGAGTGCCCACACCTCGAAGTTCTAAACTCGTGTGACCCTTGGCCAGAACAAGAAGAGGACGAAGAACCAATGGATGAGGCTCCCTATGAACCGCTACAACTAATTAAAATATGTCACAAACCAAAAATAAACATTGCAAATGAAAATTAAACAAATCTATGAGAACACAGATTAAAAGAATTTCGAATAGTACAAATTACCTTATCCTTCCGAAAGTATAAAACATAGTTGTACATAGTCGGGATTCGGCCCAAGAAGAAAGAAATAATTACAAAATCTTTGTAATCATTGTAATGACGTTTCGGTCACCATTCTGTGACCATCATCAGCTAGGCTATAGACAACAAAAAATCTGGTAAACTATCATGGTTTGCAAACATATTGCGCTATATTACTAAGCTAAAGCTAATGTTGAGGTTGGTTAAGTAGAAAACAAGGACTTACTTAACAGCTTTGCCCTTAAAGAGGACAGTGTCAAAAACAGGAGTTATTATAAACCTCATAAAATGGCTAGAGCCAACATGCCAAACAATTTCATTTTGGGGAATCTAAAACAACAAGAAAACCAGAACACAAAATATAGAACTATGAAGATAGGGCGTAGCTAGTCCCACCAAAAGAAGTCAACCTAACAAAAGATAATAAACTTAAAGTATTGAGAAACAGTATTTTGGTTAGCAATTATGATGTGGAAAAATAAGATGCATAAGAGAAAACAAAGAGCCAATTGCTAAGCAGAGAGGAAAAATAATAATTGGCATCCATTACTAATTATTATGAATATGATAGAACCAAACAGACAGGGTGGACAATAGAAACCTAGATGGCGCCAAGAAGAAGAAGAAGAAGAAGGGGGGGGCTCCATGTTCGTTTCTATTGTCCACCCTGTCTGTGTGGTTCTCTCCTATTTATACTCGTGATAATTACTAATGGATGCCAAATGTTAAACATCAGTTCGATATATTTTCCCCCTCTGTTTAGCAATTGGTTTTTTTCTCTGATGCTTCTTATTTTTGGCCCTTTAAAATTGCTAAAGAAAATATTGTTTGATTGTACGAACTGATCAGGATGGAGTCAGTCAATTCATTTGACTTTTGTTGTTCAGGAGATACCCCCTTCCAATTTAGATTTCCTAGGGTGAATGGGGAAAATTTAGCTCACATCTGCTCAGGATAGAAGCCGTAATTCTGTTCATCCTTTGATGCCCTATAGAGAAGCTCCATATCAAATTTCACATTCCTAGGGTGAACGGGGGAGAATTTGAATCACTCAGCTGAACAGGACTTGGTCGTAGCCGTTCCGAAACCCTAAGAGGCACTTCATCAGGCAAATGCAGCCCAAGTTTCAAATTTCATCAAAATTGGCTGAAGGGAACTGGTAAAAGTGGGTGGGCAGAAAAAAAAAAAAAAAATGAGGTGAAACAAGAAATAAAAACTGCTCTGTCATGCAGTACGGCTAATAGATCGAATTTTAATGAAAAGTGAACAAAACTGAGGAGACAGCCATGTGAAGAGATCGCAAAGAAAATTTTAGGACACGGAGCCGAACTCGAAAATTTGGTCAATTATGGGCGTTTTTCACGTAGAAATCTATTTTTCTCGCCTATAATGAATCTTAGAGATCTGGGAGTGGTCGCAATCGACTCAGCGCTGAAAAATACTTTGACTGTGACACCCCACATGCCCTATCGTCATGAAAACCGTTTATTAAAGTATTTTTTGCGGCACTAAATTGTAAATTTGAACCCGAAATTCTCGAGCCATCGAGCTGGCCAACTCGACCTGTCTTTTGCCAAAACTGGTTTTTTGAACAATAGGAAAACTGAAAGTTGGGTCTCGTTGCAGTGGTTTATTGAAAGCTTGGCAATACGAGACTAGAATCTCGCTGAATATGAGCACAGAAGATGCTCCAATATTATGTCAAAAATGTTGACATAAATGAAAACAATTACGAAAATTCGTTCATATGGTCATACTGCATGACTGAAACGATTTCCATTGAGGATATCAAAAGATCATTGAAAACATCTAATCAAAATATTGAAGATAGTGTATTTTTCATTTGTGGTATGTACTTGTGCGGTTCGTTAGCCGTTGGTTGACTTCATCAAAGGACCGTCGTTTGGTCGATTAGTGGAAACAGGTAACGGTTGATCCCCCAAAACACAGACATCGTTACACGTTTCGACCTGAAATAACAATAACCGAAGGTTCCGCTCACCGCTTGCTTCGGGAAAATGCAGATGGACAGCCCCGGTATGAAAGAAACGGTGATGTTGGGCCTGGGGAAGCCGAAGCTCAAACATAGCAGCGGCAGCCAAAACGTGAGGCGGACTTTAGGCGGAGCCGACAAAGTTATGGTGATGGAGGAAAACGTTGCGATCCAGAAAGTCACGACGGCGCCATAAAAGAAACGCATCTCACAGGTGACATCCCAGCCGATTCACAAATCCAGAGTGATGCTGGAATCTTGGATCCGAACGAACAGGTTGGCTGATTGATTCGATGAGGTCTCATGATATGGCGATTAACAGCCAATGGAGTGAAGGCGATTCTTCAGACTATATCGCGGAGACTCATGAAAACATTGTGAGTGTGGTTTCAAAGAAGTTGTGTAGTTCGAAACAAAATTATGGTTGTGAAAGGAATACAAAATAATGGTCGTTGCATTGAGATTTGAAGGGGAAGCTACCTGTTCATTTTTACATGGATTCATACTGGATGTGAAACAATTGGATAAATGTAGTATCTCTCACTGGGATATGGGCAAGAAATAAAAGGCCTACCTTCTCTCACTGTTACGGATGTGGTGAATCTATGGATACCACCCATTCACTTACCTGCAAGAAAAGAGGTATGATAGCACAAGACCGTAAAGCTGTCAGAAATGAATGTGCGAGGCTCGCGAGTTTGGCTTGGAGCAGGGTCGGAATTGAGCCAGTAAGGAGGGAGGCAGAGTCAGCTAGCCCAGCACTGATTGCACACATCACGATTCCAGGCCTTTGGGATAGATACAGAGTGGCATACGTAGATTATTTATTTATTTAATCAACAGGCAAAGCCCAATTCAAAAATTATTTTCACAACATGGAAAATCTGGGCAGGGATTTGGGTATGGAAGATGCATGGCATTGTTTGCTCTAGATCTGAC
Source organism: Adelphocoris suturalis (assembly GCA_030762985.1). NCBI lineage: Eukaryota > Metazoa > Arthropoda > Insecta > Hemiptera > Miridae > Adelphocoris > Adelphocoris suturalis. The sequence goes on from CM061043.1 coordinate 54,419,541, forward strand.
TTTACTAGATATGTACACAGTTGTGACAATAAAGGTTATCTTAATAAAATTTAATAAAATACATATACTTACATTCAAACCGTTTCACGGATTATAATGTAAATTCTTTGCAAAAAAAAAAACAAAATTAATACTAAGGCCATTGGTAAAGACTCGTACCAGTAAATGTTGTTCAATTTCCTTACGGTATCCGAGAAGAACTCGACATTAATGATAAATTTAACAACTTCGTTAACTCTAAATGGCCACGAGCGGTGCGAATCTTTACTGATGGGTCAAAGTTTAGGAATTCAGTTGGATGTGCTTTCTTCGATGCATCCAACAATCACCACGAACAGTATAGTTTACCGCAGATGACCTCCAGCTTTAATGCAGAAGTGATCGCGATAGTCAGAGCGATCGAATATGTTGTAAGCTCCGGGATGAATGATTATATTTACCTTGTATGTACCCTCTCTCTTAGTACACTACAGTTACTAACAACATGCAACATCCAGAGAGTTGAAAATGGTATCATAGCCCAGTTGCTCCAACTTTCGAGGTGCTGTATCGGAACGGAGATTGAAGTGCACTTCATCTAGGTGAAGGCACATGCAGGCTTAGATAGATAGATAGATTTTATTGTATGTCATCCTTGTGGGATAATACATTGTCAATAATTATAAATATTAGTTACATAATATATACATATTTTAAAAAAATTCTAAAAACGCATGTACAAAAATTCATCAACTGTATAAATGGGATTGTCTCTAATTTTTCTCGTGATTTCTCTTCTAAATTGACGGGTTGGTATATTCTTCAGCTTGATTGGCAGTTGGTTGTAGAGTTTGGCACCCAAAAATGATATGTTAGTTCTCTGAGCTGCTGCAGTACGGACTCTGGTCAAGGCGAGATGATCCTGAGAGCGAGTGTTGTGATCATGCGCCGAGCGATCAAACTTCTCGATGTTGGTGATGACAAAGCATAGCAGCTCAATCACGTACATCCCCAAAACTGTGACGACTCCCAGCTCCTTGAATAAAGGTCGGCAGGATGTTCGGGAACTCACTCCACATATGGCTCTCAACGCTGCTTTTTGTTTTTTGAGGACAAGGTACACAGAAGGAGAGTTGCCCCACACTAATATGCCATACGCCATATGAGATGCAAAATGAGCATAGTTTACACTCAATAGAACATTCCGCGAAACGCAGGAAAACAGCTTTCTCAACAGGTATGTACCACTTGCTAATTTTTTTGTAACGGCTTCAATATGGGGAGTCCAGTTCAAATTATGACGGACCTCCAAACCCAGGAGGTTGAGAGAGTTTTGATGGCTATGTTCAGAATGTGTGACTCTAGAACCCAGTTGAAGATGTAATATTTTGGTTTTTGAAGAATTCAAAACAAGTTTGTTGGCAGAACACCATCTTTCCATAATGTTGCAAGCAGAACATATCGAAAAGTCCAAATCAATCCTGTGTTTAGCCCGTATGACCAGCGACGTATCATCAGCGTACTGGAAAACACTCACACGTTCATGCTTCAGGGATGCGGATAAGTCATTTATAAATATGTTGAAGAACAGGGGGCCAACAATTGACCCCTGCCTTACTCCAACATGAAGTGCTAGGGGGGACGACATGACACCCGAAAATTCAACCATCTGCTGCCAACCAGACAAATAACCTTCAATTAATGTCAGAGTTGTAGAATTCACGCCATAATATTTGAGCTTTTTCACCAATATGTTGCTGTCAACACAGTCGAATGCACGCGTAAGATCAAAAGCAATTAGTGCCACCTGATCACCATTGTCAAGGCCCTCGAGAGCGCAACGAGTGATAGCAGTCAGGGCAAGTGAAGAAGAGAGCTGCCTGCGGAATCCATACTGGGATTGAGAGAACAGAGAACTTTCCTCGAAGTAAGCACAGAGTTGTTGATGTAATAAGGACTCGCAAATCTTACCGACACTCGTGATAATGGAAACAGGTCTAGATGTATCGTAGTCGAAGACTTTACCCTTTTTAGGGATGGGTACGACTCGAGCGAACTTTAATGAGTCAGGAAATATACCCTGAGAAAAACACCTATTGAATAAGAACGACAATGGTTCAGCCAGTTCAGCAGCAGCAGCGGACAACATCCTCATAGAGGGACTCATCCTGTAATCTAACGTTGATGTTCTGTTGAGGCTGATTATTGTTTTGAACACATCTTCCACGCTTGTGGGCAAATGAACAAGCAGATCAGTTGGGAAAGGAGGGTGCGGAAAATGGACCTCCACTCAATTGTCCCATTATGGCTGAGGACTTCAACCCCCAGATAAACAATCAGCACAGAGAAAAATGGAAGGATGCGTTTGCTGGCTCTACAAATACCTTATTTTATAAGATGCTACAACCCAACCTGCCTCAAGCCAATGGTTTTATGGGAGGGGTATTGAAGAACGTTTGGGACGAGTGATTTTCCGCTTGAGAATCAACTGTGGGGTATGTGACAGTAATTTACATCGCATCAATCAAAGTGAAACTGCTCAATGCCAAACTTGTGGAGCACCTAACGGATCACTTGAGCACGTAATCACGGAGTGTCCAGAGTACGATATTCCGAGAACAGTGTTTTTCAGAGACGTTATGAGAAAGACAGACATTACTTTAAATTATCGTTCAATTTTATCGGCAAAGAATATGTATGTTTATAACGAGCTGCTTAAATTCATTGATGTTTGTCATATTACAATTTTAATAATTATTAAATACCACTTATGGCTGTATGCAAACATGTAATCCCAGTTTAAAAAAAAAAAAAAAAAAAAAAAAAAAGCCCATTGGACGACATTAGTGGCCCTGCTGAGATCGTACACGGTAGTAGTGCAGACATTGAGGGCATTGATATGAGACAAACCTAAAATGATGTACCTGCTGATCTCATATTTATATCTACAGCGTTCACATGTATATATGTACGAACCGGTTACACTGATTGTAATATAAATCTTGAAGGTCACAGGCTTTCACATTCGGAATATACCCACTCCACTTTCTATTATCAAGCTTTTTACGTTGCATGGATGCTTAAATCGTACTAGAAACCACGAATAACAACTTCCATCCCTCAGTCGTTCCACACACGAAATAACATCAACACCCAAATAGTTACAAAACATCCACCAATCTTCAAGTACATCCTGACATCATCGAAAACAACATCCAGTAATCAAACCTGAAACGAATGATGCCTGAAAGTCTGGTAATTTTCCAACTATGGGATTATTTTTCGGCGCTGCTCTGTTCTGGGCGTTATCCAAACATCTCAACGTGGCGTTGCGGATCTCCCCTCAGCTGACGTTCACCTTGACTCTCCGAATATGCTGGTTGACTTACTGTATAAACTTGTCCAATGAAAATATATCTCTCCGTTTCATACCCAACGTCAATATTTCTGTTTATCCTACTCCTGTTGTTTCCTTGTTCTACGCGAACATTCCCTTCAGAGCGCCTCCGTTCCACGTTGTTCTTTTCGGGGGATACGGCTGCAATCTGAAGCCGATTTTGAATTCCTTCCTGTGCTCGCTCGACGATTGGTTGAAAACTTTCGGAGTCCGCAGTTTTTTGGGGAACTACATCGCTCAAAGCAGCGGGAATTGGAACTCCTTTCGATCGTCCTTCTAAACTTGATTCGTCCTGGACATCACAAAATGCAAACATCGGCTCGACATCCATGGAATCACTACAGCCAATCAATGGCAATACAATAAAAACACACATAAGATTATTTAGAAAATCTTTTTGGTACCTACCTTTTTAAGCTGGTGACAGGAGCAGTTAAGTTACTGAATCTTTTAGCAAATTTTTGTAGAAAATTAAGCTATTTCAATGGTTCCAAACATGTTTAAATCAAAATTTCCGAAAATAGTTTTCATTGAAATCCGTCCTGAGGTATTCTGATACGAATCCTAGAGTTTAACAATTATTCGATAGTTTTGTGATTTTTCATAACGATTTTTTGAGTTTACGCCAATTATATTATATGTAGGTATATATATATATATACTATCCGCTTCGCTCGCAGGGTGTGGCTGTATACTTTCGATGGTATTTTACAATGTACATTTAGGTGTATTACAATTGAAACATGTAGGGGATTTTACTCGCTTCGCTCGCAAACGGTAGATCCCTAAGAGTATGTTTAACGTGTGTAGGGGATGTTGCTTGTGTACGGAATCGAAACCCCCTAGTCGTGGACTTTCGTTCGAGCCCACACACGGATTTTCGAGCTTTTCTACCCCCCACCCCTCACAACCACCCCTTACTGAGCAGGGGTTGCGCAATTTAGATGTGTCCTATATTTTGCGCCGGAAGTGGCTGGTCATATTAAAAAAAGAATCGCGCATATTGGTTAATCCGTTCAAAAGTTATGGAGGTACATACGAGATACAGACACTTTACTTAATTAATATAAAGAAGAAGATATGTATATATATATATATATATATATATATATATATATATATATATATATATATATATATATTGCTAATAAAAAAAGTCAAAAACAACCATACATTACATCCCGCTACTTTCCTTCCAATCTCATAAAACGTTTTTCGGCAGTTAGTTCCCGGCTAAAGCATATTCATGCTAAAAGTTTATTAACGAATAATTAGAACATTAAAAAATCTATGCAGAAATTTATGCTGACGGATGTATTCAAATTTCAATAATATTTGCCAAAAAACAGATGAAAGCTAAAAATCCAAAATCTCTTTTGAATCGCAGAACACTATTTGGAACGTGTTTTCAGAACTTAGATGACCATTTCTTTTCACTCAAAATCCTCAATTTTTAAAACAACGTAACATAATATAGTACGATAATTTACAAAACTTCGCTCATAGGATCATGCTGCATGAATGGAACTTTTTCATTCCGAGTCTGTCTATTTGTGTCAACCCCGTGTAAAACATATACCAAATTTTAGTCCAATTTATAATAAATTGTTGGAGATTGTGTGGGTTGGCTTCTAGACGGTCCCCTATGAATTTCCTTTTTGTCGGATCAACACTATAGCGTGAGTAATTTCCTATATCAATGACATCATTTCTTACATCAAATTTCGTACATAATTTATCGACCCGATCTCTACTTTCTACCACCAAAATTTTCTAGTACCAAAATATTAACTTTACGTAATGATTTGCAGCTGTTTTGTGAAAGACCATAGTGAATAGTCAAGTTTTAATAAAACAGTAGTACAAGGTGATGTTAAGCATTTATGCCTGGTGAACGCGGTGGGGAAATAATGCTAGATTCTACACTAATCCTCCAATCAGGGATACTTTTCTGCGAAGGCCTGGGATGTGGTTTCTTTACCATTTTTTTATTCAATGGACCTAAATCCGGTTGATACAAACGATCAAAGTTTAGGTCCACGACCGCCCTTGGAAACGCTCCATTATCTAATTCGACGAAATCAGCGACGACTACATTCGGGTGATTGAATTTCTGTTGAGAAACTAAAAACGTCATAATTTCAGGCAAAGCAAATTGAGCGTATTTTCTTCGAAAGTGCATGAACGGCCATCTTACCATTCGTAGGTCCGGTTCTAGGACTGTTTGAATGACCAAACACCAATTCGTTGATGAGGAATCTTTGACGTGGTTAGCTACTGAGCTGGTCATCTCTAGTGGATCAGTATGTTTGGAATAGACGACTGGAAAACGGCAGCCGTGGAAAAAATTAGCCTCTGTACACATATCGTTTCTATACACGATAATCACTTGGTACCTCACCATGTTCATCCATTCTACAGTCACGTCTGTGATTGATGTTTCTGGGCACAATCTTCTGCCGAACAACCCGTGCAGGAAATATATCAACTCCAAGTGTTGTTCTCTGCAAACGAAATTGAGAAAATGCTGGAAATCCAATATGACGATCTCGGAAGGGTGATCATTGAGGAACGTGTCAATGTCTTGGAGTGCGTGGTGGAGGAGTTCTGCTTTCATAAAATGAACGCACCAAAACTCGCGTTTGATCGGATCGTATTGAACTCTGAGGTCGAAATAGCGCACGCCCAGTTCCAACTGTTTCATGATGCTGATTTTCTGGCAAGCGCTCAATCTGGACAATATGAACCTGGAAACGAACGAGAAGCGTGTTATCGCGTCGTCGCAGTCCAGAGCCATTTTGGATTTTCGGTTGATCCGATGGGTCAGGCCGTTGTGGGACCCTGGGATGGACAGCCTGTTGATCGGAATTCTCCTCAGGGTTGCTGGCAAGTCCGTGATCCAAGTTTTCAGGTTATGAGGACGGTATTCGTAATCATCATCGTCTCTGCAATGCAGGAGTGGGTGTCGAAATGTGTGCATCCGAAATGGATAGATTCTTCAACATGCCATTTGAAGCATATTACGTTAAAACTACAGAATCAATCAGAAGTTGAACAAAGACTTGCAGATATCCATATATTAATTTCCTAGGATGCAGTTTTCCACAGCTTGAATGCAAAATCTCTACTAACGCGTTAAACTAGCACTTTGATATATTTCATTTTGTATCCAATGATGTTCAGTTTCTTAGCAAACTGAATCAAGGCAAGATAGTTATAAACAAAGATACCCATTAAATTTATTGAAGTTACTAAGTAATGATGCGATATGTAGAAATCGTAAGGCATCTTGGAAGACCAAAAACCTTCTTCAGAAGATCTTTTGGATCGATATAGATATGAAATGATTATGATATATTAGTATGAGTAATGTTCCATCCTTCAGCTAGCTGGACATCTTCTTTAGTACATAATTATCAAAAAATCTATAATAGTACATTTAATTAGTAGCGTGCGTAACTTACTAACTTCGACTAGAAGAGCCAATGGTACATGCTTAAGTAATATGGCATATTACTTAGGATGTACCATTGGCTCTCATTAAAACGTCTGCCAAGTTGGGTGTGGCACATAGCTTTCTCGTTTACGCATCATGAATGTATAGATCAAAGAAAAGTTTTAAATGATCTGGCAAAATTCCAGAGTGGAAAAGTGTAAATCAAGAAGTAGCGTGAAACGTCATAATGGGTCAATTAAGAAGCGAAAAAATAATAATGTAAATTTATGTTCGCGCATGCGCAGAATGAACTGATGAGTTAAGAACAATGAAATAGGTACGATACCATCTACAACCCGACCCGCGCATTCACTGACAATGGAAATTAGGGTCGTTACAAAGATTTCACATTGGCACATGCGCAGTAGCTATTAATGATACAATCATGTTATACTTGTTATGGGATGATCAAATCGTCATCCCCCAACTACCTATCATCCAAATTTGAGCGAGATTGAACGACTAGGGCGTGAGAGAATGATGCTTGGTAGAATTTACGTTCCTGAACAATACGGTGCAGGAATGATTGGTGGTCATCCCTCTTCTCAATCGAGTTAATGCCTTCTAAAACTGTTTTGGTAGGCCAACGAAGGATGGATGGGAGTGTCAGGGTGTTGGTGATGTTGCAGGGAACAAGGTAGTGTAGCGTCGGCCAGAAGGATAAGTAGAGTGCCATTCTTGCCATCTAAGGAGACACTGAGCTTCAAACATGCGACGTAGATCGGAGGGTGGGTATATGGTCCAATTATCTGGTGGGTTCTGTTGAGTTGTTGCAGTTTTTGCTGCCCTGTCTGCTTTCTCGTTGCCTACCAGACTGTTGTGTGCTTTTATCCAGCAGAGTAGCGTGGTCATTCCAGCCTGTCGCACGTGCCATACGGTTTACAAAATATTACCTTCAGTAGCGTTGATATTGGAAGAGAGATTAGTGAGCGACATTTTGGTTAAAGCACTCATGCTATCGGTCAATATTAGTTCCTTTGAATAGTGTTGTGTGTTCTGTTTAGCATACTCCAGGGCTTTTAGGATTGCAATAAGCTCAGCTGTACATATATTGAGGCCTGTTGCCACAGTTTAATCATTCGAGTGTGGTCATTGGAGGCATCAAAGAAGGCACAGCCTACCTTCTGCTTCCTATGCTTCCGCTACCTATAGGTAGACTTAGGAGCAAAATAACATCTCCTTACCTTAACTAGCTGTCACTTCTCGTTGGGGTAGTGAAAGTGAAAAATTCGACCAAGTTGGGTGGGTAGTCTAGCTTACTCACTTACTTTGACTGATACCTAGGCGTTCAGTATTAGTTGAAGATTAGATAATCTATCGTGTAAACCCAGAATCTGCCCACAAACCTCACCTAATGCAGAATGAACGTTTGTATAATTTTTGCGAATTTTCGTAAAAGATTAAACTATCGCAATGGCTGCAGAAAATTAAAAATTTCGAACATTTTCGGCATCAAAATCCGTTTTGAGGCATTCTGAAACAAAACCGAGAATTTAACGCTTTTTCAAACGTGTATGTGCCATTCCAGATGATAATTCTCCGTAGGCTTTAGATAAAAATTCCGTTCTTGCCCCAAAAAATCAAGCTTCCCAAATGAAATGATGAGTTTGTTGGCCAGCACTTTTTGTGCACATTAATTTGCTGAAATGTCAAGGAGTGTGCTAAACAAAATCACTAAAAATTGCTAAAAACGGTTGAAATGCATTGAATTTATATTTTTAGCAGAATTGTAGTCAACTGCAGTTTATCAGCAATGGATTAGAAGATTAAAAGATTGATTCATATGTTGGTAAATGTTCCTAAATTTCATTAATATTTTCTGACAAATCGATTAAAAAAGCCAATAAATGGCCGAAAATCCATGGAATGTTTTGATTGTAGAGTAGTATTTAGAACGAGTTTATTAGCTTCCAGTTTGGTGGGTAACAATTTATTTGCCCACAAAGTGGTAAAAATTCAAAATAATGTAACATAATATAAACTATAATCTACGAAAATCCGCTCATAAGATCATGCTGCACGACTGGAACTTTTATTATTTGCACATCTTAATTGGAAATAATTCAAATCCAAGCTAAAACGTACAGATTTATTGAGGTATTGGGCTCAACCATAGCTTTTATGTGGGTATTCATGGCAATGAGTGTGTAGATGCCCTTGCAAGGAGAGTCATTGATGACAACTCCATTGATATGTTACCTATACGCATAGAGGACCAAATCTCCTTCCATGCAACATAAAGCCAATTCCATCTGGCATGAGCAATGGCAGGGTGATGTCACTAGTCTGCGTGGTGTCCTTCAGTACTTGAGCCCGGTGGGCCCTTTCGTAACCCAACTTCCTAGGAGGGATCGAATAGTAGACAACCGGGTTACCACTGGCCATAGCCGTCTTACTCACAGACACCTGCTTAGTGCGGAAGCTCGAGATGTTGTGTGTGGGAGGTCTGGGGGTGATCTGTCCATCCGCCACTTTCTGGAGGACTGCCCAGCCCATGTGGACCTCCGAGTCCAGCATCAGCCCCCTCAGTGGGTTGACGTTTTATCCGGACCAGACAAGGTCCGATCCCTGTTGTTGTACCTGAGAGCCGCTGAGCTCTACAACGAACTGTTATATCTGATCAGTGATATATTTATATACATTTAGTCGTAGTTTTATTTAATTTCGCTGATTGTATATAGTAGCATGTATATAGTTATTAGCCTATTTTACTTCTAGCCTTAGTTGTATTACTTTATTTTTGGGGTTTTTTTAATCCACTTTGGGGGCTAAGCAGTGGTCGTCACAGTTCCCCTCGTTTTTGTTCCACCTCCGACTTGCCAGTGGAGTTCGTGATGGCGTTCGTTTTTAGTCAAGGATGGCAACATGGCTCCCCTTAGGATCGCGCTACTTCCCTTTAGACACCTTGCTCAATGTCGCTAATGACCCTTCTGGTTGGGGAGCGGCTTAAACCTTAATAAAAAAAAAATAAATTATTGAGATAAAGGTTATGTATCTAGTTTACTGTTGGTGTACTATGTTTGTTGTTGATTTATGGTGTATCCGAACATGCTGGAGCCTCAATCATCGGCTGCTCTTCATTGTTCAGCAAAGCTTGACAAGAACTGCTGACTTCGTGTCTCCTTCTCTCAACTGACGATAAACAGGTGGACAAGAAATTGCACCAAGTGGCCCATAAACTACGCGGAGAATCGAGCGACAGGCCGTGAGACAACCCCAGAAAAACGTAAAAGTCGACGCACTTGCGGCGGTAAGGAACCAGTTCCAAAAACGTGGATAACTCCAATCCGGGAAAACTCAACTCTAGAAACGAAAGCAGCTCGAGGCTGAAGGAGCAGTCAAACAGCGTCAGAGATATCACGAACCAGCCGTACGTATAGTTGAGCGCGATTCCTTTGCTCTCCGACACCTCCAATCTCAGGCTTAAAGATGGGCAAAATATCCACTCCAATCCCAACCCGTAGCAGAACTGTACAGCAGACATAATTCATTCTTTGCAATCTATCAATCGCTCGCCATTGCAGGATCTCCTCGTGTTGCATTGAGTAGATAAGATTCAGCTCATGGAGACGTGTTTGGTGCGAAGATGAGTGTTTTTTTGATTTCTTGAAACCATCTTTCACCGGTGTCGATTCGCTGATAATGTTTCATGGAGATCTGGGGTAGCATGGCTACTATATCAACTATCATGGAATAAGAAAAATATTGCACTTTGAGTAGACAATGGGGGCAGGCCGATTGTAATTCTTAATTGGTATTTTCGCAAAATTGAGAGCCTTTGTAGATACGAAATGTCTGGTGATGGTGTATAACGCGTTTGTTAGTTATATTTTATTGTATTGTCTTCCAACGAGGAGTGGAGGGTATGCCTCCGTTTATACCCGTAATTGGATCTCAAAAATCAATTATCCGCATCATAAATAATTCCAATTACCTAACACATCCACTGCTCTTATTCAGACGGTTAAAGACTCTTTCTTTCCCAAAGTTGATGGAAATAGCTTGTTTAAAACAATTGTTAATGGAGAATGCAATAATATATCCACCTGCCCATTCGCTGAATACAAGGTCAAAGGAAACCTATATAGTCAATTTACCATCACATCGAACAACTCTTGCGCAGTTGCACTATAGATATTAGGGTGCCCACTATTTTGAGAAAGGTGGAATTTTGATGACCTCCACCCTAAATTTGAGTTAAAATGTCAAAAAATGACCCCTGAATTTTTTCAGATTTTTTACATAACAAAAACCTTTACCTTTGGTTTTTGAAATACGCTTTTTTTAACAATATCAGACTTTTGAATATAACTTTTTCAAACCTCTTTGTGCAATTGTGAAACTTCGTATACTTACGTTTTCGGGGTCGCTGAACTCGAATATGCAGTCGAAACAAGTCTACAGTAACTACTTTTGACAGTTTAGAATCTCAAAATCATGTCAAACAATGACAATTTTCCAAAATTCATTGTAAAATTATTAAAATTCGTATTTTTGACAGAATTTTGTTTTTTGGCAGTAAATTCGAGTTCAGCGACTCCAAAAACATTATAGGTACCAATTTTCATAATTTTATAATGAATTTTGAAAAATTGTCATTTTTCGACATGATTTTGAGATTTTAAACTGTCAAAAGTTGTTACTGTCGACTTGTTTTGACTACATATTCGGGTTCAGAGTTCCCAAAAACATAAGTATACGAAGTTTCACAATTTTACAAACAAGTATGTAAAAGTTATGTTCAAAAGTCTGATATTGGCAGAAAAACCGAATTTCAAAAACCAAACTCGTGCTACGGGCGTAGGTTTTTGCTATGCAAAAAATTTGGCAAAATTCAGAGGTCATTTTTTTGACATTTTAAACCAAATTTCTCAAAATAGCGGGCACTCTAGTGTCCAGGGCTTCATTTCCCAACTCGAGCTATTCCAGCTCATATGGGAAATTAAATTTTCTAGCATTATTTGAGTGTTTTATTTAGTGTACCAACTATTGTTTCGTTATACTACAATGTGTGTAAATTTTCATTTTTTATTTTTGTAATTTGTCATGAAATGAATAAATTTAAAAACTAAATAAATTCGTTGTTAAATTAATGAATTCGTTGTTGGTTTTGTTGCAGGGATGCAAGAGTTGGAGGCTGAATTCGATGCTGGCCTTCGACGACTGGGAGAAAATGGACTCGACTTGGGTCGAGAAATCGAAGAAGAGCTGAGCACAGGGCGAGGGGCGCGAGCAGGACGAGCGAGCGGCGAGCAGCGGCGAGCGAGCGTCGAGCAGCGGCGGGCGAACGCCAGCGAGCGGCCCCTGAGCCTCGGATGCGTCCCCTCGACGAGCGTCGGTGGAGGGGAGCGCCGTCCGCGCTCCTGGGGCCCGACGCCCGGGGACGCCCTCTCGTGGCTCCTCTGGCAGCCGTACGACGTTCAGTCCCAGTCGGGCGGCCATGACGTAGACATGTCGACGCAGTGCAATGTTAGTGTCGTGCCCGTGAGTTGTGGTGGTGATCAGCAGCAGAGTGGTAATCAGCAGCAGCAAAGTGGGAGCCAGCAGCGGACTTTCATCTCGACGGAGGCGCAGACGGAGGACCTGCCGCTGCCGCCGCGAAGCAACAGGCGCCGCCGCCACCGCCTCCCGGATCTCCTGGATTCTCACCTACCGCCGCCCTACACCTCACCTCAGCCTCTTCCGCTCCCGTTCCACATCGTTCCATCACGTAGAAGGTAAATCAAAACATCAACCCTTCCATTCATATTAGGTACATACTGTAGGTTTACCATCCCTATATGCATTATAGTCTTGAATAATTAAGTTGTTACCTATGTAGTTAGCTTCCCTAGTAACGCATTGGTTGTACGTGAAAATCAATAGATGTTAATGATTATTAAATGATAAAATCAATTGCTATTCGTTAGTCTCGCTAAAACTCGAGAACGGCTGGACCGATTTGGATAATTTTGGTCTTAATTATTTATGGAAGTCCAGAGAAGGTTTAAAATTTCAAACTTGTCCCATAGGGCGTGTTTTAGGGGAGGAGGGGGGAATGGGGTATTTTTGTCATCACTGAACAGATTCGAGGATTTGATTGTCGAGTATGTTTGGATTACTCTAATTCAAGTCAAAGACTACTTTTTGCAAATTTTTGTAATCTAACCCACAATGGAGGGGGAGTTAAAGCGTTTCGAACGTCACTGAACCAACTGGGCATCTGAGTTGTCGTATATGTTTGGAGTATTCTAACTTAAATCACAGGCTACTTGAAAATTTTCAAATCTAACCCACAGAAGGGGGTGTTTTAGGTGAACGGAGGGTTGGTGGGGAGAAATGGGGTACCATTGTCATGACTGAACGAACTGGGGATTTGATTGTCGAATATGTTTGGATTAGTCTAATTACAGTCAAAGACTACTTTTTTCAAATTTTTGAAATCTGACCCAGCGATGAGGGGAGGGGGGAGGATTTTAAAGCGTTTTGAACGTCACTGAACCAACTGGGTATCTGAGTGGGCGAATCTATCAGAATTACTTTAACTTGGGTCACAGGCAATTTGATAATGGTCAAGTTAACCTGTGCAACGCACGGGGGAACCAGCCAGTATTATATATATTTATAATATATTGAGTTCTCGACCACTTTTTCTTAAAACAAGGTATTAAGGTCAATAAATCAGGTTTTTTCCTTACGCCGACGTTTCGTCCAATTTATTAGACATCTTCAGATTTTGAAACAATACAATAATTGGTATCAACTAGGAGGTAGGTATATCACTAGGGCCTTAATCTAATCAGCAACATAATTGCAATGGCAAAAAGAGGTTGATTCATTTGATTAAATTTTTTTTTTTTTTACATACCTGAGGGATGTTTTGGTACTATTTCATTCTAGTATTAGTTTATCATGTTGTAGTATTGAGTTAGTTAATAATGTGTGCAAAACTATAAAAATATGGCAACAAACAATTTGCTGAGGGCAGGATTCTTATTTTACTATCAGTAAACTTATCACTAACTGTTTATGGTATCACATGGAGCTCACCCTAACTTTCCTTCTCTAATATACATTTTCTTAATAACAAAGACCCTAGTGATATACCTACCTCCTAGTTGATACCTGTTGTATTGTTTGTAGCCCTGAAGATGTCTAATAAATTGGACGAAACGTCGGCGTAAGGAAAAAACCTGATTTATTGACCAACCCTCGAGAACCTTAACACCTTGTTATATATATATTCGGATTTGGGTTCTTGAGGGTTGGTCTATAGATTGAACAAATCAACTAGGCCGACGTTTTGATTAATTTGTATATATTATCTTCTTCAGTGCTTGTTATATAGGAAAAACTACCTTAGTTGGCTACGATTGACAACTCTGTACCTATCAACTGCAAGTGGAGACTCATGGACATTAATGACTTATGATTTGTACAATATTATGCGCATATAGGTAGGTAGGTAATTAGCACCCTTATTTGTTATAATATGAAAAACTTAAGATATTTGAGATATTTAAGATATTTCCGGATTTAGGTGAAAGAGATGATCCATATTCTCAAAACACCCAATACCTGCAACAAATGAGCTGATACTGCTAACGAGTCGTTGCTATGCCAACCTTATTAAAATAACTTCTAAAAATCAGCAAGCGCTGTCCATAGATCAATAGAGGTAATATATTATATATTGACTTGATGTTTTTAGAAAAATGCTTGTACTAGGTACTATAAGACGATAATAATTCATTCATCCTGTTTAGCAACCATGCACAGCATACTGAAGTGACAACAACGACTTAATCACTATCTCATTAAGCCAATCATTCTCTCTCAATCATTCTCATCTATCAAATTTCGTTTAACTTTATAAGCAGAACCGAAGATTTATCTCTATTATATTATAAGTTCATTAGTTAGTAAGAAGTTAGTATGTAGTGAGTTTAATAGCTAAAGTTATCCTGTACCTACTGAAGAACGGATGCTATGTAGCCAACATGCAATAATAATGCAATCATCATCTAAGTTAACCTTTTCAAATATCTTAAGTTTTTCATAATATAACAAATAAGGGTGTAAATTACCTACCTTTCTATATGCGTATAATATTGTTCAAATCATAAGTCATTAATGTCCATGAGTCTCCACTTGCAGTTGATAGGTACCTACATGAGTTGTCAAGTGCAAAATAATAATAATAATAAATGAAATAAAAAATGAAGAAAAAATAAATGAATGAAAAATTCGCCCATCGGTAATCTTGAAGAAAATTACATTTTGCGTCGGATGGGACCATTGCCAGCTCTGTAGTTGCGAAACTAAGAGTAGCATAGGAGTAAAACTTCATTAAGCCGTACTTTCACCTTTATCTGAATAAATTTAAGAATAAACTTAAATATCTTATTTAATAGGAAATTTCCCGCTGACCAAGAACATACTACATGTTAAGGGAATCAGAATTCATCTGAACCACTTTTTTCTGGAAAAGAAAAAAAAAAAAAAAACTGCTGGTCCATGATGGGCTAAGAATTTGATCTTGCGGTTTAGTTTTGATCATGGCGAATGTAATCGAACCGGAATTAGGTGCAACCAGCTGCGACTCACCGTTTACCTCAAATTCATTTAAACAGGTTTGCAGAATCGTCAATTTTGGTAATCTACCTGAATCAATATTTTAATTTTATTGAAAATCATTATTTCATAATAAATTAAACATTAGGTATATTTAAGTACGTCATGAAGGTATATGAAGAAACTCAAGACACATGCATAGTGATATCTCATTCGCAATCCTCTATTTCATTATTATATGCGGTGGACATAATGTTAATTATGTCCTTAATGCCTTGCAATGTTAATTCTTTTTGCAAATAAATGTATTGATTAATTGATTATATGTGGTAGACGGTGGGTCGCAGTTGGTCGCACCTGATTCCGGTTCGATTGCATTCGCCATGATCTAAACTAAACTGCAAGATCAAATTCTCAGCCCATCATGGACCAGCACAGTTTTGGTACCATTTCAGCGGATTTTCGTAGAAAATGAAGCTATTGCAGCTATTGCAACAGCTACCCGATGATATATAAGATGGATATCGTCCTTCTGTTTCTCCGTACTTCTCAAACCGTTCTAGTGGGAGCCTAACCTCGCCAGGGGCGGTCTGTGGAATAATTGCGATTCGCAGAGCATTCGGAAACTCAAAAATAAGGAGTTTGGTTTCTTCGGGGAAAAAAAACGGAGCTTAGAGTTCTTTTCTCGAATTTCATTGTTAAAAATCCTCGGCTCCTCCCTTCGCCGTAAAATCGAAGTTGATTATAGGCCTCTGGACTCGCCTTTTGTACAAGAAACAAAAGGTGGAAGCTGTAATTTGAACTTCCTGGGTCATTTCGAATGAGAAACGTCGCAGTTTCGTAGCTTGAAGGGGTTTCAGATTCTTTAAAGATAAACGGCCGGCAAATTATCGAATTCCATTCCGTCTGATTGGTCGAGGATAGATTTTCGGTCCATTTATTGCTATTGGAGTGGTCTCGAGAAAAAATTCCAACTTTTAAAATCGTGCTGAACATCCGAAAATTGTGTAAACGCAGTATCTAGAGTGAAAAGTGTGCTGGTACTAAATATATAGCATAATTAAGTAATAATAATGTACTAGAAATAATAAGGCATAGCTTTATCGAACTCAAGAACTCTTAGAATAATAATATTCTTCAATAGAAAAATACCAAGTATCTCTGACAACCATAACATATTATGATAGGGTTAACTTAATGTTTGATGTAGGAATTACCGAATATTAGATTACAATATATGTACGCCTCCCTTCCCTCACAAAGAAGTGTATCTAGATGGTCTTATGGCTAATATTGGCGATTTCAATTACCGTTAGCGCACTGCGATTGCACCCAAAATGGCAGCCTCAAGCGAGCTAAGTTTGAACCATTTGACAGGGTGGCCCCCAGCTGGAAAAGTCAGGGAAAACCTGGAATAGTCAGGGAATTTAGCAAAAACATAAGATAAGGTTTGGTTTCTTGACTGCTTTGTTCAAAATAAGATTTGTTGGGGTCTTGAGGTTCAGTCATAAAGTGTACCACTATTTTTCTAGGCCAACGTTTCGGTATATTTTTATACCATCCTCAGGGCTACAAAGAAATACACCAGAGAGAGTCAGACAATTATAGGCAAGAATAACAAGGAATAAAATGTACATATTTACCTAATTATTATAGAAGTGTCTAGCTATGTATATTAATGGACCGACATAATTTTAATCTATTTTCTCAATAAGTGTTATATATACATACAGATATGTAGGGGACTATATGTTGACTATGTAATTGAAATGATAAAGTCACATACCTTAGATAGGGGGTGGGTAACGAATGTGTAACGGTCAACTGTTGGTTTGTGGTTTGGTGGGTGGTGGTGGACTACAATAAGTTCTGTGTTCAGGCATTTGATTTTACATTCAAAAATATTATGAATGGTTGTTATAATTTCTTAAAAGTAGAATAAACATGGGAAAAAAAGAAAAAATATATATTATTAGAAAGGTTTAACTTGTTCCTTAAAGTCTAGTTGTAGGTACATTGGCAAGGGGGCGTGACTATAGTGTTGAAAAACAGGAATTGTGTACCTACCTACTTCTCTCTTTTTTTTCCCCTTGTATCACAAAATTGTAACTTCAGTCTATTATATTGCTGATAACGATAGTACTTATGAGCTTACTATCATTGGGTAGGTACTTATAGCACAAGTGGGCGGCTGCTAGGTACATAATTGTTTTATGTTCCTATTTCTCATAATACAATTCAATTATAACTATCATTCATAATATTTTTGAATGTAAAATCAAATGCCTGAACCCAGAAGGTTCTGCGTCCACCATCACCCACCAAACCACACACCAACAGTTGACCGTTACACATTCGTTATCTGATATTGATTTACACACGAGTTTCTCTTCATTACAATTCAAATCTTCATTATACTTAATTCAGGTTTAATAAAAGTTTTCGGCGATTGATCTACAATAAGTTTGAAAGTCAAGTTCAAGATGTATCCAGCACCTAGATGTAATTGAGGTTTAACCCACCCCCTATCTAAGGTATGATGACTTTATCATTTCAATTACATAGTCAACATATAGTTCCCTACGTATATGTATAGATATAATACTTATTGAGAAAATAGATTAAAATTATGTTGGTCCATTAATATACATAGCTAGACACTTCTATAATAATTAGGTACGTATGTACATTTTATTCCTTGTTATTCTTGCCTATAATTGTCTGACTCTCTCTGGTGTATTTCTTTGTAGCCCTGAGGATGGTATAAAAATATACCGAAACGTTGGCCTAGAAAAATAGTGGTATACTTTATGACTGAACCTCAAGACCCCAACAAATCTTATTTTAGCAAAAACCACCAAATGTCAGGGATTTCTATAAATGAAAACTTTGTGTAATAATTCACAGTGTTTTTAGGTATATTCTAACTCCTAAACAATCAAACTTCAATAGCGTACTTCATCATACTACTTATTATTTCATACGCGGGTTATGCGAATGACAAAAATAATTATCGAGTGGTGGTTAAACTGTTCAAAGAGTAAGAGTAAGAGAGGATATGTCTTTGGCTCCTCTGTTTACTACATCACCTAGTAGTAAACCACATGTAAGAAACATCAACAGAGTATTGAACTAGGAGCAAACTCAGCAGACCAGTGGATTCATCCAGTGAGGGTCCGAACAGTTAGTATAGGTGTATAAGCTACGGCTTCTCAGGTTCCTAATTCACGTTGCACATGTAGTGAGGTGTAGCCCAGTGGCTATCCTTCATCCAGTTTATACAATATTTGCGAACTCCATATCTCCTAATAGAGAGTCTTGAAGGCGACGTTTTTTTAGTTGTAGGTGAAAATAAGCGTGACATTTTTTGCTGTTGGACAAAAGTTTGGAATTAACCTCAGAGCTAAGTAATATCCATGTCATGTATATATATATTTTTTTTCTTGATTTTAAATTAATAAAATTTGAGCTTCATCACATCGCTTCAGATTAAAAATTGAGAGACCGTAAAATATTGAATAAAAAACCAGGTGTGCTAAAGACCACACGGGAGAAGTGTAAACTTCTATGACGAGTTTCTGCTATATATAATAAATATAAAATATTATATGTAAATGATTTTGGTTGCCGAAAAAATCTTGTAAAGACCAATTTCACAGTATACAAAAATTTTATTCAAACATTATTAAACTTTTCTTACACATAAACTAGTCACAACATTGTTTCTATATTTGGATGAGTTTATACATGAATTCAAGTTTACACCACCTAAAAGCTATTTTAGAAGGAGACTTAGTATTGTGTGGCCTCAATTATTATTCTTTACACGTAGAACTGCTTCAGAATCATTGTGCAAGCTTTCGACCCGACGTTAACGTCTAGTGAAATATCGAAACGCGTTGTTATGAATGGTGTCAAAGATTAGAGAGAAAAACACGCAACGCATCCGTGAAGAGAAGAACAGTGCTAAGGACGTCCAGGGCTCAAGGCGTTTCCCATAGGAAGGCAGATTTCCCAATGTTGGCTTAACGCAATGCGCATGCGCAGTCACACGTGTCGGGCAAGGTCTGGTTTCCAATCAATCACTGACTACTTCTGTCCGAACTGTACCGATAGCTTTTTCGTCACCTCGCGACTCTTTTGGAATAGCTAACGATGTGTTATAGACTGACTGAGACGTGATGTTATTACAGGCATGGAAACCCTCCTGTTTCTATTAATAATTAGAACTGTACAAGGTTAACAATTTCTTCGCACTCAACAAATCTCAAATTGAGGTATCATAATAAAATACAATATTGTTTTAGCCCTTTTTCAAAATTTGAAAAATTTTCATCAATTTAGTGTGCTCAGAATGTCCTGGCCAACATACTCATCCTTTCATTTGGAAAGCTTGATTTTTTTCGGCGCAAGAACGGGATTTTTTATCTCAATCCGTTATCAATAGAAGAGTTTTCTTATAGAATGTATATATATATATATATATATATATATATATATATATATATATTCTATATATACATATGAAAAAGCGTTACACTAGGAATAGTTTCAGAATGTCTCAAAACGGATTTAAATGAGAAAAGTTTTCGAAAACTTGATTTTGAAATCATTGGAGCCACTGCAAGGCCCAATCAGTTGGGTTTTTATCAATTGCATTGAGGTAAAACCCCGTTTTTCCGTCAAAAAATAGCTTTCCAAGTGAAAGGATGGGTTCGTTGACGAGCTCTTTTTGAGCACATTAAATTGGTCACATTTCAAAAAATTTACTTTAAAAAAAAAAAAAAAAAACACTAAAATTTTTTAAAAATTTTCAAAAATTGTTAAATTTATAATTTTCGTAAAGTCTTAGTCAAAACAAAATTGTAGAAAATTCTGAAAATCCAAAATCTTTATTAAATGGCTGAATTTTATTCATTTCAAGTTTTATGCCGTGTAATTGGTTTTTAACAATGGCTTTGCTCAAATTTCTATACAATTTAGCGTATTATAATATGATAGATAATTTAAGAAAATTCGCTCATACGATCATGCTGCATGACAAACTTTTATTTGTCAAAAATTTCTTGATCTTTTGTGCTCTGAGCCAAGTCGCGAGTGAGGCGTAATTTCCATCTTTCTTGCTAAATTTCTGCACGAGTTTTTCGTGATGTGTTGTTAGCATGGAACATGCTTTAGCCACCTCCTAACTGGCCAAAAGTTTCACGTTATTATGTCACGAAAAACTGTCACACGAATTTTCTTATGAGTTTCACGTTCAACCAAGCCGTTGGGTAGGGAATAGGGAAATGGAAATCATAGTCCATTGTAACTTATGTCCAACTTCTAGCATTATAGACCCGATTGGGTAGGTTGCCCTTCATTATCAATTATTAGGAGGTGTGGGGGGATGAGTAGATAGTTGGGCACGTTTTCTCATCAGTTTATTTTCCTTCCGACCGATTTCGCCTACGTAGGCCTCATCAGAGAGCTAAAAGGTATAAAGAAACAACAGGTATTAATGTGTAGTTGGACAGTATGGTATTTATTCATTTTTGTTGAAAATTGTTTGGTATCATCAGTTAACAGCACCCACTGTTTGGGGATATTTATGAGATTTATCAGAGTTGACTGCTTAAGTTGTGTGATGTAATAAGGTTCACTAGTATTAGTTGAGTGATGCATTACTTGTACAGAGGAAAATAAAGAACTGTAGTTTTGTTGATTGATTATTATTTAGAATACGTTTTTTGCCATAAAATTAATAGTTAACAATATCCTTGCACTCAAAAAGCTTAAATTTCGAAACAATTTAACATTGTACAATAATTTACGAAAATTCGCGCATTCGATCAGGCTGCATGACTGGAATTTCTTTGTTTAGTAAGGACGACATAAAAAAATCAAATTTCGGCTTATAATAACGGAATTGTAATATCCGTATATTTCGAGTTTCATTTCGCCTTGTGGTTCAATGCAAGAGTTTTCTCACAATCAACTTTTTATGAGGGATCATGAAGTTTGTTACAACGATGTTCCGTTGCCAAGTACTTTACCTTAGATACCCTAGATGGAATGCAGAAATGAAAACCGGGGCTGCAGGTTCTATTGTTCCGTTTTCGAAAACACGAGCAAAGGGTTATATTAGATGGATGGCTCGGAGATTGACCTATAACTCGGGGTAAACGATCCATTGTCCTCCGTGAGTCCTCTCCTTATCTGACGGTAATCTTCATGGCGTAGGAATCATGTTAAACGCCTACTAAAACCTCTGGAATCTCACTCGACAGATGAACGTAATATCGCTGCAGGAGTGCGGGGTCAAATCGTCCAGTCAAACCCGCAATATGATCCCAGATCACAATCATTATCGGTAAACTGTGATGAAATTTGTTGCGTATATTCCCTTGGAATTAATCAAGATCGGATGATAATTATCTGAAGTGAGGATTTGCGCTCATACATTGCCGAAAATCCTGATATGCAGCCTGAGGGGGTCCATCAGCAAAAACAGAAATACTATGGGGGAAAATGTCTATGAAACCACAAACCAGAACAGTGAAGATATTGATATTTGACCTAGAAAATTGGAAAGAAAACACTATTCCTGCATGAGCAAAATCATTTCGGATGTACGAGTATGAGTGAGATTAATTGGGGTGAAACCTATATAGGAAAGGAGAAATTCACGATAGCAATCTTTGGAACGAATATATGTTGATAGCTTCATGACCACGGCATAAAATCCAGCTACGGACTTAATCCAGAGTAAGTGACAA
Organism: Adelphocoris suturalis; assembly: GCA_030762985.1. Taxonomy (NCBI): domain Eukaryota; kingdom Metazoa; phylum Arthropoda; class Insecta; order Hemiptera; family Miridae; genus Adelphocoris; species Adelphocoris suturalis. The sequence continues at coordinate 54,441,724 of CM061043.1, forward strand.
ATACAAATCCCAATTGCAAGGTTTCAAAAATTGATTCATGCCTTCATAAATGTATAGGTAATAAGTATAGGGATAATAAGTATTATTATTATTAACTATGTATGTATAATTATAGACAGATTTTCTACGTAGATGGGCTCTCCCATACAGAAATAATAAACTTTTTTGTAATAATTTTGCAGCGTTTAGAAATTACGGAAAAATTGTGTTATTTTACTTACCTACATAAAATTTTTTAATAGTTGTAGGTAATTACAGACAATTGTTCTGCGTAGAAGGCCTATCCAATACAGAAATAATAAACCTTTGTGTATTTATTTGCAAAGAGTTATCTTAATTTTACATACTTACTTATTAAATACTACTTTTTCAAGGGAGAAGGTCCCTGAGGCAAAACTTGGGATATGTTCGAAATGAAAGTTGTTTAAGCCACTTTCCACTATTCCATTTCCATGATTTGACTTTTTTTCTTCTACGCTGAGGAAAGTTGAATAATATAAATGATCTGACATTTTTAATCGCCTCTTCACGAATCCGAAATTCCTGAAATCCTCCAGTCTCCCGTTTTTTGCGCGTTCGCGGAACGATGGGACGCGCCGGGGACCCGTTTTGTCGCTCTCTAAAATGTAAGTGTGTCAACGGCTCAAGACCGGTAGCTCTTTCAGTTCTGACCGTTCCGGAGTGAATCGAAAGTGAATCCGGCACCCGGATCCGGGCGTCAAACGGGTTTCCGGGGACTCTAAAAATAGCTGAAAGTGAAAAGTCGGCCAATCAATTTGTTTTGATTATCACCACTAGAAATATCCATACTGATTCCAGACAGTATAAACTCTCCTTTACAAATGGGAAAGTAAATATGAAAGAATTCTGATATATGCATTATAAGCGTGATCTATCTATGAGATTATTTGTTAAAGACGTCTGACTTTATGCCTTTCAAAAACCCCTAGCGACCTCAATATTGGTCTGATTCAGGTCTGCCAAACCTCATTCGATTCAGGGTTACAAACTTTCCAAAGTTCGTATCGAGGAAGTTTTTGCTCAGACCGTTTCCCATTGAAGTACAAAGTATAAGGCCGTTTTTGCGAACTTTAAGTGTAAAATGACATAAAATTCGTAAGTTCGGCTGTAAGTCAATATGGAATAGTCTCAGCTAAAATATGATCGAAACGAACTTTGGAAAATATTTAATCTTGAGTAGAATGAGCTTTGAAAGACTGAAACCAGACCAATATTAACGCCACTAGGTGATTTTGAAGTGCAAAAGTCTTGAACTCTTGAAGGGGGAGGGGACTGGCCTAAAATTAGCCTGATTTTAATTGTTTGTAATTCGCTTATTTCAAGAGATGATTCAGCATTTTGTAATCCAATCGTTTTGTTTTTCTTTTATGCTCTACGAATTTGCTACGTATTGCCCATATTCTCGTGACGTCACGCCTGGAGTAGGTTTGAGTTTCTTCCAAGATCCGCCAAGACGTGGTTGATGTCACTAGATCACAACTCAACCAACCTATTTTTCTCTAGAAGTTTGCCGTCTTACGTCAACATAATACGTTGTTAAAACGACATTTTTCAACAGCTTTGTTTTACGAAAGTAGTAGCTATTGTAGTGGGTAATATAAAGTTTTAATTAAAGTAAATGGTTGCAGTAATCATGCCAGCCAGCGCGATTATTGGTTGTAAACGATGATAAATTTTTGTTTGGACCAGGGACTAACTATTATAGTTAATCAGTGTCCGAAAACCAAAGAACTTTATTCGTTTAGACTGAGAATAAATAACCTGAAAAATAATGGAGAAAAAGTAATTGAAAATTCTTCAGATCTTTGTACTGCAGTAGGTACTTACATCGCCATTGCCCAGGCAGTTTCATCAGAGTTTTAGATATATGTTCTTATTACTATAACTGTGGAAGCTTTACTTATTATTTTGAATGAATGAATGAATGGGTAGGTTTGGCAGTTCGTAGAAGTGAACAAGTCAGGTTGTTGCTCCACCCAGAAACGAAACTACGTAGATCCGTACAGCCTACCAAATTCGCTACTAAACTAAGTAGTAAAGTAAACTGCTTATTAGCAAGTTTGTCGAATGTCGAATCAGGAAATGTGCAACATGAATTAAAATCCAGCTGTGGAGAAAAAACATTGAAATTAATTATTCTGAAGGTTAGATTTCATAAAGGCATTGTCAGTGCAGTTATTACGTTAGTTTTGCAGTTCCGCAAATTTTTGGGACAAAAAATGTGATTAAGTAGCTACCTACTTTTGTTTTGGTCTATGGAAGTACATGGTGAATAGCAAGTAATAATATACGGGCAGGAGGTAGAGTATGCCTACCTCTCTGGTACTTACCTCTCCAAAGGCGATGCCTACCTAATATTCCCTTCTGGCAGAGCTCTCATGGCACGTCCTTTCACATGGCCACTTTCAAAGGATTTTTAATTTCTTAATTGAGTCAAAGAACGGTTCTGAAAACTGGTTAATGCACATCTTTGAGGCTGATGTCTGGAACTTTTAACTTCAATTGTTTGTCAACTCCCCAACACAAATTTCATTGGGATCTCGACTGCACAAACTAATCTTGCGTTCAGAACGTTTCAGGCCATTACTGGATTACAGCTTGATATAATTTGCATAACATTTATTACATGGCATAATAAAATATAGTGAACTAGGAACTAGGTAAATACTGAACCGTAAGATAAGATATGAGTAGGTGGGGATTATTAATGACGCTTTTTCCCATGGCGGAAGGCGTGACTAAGCCAGGTGACTAAGTTTTTTAGCCTTGCCTCGATGTAAGGATGCGATAGTTTCGAAGTCTCGAGAATATCACCTGTAAGTAAACATTTTTGTATGATGTGCGGGTTAGGAATTATTAGAGAAAAACTTTAAAATGGGCAAATTAAGCCATCTTGATGAGGCCGTAATTTCGTATTCTACCAATTTTGAGATGGCAGACTAAGATTTTTTCACTGGGAACGGACGAAATTTTCAAATTTTAATATAAAACCTTCTCCTCAAATTCCTACCTATTTTCGGCCTGGCTAATAATCCTAGTGCCTCGCTTGATACGTACTGCTTGACTTAATTTGTATATTGTATCAGCTGTTCTGATCACTGCTTACTAAATCTCTGCTGCAAAAGATTGTATTTGTTTACCTACTCAATGGTTACCTCTGTTACGATTTTAAATGACAATGTGCTTTCATTCTGCAGCCGATCATGTCAGCACGCTAAACAGGTCCGCCGATTTCGGATGTAAAGATTTTTTGCATGGCTTCTATTCTATGAAATAATTACCTACTTTACCAAGAGAACATTGAACGTCATAGGTAGCTAGGCCAACACAAATATGAAATCTTATATGATTAATTGAATATTATTCCAGCTACAGATTATGATCACGTTCTGCTACCATGTGGCGAGGTTGGTTACTTGTTTTTGGCCTGTGAGATTCGGATGACGATTGCTCTACTCACTATCAGGAATCTGAGGACGTTTTCAGCCGAAAAATGTAGCTGTTCTGATCAATGCTTACTAAATCTCTGCTACAAAAGATTGGATTTGCTTACCTACTCAGTGGTTGCCTCTGTTACGATTCTAAATGACAATGCGCTTTCATTCTGCAGCCAATCATGTCAGGACACTCAACAGGTCCCCAGATTTTGGGTGTAAAGATTGTTTTCATGTCTTCTAATATATGAAATAACTATATAACTAAGAGAACATTGATCGTCATAGATAGCTGGGCAACACGAATATGAACGTTTATGTGAAAATTGAATATCAATCCAGCTATGGATTATGATCACGTTCTGCTACCATGTGGCGTGGTTGGTTAGTTGTTTTTGGCCTGTGAGATTCAGATGACGTTTATTTGCTCCACTTACTATCAGAAATCTAAAGAATGTTTACAGGCTAAAAATTCATCAGCTTTTCGGACCAATGCTTATTAAATCTCTGCTACAAAAGATTGGATTTGTTTACCTACTCAATGGTTAGCTCTGTTACCATTCTAAATGACAATGCGCTTTCATTCTGCAGCCAAGCATGTCAGGACGCTCAACAGGTCCCCCGATTTCGGATGTAAAGATTGTTTGCACGTCGATAATTAAGAAAAAACTGAGGCCATTGTCTCGCAGGTCTTTTGTCCGAGGTGATTTGCATGCGACCCGCAGTTAAGGTCGGTGTCTTCTAAATGGGCCTCTCTATTCATCTCTTCCCCGTGTTTTTCTATTGGGGGTTGGAGCAACGCTAGCGTTAGCCTCATCCTCGGGCCGCCTCACGGCCAGGGACATTATGCATGCTAACTCGGGGCTTATGAAAATTTTCACGCAGAAACTGGGACGCCCGTTCTTTTGGGGTTTACCGCACTCTAGGCCACGTTGAGGTTCTTTTAAGATTTTTGAAACTCCTAGTTGAAATTACCAGAAGCAAAATGTACTTATTCTTACAAATTCATGATGAAATTTACATAGCTAAACAAGAAGATTAAACTGTATAAAAATACGAGTACATTGAACCTTTTTTCATTTGTCATTGTTATTTATTTTTCAAGTTCCTATACATCATATTCTTGTGAAATTTACAAACTGTTCTTCTTGGTTAATATAATACAAAATTATTATCAATAGTCGGTATAGATCCTATCATTTTAGGTCAGTCAATGAATAACAATGTTGAGAAAATTTAATAAATTCGGTAGGTTCATAATTTAAAGAAAACCTTGAAACATCTGCCTCTACACACTTGGAAAAAGTTTCAATGTTAGAAGCGTTTTGTATTTGCCAATTATTGAAGTGTCGATTATAAGTTTATTCGATCTATTATTATCTACAAAATCTACAAAACAACCGTCCGTGACGTAAGAATAGTGCTGATAATTCCAGCAAGCCATTTTTGTTACAGATTTAGTATGAACTCAAGTATTCACCAATTGAAGATTGTAGATTGTTCAGTAGTATTTCACTGAATTATAATACATTGTGTTACCGCTAGTACAAACTCCCCACGTCGAAAACTGTTTTGTCTGCCACCCGCTTCGAACAGACCGGCTCTCGCTCAGCGGATACGAACAATAATCCCAGAGAACCCCTCGTGGCGTGACGTAAATTCCTCATGCAGACCTCTGATTCCGTAACAATGGAGAGAGCTAGCGGTGAAAATGTAGGTTTTTCTGCGAATAAGAGAGAATTATTCAATATCATGATCGCTATTTTTTCAGTGTATCTTTAGATGTAGTTTATAACATGGCTCCAAAAACATGTAATCGAAATTTGATGAACCCGTGTTCGTCTTAATTCCAGACCTAACTGCTGTTGAGATTTCATATCTTTAGAGATTTCGATTCTGCCCCCTTAAAAAATCCCGACTCCAAATTTTTAGCTTGGACCTTGAATGTTTTGGACAAAAAGCCACAAGAAACTGAATTGACGGGATAAGTAGGTGGTGATTGTCGCTGAGGATAACTCCCAAGCCGGAAGAGGGCGGGGGGTGTCGTTCTCGTATGACGTCACAGCTTTTGGCAGCTACCAATCATCCGATCTTCATCATATTGCACCTTTTTGGAAAGCTCTCTGTATGATATTTTAGCTGGTCAGATAAAATACAGCAGTATTTTAGGTATCGTATCATAGGTCACTCTACTGCCGTACTAAGAATAGATCCCGTATCTGCATTTTTGGCCATATTGAGTTAATGGTACCCAACCATTTTGGGGGGTGGTTTCTTTCGATTTTGCTAGTCTCGGATGTCAGTGGGAAATGCTTCAAAAACGGCTTAAATTATCGCATTAACTACGTTTTGGTTACTAATGAAAATCCCGTAACTGGTCTTTTCTATAGCAAAAACCCGAATCTGGGCATCAGATACGATTATTTTATTAATATTCAGGTACATACGAATTGCGACACTCTTGAAAGTTCAGATAAGAATTTATTTCTTAGTATTTTAGGAATCGCGACGTCTGATACGATTTCGGAATCAGTGGAAGATACGATTTTTCTTCCCAGTATTTTGATCATGCGAATGTATTTTCTATTGTCAGATCAGATACGGTTTTCGGAGGTTGACAACCACGATTATTTCTCATAGTATCCTGCATATACGAGAAAAATCTTTTTTTTTCTTTTTTTTTCTCCCGCCACGTCGGTACCTACTAATTTTTTATTGGAAAAAAAGTATCATTCATATTGCAAAACGAAAACTCGTATGTGCACCAGATACGAGGAAATCGCCTAGTACATATGTTCTACACCTTTTTACGCAATCGTCTGACTAAAATAATGTTTTCTCAGCCACATCAAGCGATTCAGCGAGAAATCTTCTTTGGAATGAGTGCTTTTGGAGATCGAGACCACGCAAAATAGAGCTAATATCAGGAAATTTCAACTCAAAACCTAAAGACGTATTTTCCCAAAAGTAGGGTTTGGTCAGATACGGGATCTGTTCTTAGTACGTAGAACGAAACTAGTAGTAGTATATTAAACTTACAACTACTGACACAGCGGTGTTTAATCAAAACGTTTTGATCCCCGAGGGCTTCACAGACCAGTCAAATGAGGAAGGGAGGTGTACGATATAAAACAAACCTTTGAGTAATAATTTACACAGTTCCATAAAGATCGGGTTTCCTTTGGTCTAACGGAGGACAGGTAGATGAGGGGGGGGGGGGGTCATCGACGGGCGATTTATTCCCTGGAGAAGGTTCCAATCAGCGAGATAAAAATTGAGATGGCCCCAAACCCGCACACCGTCCGCTATCTCCATGATTTATCCGCGTTCGTTCATTTTCTTGCCCCCCCCCCCCCCCCCTTAGTTCATCTTTTATCAAAAAGCGTCGATTCAGGAGTTTTTTGCGAAGTTGGACGAGATCCTGAGGGGAAAAAAAACTGAAACACCCTGGACGACGAACGCCTGTCATTCGGTGATATATTCATCATCGTAAAGTTTGTCCGAAACTTGACGTCGCTTTTCGGGTTAAGAGAAGATATTCATCAAAAATCGTCGTCTGTTCCTCTTAATCACCCCACCTGTTTCGTTTTAAACAGAACTTGGTAAACTCTAGACTACATCTGACCCTGTCAACAGCAAGTCCGCAATACCTCACTATTGGGAAAAACAAAACAAGTTGTCTTCCTGGGGCCTATTTCATAAAGCAACAAGTGGCTAGTTGCAAGCCGATTTTATGTACACGTTGTAAAAAATGAGCGTGCGTTTCATTAAGGTACAAGTTTAGACTTGTAATGCACTGTGAAAATTAACAAGTGTACAGGCGAATTTGGACAAGTTACAAGTGTTTCCCCATCATTTCGAACAAGTCACTGTTTCACAGTTGATAAAAATGGCCGATTTTTAACCTACGTCCATTCACCTGTAAACTTGTTATTTCCCAGCATTGTGAGTTGACCATTTTTGGTGTTTAATATAAGGGGATATCATCTTCTGCCGAAGAATACAGACAAGAAGCATTCAGCGTAGAAGACGTCAGAGATTTTTTTGGCCACGAATAAACGCTCATTTCGTGGGTATTTTTGAGTTTAACGAGAGATTTAGGATATCTTCCGAGACCCTTGAAAGATTCAAATGCTTCGTGACCCTGTGTAATTTTTCCTGATCTGGTGTTGAGGATCTCACCATCATTGAAGAACAAAATTAAGTGTGAAGATCATCTCGAAGTTACAGATGACATTCCAAACCCAGCAGCATTAAGACTTGATGAATTGATTAATTATTTCCGCTGAATGAACGAGAAAAATCAGATTATGCCAGCCATCAGAATAAGTTGAAATCAAATACATACCTTCTCCACTTTTCAGTTTATAATTTGTCTATCCTTCAATCATTACAACTTGTCGTGTACGATAAACATCCTATCGTGTACATAACACCGTTTTCATATTATCATTCGCTGACAAAACTTCAATTTCGGCATCCTGCTTGACTTAGCTTCTACAAGTTTTTTTTTTTTTTTTTTTTTTTTCAAAATTTCTTTATTAGAAACATAACATAACAACTGAGCTTGGCCCATCAAGTTAATTTACTTTAATACAATATTCGACATTGTGTAGAGTTCATAGCCCAATGGCAACTACTCTATAGGATCACTTTCTCACAAGTCTTGTCACATCACGTTACAAGGTCGAGAGGTTTCGTTCTGTCGAGACGCCGGATGACGTTACTGTTGTCTAATAGACGAAGAACTTCTGGGTTCATGTGTTCATGAAGCCGCTGTTCGTGTTTAATAGAAAAGTCCACTTCGCTAACTGTTTCCATCTTGAGATCCCGGTGGAGGTCATCATTTCGTATGTACCAGGGAGCGTTAACAATACTCCTTAGTACCTTGTTCTGAAAGATCTTCTTGTTTGTATGATCTTTATGTTTGACTTTTTCGTGCAGCCCCAGAGCTGGATGCCATACGTCCAGGCTGGCCTTAGAATTTGCTTGTATATAAGCAATTTGTTGTGAAGGGATAGATCGGAGTACCTGCCGAGCAGCCAGTACATTTTTTTGAACTTGATATTTAATTGATCTCTTTTTTTAATGACATGCTCCTTCCATCTTAGTTTTGCATCAAGAGTCATTCCTAAATACTTTGCTGTATTGGCGTAAGGGATCTCACGCCCATTCAGCATGACTGGTATTTTTGTTACGTTTTTGTTTGTAAAGTTAATATGTGTAGATTTCTGTTCATTGAGTTTGAGCCGCCATTTTTTTGTCCATGTACTGACATTGTTAACAATAACTTGTAATTTCCTAGTTGCTTCCTCTACCGTATCACCAACCGCTAACAGGGCAGTATCATCAGCAAAAGTTGCAATTGTTGTGTCGTCATCGCTGGGTACATCACGTGTAAACAGAAGATAGAGCAAGGGCCCGAGCACGCTACCTTGCGGAACGCCTGCCTTTATTTTCTTGAGACTGGAATACTCTCCTTCGTGTTTTACTCTAAAGTGTCTCTCAGAGAGATAAGATTTCAGAATTAAGCAGAATTGCTTTGGTAGATCTCTCTCAAGTTTGTATTCAAGGCCTTGGTGCCAGACTTTATCAAAAGCTTGGGAAACATCCAGGAAGGTGCCTACGCAAACTTTTTTCCTTTCTAAGCAATTTTCAATTATATCAGTGATACGATGCACTTGATCTATGGTAGAGTGTTTTTCCCTGAAACCAAACTGGTGATCGGGGATTAGTTCTCTCTCTTCGACAGTAGCTTTCAGTCTTCGTATAAGTAATCTCTCAAACAGTTTCGAGATTACTGGTAGCAGAGATATCGGTCTATAAGAAGTTTTGTCCTTAGGGTCTTTCCCCGGTTTCAGAATCATGATAACTTCCGCCACTTTCCAGCAACGTGGTACATATTTCAGCCTCAGTGCTGCGTTGATAAGATACAGAAGCATTCGTATGCCTTCCTCTGGAAGTTTTTTAATTACATTACCAGTAATGAGATCATACCCAGGTGCTTTGTTCGTTTTAAGGACACGAATCCCATCTTTAAGTTCACTTATTGTAACTGGTTGTATATCTTCTAAATCCGTAGAGGGGGTGATAGTCGGTAGTTCTCCATCATTCACATGGCTAGAGTTCGGGACAAATGTTTTTTCAAGGTGATCAGCAAAGACTTCTGCCTTTTCAATTGGGCTCTTTGCCCATTCCCCGTCTTCCTTTTTAATGGGAGGTACGTATTCCTTCGTCTGCTTGAGTGACTTGGTAACCTTCCAGAGTGAATAATCCGTATCTTTTTCAGGGTTTAGACTATGTATTAGCCTAAGGTGGGTTTCTTGCTTCATTTCTGAGCATAGATTATCCAATTGATTCTTCAGCCTATTTAATTTAGTTTTATCACTTGGGGCTCTAGTAAGATGCCACGTTCTTCTAGCTTTCCTTTTTTCCCTGATTAGGTCCCTAACTTCACGAGGGTATGATACATTAGCATCAGAATGCTCAGTCCCTTGTGGGGTACTAGCCCAAGCTGCTCGCTGGATACATTTCATGAAATTTTCCGCTTCATCTTCAAGCTGTTCTGTATATTTAAGGGGAACAGATAGATCAATATTAACAGCTATGTATTCCCTAAAAACCTCCCAATCAGTATAACGAGTAACTAATCGTGGAGGTTTATCTTTAATTATTATTGTGTCGCTAATTGTGAGGACTATTGCGGAATGATCAGACATGAGGCTTCCGCTGTCTTCGACGTAGATAAAATTACTCGATATTCCTTTGATCACGAAAAAGTCAATAAGGTCTGGAGCTTTTGTTCTATCCGTGGGCCAGTACGTCGGTTTACCAGAAGAATAGAAATCACTGTGCACTTTTTTACCAGCAGAGAATAGCTCTCGGCCTTTCGTTGTGGTTAGGCGTGAGCCCCAGTAAGTATTTTTTGCATTGAAGTCACCCCCAATGACAAAATTGGGTCCCAAGCTTTTGAGTAAGGACAAGTAGTCTACTTCTTTGAGATTATATCGTGGTGGGCAGTAGATCGCTGCTATGTTGCATTTTTTGCTATTTACCTGTACAGTTATTGAGGAGACTTGCATAAATTCTTCTTGAATTTTATGGTGTACGTAGTGCTTAATAGCACTCCTGATAAGGACAGCTGAACCCCCTCGAGGTCTTCCTGCTGGATGGTCCGCTCGGTAGCATTTATAACCATTGATTCCAATGTAGGATGACTGAACAAAATGAGTTTCAGAAACCAGGCATATATCTATTTTTTCTTGGCTCAGGAACAACTCCAGTTCTGAGGCATATTTTGCTAGTCCATTCGCATTCCAGGCAGCTATTCTAAATGTGTTTTGAATTTTCATGATTTCAACAACAATTTGGGTTTAATACTCCTTTCGAGCGTGGAAACTCTTTCAATCAACAGTCTGTTGGTGTGCTTTTGTTCATTTAACATTTCGAACATCAGAGTGAGCATTTTGTCAACAGAGGAGTTCGGAGTATTGCTGCGCACAACACTAGCGTACGACAACATACGAGTATTTTTATTATTTGCACAGGCAGAACTGACTTGACTTTGAGGCTTCAATGCAGTTTTCGAAGTAGTTTTTTCGGCAGATTTCCCAGAATGGAGTTTTTTTGTTTGGTCTTTGATTTTTTGTAACTCCCTAGCTACTTCGCACCCCCGATAGTTTGCTGGGTGGGCATCTCCACAATTAACGCACCGAGGGTTCTCTTTTAGAGGGCAAGTGGTGGTATCGTGCTTACCAGAACACTTGACACATCTAGTTTCACGCATACAATAGCTTTTTGTGTGATTAAAGCCTTGACAATTTTTACATTGGGGAATGAGATTCGTCGTTTTCCGTAGAGGTTCAATTTTGACCCTAATGTTCATAATCTCTTTAATGTCATAGATTCGTTCTATAACCTCTGTGTTCTCGAAATTTAGAATGAAAAGAGGAAGGCCTCTCTTCACCAGCACCGATTCCCCCTTATCATTAATTTCTCTGGTTTTTTTTAGAAGATTCACTGCTTCAGTTATTTTGTAGTTTTTCCTCTTAAGGTCACTAACTATCTCAGCAGCATCACACGTATGGTGCAATCCTCTTGCAACCACTCTGATGGGTCGCGTGTTTTTATCCTGATACGTATACCACTGGAAATCCTTCTCTTTAAGTCCAGAAGTTAAGGATCGGTACGTATCACTATCTGGTGCAAAAATTTTCCAAACGTTGTTGGATAAGGCCTTTACAGTACATCGTTGTGAGGCCACTGTTTTGACGAGATTATGGATCGTGCCATACTCTGCTACACCAGTGACTGTGATCGGAGGCGGGGGCTGAACAGTTTTACTTTTAATTCCATCATGCAGCACAGTCTTGGTGTTGTCCACCTTCTTGCCAGATTTAGTTGTCTGCGGCACGTCTACCTCAGGGGAGGAACCAGCCTTACGTTTTTTAGTGGATTTCCTATTTTTTTTGAGAATCCAATTCGTTTCTCTTTCTAACTCCTCCTCGTCGGTTTCAAACTCTGTATTAGCTAAACTAGTTTTTGATTTTGATTGAATTGCTTCCCTCAGTGCAGAGTTCTCCAATTCAAGTTTAGTGACATTGGTCTTGGACTCACAAATGGATGTCTCAATGTCGGCCAAGTAGCCACATAATATTTCAATAATTGAATACAGCTCACCTATGGACGTCTTGATAGTCGGGTCAAGAATTCGGGCTGAGAATTCCTGGTGTTGCGAAATCTGAGCCTTTGTTTTGGAAATAATGTCGCCGACCGTTAAACAACCGCCACTGTCCGAGTTCATCGCGCCGACGAGTACAAACCTCGCGGCACGGGAATGTTTACAAATCACTGAGCTCGTTCGATGTTTTCGCCTTGAACGTTCGCGAGAGACTGAGCTTCTACAAGTGTAACTTTTTCTACACTTATACTCTTCGTTTTGGTGAAACACTTGTTCTAGTTTACCGTGCATTACAAGTACCTGTACTTGTTAATTTGTACACTTGTAACTTGTTGTTTTATGAAATGGGCCCCAGGTGTCGTTCTGTATGAGTCCCCACTTTCAAAACAATGTAAATCTATCATTAACCTATCAAAAAATTAATATGACGATTTTTTCGAAAACCTCCGAATCTCTTCTTTCCCATGGATTCATGATAATATAACTTTCTCCTTCGCGTACGTGAGAAATAGGGAATTGAAAAAAGTGGGGACACATACGGAACTAACTGGTTGACTAGTCAAAAATACTCCGAATGAGTACCCACGCTATTTTTGTTAGTCAGTAGGTTGAGCAAAGCCTTACATTCGGTAGTGAGGAAGCAAAATCCTTCGCATCGTAATAAATTAACAATACGTCATTTGCTCTCGTTTATCTTTCTAGCTACGGTTATCTATAGATAACACCCGTAAAAATCAATATATAATTAGCATTCCTCACATTGTAATGATCCGTACAATCGAGTAATGAATTAGGGGAAACGAATTTGCGTCACGAAACTTCGCTCGCTTCTTTTCACTTTTCGTAACGAAGCAGTCGAAAATGGGAAAATCCATTCGAAAAACGAAGGCCTCGGGAGAGAGCGAAAGGTAAGTCAGCTGAAACGGGAATGACAATCAAGGCATCGGTGCACCCGTAATGGGAAACCGGCAACGTATAACCACGGGCTGATTGATAAGGAAGCGCGGTAACCTCATTACCTCGTTACCTTCCCCCATTGTTTCATCATAAAGTAGTTATTCCCACGTCGCCACCGGTCCCGGGGTCCCGCTTTAAGTGCGCCTCCGTGTTATACACAGGATTTTTATCGTTTTCTCCGCCAACTGCTTCCGGAAACTCGTTCCAAACGCAAATATTTATCTCATAAAGCCTTTTAAAACCCTTCTCTCAATCTTTGTACACTCTGCAGCCATGTTTTTATTAATTTTAGTTTTTCATATTATGTTTTATTAGGTAATAAAAATGTGTAACAAACTATGAAAGAAACAGCTTCTTTACCGAAGGTTTATACGTACAAAATGATCTAAGCTTCGTTCTCAGTGCGCGTTCTGACAGTTCTCGAACTCATCAGAACTGTGACGGAAAATCCCGAGGCGCTCCGGAACTACTGGAACCGCGTTCTGCACTGCGAATGATTTCAGAACTTGGAGGTGGAACAACGTGTGTTGTTATTCGTAACATAAGATTTGTTGGGGTCTTGAGGTTCAGTCAGAAAATTTACCACGATATTTCTAAGCCAACGTTTAGGTATATTTGTATACCATCCTCAGGGCTGCAAAGAAATACACCAGAGGAAGTCAGACATGCATCAATTATAGGCAGGAATAAAAAGGAAGTGTCTAACTATGTATATTAATGGATCAACATAACTTTAATCTATCTTTCTCAATAATTATATATATATATATATATATATATATATATATATATATATATATATATATATATATATATATATATATATATAACACGTTGGGATATTTTATGTCTTTAGTTGCAGACTCGTATCATCAGAATTTAACGAGCGGTTGCAATCATGCTCCCAATATCAACTATTGAGAATGATCAGTTTTCTTTTGGAGTAGGTATATTTTTCTATCAAATATTTGAAAGTCCCACTCCAAATTATAGTAGCATATTGCACTACTGATTCAAATAGCGCTATGTATATCTTTTTAAGTAATTCTTTTGAACAATATTTTATTGAATATTGCATATATGAGCATTTTTTAAATTTTTGACCAACATTGTTGATGTTTACATCCCATTTCAAGTGTGGTGTGTTGTGGTAGGTATGTTATGATAGGTTTTTCCGTTGGATAACGCGGAGGTTTTTCAGTGTATTCGCTTGGACAATCGGTTGTTTTCCGCATCATTCCGTTCGCCTGTGCACGAAAGCAAGAAGCTCCATAGAATACCTAATAATAATAATCTAGATAATAGCTTGATCGCTTGGGTTTCTTCATTTAGCAAGATGATGGGTGTTCTGGTAGTTGGCGGAGCCTCAGCTCGAAAAATGACACGATCGCCTTTTTTTTCATACTCGCATTGACGTAACCTTTAGAAGGCCCATTTTTTTACGTAATGACACGGATTCTCGGGGTTTCTGGAGAAAGGTGGGACTCCATCGCGGCTCTGGCACAGCCTTCTATATCTCTTTTATGTTGGTCACTCGAGGCTGGCCCCCCACCCTGGGCATCGCTCGGGGAACGTCTACTGCTCCGAACCCGCGAGGACCGTTAGCTTCAAAAGGGAAAGCTTCGCCCCGCCCGCCCCATCGCGACAGAGGCAGTGCAGGTATTGAGTCTTTCGTACGAGACAATCTTGAAAAGATGTACCAACTGCTCTCATATATAGCATTCACATCATATTCGAACCGTTTACGCTGATTGTAATAGAAATCTTTCGAAAAATTGTCAACATTTAAACTACGACCCTTTGCACACTAGTGGCTGCAGAATTTGCACCATGGATGTAGTGCAGGCATTGACTCTTCCATACAAGACGATCTTGAAAAGATGTACCAACTGCTCTCATTAACAGCAACATGCACATATATTTGAGCCGTTTATATTAATCGTAATAGAAATCCTCTACGAAATGATCAACATTTGAACTAAGGCTGGTTGCACACTAATGGCTGCCGAGTTCGTACCATGGTGGTAGTACTGGCATTGAGGGCATTGATATGAGGCAGTCTTGAAATTATGTATCTACTGATCTCATACAGATCATTCACATAAACTCATTCCAACCGTGTACACTGATTGTAATAGAAATACAAAACCTTTACCTTTACCAATACCTTTACAAAATGGTATATTTTTGAACTAAGGCCCTTTGCAAACTGAGTTTGCTCCATGTTGGTGTGCAGGTATTGAGTCTTTCGTATGAAACAATCATAAAGCGATGTAACTATTGCTGTCGTGTATCTACAGCATTTACATATATTCATACCGTTAACAATGACTATAATATAAACTAGAGGCCTGTTAGGGAATGGAAAGCCCTAATCTAGTACCTAACAGGAACTCAGCACATTATAGTAACGATATAAGTCCTACCTATTTGTGGCGTTATGTGACCTGGTGCAAAGCTAAGGCGATGTTATTAAATGATTAAAAAGAGGACATACCGATCAAAAGGTAAGTAATGTAATAAAATAAATATCACCAGTTGAGGTGGTCCTCGCCACTATAAGACTAAACAAAAAGTTGAATCGGGGAATATATATAAAGTCCGCTAAGATCTTCAGTTTCAATTTCTTCGTTCAGAAATAACTCTCCTAGATGTTAGTAACTACACTACGTTTCTTACTTACCGTGATTGATGGCAACTGTTATTACCGCCACAGCCTGATAAACAACTCTCGTTGATAAGGACCGCCTAGAACACGATCAAGGCGGGTATAGAGACGAACGGCGACAATTTTGCAACAAACTTGGGGCCGTGCTGATTCGAATGAGCAGTCTAACACTAAAATCGGACCGTGAAGTACTCCACAATTTCAAAGACCGTTCGGAATTATATATAAATCCTTCACAAACTATTCAAAATGTGAACTAAGGAAATTGGCACTCGATAAACTGCTACGTTCGCACCATGGTGGTAGTGCAGGC
The DNA here is from genome assembly GCA_030762985.1 of Adelphocoris suturalis. Classification (NCBI taxonomy): domain Eukaryota; kingdom Metazoa; phylum Arthropoda; class Insecta; order Hemiptera; family Miridae; genus Adelphocoris; species Adelphocoris suturalis. Next base: position 54,457,797 of record CM061043.1, read on the forward strand.
ATTGAGCCTTTCAAACGAGACGAACTTGAAATGATGTATAGGTACCTACCGCTCTCATTTACACCATTCACATATTCGAACCGTTTGCAGATCTCAGTTTGGATTAGGTAGTTATTTTAGGTAGCGTGATGTTTGAGTTGCGTTAATTCAATGATACTTAATTGGACTGATGTACGTGCCACTCTTTTTGGAGTTATGTTGTTACGACATAATAAATTGCATGGGAGGATGCAGGCGGGCTTGCTTCCCATAATTTGCTGCACCAATTTCTGTCATTCATCTAAATCGAGTAGATTATTATTAGTGTTTTGGTTTCATTGATTGTTATAATGCCAGGATATAATCAAGGACAAGAATCAAGGACTCTCGCCAGTGTCTCTACATTGGAGAACGTTAGCGTGCGAAGAGGGTCTTGGGGAGAAGGTAATGGGATGCATTATGGAGGCAAATAAGCTCATCCTCATGGGAGAGGTGTCTGAGGGCCTCAACCATCACCTACAAAACCCTTACGTAGTCTGTTTCTGTCACGAGGAAACTCGCTTCACCTCTAAGCGCCATACACGAAGCACCTCCAGTGAGTTACTCAACCCCCTTCGTCTCCGGAGTCGTCCCTGCACTTAAAGAAGCCTCGCGGGGGAGCGACGGCTCTAAGTGTCTTGTCTGTTTGTGATGTTGATGGAACAGGCCTGCTGTTTACCTCGTCGGGCATCCTGGAAAAACTTTTATAGCGGAGAAACGCCGGCAGGGGGGGGGGGGGGTTGCGTGAAAAAACACGCTGAGAAACATCCGATAACTCCTCCCAGGTGAAATCTTAGATGCTCCAATTTTTCGTTCGTCAATACTGAAGGCGTAGACGCTTTGAATTCACACTTTAAAGCAAAATGCATATGGTAGGTCCATATTGGTAAATGTGTTCTAAAGTAATGGCGAGTTCATTTCGAAATCGAGGAAGGATTTCTCATTGCTCGATCGCAATTTGACTCTAGTTGTGCAATAAACTCCGAAAATGTTGAATTCTCAGATGTAAAAGGGGGAATAGAGGGGGTAAAGCCGATAAAATTTGGTTTTTTCAACAAATTTTGTCGACGTTACCCGGGCTACAATTCTCAACCGATTTTTATAATTATTACTTGGTTCGATTCCAATTTTAGTCTAGTTGTGCAAGAAACCTTGGGAATTTCGGATTTGCTGTCATAAGATGGGGGGAGGGGATAATAATATATTCTTTCAAGCGCTGCCCAAGGTAGAAATTTCGACCTATCTTTGTGGTTCTCATTTTGTTCCATTACCAATTCGATATAGTTTTGGGAATGTCAGTAGTTTCAAATTTCATCATGATAGGGGAGGGGGATGGAGGAGGTAATACTGATAAATCATGATGTTTTAACAATTCTTGTCCGATTTCCGTGATTCTTTTTTTGTTCAATTATGAATTTGGTCTAGTTTTGAAAAATGGAACAGGAGGTTCAAATTTCATGATGGAAGGGTGTGAACACTCAATATTTTAACTAGCTGAGCTTTGTAGGGCGTGCTAGTTAATCTGAACTGTCACTGCTCGGGATATTACGGTGCATACCCAATATCAAATAGCAGAGCAACATGGTATTGGACGGGATTGGCTCTGTAACTAACGCACCATGCTCTTAATCCTTTTCAAAACAATATATATGGAAAAGCGCAAACTTCAGGAATCGTTTCAGAATGCCTCAAAACGGATTTCGATCAAGAAATTTTTCAAAAAAAGAAGAAAACAAACATGGCTTTCACTTCTCAATGGATCCACCTCCGTGTAAAAGTGGGCGGAGGGCGAACATCGAGAAGGGATCTGGTGGAAGAGTGTTCTACGCTATTTAACATCGAAGTGGAAGAAGAAGATGGAGCGAGAAGCCTTTGCGACTCAGCTGACGTCCTCGCTGCTGGGGATGATTCGGGCTCGCTCGTCCGTGAGAGCCCGGAAAACGCGTTTAAAAAAAAGGAGAGAGAGAGAAAAACCAGGCTTAAAAAGGCGTGACAGGACGGCATCCTCGATTTATCTCGGTTGGAAACCCTCAAAAAACTTCTCAGATCTTATCGAGGAGGATTTCGAAATAAGTACCTACCTATATACTGAAACGATTTGTACTGGGATTTGGTCGAGAACGTCAATAAACTGGTGTATATGTACGCTTTCACAGTTCGAAATGCAGTGTGCCTCAGTTCAAAACGGAAGTTAGTGAAAAACGTTGTCTATTTCCACGAAAAATAAAGAGTTACAATGTTAAATCGATTTCGACGGTTAGGCCATCATCAGTAACAAACAATAACTTATTGTAAACAAGTAACTTATTGTAAACAATAAGTTATTGTTTGTTACTGATGATGGCCTAACCGTCGAAATCGATTTAACATTGTAATTCTTTATTTTTCGTGGAAATAGACAACGTTTTTCACTAACTTCCGTTTTGTAATGGGTTTCCACAACTGATTTAGTGATTTAGTTCGCACAGTTCCCCCCCCCCCCCCCCCCCCCCCCATTAGGGAATGTTGTAAAAATTGAAGCGAATTTTTTTTTTTTTAAATTGAAATCCGTTTTGAGACATTCTGAGACGAACCCTGGAGTTTAACGCTGCTTTTTGATTTGTTATTTTCAATGATGAACCTTTGTAATCAACCAAGAAAAAAAAAGTTAACCCCCCCCCCCCCCCCCCCCCCCCCCCCCAAATTTTTTAGTTCATGTTTCAAGATGCGCAGACTCCAAAAATCAAATTAAAAAAAAAAAAATCCGTCTGTCCGCCGTACGCCGTCCAGAGCTTTTCTCCAAAACTGCTTTACCAAATTTTATGAAATTTGGTGCAAAAATCATACATCGCCGAGGATGCACCAGTAACATCGGCATTAGTTTTGAGCAACCCTAAAGAGTAGTAATTAAGGGCCAAAATATTCAAAAAACGAGATTTTTAAAACTTTCATGGTAATTGTGATGATTTTTTGCTTGTCAATGATAAATTTAATCCCAAAGAATAGATTAAAACTATCCGCAACTCTGTAAGTTGAACCCTTCGTTTTCTATAAGGGCTAGAGTCAAAAAGGTCGTCAAAAAAACCTGCTGATTCCCTTCAGGCGCGAGAAGATGATGCGCGTCTAATCTAAATATCACAGGTGATTCAGTGGCTTAACGTGTCCGACTCGAAAGATGACAGTACCTACAAATTTTTTCTTCCTGGTTATTATTGAGTTTATGGTAACTTTTGTCACCTACAGATGATCAATGAATCTTATTTTGGTGTCTTCTTTTATATCATTAATTTCAATTCGAGGATGCCTCGATCGATGTCGATTTACACCTGTGATATGTATCTACTATTATACTTAGATTTCAGCTCTTGTTATGTTTAAAGGGGCAAACAATGTGTATTTATGATTAATAGAATTATATGTGTGCAGATAACAGAATAACAATGAGCGTGCAGATGCCCTTACAAAGAGATTCATTGGTGATAACTCCATCGATATGTTGCCTATAAGCATTGAGGATCAAATCTCCTACATGCAACATAAAGATAATTCCATGTGGCATGAGCAATGGCAAGGTGAGTTCACTAGTCTGCGTGGTGTCCTTCAGGACTAGAGCCCGGTGGGCCCTTTCGTAACCTAACTTCCAAGGAGGGATCGAATAGTGGTGAACTGGGTTGCCACTGGCCATACCCGTCTTAGTCACAGACACCTGCTTGGGTTGACGTTTTATCCGGACCAGACAAGGCCCGATTCCTGTTGTACCTGAGAGCTGCTGAGCTCTACTATAAACTGCAATATATTTATATAGTCATAGTTTTATTTCACTTTTTGCTGATTCCAACATCTATTTTTTTAATAGCAGATTACTATTCGGAATACGTTTTTTTGCCTTAAAATTTATGGTTCATATATTCTATGCACTCACAAAGTTCAAATTTCGAAACAATTTAACATACCTAATGCAGTAAGGTACTTACAGTACGAAAATTCGATCATGCTGATTGACTGGAGCTTATGTCGCGAACGCGAATTTATTTATATAGTTTATAATTTATTGATTTTGATTTCTATTAATTTCAATTTTGGACGTTAAATTATGTTATTTAGTTACTACAATTTTATCCCAATTTCCCAGATGTTATTTTAAAACCCCAAATGTTTAATCAGTATATTGATCACTTCAAAAAATACAAACGAAAAGAAAAAACGAAAAATAATTGTGTCTTCAATTATTAAGTACGTAACAAAAAGAAAAATAAACTGAATTAGGTACAAGGTAAATATCAAAAAGAAGACCACAAAACTGCCTTACAATCAGTTTCAAGACAGTTATTGGTAGCAGAACTTGAGATCCAACGGAAGATGGGAATTAATAATGAACTTCGCTATGCGAAGAATAAAATTGAAGAGGTCGCAACAGAAGTAAGAGATAAGTTGGAAACAAATGAAATGACAGAAAGAGATGCGACAAGACTTCTAGGAAAACTGAAGAAATTCATAAGTATGTTCATTAGTTGTAAAGAAAAGTCTGATAATAAGAAAAGAGACAATAAGCGAACTGATGAGGATGACTACGCACTAAGTGAGGCTTGGTTCTTTGCTGAAGAAATGGTATCATTATTAGAGGATTTCATTGCTAATAATACAACTAATGTAAGTAATGCTCCACAACATTCTAACTCTTGCGGGAGTAGGATAATACATCTTCCGAAATTGCATATTGAAAAATTCGATGGTGACATCCTGAAATTTCAAGAGTTTTGGCAATTATTCGAAAACAACGTTCACAATAATTCTGCATTAGCTCCTATAGACAAATTCAACTATTTGGTAAGTTTATTAACAGATAGAGCAAAAGAATGCATAAATGGAATAACTATAACTAATGAAAATTACACAACTGCTTTGGATAAATTGAAAGAAAAATACGGAGACACTCAAGTTTTAATCGACAAACACTATAACGCATTAAATTATCTACCAAAAGCCAACAAATTCGGAAACAGTCTTCGGCAAACATTTGACAATATCGAAAAACACATAAGGTGTTTACAAAATTTGGGTGAAAATGTTGAACAAAAGATTTTCGTGACCATGATTACATCAAAATTTCCACCTCATATCAAACTAGAGATTGAAAAATACAGAGCAGAAAAAGATATTACAACTGAAGCACTAATAGAAATTCTACGAAAATCAATAAAAGCTTATGAAAGAGTTTATAATTATTCCAATGCAAGCGGAGAAAATTATCAAAATAAATTTCATAAAACTGAATATCCAAAATTCACAACAGAAGCATTGATGACTAATGAAAAAACGGACAATTCTAGAAAATGCATATTTTGCAAAAATAATCATTGGTCCGACGAATGTAATATTTATAAAACTGTAGAAGATAGAAAAAAAGTAGTTATTGGATCTTGCTTTATATGCCTTAGAAAATCACATTCAATGAGAAACTGCACAGTTAATAAGCCATGTGTTCATTGTAACGTAAGGAAAAATCACCATAGGAGTTTATGTCCTAAGAAATTTAAGAATGTAGAGTCAAGTTTTGTGATTACAGAACAAACGCCACATGAAACTTGTAAATTGCTTTTACAATCAGAAATTGAAACGGGACTAGTTACAATGAACGAAAAGTTTTCTGCGAACCTACCGAAAAAGAATCATCAATGCAAGTAAGAGGTATTCTCGATTCAGGGAGCCAACGAACGTACATCACGGAGGAAGTAAGAAAACATTTGAAATTACCTTGCAAAAACAAAGAAGTTCTGTCTGTGTATATTTTCGGAAGTAGGTACACAGCCTAACAATATCACATCATATTCAGTAGAATTTGAAATAATACTAGCTGATAGTAAAACTATGAAAATCACTGCAAATGTCGTACCAACAATTACTGGTCGAATGATTAACAACAATATTGATATTTCACGTTTAAAAATTGATCCTAAATATTCTCTCTCCGATTCGGATCGATCAAAACCAATTGACATGCTAATTGGAAATGACTATTACTATGACATAGTACTGCACGAAGGGAATGAAATACACCCAGGATTACATATTATAAATACAAAAGTAGGATGGATAATTAGCGGTAGATATCCCGAAGAAAAACCAACATCAGACATCATTAGCTTCCTCACCTACACGTCCAAAAATAACAGCCATTGTTGTGATTTAACTTCTTGGCTAGAACCTAGTAATTTACCATACGAAGATTTCAAAATGAACCGAAATGACATGAAGAAACATTGGAAACTTGACTGTCTAGGAATAACTGATGCAATAGTAGAAGGGGAAGATGACAGGGCGGTACAGCAATTCAATGAGTCAATAAAATTTATAGAAGGTTGGTATTATGTATCATGGCCATGGAAAATTTATCCCCCAGAAATCACATCGGAATATGGTTTGGCTTTCGCGCGTTTTGAATCGTTATTGAATCGAACAAAAGATATATCTTTATTGAAAAATAACGATGCAATATTTAAGGAACAACTAGCAAAAGAAATTATAGAACAAGTACATCCAAATTCTTCAGAAAATTCAGTGAGTCACTACTTGCCTATCACCCAATAATCACCCCTGATAAAGCGACAACCAAATTACGTACAGTATTTGATGGATCCGCCAAATCAAAGAGAAGGGATAGGAGTTTGAACGAATTGATGTACAGAGGACGTATTCTCATGGAAGATTTAGGAGGAATTTTGTTACGTAGCCGTACTCATAAATATTTAGAGTTCATGTTTACCTTGCGACGTTTCGTTGCTCGAAGAAGAACACCAATCAAAATTCTATCTGATAAAGCACTGCAATTTAAACTCGTAAAGACAATTTTGGATGAACATTGGGAAAAATTGATTTACGATAAAAATATTGAAACATGTTTGGCAGAGAGGAAAATTGAATGGGAATTCATACCGGAATTATCACCTTGGTTTGGTGGTTTTTATGAGCGCATGGTAGGAATTGTGAAAAAAACGACTTCGCCGTACTATTGGAAGACGATATAAATTCAAATATAAATTTTTAGGAGACGATGTAAATTTGAATAACATTTTGACACCTGCGCATTTTTTGGCTCTCCGGGAATGTCCCACACTGGGAAAAGTACAGTACGAACCTGAAGAAACAAGATACGGCCAGTTAAGTACTAAAGAAGAGTTGATCGTTTCGTGGAAGAAATCAAAAATAGAACGTAGAATATCATTACATCAATCAACATAGAACACAAACAAATCAACACAACACAAACACAAAAAAAAGGAGAAAGTGCTGGAGAACCTAATTATAACCTACAGCAAGAAGAGTACAGCACAGCTAGCCAACGAAGACCCAGACGCAGAGCTGCAGAAAACGCGAACCGACGTATCGCCGAATACTTTTCAGTTGGCCGGAATGTCGCGAACGCGAATTTATTTATATAGTTTATAATTTATTGATTTTGATTTCTATTAATTTCAATTTTGGACGTTAAATTATGTTATTTAGTTACTACAATTTTATCCCAATTTTAGTCCCATATGTTATTTTAAAACCCCAAATGTTTAATCAGTATATTGATCACTTCAAAAAATACAAACGAAAAGAAAAAACGAAAAATAATTGTGTCTTCAATTATTAAGTACGTAACAAAAAGAAAAATAAACTGAATTAGGTACAAGGTAAATATCAAAAAGAAGACCACAAAACTGCCTTACAATCAGTTTCAAGACAGCTTATGAATCGAAGTGGTTAATAAGTTGCAAAATGGCTGATGAATTTTCAAATAAATTTCATTCCATTATTTAGGAAAGTAATAGGCTGGTATGCGCCAAGCTTACCTAACACCTTTTACGAGATTTCGGTTTTTAATTTTGTATTTATTTTTTGAACGCACTGCACGATTCATTATGAACGATCCGTGACTACCTACCTCGCTCGTGGGTAGTGGATGATTACTAATTACTACGATTAGCTAATTACTCAAGCTGATTACTATTCAAAGTAAGTTATTCAGGGGATCGGGATAATTCATTGATGTCATCTCTATTAATCAATATGCTGATATGATGTCATACTAACTAATGTTTTTCACTCGTTTCAGGTAAGTTTGGCAATCCATTTCGAGTTCACCTAGAATGAGTAAGTCGGAAGAATTTCATTGAATTATTTTGGGTCTGTTTTACATTCCATACTTTCATTTATCAAGAGGAAATGAGAAACCTTCACTTGGTATTTTAAATTGAAATTTCTGGCTTGACGATCAATATTCTGGTTATGTCTACCGAAAGCCCAAATCAATTATTTTGAATATTTGAATATATATAATTATTTGAACATCATACCAAACTAGGTACTTATTTATCAACTAATTAGTTTTTATCGACTACCTAATTAGTTTGGTATTTTATGGTTACCGTCCTTATAGCCGTCATATTGGTCTGACCTGAAGGTGAACAAGTAAATTTTGGATACCCACTAAGAGAAAATTTTTTTAGTGCCTAATTTAATGTTATCCGCAGGTTCTTTTAAAATTCGCTCTACTAGTCATCTGCATGACTGAGTTCATTTTTCGTGACAATATTTTAGGAAATTTTTCACTTTTAGGTCACGGTGAAAGCATGTTCCACGCTATAACATATCAAATACCATGGTTGTAGCGTAAGACAAGATGCTATAAAAGTTATGTAGTTCTATGTAAACTCGATCTTTTGTACTGTTTTTGAGTTCTTCTGCTGTCTTCAATGAAGATACAAGTAGACAATCTGCTGTTCAATGCAGTTCATAGTTTCCCGAGTACGTTCCACGATTCTCTTGATTTTATCAAGTCCCACGTAGTTGCGTGAAGGCTGTTGCACAACGAAATCCTTGAAGCAATGACGTATGGATGTGAGCTCAGGCTTGAAGACACGATTCGGGAGCAGATTTTCCCTATTATAGTGGACTCCAAAAGACATTACCTACTAGGAACATCGAAATTCTCCTTGACGCCATAATCTCTTATCTTATGTGTTTGAGACCAGTATTTCAGTTATGTGAAATAGTTGAAGGATAATGACATCCTCTAAGTAATCATGATGAAGTGAACGTTGCAGTTTCCAGCGCTTGGAAATATTTCTCTGGTGGATTCTGAAAGTTTATGATTATGTATCGATAGAAAAATTCGAAGGACTTCGAAATTGTATCCCCGAATCTGTCTTTGATTTCGGTGAATTGCGATATGAAGGTCACTTCAGGATTGGTGTCTGACTCGTCGTATATTTGAAATTATATCTAATTAAATTAATTTCAATCCATTATTGGGCAATCCATTGGGCTTACAAGTCTTAACTTGGACTAGCTGATTGACTGCGGCTCGAATGGGACGATAACTAAGTAAAATAATATGGCCAAAAATAAGTAATAGATAAATAATAAAATAAAAATAAATAAATAATAAAGACAAAAATAAATAGTGTAATAAAATGGCTCCAATTCGACTACTCAAACGAGTTAAGCAAGTTAAAAAGGAAAAACCAAAGAAGAAGGAAAAAGAGCATATCCCATACGATAAGATGCATTCATACGACAAAACGTATTCTAAACAATAATCTGCTATTCAAAAAGAGGTTTCGGATTTTTTTTAGCTTTTTTGCAGTTTTTATTTTTTTTTTAAAGCAAATTTCAATGAAATTTAGGTGCGTTTTTCAGCATTGTTTTGACATGGATATGTGTCTTTTGTCTGGGGGTCAAGGAATTTTTCGCGACACTTTTTTTTCTCCACACAAAATGCAACGCTCCGGCACTTTAGATTATTATTAGCTCAAAAAGTGAAGGCTAGGTAGAATTTCTATTGATTTTTCATGTACAACCAAGGCGCTACTAGGGAAGAGTAGGTAACTCCCATAGTTTTCATAGTAGGAAAATCGTTCGCTTTTTTTGGAATGCTCTCATTTTATCATAACATCTCATGACCTCTAAGCCATTGTAGTGTCAAGGAATGCTGATTTATTACTCTAAGTTATAAACTAATATTGTTTTGTAACCATAATGGAATAATCTTGTGAAAAGAATGCTCTACATGGTTGGTATACAATTGAGTAGTAGGTACCTACTGGTAAGCAGTAGGTAGGTACTAGACATATCCATGATCTTTTGTTTTTCCCATCAAGGGAGAAATTTTCCGACCGTCACGTCACGGCAAAAAGTTTTTCATGAATTTTTGAACGTTCTATTTTGCAGTTATTAAACTTTATATGAGCAATATTCTGCAAAAATAATTTTTAGCAGTTTTTAGCCATTTATAGTGATTTTTTAAGGACATTTTTTGAAATTTGACCAATTTAATGTGCTCAAAAAGATCTGACCAACGAACTCATACTTTCGTTTGGAAAGCTTGATTTTTTGGCGCAAGAACGGAATTTTTATCGCAATCCTAAGGAGAGTTATCGTCTGGAATGACATACATATATAATTACATGAAAAAGCGTTATATTCCTTAGGATTCGTTTTTGTGTGCCTCAAATAGATTTCAATAAAGAAAATTTTCGAAAATTTTGATTTTGAAAATTTTGGAGCCATTGCAATAGCTTCATTTTTTCGAAAATTCGCTAACAATACTTCAGCTACATCTAGGTAGATGGCTCCATTATCTTACTTTACGTTACTTACTTTTCAACTATCTTTATGTTGAAATTGGATGGGTCAGCCATGCAAGAGTAAATAGGGATAAAAGAATATTTATCTGTAATATGAAAGCAGTCGATACTGTGTTGTAGATTAAGTGGTGGAACGGAGTAGAAATTCTGTCGGACAATCGATTGAAGCGCTCCATGAATAATGAAAAGAAGGGCAAGAATTTCTGATAAGAGTCAGCGGCCATTAGTGAAGTTACCTCAACCGAGGTAACAGGTGGAAGCTGGGAAGCTTTTTAATATTAACAAAGTTCAGGCCGTAAGAGTACAAAGGAGGGGAGAAAAATATCGGGCCTCCGAGCCTCAAAGGCCTAATTAATAGTGAGAAAGTTTCAACGAATTCGAAGTTCCCTATTGAAACCGCGAGGTGCCCCTTGGGATCAGGGCTGCCTTATAATAAAGTGGAGGGGAAACCTTTATGCCGTTTCACAGACTTGAAAAGCGGCTGGCTATTGTAGTTCCAACTCCCACCACCGTCCCTAGCGCCTCTCTATAGACCTTCCTCGGCAATTTCTCCAAGATGAAAACCAATAGAGCCTTTATTGTTGACCTCAAAAAAGAGCCCTTCCGTCCCTTCCCGGCTGTTGGTATTATAAGTTTAATTTTTCGCTTTTCTTTTTTTAACCTTTACTGCAAAAGAGGCTTCAATACCTGTTGTATGTAAAACGCGTCTGGGAAAGAAATTCATCGGATCTCCTTTCTTTAAAACGTTTTACTTTATACAAGGTGCGCCTCTGACATCGATGGGTGATTGTTAGGATTATTGAAATCACATAATTCACGAGATTTGTAAAAGACGAAACATTGATAAGTGATAGCTTAGAAGCCGGTATTACACCTTTGTGATTTCAACCTGCCCAATATATATTATATGTAGGTATCTATATACATCAACAAAATGCCTTATAGAAAACTATTAGAAAAAAAAGTTGAGTACATAATGACAGTTGTTCTTTAATAGTATTGACTCATTGTCAATTAAACATGATTCGTTTAGATAATAATTTAAACTTCGGAACGTTTGAAATTAAATCTGTTTAACTCTAAGTGGTATAGGTAAACTAATTCAACCAGAAATGCAAAAAAAAAAAATGAATAACGAAAACCCTGGACCCCCCCGTTGATTTCCGCTTTGAGCCTTCGGTGATAGTTCAGAAGCCGGTATTACCCCTTATGTGATTTCAATCTGCCTAATATATACATTTACTCCCATGATAGCGTAGCATATTGACCCATCCATGTCTTTCTTTTAAATATTAAAAAAATATATATAATCCCAATTCAAGTGAATAGATATATTATAATTTCGTCAAACAAAATTCGTGTTTGACCATCAGGGTTGAATTATTTTTTCACATTCCTAGACCAGGCAAAAACTCTAGTGCTGCCCCCCAACTTTTTTAAACCAGAATTGAGGAATATAAATCGATTTCAGGATGTTTCAAATTTCAACGATGTGAAAGAAGGGAGTCTAACGATTTCAAACCATATTTTGAAAGTTAAAAAACCATGGTTTGAAGTGGAGAAATCTCGTTTTGAAATGGGGGGGGAAGGGGGGGGGGGCAGGACTTATAGTACACCCGATCATAAGAGTCCCATTCAGTTACCTATAGTTGGATGGAACTAATGATGATTTCATTGCTGTTCGATTAATTACAGTTGTAAATCAACAGTGATACATTTTACGATTCTTACGTCAGCGGTTGACCCACTTTCGACCGATTTTGAATCATCCTTAGAGAAGATAAGGTATGTCACAAAGCTGAACCGAAATCTAAAAAAGGTAGGACCCATGATGATCTCACCGCGTTTTATCAGTGGAAATTGGAAAAACGTTTTCTATCTTATCTTTGACGCGAGTTATCTCAGCGGGGAATTGATATTTTTCTAGGTCACTGAGGTTCTTTTATTCAAGGCTAAAAAAGTATCTTCAGATTGTCTTTTTCCTGAATTCTTAACCTTCGAAATGGACCAGTAAAACCAAATATCAACTTAAATATCTGTGTTTTCCCACAAATGGATTTCGAAAAATCTTACATACAAAACCTTGTTTTATCCAAATCTTCCTTATCGAAATCCCTTTTATTTCCATTATTGTTCTACAACTGTTAGTGTCTTCATGAAAAATCCTAAAAATGGCTAAAAAAAAACATTGCATTTATATTTTTTAGCTAACTCGTACTCAAATAAAGTTTGAAAACAATGAACTGGCACGTTATAGAATTCATGCAAAAAAAAATTCAGAAAAACGTACTTGAAATCCATTAATATATCCCAAAAAAACTGATAAAGATTTACTAAAAAAGCCAAAATTCCCAAATCTTATATTAATCGCAGTATATCATTTAGAACGAGTTTTTTTCCATATATTGGGTAGTTAACTATTTCCTTGCACTCAATATGCTCAAATTTAAAAATGTAGAACGAACGATACGACGATTTACGAAAATTTACTCATACGATCGTGCTGCATGACTGGAACATTTTTATTTCTTTTTTCAAAAGTCAAACGCGAAACTGACTGTTTATTTGAGAATCTTCCATAGCGATACGTTCCCAAGCCGATCTTGATATGGAAGGCCGGCTGAAATGAGAGCATTTTTGTTGAGGAATGTTGACCGCTTTCGCCGAATCGCCAGAAATATAGTCGCTCGGGTTCCGCATGCAATCCACGTTCCACTCGCTCAACGTCTTGGTCAATTCTCATGAAACTTGAACCAAAATAAACAAATGTGATAATTATTTTTCTGAATTTATGGGATTCGCATAACAAAATTCATAAAAAAACGCGAACAAAAGGATTTTCATAGATAATATCTGATGGCAGGTGTGCATGAAAAATTTACGAATACAGAATAAGGAGTATAGGTACTTCATTTTGCCGCATTTTATATCTCTCTCAATGCTGGTCTCAGAAATCTGAGACGTTGTCTCACTGGTGCAGGTAAAATGTATTGTCATAAAGCCAATTCCATCTGGCATGAGCAATGGCAGGGTGAGTCACTGGTCTGCGTGGTGTCCTGCAGGACTTCCCGGTGGGCCCTTTCCTAACCCAACTTCCAAGGAGGGATCGAATAATGGTCAACCGGGTTGCCACTGGCAATACCCGCCTTATTCACAGACATCTGCTTAGTGTAGAAGCTCGATATGTTGTGTGTGGGGTGTGGGGGTGATCTGTCCATCCGCCACTTTCTGAAGGACTGCCCAGCCCTTGTGGACCTTTGAGTCCATAATCAGTGGGTTGATGTATTATCCGGACCAGACAAGGTCCGATCCCTGTTGTTGTACCTGAGAGCCGCTGAGCTCTACTACGAACTGTGATATCTGATCTGTGATATTTATTTATATAGTCATAGTTTTGTTTCACATTTTCTAATTGTATATAGTAGCATGTATATAGTTATTAGCCTATTTTACATCTAGTCTTAGTTCTATTATTTTATTTTCGGATTTTTTTTTTAAATCCTCTTGAGGGGCTAAACAGTGGTTATCACTGTACCCCTCATTTTTTCCCCCTCCGATATGCCAGTGGAGTCCATGATGCCGCTCCTTTTTAGTCAAGGATGACAACGTGGCTCCCCTTGGAATCGTGCCACTTCTTGTGTCCCTTTAGATACCTTGTTAATGCCGCTAATGACCCTTCTGGTTGAGGTGTGGCTTAAACCTTTAAAAAAAAAATATATATATCTGCTGGCAGGTGTGTATGAAAAATTTACGAATACAGAATAACTAGGATACTTCATTTTGGCGCATTTTATATCTCTCTGAATGCTGGTTGCAGAAATATGAGACGTTGACTCACTGGCGCAGGTACGAGTAAAATGTATTCATAACTTGTGGACCCTGATCAGCTGAGAGAAGAGGCAATATCTCGATGGCTAATTTCTTGTCAATCGGCCAAAGGTGCTTAAATTTGAGATGAAACTATGGCTTTATGATGAAGTTGATGACAAAATAATGTAGTTCGATAAAATGTTATTGCAAATTCATGGAGGAAATCATTGCCATTACTTTGATAACTGATATTTTTAAAAAGATTACAATCTAGCTGTATTGGATGTGAGACAGGACTAATCATCTATAATTATGTTTAGTACAAATATTAAAAATTGTTTGCACACTATTATGCTAAAAGTCGTACTTAAATTTCATTAATATTTCCTGCAAAATCTATTTCCTGAAGGAAAAAATCCAAAAATCCAAAATCTTTTTTGAATCGCCGATTCAATCGTATTTTTTGCCATTAAATTGGTTTTTAACAAATAGTTCAAATTTCGATACAGCTTAATATACTATAATACGATAAGTAATATATGAATATTTGCTCTTACGGTCATGCTGCATGACTGTTTTTTTTTTTCTACTTATTTTGTTTGTTCTGATTTGTGTGAAAAAGTTCTTATATACGGGCAATGATAACCCTCCAAAATTCTGCGATACTTACCACCATCTTCACATTCCTGTACGTTGTAAGCAAGGAAGACAGTTGTTATCCTCGTGAAAATTTCTTTTCCTGCCTCGAAACAAAGCTGGAAGCTTTTTCCATGTGAAAGTAGAATGAATTTAAAAAAAAATCCACTTAAATTGCATTGAAAATCGGAAACGGTTTTTCTCGTTTTTCTCAAACTGCAATTTCGCACATTCATGGTTTTGGAATGAAAGGGACGATATATTTATATATTTTTTCTTAATTGGCTTCTAATCTGAGTCGTTCGAAGTGACTCCGCAAGCCCCCTGGGACCCCTAGTTACCTGTATTTACATACTTTGATGCAATTATTGAGACACAAGGTATTATTGAGACATGTGTTTTAGCTCACCCGTTTCACTTAAACCCGCGAACCCCGCATGTAAGAATGCGAATTTTATCATTAATAGGTACGTCAAGTTATGACCAGCGCAACGACTTACCACCAGATCAAAGAAATCATCCGAAATTAACAAATCATGTTCACAGTATCAATTATTGAGAATGATCACCTGTGTGTAAACAATTATTCAAATAACCATGATCATTACTCAGCTTCGCAGTATAGTTAACGTAATATGGTTGAAGAGAGCTTTCGAACGCATGGTCAACGAATTTTGTGGAATGAAAAATGGCGAAGTACCATTTTCCTAGCAACGACTCGGTTGTACGCGGAAATCATCAGGAATTGTTGCAACACATTCTGTGTTGTAATGCTTACATTCACAACGATTCTGTTCAAATTCTGCGTTACTTACCACCATCTTCACATTCCTGTATGTCGTAAGCAAGGAAGACAGTTGTTATCCTCGTGAAAATTGCGTTTCCTGCCTCGAAACAAAGCTGGAAGCGTTTTCCATTCCATAAAAACATCTTTTGACGCTTACTGCGGGAAATACGACGGCTGAGAGAGGGCTCAAGTGCCGATAGGATCATCGTTGAGAGAGACAAGGATGATCGGTTCGGAGTACCTATTGGAAGGATGGCTGCGTTGAAGAGCCTCGGGGATACTGCATTATCGACGTCGGTAATACCGCTTTTTCCCTTCAACGCCGGCACTCGCCTCGATACGCCCCCATTTTACGTTTTCTTTCGCGTGCCGTCGAGGAGGTGAGTTGGAGGGTTTTCTGTCTCAAGTGTGCCGCCGTCCCGGATAACGTAGTCGGCCGTTCCCACTTCTCCGTCCTACAGAACTTCTCCGAGTTCGTACCGGGATATATCAGGTCTCAACGGCGGGGAAGCTTTCGAACTCACGCCACTGGGATGAGTGTGCACTGCTGAGCAGAGTGGGTCGTTATTTAACTAATATTTAGGACGTCCCTCTGAAGCGATGTGTTATTGAGGGACACCTATTGGAATTGATCCAACGGGGTGGGGGGACAACCCAAACATGAGAAATCGAATAACCGCATACAAATCCGTTTCAGACCATTCTAAGACCGAATCCGTGTAAAAACCATAGGTGTGTGTGTGTGTGTGTGTGTGTGTGTGTGTGTGTGTGTGTGTGTGTGTGTGTGTGTGTGTGTGTGTGTGTGTGTGTGTGTGGAAGTGGTAAAGTAGTAAATCATGATGTTTTAACGATTCTCACCAGATTTTTGTAATTTTTTTTTTTCCAACAATGAAATTGTCCTAGCTTTGAAATATATCAGGAGTTTCAAATTTCACGCTGGAAGTTTTATGATGGGAATTTACTGTCGATGGAGCGGACTAATGAGTGGAAGGGTAATTCTGAGAACTCATGATATTTTTGTTTGAACATAAAAACAGTGCTTGTGCAATGTATAAGTCTAATGGGAAACAATATCTTTATGGTATTCAAGCATTGGTCTTTCCAAGGGAACAACTTTAAATCGGACCGATAGTTAGAACAGAAAGGCAAATATAACAGTGGAATATAGCAGCTGGCGAGAACATCTAAAGTCGACCATTACCGCTAGAAACCTTCTGGCTGCGTTAATAAACACACGAAGCTATCCAGGAATTTAACGACAGAAAACGCACCTGGTGGCTCCGCGGAAACAGTCGCGAGTATCGAGCGCTAAAATGTCTAGTTTTCCGCAGGAATCGTCACAGCGTTAACTCGGCGGTACCGAGTCGTAAATCCCGGAATTTATTAGCACCTTTAGTTTCCGGGCTTCCGGGGTCGTAAATTCCGGAAGGCGGGGTTAGTTTCCATCCTCGGGACGGTATTAGTAAACTTCATAGCCGGCGCCGTAATCCGGGAGGTTATAGAGGTGATAGGGTTATATTGTGGTGGGGGGTGGAATTGGCGGGTTTATCGCTAAATCATCCCCTATCCCCCTTCCCTCTCGAATCTAGGAGACATTTCATTCTAAACCAATTTATGTATAATCGGAAATGTTGTTTGCTATATTATACCCCTCACAAGGGGTGTCTATACCAAGGATGGGCAGTAATTCGAGTTGAATCTACAACTAATACACAACAACTTGTGCCTCCTAGCTTGTTTTTAACCCTCTTAAAATCCTACTTTTTTTACTTTTTAAGATTTTTTTCTTGTTTTTGACCTTCTCTCACAAAAACGGCTGTACCTCCTCCATTTTCCAATGTGTTCCCAAATTTGAGGGCACCGTTGGAAACAAAGCGGAATTTCCTATAACTTCTATTATGAAATAAAGTTTTTAAAATTAGTTTCATTAGGTGAAAAAATGCCAAAGCCCAAAATTATAAGAAAAAAATTTTAAATCGACGTTTTTTCTTCCGTTTTTCTGCCACCAGTATTGGGGTTCTTTGGTGGGCGCTCTTCGGAAAAAACTTCCTTAAACTGTCAGCTTCTGAACGTTTTAGTTGATTTTACTTTTACTCTGCTGATTGGAGGGGTGGGGGAGTATATTCATATGCTGAAAAACGTGTTCTTCTATGAAATCTAGGGGTTTTGTTAGAAATGACTTTATAAAAAATTCAATTTCGGGGCCGGTTTCTACGTATTTTTTCATGCTGAATCTAATGGTAACACATAGTGTTCTCCCCGACACCGTTATAACCCAGTTTTCCACTTTAACTTTCCTACAAGTCAAAATCTACATATCATCAACATGCATATCTTGAAGACTTGTTTATCGTACAAAATTCGATTATCTCAATTTTTCTGATGATTATCGCTTACAACCAAATCGTTGTTTTCAAAGAAGATTGCATAACTAATACGTACGCTAATTTTTCTTTAGGAAAGTAGGTATCTTAACTGTCATGTAGACGGTGCTGTGTAAATGTCGAGTATTACCGCTATACACAGCAGATATACATAGAAACGTGGATGTCTTAAAATACCGATATAGACAAACCTAATAATTTCCTAAGAAGAAAACGTGTGCACTGTGCAGTGTATGTACTCGGCATCAGCCTTTCTGTTGTAGGTTGAATGAAGAACCAATTGGCCTCAGAGCTCTCTCAGCTGATCGAGGCCTCATCGTACTCATTATGATTTAGGATGCTTTCTTTGAAAATTCGCTAAATCGACAAACAGCAGTCATGAGACTTACAGCTAGTGTGAGACATTCAGCTGTTCAGTAGAAGCAGCTAGTCTACGAGAGTGCAGAATCCAGTTCTTTCATTTGACATAGAAAACAATACGATTGGTTATTCCTTCTCCTTCTACTAATCACAGGCGTGATTTGTAGTTTAGCATACATCCGGGTTGTTGATGAGGAATTATTGCTTCTTCTCCACGATATAATATATTTCCAAAATTCTCCGCTATATGATAGACATTTAATTAGTATCGCGTCACGACGGCCCTAATTTCCCAGCCAGAGTGAAAATATTTGTTAACTCGTCCGATCGAAGAGCCATTAAAAGCCTGTTAGCGATAATTAAAAAATGCTATTATGAGACGAGGCTATTAAACACGTTTATAAGTTCGCTTTTGATGGATCACAAGGCATTTAAGGAGTGAGAGAACCATAAAAACTAAGGTCAACTTTTAGCTGAGGAGTATAAGACAAGTAAGTGCCTATAATTCTCCACTGTAAGTTGACTTTCAAATAGTTAACTCATTAATTATTGTCTATATATTTTATCAATGAGCCGTAGGAATGAGTTTTTTTACACAGTAACTTGAAACTTAATCAGCACGTTAGTTACATCGTAAATTACATCACACCAATTAAAAGTCGTTTTCAGGAATTACACTTTCGAGAATGTTAAACTACTGCAATAGGTTCAGTTAAATGGGTCAATTTCCTTCATTTAAATCCGTTTTGAGGCATTCCCCTGAAAATTTAATCAAAATCAGGCTAAGTATTTCTTGGAATAGTTTTTAGCGTGACAAGGAATACGCACAAACACACAGGCAGACAGACACCGAACCATCAATTTATTGATCAGCAAGTTCTGAAATGCGAAAAGCAAGTGGACGTTTTGATTTTGGAGTGCGATCAAAGTTTAGTACCTATAGCATTTCCGCATCAAATTCAAGGTTTTTCTAATTATATTCAAGGTTTCCCAATCCAAATTCAGAGTTATCCGAAACAAATTATCTAATTCAAATTTAAGATTTCCCATGTTAAATTCATGGTTTTCCAGAAACTGTTTTCCAGATCTGTCGGTATTTTGTATGGTAAAAATTATTGAAAAAGGTCGCACCTGCATTGTTTGGTAGCTACCTAACGGTTGGCCATCAAAAATCCGACCAGATGGAAGGCATAGGTTTGATTTTCTAAACACTTGAATAATCATTCATATTCCACTCGCCTCTGCTCTCAATATTCAGATGCCTCAATTCTATATGACTTGCATTGAACTGTTTAAATAACTCGTACCTAAAACTAATGAACTCATTCACGTCTTCTCATTCGGAATAACACTTTGTTTGTTCTGATTTGTTCTTTGCAAATAAAATCCTTTAGTTTGAAATACAAAAACTTTGAATTGGATAGCTCAGAATTCGAAAAGGAAAATCTTGAATTCGATTAGGAAACCCTTGAATTTGACTCGGAAATGCTATATATTCATTGATGTATTTCTATGTCTTTTTGGTGCACAGTCCTTTACGTTCATTGAAGATATTTCCGAAAATGGGCAGCGAAATGGAGAATGAAAATGAATGAAGCGAAGTCGGTACATGTTGATTTTAAGAACCTTACCCCAATGGCAAGGTCTTCCACTACGCTAATGAAGCAAAATATCTGGGGATGACGTTAGATGGAACTGTAAAGAAGAAAACAAGAATCAGTGCTTACGAAGTGAGTCACATGATAGCGCATTTTCTTGTAAAGAGATCCACGAGAAATAGAGGCTTCCTGCGTTGAATAGGAGACAAAATGGCTTCGGAGTTCATTCAGCTGATCGATGACCTCTCAAGCATCTTCAATATTCTCCCTTGAGCCTTCTTCTCGAATTTCAGCGCCCTACCTCCATTGAATAGTTGACAAAATGGCTTTGGAGATGACTCAGAGGCGGGCGCCAGGTCGCCCATGTTTTCTGCAGAATACAAGAATCTGGTTGCTTCCTCTGAACCACATTTCAACCGTGGATTCTTGTGGAGCCCAAGAGGAGGTACCCTTACTAACGAGGATAACCAGCAAAACAACCCAAAAGATTAAAAACATCGCTAATGTTTAGACTGTTGACCATTGAAAATTCCAAGACCTGGAAGTTCAACGTTGAAGAATCTGGTTGCTTCCTCTGAACCACAGATATGTATTCTTATGGAGCCTTAGAGCAGGTATCCTTACTAACGAGGATATCCCGGAAAACAACCCAAAAGATTAAAAACCTCAATTTCTTCTGGATGTAAAGAAAACAACCTTTGCCGAGTTTAATTGAAAAATAGAAATTCGAGGGTGGCAAAGATGTACGAAACTCCGATGTTAGGTATAGCTGGCACGCTTTAAACAATAGGTACTTGTTTGTACAATGACCAATGCGATTCAAACTTACAATTCAATGCTATTCAATGGCCATCAATGCCTAGAATGTTGACCTTTGAAGATACCTGGAGCCAGGAAGTTCACCATTTGAAAACCTGCATCTCCTGAATCACAAATTAAGAGGGAGGCGCCAGGTCACCAATGTTTTCTGCAGAATACAAAAATCTGGTATCTTTCTCTGAATCACACTTCAACAGATATCGTGGATTCTTGTGAAGTCCTTGAGCAGGTACCCTTACTACCGAGGATATCCCACAAAACAACCCAAAAGATTAAAAACATCGTCAATGTATAGATTGTTGACCATTGAAGATTCCTTGAACCTGGAAGTTCAACTTTGAAGAATCTGGTTGTTTCCTCTGAACCAGAGATATCATGTATCCACAGATATCATGTATGTATTCTTGTGGAGCCTTAGAGCAGGTACCCTTACTAACGAGGATATTCCGCAAAACAACCCAAAAGATTAAAAACCTCAATTTCTTCTGGATGTAAAGAAAACGACCTGTGCCGAGTTCAACTGAAAAGAGGAAATTCGAGGGTGGCAAAGTTATGCGAAAGCCCGACGTTCAAGTTGGGTAATGAGCCATTTTGCCGAGAAAAAGGAACCCGCTCGGGAAGACAAGACACGGGATAAAGAAGATGCGGGGTGAGAGAGAGGGAAGCTGCCTTCACCCTAATAAGAGCGAGGGGGGAAATTCTTGAGATTCCGACCAGCCACCTCTAACGCCCTTTCCGAGATGTCTTTATTTTATTTTTTGAGAAGTTAACCTTCCATTTCGGCAACCGCGAGGTACAATCAATATTTCGGCAGCTTTCGTATTTTGGCAGTCAGACCGAAAGACGTGGAAGTAACTAATATCTTCACTTTTTAGCATGGAACATGCTTTAGCCATCACCTAAAAGGCCTAAAGGGTCACACATATTTTTTTTAAAGTTTCACGTACCTACAACTAAGCCGTTGGTAGGGAAGTGGAACTTCCGTAGTTTCCAAAGTCAAAAAATCGTACACCATTCGTTGGAAAGCTCGTATTTTTCTGAAGATTAGTAACTTAACATTCAATTCATTAAGTTTTTGAACTGACCTTCTGTGGTAAACCATCTTACAAAATCTGATGGGTTGTAAAATATAACACAAAACCTTTGGTTTACCACTTATATTTAAATAATTACTAATTATAGTAATTATTAAATGTAAGTGGTAAACTAAAGGTTTTGTGTTATATTTTACAACCCACCAGATTGTGTAACTAAACATTATCATTGTACTCAACGGAAGCTGAGTTATGCGTATTATAGTCCATTGATAGGAAAGTGGGACCCCGAATCAGCGGGAAGAACAAAAATGCGACCCCGAATTAGCATGTTCCATGTTTTAGCATTTTAGCAGCAAGCTCAAAGCGAAAAGCAACTTAGCGGTGTCAAGGGGCGGAGCCCCTTGCGAGGCCGAAGGGTCGAGTTTTCGAGCATTTTTTATTACACCAAGTTTAAAACTTATTAACAACTTTATTTTGATCTTATTTACCACATAAACAATCGAAACGAAAGATACAGATCGTGTTGAGACAAAGACTGATGAACATTATTTCACTTCCACGGTGCTAGTTCGTGTGGTGGAATTTAAGTTTTTTCCAAAAATACATGTGCCGTACCTCAAAAAATTTGTCGTCTAAGTGAAAAACGGGGATACAAATCGGATTCAGTGGTGTAGTTCCGTATGTGTCCCCACGCTATATTCAAATCCATCTAGCGTGTTAATACATTAGAAGGATGTATACATTTTAGTGGTCTGGATGCTCGCAAGCTCGCATCTCAAAAATACATAACATCAAGTGTTCAATCCCTTAGAAAAATTCAGATTAGTTGGATGTATAGGTCAGAATGATGTGTACAGTTTGGTGGTCTGGTTGCTCCCAAGCTCACATCTCAAAAACACATAACATCAATTAGTCAATACCTTAGTAAAAACTCTGGGGTATACCATGCCCACCTAAGATTAGCAAAGTTCGCACTGTAGGTGGTTTAGTTGCCGCTGGTGACCATTTCAGGTAAGCACTGCTCTCCTTCGAGGGTCCATAGTCTGTTGGAAGGTATTCGATCTATGTTTATTCAAGAGTCTGTATCACCCTACTCAATATAAAACACCAACTCTGTTCAGTCAGAGATCAACAGAAAAAGGGTTCTAGGGTTCATTGCTCAACTTACGGACTCACGAACAGCGTGGGGACACGTACGGAACTTTTTGACTAATCAAATAGTTCCATATGTGTCCCCACTTTTTTTCAATTCCCTCTTTTCCACGTACGCGAAGGAAAAAGTGAATTTATCTTGAATTCATGGGGAAGACAAGATTCCGAGGTTTCCGAAACAGTCGTCAAATTCATTTTTTGATAGGATAATGACTGATTTAAGTTCGAAAGTTTTATTTTTATTTTACCACAGTAAACTTTATTATTCGAAAAATCAACATTACAATTTTGATAGCAATAAGAATATAGTTGAATGTAGGCACATATCTAATTCACATGAAACTTCTAGTTCAGGTACAACCCAGTGGTTGTCCTGTACCAGTCTTTAGCACAAAACACAGTGCTTGAGTTTATGTAATGAGATGATCTTGTGGTCGCTTCCTCCTCAGTGCTTCTATTCGGTATAGGTGGAGGATTAGCTGCCAATTGTGAAATTAATGGATTAGGATTATCTATCATTCGGGTGTGGAGAGCACTATAGGTCCTTTTGATCACTTCTTGTACGGTGGGTATGTCTAAATCATTGTGGAGCGTTGAATTTCGTACATACCACGGAGCCGCATTAATGAGCCTTAGCACTCGGTTTTAAGTCACCCGTATTTTTTTAATAAATATGAGATGCCGACGCCGACCCCCACAAACCGCAAGCGTTCGACCAAATTGGTTTCATGAGCGAAATGTATATCAGTTTTACTGTGCTGAGGAAAAGTGGTGATCGATGTTCAAGTAGTTGTTTTGATTGCCCAATCCGTTGACAAACTTTTGAGACCAGATATTTTATGTGGGCTTCCCATGGAAGCTTGCTGTCAAAGTGAAGCCCAAGATAGCGAACTGTGCGGTCTTGTGGGATCACTAGTTCATTAAAAAGTTAAATTTTTAAGGGTTCATTTTGACCCTTCATTTCTCACATTTGGACCTACACCTGGTTTCAGCACCCTCGAAACCCCCTTGGACCAGTACCAGTTTCCTGAGAGCATGACTTTGATTTTTTTCTTCTGTTGGGCAGTGTTATCCTTCTCAGTTGATTCGTTCGACTCTGAAGGGGCGTTTTATCTCTTTTCGACCCCGTCTCTCGGAAATTCGTCACTCTTTAGCGAGAGCAACAATGGCCCGGAAGGCGGTGAAGAAATCGCTCAAGGTCGACCATTCGAAAATCACCCGGGCTTCCCCCCCAAGGGTAACAAAACCTCTTACATACTCTACTAAAGCATTCTACCAGGTATATTGAAATGCAAAGCGAGTAATAAGAGTTGTAACAACACACAGTTGCCTGACTCGACTCACTACAATATTAAGATCCTTGAGTCTGAAAAAAGTAGAATCTACTTCTCACATCTGATATTCGAGTGGTAAAAAAAAAAAAAAAAAAAAAATCCTAGTTGGGTGTTGCAAATTAATTCCTCGTATGCTTAGTACTACTGTATTGACCACAGAAAATTTTCAAATGATCTTCTGAAAAGATTCGATAGCGGCTTTGTAGACTTGAAGATAGTAAGTCCAGACAAAGTAGTGTAAAAATTCAAAATCAATCAAATGAGAAATGATGATTGATAGGTAGATGTGACGTTTATCTATGCGCAAAAGCTAAAAATTGGTGAACCACATCTCAGTTCGATTTAGAATTTTTCGAGGATGTTGGTGGTGATTTTGTATTGAGGCAAACTAGAAGACTAAGCACATTGAGTACCACAGTCAAGTTGTTAATAATCAAGACTAGTGCTGTGAAATGAAAATTGCGTTCGAATATGGAATATTCTCGACTTTAATGAGCAGACTAAACCTTGTGCGTAAACACATATTTTAGAACCTTGACTATCTTTGTTACCCTTTGTTATAAAACTCTAAAAAATTGCATTCTGGAGAGGTAGAACAGGATGTTCGAGCTATAGCTTTATTTCACCGTCCCTCTCCGGTCGAAGGAATCCGACAGTGCACCGTCGACTAGAAGGGTTTTAAGATAGGTAGGAGCTGAGTTGAACAACAATATATTATTAATAATATCAAACCCTTACTTAGGTATATATAAAACTCAAAGTTTGTTTCTGTTTGTATGTAAGTATGTATGTTCCCAATAGATGGCTAAACGGCTGGACCGATTCTGATGGGAGGGGCCGTAAAATTATCAGCAAGTTCTGGCACGCAATATAGGCTAGGTTTGAACCTCTAAACCATCCTTTTACTTCCTAAAAGGCGCTACCCTTCAAAACCGATTTGTTAAGTTCCTGAACTTTTGTTATTAAGGTTGCTAAGATACAGTTTGTTAGCGAAGGAAATTCGTGACATGTGGAGAAGCCTTGACGGGTTGCTATATGGGTGTTCGAGTGAAGTTAGCACCGAATAACCCGTACAGGTGGTCCGTGCAACGCAGGGGTAACTGGCTAGTGTTGTATATTAATAAAACTGGCCGTCCTTTGCAACGTGTTGCAAATCGGATGAAAACTGAGGAAGTTGAGCTTGTTACTAGAGTTTGCTGACCCACAGACAAACAGAGACGAAACGAAAGTTGTTCATAACGGTCTAAAACATGGAATGCGTGAACAATTATGATTATGAGATGGGGGGGGGGGGGGTTGTCACCCCCCGAAGAACTAAAAAGTAAAAGTAAAACAATACTTCCGCTACCTACAAGCAGACTTGGAAGTATCGTTGTGCAACATTTTCCAGCTTTTGATTTTATCTTATGGAAATTAATGTTTAAGTTGGTATAAAACGAAACTGTTTAATTTTTGTTGCAGGTAAGACAAAGAGAACTCTGTCTGGATTCCGGTCGCTACAGGTTAACAATTTATTCGCTATATTGTAATTATAATTTCTTTTAGTTATATTGAATAAGTACCGTAGAAGTGGGTAAAGTTGAACTGGCAGGATAAAGTTGAATAGAGGTTCTTAGTTTGAATTGCGCTCCACTATGTGCCGCCATCTTTATTTTTTCATTGTTTTAAAACTTGATTTGAGTGGGATCTAGGTATGTCAACTTTTTCAGAGCCATTTGATGCCAATTGGATCGCAAATTAAAACAACAGAAAATCTGTAACAATTAAGTGACCAAAATTGAGTGAAAGGGTCAGTCTATCTATACTTCTTCCATTTTGTCATTGGGTGTTAAGGATCCATGTATTTAGCGTTATGATAAGTAGGTTTCATTTGCTTCACAGGTTTTTTTTTTTTTTTTTTTTAATAAGGTTTAAGCCGCATCTAAGGGTCATTAGCGGCATTGAGCAAGGTGTCCAAAGGGACACTGGAAGTGGTACGGTTCAAGGGGGAGCCATGTTGCCATCCTTGACTAAAAAGGAGCCCCATCATGGACTCCACCGGCAACTCGGAGGGTGGAAAAAATTAGGGGTACAGTGAAGACCACTGTTCACCCCCAAAGTGGTTGAAGAAAAAAAGCCAAAATTGAGTAATACAACTAAGACTAGATGTAAAATAGGCTAATAACTCACATACAATAACACATGCTACTATATGCAATCAGCAAAGTGAAATAAAACTACGACTAGATGTACATAAATATATCACAGATCAGATATCACAGTTCGTAGAAGAGCTCAGTGACTCAACAACAACGGATCGGACCATGTCTGGTCCAGATAATACATCAACCCATTGAGGTGGCTGATGCTGGACTCGGAGGTCCACAAGGGCTGGACAGTCCTCCAGACAGTGGCGGATGGACAGATATCGAGCTTCTGCACTAAGCAGGTGTCTGTGAGTAAGACGGATATGGTCAGTGGCAACCCGGTTGACAACTATTCGATCCCTTCTTGAAAGTTGGGTTACGAAAGAGCCCACCGGGCACAGGTCCTGAAGGGCATCACGCAGACCAGTGACCTCACCCTGCCATTGCTCATGCCAGATGAAATTGGCAATTTTACTTGGAATTTATTACTTCACTGTTATCTGTGATTGTGTTTGTTGTGACCTGAAGATGCTCAGAATCTGAGTGAAAAGCTTCATTATTTCAATATATGTGGTAAACTGAATGTTTTGTTCTATATTTTACGCCCCATCAGATTTCATATTCTGGGTGTTTACAAGGCTGTGAACCTCAGACGTTTGCATTTGGCAATTTATTGTAAGGACCGAGCCATGATCTTCGAGTGTTTTTTTTTTTTTTTTTTTTTTTTTTTTTCGAAGTAGGGTCATTTTATATTTACTGGTGTGATATTTTGAACTCCTTTTCTACATTTTAATTTTATATCTTGTTATTTTTGTCATCAAGGAGCCAATTTCAGTTCCTTCAAGTTTCCTCTGTCTTCTTTAACTGAAAAACTTTTCAACGATGTGGCAGTATCGTTCTAGCAGAAGAACACCTCCAGTGTACTTTGCCAGGAAATCTTACATTTCCTGTACTTCCTACTATTTCCTGCTCCCTCATTTTTTCTTCAAATTCCAGATTATTCCACCGAAACTCCTATTTTTATTACCCTCTGAACTGTCATAGATCGGTGAAATGGACGCGTAAAAGGAATTGACGTGGAACAGGTGGATGGAGATGGGACCAAGAAAAAAAGGACTTGGAACCCTCCGAAAATAGGTAGCGCATCCGGGGCGGTCTGTTGAGAAAATAAATCCTTTCGTGGGACCTGCCATCTTGGGAGAAGTCGCGACGTCTTATATACCTCGTCTATTGAAACAGCTGGCATTTACTAAGTTTCCTCCGAGCTGAAGTCGAAAATATATAGCAATTCTTGGGACAAAACGATTTGAGCATCCCATATCAATTTCAAAATGATCGTATCGTCTGCTACTATTGCGCATGCGCAAATGTGAAATTCTTGTAACAAGCTTAATTCTACAGTAAGGTGCCCGCTATTTTGAGAAAGATGAAATTTCGATGACCTCCACCCGAAATTTGGTTTAAAATATAAAAAAATACCCCTAATTTTATTCAGATTTTTTGCATAGGTAACAAAAACCTACGCCGGTTGCTCGATTTTGGTTTTTGAAATACGCTTTTTTTGCCAATATCAGACTTTTGAATATAACTTTTACACACTTCTTTGTAAAGCTGTGAAACTTGGTATTTTTACGTATTTATGTTAGAATTTTGATTTTTGAGAGCGAATTCGAGGTCAGCGACTCAAAAAACATAAGAATGCAAATTTTCATGATTTTTCACTGAATTTTGAAAAATTGGCATTTTTTGACATGATTTTGACGATTTCGAGATTCCAAACTGTCAAAAGTTGTTGCTGTCGACTTGTTTTGACTGCATATTCGAGTTCAGCGACCTCAAAAACGTAAGTATACCTACTAAGTTTCAAAATTTTACAAAGAAGTTTCTAAAAGTTATATTCAAAAATCTGATATTGGCAAAAAAAAGCGTATTTCAAAAACCAAAATCGAGCTACCGGCGTAGGTTTTGGTTAAGCAAAAAATCTGACAAAAATTCAGGGGTAATTTTAAAAAAATTATAAATCAAATTTCGGTCGGAGGTCGTAAAGTTCCACCTTTCTCAAAATAGCGGGCACCCTATTCTACAGTCTGCATCCGATTTTGATGAAATTTCCAGTGATTGTGAGGGTTTGGCGGTAGATGGTCCCCTATCAGTTTCATTGTTCCCAAAATTATTACTTCATTCTGCGCATGCCTAAAAGTCAATTATATCAAGTATCATTTCCTCGTTTTCTTACTGACCGATTTTGACGATTTACGCTGCATCCACCCATCCATTTTCCGCTATGGAATTTTTAAAGATAATATTTAAAACAGTTCAATGATCTATGCATTCATGTTACGGATACGAGAAAGTTATGTGCCGCATCCAACATAGCAGACAGTTTTAGCGAATTTTGTGAAAAATGAAGATATTGCAATGGCTCAAAAAATTTTAAAATCAAATTTCTTCAAATTTTCTTCGTCAAAATCCGTTTTGAGACATACCGAAACGATTCTGGGATTATAACATTTAACATATATATATATATATATATATATATATATATATATATATATATATATATATATATATATATATATATATATATATATAGTTCAGGATGATGTTGAGGTTCGGCCATGAAAAGATTTTTGTCCCGACGTTTCAAAGGTTTATTCCTTCATTTTCAAGGGCTATAATACAAACAAAAACAACACAATCAAATTCTAGGCTTTTTTAAACTGAAGAATGGGCTTAAATACTAATATGATATGCATTTATGATTTCAGCGGGGTATGTATGGATGGAGGAGGTCGATGATAGATTTATAGGTATGTACTTATAGAGTTGATCAGCTCCAAGGCTTATGCACTGTTAGGTACTACACTTGAAAAGTAGGTAGGTAGGTACTGGAAAAATTACGTTTTCAACACATGTTGACTTGGCTGTGTCTGAAACGTCGGGACAAAAATCTTTTCATGACCGAACCTCAACTTCCTCCTGAACTACGAGTAGATATATGTAAACGGTCAATAACCAAGAATCATTTGGATCTACTTCATACTATATAATTATGCTGGATTCAAGATAAATATCATGATGATGTTGGCTTATCAGGGGAAAAAGGTTGTGAGGCTGGTTTTAGAATAAATTGTATGAAAACTTTTTAACTCTTTTGTTTTTTCAAAAGTTGATGTAGAAGTATTCAAGATGAATTGAATAAGCCAGCCGAAGCCTAACTCAAAATTATGAAGCTTTCGGTCTTGAGATAACATGCAGGAAATGGTTCAACTTTAGTCACGTACTTCGTCATCTTAATTAAATTCCATCGTTCGGTATCGCAACTTTCCCGGGAATGGATTTGAGAAATCCTCTGATTTAATATCGTACTAATCCGCTTCCATTTTCTTGGTGTGACCTAGTAACTCGTTCTAATCCCATTTTAATCCTTTCAGCTCGAGAATAAACTAGCTGCTATCTCTCCAACCCTCGGAAAGCGAGTTGATAAAGTCTTTCCGAACTTTAGCCCGGCGCAGTTCACCCGTCAAAGCGTTATTTTGCCATTCGAATTAGATCAATGGTGGACGCATTACACTTAATGACAAGAGAGATTACGTCATAACCATCAAGTTAATTACCAAGCCCAAATATCTTTCCAACATTTCGTGTATTATCAAGTTGAAATATACTTCTTGTTTCCGAGTATACTTAGGTACTATGAGCCTGTTGTCGTAAGTGGTAAAAATCTGCTTAATGTTGTTTTCCACGCACACGTTACGTCGCATCATCTTCTACTATTGGTTTCTGTCTGTTCGTTAATCCTTGTAATGATCTAATCCCATTTGTCCTTATTCTACTAATTCGTTTTTGTTTTTTTCAATTGTTCGACTGGCTGGAGCAATGAAGGAATCTCCTTCCAACATCATTCATTGTTCACTCGGGAATTTCGTCATGAAGCTTTGTAGAAAGTCAGTTTCTGCACTCATCTTGGTGCCCGTCTTCTATGATCTCTTCTGAGTTGTAGAGCGGGCATGTAAAATTGGCATTATTCCATCTCGGTGTAAATGTGTTTATCCAGTCTGAAACGTATTGAAAAGTCTGAAACGATCGTACACGAGTGTGAAACTAGTCACTAAGTCTGATCATGGCTAAGTCTGATGGAATAGGTTTGTTACGGAGAGATTATAATTTCATTCCATTTGCAGCTGCTGAGCTGATAGTATTTTGCATTGATACTGATTGCTGCCTCACTGGTAGTGAAGTTCCTGTACCGCTAGAGAAAGCTTGTTCGTATCCACGTTTTGCCAGGATGTTGTCTCAATCTATGCAAAATTCTACAGTGGCTAAGCTCCCATTGGTCAGTAGAAAATTTCCTGGGCACTATCAATTAAATTGCTTATCATCTGCCAATTTGAACGTCATCTCGCTTGGTAAAGGAGCAGCAGATGAGGGGGTAAGGATGGTGGAATGTGAATCGACGAGGAATTCGTATTTCCTAGTGATCAAATTGAACCCTCTCTAGTGAGCTTCCATTGCTGCATTTTAAACAGCCAGAAACTCAGCGTCAGATGAATATTGGGGAACAGGAATGGAATTCTCAGAGATACCGTCAGCAATTAGCCATTTCAAGGTTCTTATTAACTCATTGTTCGAGTTCAGTGAAATTTTTGGGGATTTTACGGGTGCTTTTCCATTTATTAGACTGCTACCGGATAAAAAACAGCCTCTGCGCATGTGCAAACCAGAAATCCTTGTAACATACGAAACTTCTAGAGTTTTTCTGGGATTTGGTCGATCATAGTTGACTTTGTTCTCTATGAATTCCAAAGATCCCGAATGGAAGATTGCTCTACGCATCGACAAACAAAAATCCTTCCTACATTTCCTACAGTTTTCATCCGATTTTGAAAACATTCTCAGCGATTGTGCGGGTCGGGGAACAAATGACGATCCACGAATTTAACTGCTCCCTTTAGATGAATTCTTGATTAAATAAGTTTCATTTTTGTGAATTACTAAGAGAATGACAGATAGACAGGCGCACGTGCAAACATTTCCCCGTTTCGTTATCAGTTCAGTATATTGAGAAGTTCTATATTGCAAATACCTCACCAAAAGATTTTGGTTTTTCGTATCGTTTGGTATGGTGTGGGTATGTCAAAACCAAGTTTGCTGGAAGGACACTTTTTGGTGACCGAAAAACCTCGAAATTTTCTGACTTTTTCCAGTTTTTCGCGTATAACTCCAAAACTTATCTCATTTCGCGAAAGACTGCCCCATAGTAAATTAAAGAGAACCAGACTCCTTCAGGGAGTAGCAAAACAAACTCTATTCGAGCAGACTACATTACTTTTCATTTGGGCTTTGTGGTCCTGGGAAAGTAAAAGATAATAATCGTATAGTATGAAAATTATAATGTAATAGGCTATAATTTTAAGTTGTTCAATTGTTCAAATATCTCTTCCCACTAAAAAGGTAGGTGTGGAGATATTTGCATTTCTCTCTTCCTTATCGACTTCGTGACGACGGACTAGTTCAAACTAGTGATTCATGCATTATCCAGTCGTGCCGATGAATACGAATCTTCATCGACTTCACCGTTATTGACGGCCCTGCAGTACCAATTTATCGTTAAGCCCCTCGAGCTTCCATTTTAGCGAATTTTCGTAGAAAATGGATCTATTGCAATGACTCGGGAAATTTCAAGATCAAAATTGAAAATTTTCTTCACTGATATCCGTTTTGAGGCATTCTGAAATGATTCCTATTAAAGTTTGCGCTTTTTCATATTTCGGTAAGTCGGTAGTGCAAGATTAGATCACCACACTCTTGACGTTACTCGAACAACCAAACCTAATCTCGCTTCATTCAGCAGCTACTGTTGGCATCAGTTGGTAGCTAAACATTGGTACTTATTTCGAGATATTGGTTTTCAATGGTCCATAGTTCTAATTTGAGGTCGGTAGTGCAAGATTCTAACCCACTAAATCACCCCAATGTTGAAGTTATTCGAACAACCAAACCTAATCTCGCTTCATTCAGCAGCTGCTATTGACATCGTTATGTAGCTAAATAGTGGTCCTTATTCGAAGATATTGGTGTTTAAGGGATCCCAAATTCTAATTTGAGGTCGGTAGTGCAAGATTCTAACCCACTAAATCACCCCAATGTTGAAGTAACTCGAACAACCAAACCTAATCTTGCTTCATTCAGCAGCTGCTATTGA
This sequence comes from Adelphocoris suturalis, assembly GCA_030762985.1. NCBI lineage: Eukaryota > Metazoa > Arthropoda > Insecta > Hemiptera > Miridae > Adelphocoris > Adelphocoris suturalis. The sequence goes on from CM061043.1 coordinate 54,490,676, forward strand.
CATCGTTATGTAGCTAAATAGTGGTCCTTATTCGGAGATATTGGTGTTCAAGGGTCCAAAATTCTAATTTAAGGTCGGTAGTGCAAGATTCTAATCCACCAAATCGCCCTAATGTTGCTGTTACTCGAACTACCATACCTAATCTTGCTTCATTCAGCAGCTACTACTGACATCAGTGGGTACATGTCACGCGGCTCGTGCCCCTTATTGGAAAGCCGGACTCACTCCTGAACTTCCACTTTCCCATCGGAAATGGACGCTGGACAGACCGGTCCCGTCCGGGTCAAGGTCGACGCCTCATCAACCAACGCCCCGACCATCTTCTTCGAGTTTTGTGCAGGATTCTGTTCTCTGATATCTTCCATTTATTTTCCTTTTTTTATAATGAAGTTCAGCTGTTTATATTATTGCTGTGTGAAAGTTTGGGTGCATTGCAATGTTGTTCATTGCTGTTTTGTACCTAGGCAAGAGCCTGCTGTTTTGTTTGCAGCTCAGATCCTGTCTATGATACAAGTGGTAAAATTATAGCACAATGGGGCTTCTGGCTACCAGGTTACTGATAAGCTACCTTCCTTATACCACCTCACGGGCCTAAAGTGGTCTTTATTTTGAATACTGATGTACTCTAGTAACCAATGACTAGATGTGGTAAATGTGACTAGGTTAAGTAAATAAAAATGTATATAAGTAAGCTTCAGGTGATTTATTACACAGTTCCTAAGTGAGGCAACTTGTGAGAGTACTAGGCTTCCTCCCTATTGAGTGGCCACTGAAGGAAATGAATATGAAGGTACCAGATAATGGTAAATATCACCGATATGTAACTAGCTAATAGCTAGCATTTTTCACAAGCCACGTTAAAATTTGCTTTATGAAGTTTGGTCTAGTATAATTTTGAGCTCTTTTCATATGAATATCTAGCGCTCTGTGAATAATGTGCTTAATAAATTTTGGACTGTGTGTTGACAGCGTTAATTTTCGTCTTGGTGCAATTACACTCCCTACGAGTACATATCTTGCGGTATATGCTGGATTACGCTGTGAATTTATTTTTTGTGGATACTTATGGAATTACAAAAGTAAATTCTTTAACATACCGTTGCCTTGTGGTAAAGAGCTTTGCAATATTATATACACTTATAGATGGCGTCCAAGGCGGTAATGAAAACATTATTTTCATAATGATTTTCTGGCGTAGGTACGTGTAATTTATTTATGTGTGAGGGGTATGCCCCCCCCCCCCCTTCATGCTATTATTCCATATTGAAGCACAGGCTGTTGCATGCTGTAATAAATAAGTTTTATAGTACCTCTCGTATAGTCAATATGGGGTTTCGAATTTAGCTCTTCGACCAAGTCTACACCAAGAAACTTATGCATTGCAACGCGCTCTATTGCGCCACATGAATAGACGATATTTAGTTTGCATGTATGTAATGTGATGTATAAATCTTTCTCATCAATATATGTTTTGTGTCCTCCATAAATAATCAATCTTGACTTTTTTGTGTTCAAAGTTAGATAGTTTTCATTGAACCATTTTCCTACCGCGTTGATTACTAGGTTTGTATTGGCGAATACATTTTCCCATATTGGTTGGAGAAAAAGACTGGCTAGTTGCTGCTTGATGTTTGCTTTGATGGGATTGTTTTTCGTGAAGGGATTGATGTGGGATGACCTCTTGGAGAGACAAGGCAGGTGATTAATGATTTGGTGTAGCGTGATGGTAGGGATTGATATTCGGGGTAAGTTTTTGAGAGAGAAATATATGATTTAGTTTATGCGGTTAGTTGCTGGAGTTGGCTTGGAGTATTTGGCTGTATGGTGGATGTGGGATAGAGACGCGAAACGGCAAACCTACTTATTGTTGATGGATTTGTTTATTTGAGGAATAAAGTGACTGGGGGGTTGTTATTGATGAAAAGTTTTAAGTAGAATGTTCTATAGTGTATCTCATACTGTGCTGTAATAAATTACAAAACCTGAGGAAGGGGGCAAAGTATCTTGCGAAACCACTCGCAAAAAACTAAAATCAAGTCGGTGTTCTATCTTCCAACTTCCAGAATAAAACCGATATATGTAGGGAAGATTATGTAGGTGGGCACGGTAGGAGGTTCAACATCTAAAAATGTTACCTACACGGGAAATTGTTATGGAACTCGTCAAAAGGATGTTTTTCTCGACATAGCCAAGTTTGAAAAATCGATTTCAACCCGGCCAACGTAGACGGGTGACGTAACGGAGATTTGCCGGCGATGAAGTTGGGAATCTCTGAACCAGAACGGTGCACCAATCATTGCGAAAGCCCTAGATGCAGGAGCAGCCTCACTCTTTCTCAGTGAAAATCGATCCGATTCACTTTTAACGGTCGAATGTGGAAATTGAATTTTTGACAATTCCATGTCATTGCTATGGCCCTCGGAGAAATGTCGCGTATGACACCAATTCGGAGTTACGGAAATGCGGACGGAAATATCACGTGGATGATATTCTCCCCTGTTTCCTCCGATTCTTGAAAAGACTTATTTTTCAGCTCTGAGGGTTCACACAGATCGGCAAGCCTTACAATATATCGCTCATTGATCAAATCCCGTACGTATCTTTTCAAATATGCTCTCCAGTTTGTCTTCGAAGGGTCTAACGAGGGAATATTCAATTTGGGTAGATCGTCTCTTCCTCGATAGGAAGTACTTGTGATTCTGACTGCCTCTTCCTCGTCTTTATAATCTGTCTGTCTGGTCTTGATTCTTCTTGGACTTACGTGATGTTTAGTATTCAAGTTACGCATATAATTAATTAAATTACTTGTAAGAGAGTACTCAATATATTTTGAAATCCTTCCGTTCTTGGAATCTTGAATGGTTGTTGAGACGTCACTGAAGGCATGCAGAAACGGAATGTTTACTTTTCTCTTCCTTGTTTCCTACTAATACTTACTAGAATTTCTCTGGAGGTTTGGACTCACAGATTGAGTTGGAGAATTAAATATGCCATGTAAGAAAAAAAATAAGAAATTTCTTAGTAGGCACCTTCATAATTTCCAAGAATACCTGTCTTAGGTTCAATGCAGCCTAGTAAGAATGAGTAGGCACCTATGTCAACCCCCAACTTCTTGTTCCAAGAACGAAACGGGACGGTCTCGTTCGAAGAACGAATCCAGGCATCGTCAGATTTCTTTTCATCCAGCGAAAAGAAGAAATCCATACGGCTTGGTCTCAACCTTCGGGGTGGGGTCATCCCTACTGTGGGGTTCCGATCTCGATTCGATCCGTTCCTTCATCGCTTTTTTCAGTGATTACCTCGACGAGATAGGCAGATCATAGCAATTTCGTTTCGATCCGTGTGGATCGGTAAAAATGGGATCGGATACCGATCCGTTCCGATCCCACTGCGGATCCGATCCTTGTATCGCTACACCCGGAACGGTCCTCCACTAAACGCAAGATTTTTTATTTATTTATTTTATTTTATTTTTTATTTTTTTATAGCAGTCAATCTTATCAAAATAAAACCCAGAAATAAAGTCAGCGCAAGCCCTTTACTGAAGTCATTTGAAATATACTTCAATCAGTGATATGAGAAAAATGGTGGTGATTAGGTACATCTATATATAGGTACTTTACTTCCACTTCCACCGATTTACAATCCAATCCCAGACAACCGTGGCACAACAAAGGCTACCGAATAGCTAGTAGCAGCGGTTTCGCAGGTAGCTGGGGATTTGGAATACTGCTAGGCACTTTAAAAAATAGGTTATTTTATATTGTGAAGTGAATTCTGTCCCATCACTAATTCGAATCCAGTCTGCAACGATTATCTAGTATATATTGACATGGATATGTCTTTTGGCTGGGGGTCAAAGGAATTTTTCGCGACACTTTTTTTTCTCCGCACAAAATGCAACGCTCCGGCACTTTAGATTATTATTAACTCGAAAAGTGAAGGCTAGGTAGAAATCAATGAGTTACTACCGCAATGAAGTACTACCTAATTCCGCCTTCCTCAACAACCGACTTAAACTTCTGTTTTAGCTTGGAACGAAAGGAGCGCGGGAGTTTTTACTTTCCCAACATCCTAACAGAGTGGAAAGTAATGTCCATTTTTACGTTCTCCACATCCCAACATAGTGGAAAGTATTGTCCATTTTTACTTTCCCAACATCCCAACAGGGTGGAAAGTTAAGTCCATTTTTACGTTCCCAACATCCCAACAGAGTGGAAAGTAATGTCCACTTTTATTTTCCCAACATCCCAACAGAGTGAAAAGTAATGTCCACTTTTAGTTTCCCAACATCCCAACAGAGTATAAAGTAATGTATACAACTTTGACATCAATATACATTTTATATGCCAAATTCAACAGTTCCCTTTAAGAAAAATCTTGTGCTGGGAACTGGAGCGTCTTTACCCTAGTTACAATTGAAACAACTAAAACCAGTTAATTAGCAATATTATTATAATACAGTTTCCAGATAGTGCATAAAAATGTTCATAATTTCAGTTTATAATAGATACAGTCATCATAGTAACATAAGTTTTATTTATTTTTTATTTTTAAACACTGTAGGCTAATAATAATATTTTCTATTAAAGTAAACTAAAATAGTGCTCCTTGATTAATTTTTTAAATAAATTCAAAGGTAGTTTTTCTTGTTTCACAAGGTCATGTGGAAGTAAGTTATATAATATAACCCCTTTGTGAAAATATAGTCTTTGAGCTGCTGTAGTTTTCAGTTTAAAAGCTTTCAGCGTTACTTTACCCGCGCTCCGTGTGCCAACCTCCACCCTCTCTAATTTATTTTCTATATATTTTTTCTGAGTATAAATCAAAGTGGTTTTCTCTATTAAATTAAAAATATCAATAACTTTAAATTCTCGAAATAATAAATTCGTGGAAAAGGTTCTCTTTTTTTTTAGTAAAATTTTTATTAGAGTTTTTTGAATAATTGAAACAGGTTGGATTTTGGTTTTATAGGCTGAACCCCACACCGGCAAAGCATAAATAAGTAGAGACTGAATTATAGCGAAGTAAAATTGCCTTTTTAATTTTATGCCCATGAAGTTTACTCCTCTACAAACTGGTATTAACTGTCTAAGCTTTGTTGATAAAATTTTTATATGCTTCTCCCAAGTTAGACACTGATCTATTATCACTCCGAGATACTTAGTTTCTCTTACTTGTTCTATAGCTGGACATTTACAATTTTCCTTACAGCCGTGATCTGCATGACATATAATATTTCCTAAGTTTGGGATGGATGCTGCTAGCCAAGAGAATAACATAAAGTGTGTTTTAGCGTAATTAAGCTTTAGATTCTTCAGTGTCAACCATTTATTCAGTTCAGTGATATTTCTTGCTGCTTTCTCTTTAACATCTTCCCATGATTTTCCTCTAACTATCATCGCCGAGTCATCAGCAAAACAAATCACTTCCCCGTCTATGTTCCTCGTAAATACCCCATTGCAATATATAATGTATAGTAATGGGGCAAGGACTGTGCCTTGAGGGACAGCATATTGAAAAGAACACGGATCACTAAGATAATCATCAATTTCAACTCTTTGCTCACGATTCGAAAGATAGCTCTGCACCCATCTTATAAAATTTGGATGAAACTTCTGTGATATTAGCGTCTGAACGAGATTTGTGTGGGGTACAGTGTCAAAAGCTTTCGTCATGTCCTTGAATACAACTAATACTTTTTCTCCCGCGTCTAGAGCTAACGTAATTTTTTCTACTAGGCACATGATTGCATCTAGAGTACTCTTACCCGCTTGAAATCCAAACTGATTTTCATGAATAATTTTTTGATTTTTCATAAATTCCAAAAGGTAAATTTTCAATGCTTTTTCTATAATTTTTGCAATATTTGATAGCAGCGAGATAGGTCTATAGTTATTGATTGATTTAGGATCACCAGTCTTGTACAAAGGTTTAATTTTGGCACTTTTATAGATATTCGGGAAAATTGCTGTTTTACAACTAAGATTTATAATATGAGTAAGTGGTTTAATTATGTACTCTTTAACTTTTTTCATAGTTTCCACTGTAACCCCATCAAACCCCGGGCTAGAACCCCCCCTCAACCCATTAATTATCCCACTTACTGCCTCTTCAGATATCTTCCAAAATGGTGCACTTTCATTGGATTGGGGTATGGTTGGATCCGCACAAACCACAGATTTATCAGCTAGTTTCTCTCCAATGCTAGAAAAGTGGCGATTGAATACATCCACAATTTGTTTACCATCCTTATCGAAGTATAATAAATTTCCCTGATCTAATATTTCATTAATATCTGTCCCCTTTTTATGCCTTCCCAGTGCTTCATTAATTGCCCTCCAACGTGCCCTCATATTGTTTCCTGCCTTATCTATCTTCCAAGCAAAGTACGAATCTCTAGCAATTCTTGTTAACTCATTTAGCTTATTTCGGAACCTGTTGTAGCGAGCTATCAGATGCCGATCAAAAGGTGATTTTTTTCGTTTGAGACTCAATTTTTCTTTCTCCCTAATACTCTTAAGTAAGCCTGCTGTAATCCATGGTTTAATCGCTCTAACCCTATTCGATTTAACCACCAATTCCGTGCTAGCTTCAATATGGGAATTTAAAATTTCGTGGAAACATTGTGCAGCTTCATTGACATCTTCAGAATTTAAGACTCGACCCCAAGGTTCATTTTTTATTTTATCAATTAAATGTTCATAGTTTATTTTAACCTTTCTCTGTTTTGCCAATTTTTGTTGTACTTTTCCAGGCTCCTTCATTTGACAACCGCTCAGGCATAATAAACTACTGTAATGATCTGTCACTAAGGACTTCCATACTATCCCCATAATGTTCTCATATTCCTTATAACCTTTTTCATCCCGTAATAATATATGATCGAGACAACTCTCACTATCCTTTCTTGTTACTTTATTTATACATGGAACAAACCCTAGCTCCATCAACGCATTTAAATAGTAATTTTTTAAATCTTCATCCATAGAATTTTCGTTAATATCAATATTTATGTCACCTAGAATTATGTCAATACATTCCATATTATGTTCCTTATTGCAAATATCCCTCAATTCATCTATGAACTTATAAACATTCAAATTGCTTGGTGATCGGTAAATACATATCAGCCTATATAATTTATCCTCAAACTTAAACATACACATGTAACAACGTGCCCCTTCGAGTTTTAAGTCATTAGTTTCTATGTTTTTGCACCCATCATCTAAAAATACTGTTATGCCACTGCTTCTATTTATATAAGTGGATGAAGTAAAGGATTTATAATTAGGTATTTTTTGAATTATACTTTGTGCACAGTTCCAGGTTTCAGTAAGACATATAACATTTGGTTTTTTCGAAAATAATGTTAAGTTCAAAAGAAATTCGTCAAAATTTTTACTTAGACTTCTAATATTTGTATTAAGCAACAGAAAATCTTTTTTATGGCTATAAAGCAAATCATTTAAGGCTTGAATATCGCTGCAATCAATTTCGACCAACGGGTCTGCAATCAGATTAATTTCATCTATGGGAAAATCCATAATTTAGCAAAAATTGATCTGACCTTTTTGAAGAGCGTACCCTGTTAGGTTACTCCGTACCATAAAGTGCTCCATCATTATCTTCTTCCCATTTCAACTTCCTTGCGGTGTCAAGTTTCTTGATCTGCTCCTTCGTACTGATTCTAAGAGAGTTAGCACTTTCATTTTGCCGCAAGTAGATCCGACCTTCCTTGACCCACGCGTATTTGTAATTGTATTCCTTGGCGAAATTCTTCGTGATGCTGATTAAGTATCTATTGTAGCCCGTTAATCTCTCGTTTATATAAAATTTATCCGTGGAGGGATCCATGATCTATTTATTGTTTTTCCCTCAAGGGAGAAATTTATATGTAGGTTTTTTATTATACAAATGTAAACAATCAAGGTTCCTTAGCTACTGATATGATGATATCAATAATTATTATGTAGGTGAGGTGACTTCTACCACGGGTACTTCCGAGATGAAGCGTTTAGTTAATGGTTAAGGCCTATAAGGGCAAACCTCCAACTCAAGTCAAGTATGAGAAAACAACTCGGCTCGAAGTGGTGATCCTGGAGCCATTACTCAACAAGTTGGTTTGTTCTTCGCTGCTCCGTCAGGTTCAACTTGGACAAGCCAACGGCATCGGAATACCGTTAGGGCTTGGAATTAGACACCTCGGGGATACGCATAGTTCTACTTCGTAAAAACACAGTTACGATCCCCCGATGAATAACAAGTACCTACCACTATTTCGTTGTCCGCTACTCCGAGAAGTCTCGGGATGAAAAGGTAAAACGACTCCTGACATTTGAGACGGCGGAGGTGACCTCTCTCGGACTCTGAATCCCCCTTTTGACGGCACGAAGTGAAAGGTCCCCCGCCCCTCACCGCACAACCCGAAACAAGGCCAACTGTGAAGAGGCCACGATCTCAACCATCCTTGTTGCTAATGTGCGAAGACATTGAACCACCATAATTTTGAATCAGAATCAGAATCGTATATATTGTCATAACATGGTAGAATGTAGGACAAATGTCAACGTGATTCGTAGTAGGTAAATTAACGTTCCTGTAGCCAATAAAGGAGAGAGAAAAAAATAGATTAATTGAAATAATAATAATAAAATGAAATAAAAGAGTGTAGGCTGGTCATTAACCCGCCTAAAAGGTGGCTCGGCCGGGGCTTCCCGACCGAGCCAGGACCCGACCCACCATGGCGGCCTCCCGGGGGCTCCCACCTATTTCAAGGTACCCCTTGCTGCGATTCATAAATCGCGCAACCGAGAATCACCAGACGAGACCGCTCCCGAGCCGATCGAGAGCCCCGAGCCTAAACAATTAGCTCGCTATAAAGCCATACACTCAATGAATTACAAACACACTAAAACAATAACTCATACACCTTATATAAATCTAAAAAATTGAAAATATTCAACAATTAACAGGTTATCACAGTCATTATAAATATCTAAAAAGCTAACTCGAGGACTTTTATAAAATTCCTCGGTTGCTGACATAAAATTAACTATGGCTACCAGTAAAAACTATTTAACAGTGAATAAATGGAGTATAACGTCCCACTGGTTGAGAAAAAAAATATATTGCTTGATTTTTGATTGCTTGAAAAATTGACTACCTACTAATTAAAAATGAGTGGTACATTTCTTGCTTAATGAGTTCACATTGTATGGTGCGCTTGAATTGTTTGAAAGAAAGCTCTTTAGTCTCCTCGTAAAGTATATTAAACCTACGGCATCCCATTTGGTAGGGGTTCGAAATCATTGAAGAATTAAGTCTAAGTTGCGGAGGACGGAGGTTTTAGCGAGATCTGGTGAAATAGTTGTGATTAGACAAGCCCTCAGAAAAAACGTCCAAATTCGTCTTCACAAGCAACAAACAATTGAGCGCAATGATACTAGGAAGTGTCAGAATGCCGAGTTCTTTAAAATGTCCTAGACAACTTTTATTCCATCCAAGCTTAAGGACAGTACGGATGCTCTTTTTTGTAGTTTGAAAATGTCCTCCGCATCACTAGAATTCCACCGTAACACCACACAGTATGATATACAGCTTGCAAAACATGCGTGATAATCCATGAGTAGAAGATGATCCAGATGAAGAAGATGGATCCAGATCAAAAGAGCAATGGGGGATTTTCTTTGTTATTTTTTATTTGTTCAATAGAAGGATCTTGATGAGAGCTTTCCAAAAACGTGCTATATAATGGGTATGTGATCAGTAATACAGCTCTTGAAATTCATTTGCACAATGACGTCACGGCCCCCGCCCGCCAGGGGGGAAACCTCAGCTCCATTCCACTACTACGTCACTCGTGATCTTCCTACCCATTCATTATCAAAACTAAACGGTATTTTGAGCTGAAAATTGGAATTTAGGGGTTTTACGTGCGCTGAATCCGAATTTGAGGTCAAAAGTGTGAAATTCCACCACATGGAAGTTTCCCATTTGGTACTCAGTAGCGCGTTACCCAACTTTTGCGGGACTTGGGAGTGGGGATGCATTTTCTTTGTGTTTCAGAGGGTGTAGAACACGTTTACAATTGTCATTCGTTTTCATTTTCAGTTGGATGTTGTCTATGTATATATATAAGTATATATAGACAACATTTTGTGCTCACTACTCCTCAGAAACCGCTGGTCCGACTTGGACCAAATTTTGATATGATGTAATACCATGTCGGTACCTTGCTGACTTTGGTGTGGATCAGCTGACCAGGAGCCGTAATATTAATCATAGCGATGGCAAAATTGTGCTCAAATCTCACCAATTCACCGTAGGACGTTGAAAATTGATAGGGAGCCTTTCAGGGATAATTAGAGGCGAATGACCTTACAGGTTCCATCATGATCAGCTGAGTGCGCTAAAAGTTATGTCGTCTGTCTGATTGCAACGAAATTGGATAGGAAGCCTCTCTAGGACATCAAGGGACGAATGATATGACGGGCTTCACCCAGAGCTCCAGTTGACCGATTCGAAAAATTGGTTCTGCTTATACAAACTGCGTGAGCATTTTTTCTTGATATTCACAACAATATGGATTATTAATTCAAATTTCACTAAATCACGGCTTTTTACAGCTGAAGCTGTAGTAAACTCATTAAAATTTATTGCTGAATTTCATTCACGCTTGCTGAATTCTATCACAATTCTATCAGCTGTACAGCTGTTGGTGGCTGTGTGCAAAAGCGCACACAAGGCTGATTCACAACGAAAAATTGGTTTACCATGAAAATCTAGTTTTCATGAAAAATTACATTCTGAGCTGTTCATAGTATAAGGCCTGTGTTGTGCAGTCTATGGTCTATTGCTATAAAATCGTTCACGTTCGCTGAATTCGGTCCCGATTCGTACAGACTGGTGACTGATTGAAAAATCACACACAAGGCTTTATTAGTCTTAGAAAACATTAGAATTCGTTTTCTTTGGTTAAAACAACGTATTAGGTCGGCATAAGACGGCAAACTTCGGTTGAGTTGCCATCTACTGAAATCTGCCACGCAGTGGCGGACTTTGGCGGAAACGCAAACCTACTCTAGGAGTGACGTCACGAGAATAGGGCCATGATAGAAGAACGTGTGGTGATTGGCGTGTGCACCGCGGGCCTTGCTCTGCCGACATCCACCCAGTTCAAGGTACGGCACCCTCCCACAGCATCCTGGGTGCCTTCGTTTAGAAAGTGCATCCTGGTTTCGCCTCGGTTTTTATTTCAATCTTGATCAAGAAGGAAAGGGCTGCCGGTGGTGGGGAGGCTAAAACTTGATTATCATATCACTGGGCTGATCGTCCTTGTTAAATATATTTCACGCTCCGTTACCAAAGTAACGAGAGTGGTCTAATAGAGATTCAAATGAAACCAGAGTTCCTCGTCTGGGCATAGCTCGGCCTTTCTTGAAAGTGAGTTCCAACTAAAACGATGTGGAAGGTTTTCAATATTATGGAGTCTTTGATGAAGGTTAATCCAAGGTTGAACAATAATTTGGCCTGAAGGTGGGTTCACATCCATCAGGTTGTGTTAGCATTGCGTTATCATTGTTTGTGTCTTCTATTGCCATTGCATTTCCCCAACAGACCTGTTTCCTCCCGAATTTTCTCCTTCCTTCCATTTCACGGACATCAATGCTCCATAAACGACATTGAATTATAAACTCATAAATCATGAGGGCATACACAAGAGATTTTTATCCTTATACCTACATTAATCGCAAAGGTATTTGCATATATATTGCAATATTTTGTCGAAGTCCTCGTTCGTCATCATTCTAAGTAATAAAATTGTGTTCCCTACCGCATTTAACGTGGGAGAGTTCATATTATGTTTCTGCGTATATGAGAATTTCGCCGAGAGCTTTTCACCTACTTGAGAAAAATACGAGTTTAGTGAGTCGCAAGCTTTTTTACGCGCTACACTGTCAGGGACTTGATCATTCAACATTATTTCTTTGACTAGAGGACATTCTGACCTATTCATTTCGTTCGTTCCCCGAATTGCTATTTTAATCGTCCCCCCAAGTTTTTTTCGAATTTCCTTTAGCTTTCTCTATTCTGCTGACAAAGTATATTTTCTTCGCTGCTCTGATTAACCCCTTTACTTTGTTCCTGTAACGATTGGATTTTTTCCTTTAGATTAAGATCAAATGGGCTTTTTCCGAGCTTTTTTTCAGTTTGTCTCTTATTCTTATTGATTTAATTAGACCTCTAGTTATCCAGGGGGTTAGTTTGACCCCTGCTGGATAATGTTATCATCCAAAATCCCAATAATGGCGTAATTCCAAAGCCATCTGTTTTGGTAAAGGGAGAAATATTCAGCAATGTGTAAATTCAAAAAATGGCAATGAATAAATTGGATAGAAGTTGTACGGTCACTGGTATCGGACTGCTAGTCTCTAGACTTGTCTATGAGTGCCAAATCAAGGCTAGTAGCAAAACACTGCATCAGAAGATTGTTTACCTCATCGCTCCGCTTAGATATACTCGTTCGTACAACTCTCCATCCTATGGAAGAAGATGGACAAGTGGATATTATACCATCATGAAGAAACGGTTGTGCTGAAATTGTTTTAGCTGATGAATCTATGACATCATCCCTGGTTTGAACATAATTACGAGTATGTGTATTGCACTTTGAGCAGTCAGCCCAAACTAGATATTCATCTGTTTCCTTGAGATGGGATCTGATGCACCAACATCTCACCACACTTGCACTGTTACCTGTACGGGCGCGGGCGCGGCACTCGACTGCATCATCAGTTTTTTTTATTAACCTTAGAACGGCCATCAAACGTCTTTCAGAGGAATGTCGACGGCCCTAGAAATAACATAAGGACCTGAGTTACTGGTCAAGTCATACTACTAATTAGATAGATTGAATTTCAATTAATTGAGTGATACCACTCGGATCGTTCTACATTCATCTGTTCGCTTCGACGACCTTTGGCAACAAAAAATTAAATGGTACTGTTAGAAAACTATCAATGCTACACGCTAATAGGTACATTGTGCCTTGGATGAGCCTTATGGCATCGTTAATGGTACACTTTCTGGGGTTAAGAGGTGAAAATTGAGCGCTGTCAGCTGATCAGGACAGATTCCCTAATTTCATTCGTCTCTAGATGTCCCAGAGAGGCTCCCTATTAGGTTTCAACTTTCTAGAGGTTGCTTTTAGATCATTCAGCTGATCAGCCATTCAATTTGTCTGTTCATGTTTCCTTGAACAAGAGACAACTTAGCTCAATCAGCTGATCATCATGGAGCTCGTCATTTCATTCGTCTCTTAATGTCCTAGAAATGCTCCTTATCAAATTCCTAGAGGGTGAACACGAAGAAAATTGTATCACTCAGCTGGTCAGGAATGTGCCTAATTTTATTTCAGCTCCATGTAGAATTTCAGCTTCCTTTCAGTGAACAGGAGAGAATTTAGCTCATTCAGCTGATCGGGACAGAGCCCGTCATTTCATTCGCTTCTTATTGTTCCGTAGAAGCTCCCTACTAAAGTACTACTTCCTTGGGTGAACAGGAGATAATTTTATTCAATCAGCTGATCAGGATGGAGCTCATCATTTCATTCTTTCCTTAGTTTCGGGGAGATGCTTATTATCAAATTTCAACTGCCTAGGCGTAACGGGAGAGAATTTAGCTCACTCAGCTGATTAGGAAAAAGCCAATAATAATTTCAATCGTCTCTTAGTGACCTAGGGAGTCTCCCTACTACATTTCAACTTCCTACGATGAACAGAAGTACAGAAGAGTATTTAGTTGACTAAAAAAGAGACTTTGAACTTTGAACAGCCATACAATTCGGTAACTTTCCAATAAAATTTCTAATTATTTTTTATTTCATTCTTGTAGTATAGTTACGAATTTGCTTATTGTGTTTCTGTGTTTACCCCACTCACCCGCCATATGTACGACATCTTACATTTCAAAGTTCAGATTTCTGGCATGGGGATGAGTGGTGAAACAACGCCAACCCTCTCTAGTGGATGATCGGGGAAGTTAGATCAGCTGTTTCTTAGTTGATATGGTACACGTGTAAAAGGAGTTTTTCTATTGAGTGAGTTTAATAATTTGCACGAATCGGTAGATAAGGGTGAACCATAAGAATATTCTATGATTGTATCAGTGACCTGTACAGGAGTTCATCTAATACAAAAATCAATTCAATTCAATTTTATTGTATAGCACGTAGGTATTAAAAGGAGTTCCTTAAATACGTAGCTATTAAAAAATAGCACATGATATCTTGCCTTCATTTCTGCCTCAACAAACAATGTTAGACTTTTACGTATGATTTATCAAATAATTGCTTATATAGGTCTACATAATTTACGTATAATAAATGAGCACTGCATAGTTAATATAGATCACAATCAATAATGCCTGCACTCCACTGCCAAATTTCAATAATAGTCCCGAGTCATAGCCAAAATTTCCAAAGCGGTGTTGATGTACGTTCTACCTCTTGTAGATTTTCATCTTCTTCTTGACCTGTTTTCTGGAATGTTGGGAGGGGACGGAGGAGGAGTATTCAGATTAATCTCCACTTCTGGCCCAGTAGATACAGAATCCTCCGTACTTAGTCCATAGTGAATGATGAGTTTTTTTCCATCAACCAGTAGTTCATATCCAATCAAGACGGCATGCTTCCCGTCTTTTCTTGCTTGAAACAACTTCGGCAAGAGGTGCTTCCTAAATTCCCGTGTTCGTCTGTTGTAGAACTTGGATGTGTTAAATTGGGATCCCTTGAACTTGCAAATGTTTTGGCGTACTTTAGATTAAGAGAAATTATTAGCAAAATGAATGTTAACTGGTCTACTTCTAGAAAGTTTGGATGGTGCCTAAATGTCTTACACCTATAACTTCATAATCCCCAAGAATGCAATTTAATTCCGTTCTAGAAATGTCCATCACCTTCCTCTTGAGAATATCCATGTTTTCTTTCCCTTCTAGAACGTTATGAAGAATAAGATCGTTCCTGTTGTCCGTGTGCCGGTTCTGTTTCGTATTATTTTTTTCAGATAATGCTACATTTTCTTCTATACTGTCAATTCTCTTATTAATTTTTTTATGAGCAAGATAGTTTCTTGGCTGTTAGCAATTTTTTGTGACCGAGCATGCACCTGTGTATTCAAAACATCTGTATGTTCCTTCAAAATGCAGTCGCAGTTTTGAAGTTTGGTTGTGATTACGTCAAGGCATTTAATTACCTGATGTAACTCGGAGGTCGACATTTTCGTAGTTGCAATAATTCAACGCGACACCGGTCGGCTGACTAAGGAATACGGTATTTGGTCGAGTGGAGTCCTTTCCCTTCGGTAAACAACAAATTACCATCCAAACTCCCAAAAATGACATTTTTCCAGAAATCTACCCGTTAAAAATTTAAGAAAATTGTCATTGCTGAGAGTAAATTAAAGAGCAATCACAAAAAACAAAAACTGAAACGAAATTCACAATAAGTGCAACCCTGCTAAATCAATACCTAATACGGAGCTCGCAAAAAACACGTGCGCTCGGCTCGGCTACCTAACTGGAACTCTGAAACAAAAATCATAAACCCATTGTAGCCACTAATTAAGTACCTTCTGGTTGATGGTATTAAATTAAAACAAAATATAATTTTTTAACCTATCTCCCGTGTGTTTAGGCTGTCACTGACGAAGACTACGATCGATGCCCGAGACATTGTTGGAAGAGAAACGGAGCCTCTTACATCAACGTGTGTACTGAACAGAACATGCGGCCTCATCTCATAATGCGCTGTTGTCCAATCCCATTACAACTCTCAGAGTACCACCGATCTCTAAGCAAAACCAACTCTTTCCTCACTCGTGTCGGAAATGTCGGAAATCCGGAGTCAAAGACATCCGAGCAGCCGGACGCGGGAAAACATCCACGAAAAAATAAAAGGCAACGACCGGAGAGAAAGTCGGAAAATGAAAGACAAACACGGACTGTCGCCCCCGCAAAAATCGAAGATGAGGTGATTTTTTTTGTTAACCCGGACGATGAGAGCTGGGGGTCCCAGAGACGTCAAGTTACGTCATTTGGGGGAATTTTCTCGCTGATGTGTCTCGGACTCTTTCATTGACAGGATAGGGGGGTTATTGACAAGTCCGTTCCGCTGACGCAACGCTCATGAGGCTTTTCTCTCTCTTTTTTTCATGCCCACAGGGTCTGTATGCCTAAAGATAATGTTTTCTGTTCAGAAAACCGGGTCATATTCAGTTCCTTCATCGGTTATGGTGACATACATAATGTAGTAGTTATGCCCTGAACGAAACTGGCGCTAAGCCAATGTTAGAAGAAAGTGCCAGTCATGCAGCATGACTGCAAGAGCGAATTTCAGTTAAATTATGGCATTGCATTATATGGTACAACACTAGACATATGTGAAAACTACATAAATCATTACCGATCATACAATTTAAATGCTGCAAATAATTACACAAATGTTTATTGTTTCTGTGTTAGATAGCCCTTCTACGCAGATCATTGGTCTATAATTTTTAAACTCTATATATATGATCAGAACATGGCGCATTGTACCTCCCAAAAAGTTTCAAACCTTTACAGTTCCAAGACCCCGCAATTTTACGCTTCACCGTATAAATGTTTAAAAAAAAAAGGTCGATAGGCAAGGAAAGAATATAGGTGAAGAGGCCCCTCAGCTGATCAGTGCGCCTCCGTACCTCGTAACTGTTTCCGAGGAGTACCAAAGAAGCTCCATCTAAATAACATTAGCCTCAGGAGTTCCGAAGCTGATCTGTGTCCCTCCGTATTTTTTAATTGTATTCCAGATCTCCAAAAAGGAGCTACATATCAGGTTTCAGCCTCATTAGTCGATTCAAAATGTTTTAAGTAAAATGATGGATTACAAAGTAGGTAGGTACCTCTTAGTAGTGGTACTTAAAACAGTAGTGGTAACCTTAAACTTAAAGAAGTGGTAGGTACTTAGTAGTGGTACTTGAAACAGTACTTGAAACATTTTCTAGTTTCAGTGTCATAGTTAGTCAAACGTTCCATTATAAGTAGCCACATTAATTCACATTAATCCATGTATATTTTGCATAACAATTTTAGTAATTAAGTTAACATTATGTACATGTTATATCAGTTTTGCTGTCTTTATAGTCCAGATGCCAGACTGTACTACTTGTTATCTTCTGTTGTACTGTAGGCCTGAAGATGCCATACAAATATAGCGAAACGTCGGCGTAGAAGAGTTTTGAATTATTGACCAACCCTCAACTTCATTATTCTAACGTTCGACGCTGCTAACGTCCCTTCTAGATCACGTGTTCTTGGGTACTTTAGGGTGACGTTAAGGGCACGTTAGTGGTCTCCAAAAACTCTCTAGTGATGTAAACCAGCCAGTTTGATTTTAGTATTGTCCGTAAAAAAAAAAGCTTACTCGATTGAAACGGTCTGGGAAATTCCAGCTGTCAGAATTGCATCGCAATTACTTTTGAGTTTCCCAAGTAACAGGTTGATGTGGCAGCCCATTGTTTAGCTACTCCTTGAATGACCGTTTCCGAAGAGAGTGCGAGTCCTCCACTTTCTTCTTTGGAAACAATGGACTAATAGGAGCTACACGAATGTTCTCCAACGATTGTTTCCTTTTGATGCGGTGGAAAAAAAAAGAAAAACGATTGCCTTTCAAATCTTTCCAACTAGAATCAAGTTTTCACCTGAGGACGATTTCGATGACTATCGAAAAATGCAGCTAACGGGGCGGGGTCTTTGTGAGAACAAAGTGAAGTCCAAACAAAGGGAAAGTGAAATGTACAGTCATTATGAAATGAAAACGTACAATTGACAAACAAGCAATCAAAAATCGATCTATGCCACGTTATTGACTTTGGGATGCTCACTACTTTCACATTACTACTAGGTAATACTGGATAGTGATAATAAGTAAAATGTCTTGGTAACCATTGCACTTGCCAAACCTGAAATTGGTTTTTATAGACGGAGCTCCGATACTGATAGATCGATTTTTATGAAATGGGTAGGGATTGTGCCACTTTACTGAGAAGATAGACACAGACAGAAGCTGCTGTCTTCTCCCTTTGTCGCGTATTAGCAGGTATCCACATCTTCAATAAAGAAACTTAATTGTCTAAGGGAAAAAAAGTGTAAAATATCGTACATTTTTTGATCATTGATCATGTAAAAGTTCCCGAATGAGATTCTCCTAACCCAAAGCGAATTTCGGTTGCTTTAACAATTCCCTTCCTTCTTCTACCACAACTATTTCTTGTGATAAAATTAAACTGCATAGATAAAGTTGTTGATAATTTCGTACTTCTTCTATTATGAAACAATACAGTATACTCGGGCTATTCATCAAGAATACTATGACTCGGGCTTAATTACGAAGAATTAGAGTAGTGTAGTCACGTAAGTGTCACTTTTGAATAGTTTCAATCAATCGTACAAAGATTCCCTATCCGTACAGTACGACTCACTGGTTAGCTTCTGGTTTGCTTGCGCTAGGAAAACTTATTTTCGTTCAACAACTTAGCTGAACGACTTTGACGGAAACTCCAAAACTCCCTAATAATTAGAACACATATGAAGGGTCACATGAAGTAACGATCAGAGTCACTTCTTCACAAATCTGCAAAATTCAAATTTTAAACTTTCAAGTGTAATACTTTGAGTTTAGGGTAAATAATTCTCAACTCCAAATATTAATTTCATTGAAAAAACACATTTTAATGAAGAAACCAAAATCAAAATGCTTTAAAAAATATGAAGAGAATGGGAAAAACTGATTTTTTCAAGAAAATTGCTGGACCTTGATTTTTCTTTCACGTTAAATTTCATCGAAGGGTGGATCGTCCAGATCGCTGAAGTCTGTCGACATCAGTGATTAAGTTTGTAATATCAAAAATTAAAGCGAAAAACTCCGAACAGAATGGTTATGTTACTCGTATTGAGAGACAAACGAACACTGAATAGATGGGCAGAGATCTACAAGTGAGGGTTTCTAGGACTCTGATCCTTTTTAGCCGTCAGCGCATGGACTCTGATCGTTGTTTGGCAAGGGTCCCTACAAACTCATCAAACGGAAACTCATCAAAAACGTGAGGTCGAGGCTTTTTGAGGAGTTTCCCCTTTGGGTGGGACACTGGTCAAAACTGAATGGAAGGGAAAGTCGTCAAAAAGAATTTCAAATATAAATCAGATATAAATTTGGAAGATGAAAAGTAGTTGACAATTATTTTTGATGACTTTCCTGTCCCCTGTGGAAACTAGTTAAACGCTCGTACGTGGAAACTCATCGAAAGGAAAGTCATCAAACCAAACCTTCGGAAGGCTTCACCGTGTGCCAGTCTCAACTGTTATAAGTGAAGGAAGTAACAGGATTTGGAGGCCTTCAGACCCCAGGTCAGGTAAACTCAACTGTGAATGGTACTGGTTTATAGGGCTATATGCTCTTTCATTCGAGTATACCAAGTGTAACTACTTTGGTTTGTAAGTCCCTGGTTCCTTATGTATATAGCATTAGATTTGGAAAAATAAATAAAACGTAGATATTTTCCACCATATGTTTGAATGGGTGTTTTCATTAAAATCACTCAACATTCATGTGGCAGCGAAGATCTGTCGTTCTATCACAAAGGAGAACCTACACAAGCATGATGAGCAATTAGGTACCTAGTATTTGTGAATATATCGAACAATTTTTATGAAATTAGAGAGACTAGGTAATTGGAGCCTTTCGTCATCATAAAGAAGGGTAAGTACGTCTTAGTATTTGGAAGGTTAGGTTTTTGGCCAGGTAGTTATTCATGGTGGCGTTGAGCTGTAACAATGGCAGGTAGTTGACCCAAAGTAGACCAATATCCGTCTACTACTACCACAATTTTTTATGAGTTTCCCGTCAGCTCCTTTTCGATGAGTTTCCTTCAAGTTAGTTTTTGAGGAGTGTCTCGAAAGTGCTGGATTCTACTCGAAAAAATTTATACTGACTCATAACTGAATTAAACGGATAAATTTATTGGATTCCATTTTTCGATGAGTCGCTCGTGTTCATGAAGATTTGACGAGTTTCCACCCTACGTAGAAAACTGATCAAAAATGGGGTTCTACGATTTTTTTGATGAGTTTCCTGTTGATGAGTTTCCTAGTTCCCGTTTGGCAACACCTAAAATAAATCCCTCTGTATTTTGATGCTAACCTTCTTGATTCCTCCCCTTGAACCAGTGATTCTTTCCCGAAGCGATACATGCTTCGATTCGTTTCGCTAAAACCTGCAAGATGGTACCAGTATATCATTTTGGACCAAAAATTGACTCTGATCGTTCTTTCCCGTGACCCTTTATATTGATCCAACGGTCTCGGGTTCCCTCGTTCAAAAGGAACAGAACACCAGAGAATGATCATTTTCTGGGTTAACATTAAATTATAGTGTTCGAACTTTTCCCCTGAAGGGACGAACTAGCAACTTCGAACTGTCTAGCCGAGTTGAGACGCCAATGGGGATACGAATGTCAAACTTTCTTCCTTCTCGTTTGTTTCCATTCGGATCCGACGTCACGCTCTTCGCGTGCTCTCAGCGTTTTCCCGCCTCGAGAGCCCGTCGTAAAAGCCCCGGCCGCAATATCTCCGCGCGTCGACGACTCGTATGCGTGATATTTGTTACGGCTTGTGATGTTATAGCGCGTATCAATTTTATATCTCACGTACGGAGGAAACTAAAGTTTTCAAAACAGCTCCGAACTTTGGAGGCGTTGTGAGGAATTCATGGACTTCTGGCCTGGAAAAAGGAGCCGTGAAATGCCGGAGGACAATAAGAGATGGGTTATCAAAAGAATAAAACAACTTTCCAGCAGCCGTGGTCTTCTCATATTCGTTAATAAATTTAAAGACATTTTTCGAAAACAGAAGTAGGTGAATGTTGAAAATTTTTTTAAAAATTTCAAAACAACAAAACAAAAAACTTAGTAGAACGGCAAGTTGAAAGGGAAAGAAATTAACTTCAGAGGTTCGGAAGCTGATCAGAACAACATGAGAACTGAGAATACTACAATAGAAAATAATCAGGTGACTCAGAGTAAGGCTGAGACCACCGAGAAGTTCCAACGACTCTCTGTTGGCGCGGAAATCGAAAAGAACCTTAACTTTTTCATCAAACTCTACATACACATATCAAAAAGCGTTAAACTTAATGAATTTCAAAACAGATTTTCATGAAGGAAATTTTGGATTCATTGCAAAAGCTTAATTTTTTCAGGAAATTGGCTAAAACGTTCTGACCTTGGCAGACTCGAAAGTAATTAATCTTCCGTTGTTGTCATAGAAATATTAATTTAATTAAGAGGAATAACTAAGTATTAACTAATAAATAATGTAATAAATTCATATGATTAAAGTAGGTGATTACCTACCTACGCTCCACAAGCCCAATACGATACAGAAGTTACAATAAACTCGATTTCGGGAAGTCAGAATTCCATTGGCATTATATTGTCAGCTGATACAATTGTCATGGTTTTCAAGGCGAATTTTGATATGTTTTACTGGTTAGGATTCACTCCCTTACCTAAGTCATGTTCCATTTTTACTGCATAATTGTATGGTATTCATGCATGCTTACACCTAATTAATCCTAGCCATCATAAGCTCATCATAAATATGTAGGTACTGACTCGTTAAGTGCGCTTCAAGCCATCTGGAAAGGAGATGATGCCCACTCACTGGTCGAAAAAATACTCATGAGCATTCAAAGCCATCTTTTAAAAGGGATTGATACAATATTTTGCTGGGTTCCAGGACATCAAGGAATCATTGGCAATGAAATTGCCGACCGTGAGGCAAAGAACGCTAGTCATGAACCAGTGACCTCTGCCATTGAAATCGTAGATGACTACATGATGAATATAAAATCTGCAGTATGGACTTCCTGGAAATCCAAATTGCTGGAAATGGATTATCAAAAACTAAGGGCAATTAAAAAAGACGTAAAAATGTGGGCTTCGTCAAGCAGAACAAGAAAATTATGTGATGGGACAGTTGTTTATTCACGACGAGAAGAGGTAATTCTCACCCGTCTACGAATCGGACATTCACCCCTTACACATGGATACCTCATCACATCACAGCCAATGCAATAACTACCAACTTACGATTCATCACCTACTTGTTGAATGTCGGATGTTCACCACGCCTTCAATGGATATTCCCAAGGACATCAGCGAACTTCTGGGAAATGACTCGACCAACTTTCATAAATTGTTTCTGACTCTAAAATCCCTATCGTTGTACCATCAAATTTGAGTGAAAGAAAATGAACAATGACAACCAAATGTGAATATGTGAAACTATCATTTATGGAATATTTTTGTAAGTTATGTATGTTTGGCGCCAATGACCGTCTGGTTGAATGCGCATAATAATTTTAAGAAATAATAATAATAAAAACATTCACTCCCGTGTTAATGTATTTTTTCTTGTCGATGCTTTAGCCCTTAGGGGAAGCAAACGAATAAACGCATAGCGACCGGGGTGGTTTCGTTCGATTATTTTAGGCGGATACCTATAAACGACACTAAAAAAATCGTCACTGTTAAATAGCAAGATTTCAAGATCTCGATTTTGGAAAATTCCAGCCTTTAGGTTCTACCATTTAGTGTTCATCAAACGCGATGCCGTTGTTACTGGTTCATCTCCGGCCGATAAATGAATTTTAAGCCAAATTTCCTAAAGTTTGGGCCAATACTTTTTGAGAAAATCTTCGGACGGCGTACGTACGGCCGACGGACGGATTTTTTCATTCGATTTTTGGATCCTACGTATCTTGAAACGTAAACCAACAAATTTTATGAATTTTTTTCTTGGTCGATTACAAAGGTTCATTATTGAAAATGATAAACCAAAACCGGACAAACGCCGACCTTTTCACGTCAATTGTTGATGAGGTGAGTTCTGGCGAAAAGAACCTCCGATCACTACCTAATTCACCGATACTAAAACGATTTTGGTGGGTTGTGAGCAGAGTATATTCTATTAGTAAAGATAGATAATCAAAAATTGAAATGCAAACTGCTTTTGTGTCATGGGTAAGATTTTGTCGGTATCTCTTAAAATTTCTGGTACAAAAAAAAAACAAAGTTTATGTTTCATGCCTACAAAATTCCAGCTGCGTAGGTAGAATATCAAAGAAATTCGCTCTGGAGCTCACTTGGATGGTAATAGAAACTCCGATTACCTATTTCAAATTACCTACGTAATTATTCGATCATTTATTTCGTCTCTCGATGTACTAGAGAGGCTCTCTGTCAGATTTCAACTTCTTAAAGGTACTTAATAAGCCATTATTTTATAGTCTATCCTCCAAATGTTATTAGCTATCCATATCTTGCTACCATGACTACGTCCTGCAAAAAATTTGGTCCTGCGATCCTGCAAAAATTTAAATGATGTGCCATCCTAAAGACATGAAACTTGTCAAAAATATAATTAAATGATACTGGTTTAGTTTCTAACGTCTATCGCCAACTACTGATTAGGTTTGACGTAACTAGTTATACTGAATGCTTCATCGTTGTTTAGGTAAGTTGAGCATCAGGTAATAAGGAGGCATTATGAAAGTAATGTCGAAATTCTCGCAACAGTAGGTATACTTCGTTATTCGTTTGAGAATCTGAAGAAAAGGAAAATGTGTGTGCCAAGTTGAGGATAGTTATTACGGTCGACCGCCAAGGTTACCACGGATCATGATACTCATGCAGTCATGCCCGTTTGTCGACATTATATAATACACCCTCAACTTTCGATGGACTAATCGCTACTTTTACTGCTTCAAGGTCATAGTTGGTTCCACTAAACGGAACGGAGGATGTTCGACTCGATAGGGTCTAGGGTGCATTATCGCAACAGCCTTATGATCATATGATTTATAACGCGTGACGTTTTCACAAAATAATGAGGGAGAGTGGAGTTTAGACGATTATCTGTATTAGAGGGTGGGAATCTGAGACGTAATACCCAGAACATTCTAAAGATCCTTCGTGTTCCATGTTGCTATGATTGTGAGTGCTCTCCGTTGCAATAAATATTTCTTCCAACTCATTGGTTCCGAAATACTGAGTCGCGACCCACTCGGGGTCGTAGTTTCCAGATGCGTCGCAACGCCTTCATGAATAAAAAGTCCCAGTTATGCAGCATGATCGAACGAGCGAATTTTCGTAAATCATCGTACCTATTATATCATGTTACATAATATTCTGAACTTTCCAAAAATGAAGGACAAGTTTGTTGTCCAGCACTTTTTGAGCCCATTAAATCGTTCAAATTTCAAATTGTGCTCAAAAAATTTCTACAAATGGCTAAAAACAGCTAAAAATTGTTTCATTTTTAATTTTTCTGCAGAACTTTAGTCAAAAGAAGGTAATCAATAATGAAATAGATCATTAAAAATGTTATAAACAAAATTAGGATGAAAAATGTACCTTAATTTAATCCAAATTTGCTGAAAAATCGTTGAAAATCGAAAAAAACGTAAAAATCCAAAAAAGTTTAAATTTTTTCTGAACTTCCCACACACAGCATCTCGAGCTTCTGCACTAAGTAGGTGTCTGTGAGTAAGACGGGTATGGCCAGTGGCAACCCGGTTGACCACTATTCGATCCCTCCTTGAAAGTGGGTTACAAAAGGGCCCGCCCGGCACAGGTCCTGCAGGACACCATGCAGACCAGTGAACTCACCCTGCCATTGCTCATGCCAGATAGAATTGGCTTTACGTTGTATGTAGGAGATTTGTTCCTCAATGCGTGTCGTCAACATATCGATGGAGTTATTGACAATGACTCTCCTTGCAAGGGCATATACACACTCATTGCCATGAATACCCACGTGGCTCGGCACCAACATAAAAGGTATGGTTGAGCCCAATGTTGTGGCTTGCTGTAGCGATACACGTAGGCTTTGTATTAGGGAATCATCAGAATATGAGTCCCTAATCGCCTCGATGGTACTTAGTGAATCGCTACAGTTCACATAATGTTTGTTATCATAGATCACATAATGTTAGTTAATCACAGAGATGTTAATTTGGTTACAAGTCTGTTAATCGTTTTCCTATTGCTTTAAACTATTTTCCACTTGGAACCTCCTCTATTCAGTCCCAGTAAATGGCGCAAGGGTCGCGTCCGTGTCTGATAAGGAAATGCTTGGTAAAAGCGGCCGTCTTGGGCAGCAGTCCAAACTGGGAGGTTCTGTTTATAAATCGAGTGACATCGCCGGGCCGGCTGGAGTGAAGCCGAGAATCCAGCGCATTTCCGTCACCATGTATCAACTGACTAAACTAGTCGGTTGAATAAGTCTGTCACTATCCGTTCCACCATTTTTTTCCAGTGAGGGACAACCTTTTGGAATCAAAGGAACGTTTATACGAAGAATCTATCGATGTACTGACGCATTAAGAATATATCCCGTATCTACGTTTTTGGCCATATTGAGTTAATGGTACCCACCCGTTTTGGGAGGGGGGGGGGGGGGTGGTTTCTTCCAATTTGCCAGTCTCCAAGTCGTATCTAAACGGGAAATGCGTCATAAACGGATTACAATCATCGCAAAAGACACGTAATGGAGTCATTTCAGACCCATCATAATGTGGTAAAGGCGTGTTCAGCGTTAAATTTCCAAGAAGAACACCACCTTTTAATT
Organism: Adelphocoris suturalis; assembly: GCA_030762985.1. Taxonomy (NCBI): domain Eukaryota; kingdom Metazoa; phylum Arthropoda; class Insecta; order Hemiptera; family Miridae; genus Adelphocoris; species Adelphocoris suturalis. The sequence goes on from CM061043.1 coordinate 54,516,401, forward strand.
GATCATAAATTATCCTGAAATTTAAGTGATTTTTCCATAAATGCTGGTGCCTTACTTCAAAAATTAGACGTCTACGTGAAAAACGGGTGTCGAATTCGGATTCAACACCGTGAGGGCACGATTTTTTTTTTTTCGTTGTGTTATAGACCAGGCAGTGTATTTATAGTATGGATATCTGATACAGAAATAATAAACCTTTGCGTGATAATTTGCACCGTTAATTTTTAATTTCCATAAATCAATTTCAGAGGAGCACTATTGTAAATAATTAACCAATTGCCGCGTTATTTCAGGCTTTATTTGCAATAACTGCCGTTTGAGCCTATTTGAAACAGGAATCGAATCGGTTCTGATCCTGTTATATTTATTTCAATTTTATGTCTAGCAACAAAAACGGTTTTCCAATTCCCAATAGTAAATATTTCTCGCAACAGCGGAAGCAGTAACTTGCCCATTTCTCCGAGGAAAAAACATTAGTTCCCACACAAGGGGTCTCCTGGCTGTTTCATTTCTTTACTGCCTCTCTCACAATTTCCGTTGCTGGGTTTAAGAACCGTTAACGGAGGTTATTATTCTGTCATTCTTCGCTGCAGTGACGGACAGGAAGGAAATTTCGGACTCCAGTAAACAGAGGAAGCTGTTTGGCCGATTTTAGATTTGTGAGTATGCTAGGATGATATAGCATTTGAAGTAACCACTTCGACAATTTGAAACGTCCTGTGTACACGTTTGAATTGTGAGTTCTTTTTATTAAACTTCCAGTCATGCAGCATGATCGCGTAAACGAATTTTCTTATATTATCTATTGTATTATGTTAATTTTTTTTTAAATTAAGGTTTAAGCCACATCTCAACCAGAAGGTCATTAGCGGCATTGAACAAGATGTCCAAAGGGACCCTGGAAGTGGCACGATTCTAAGGGGTGCCATGTTGCCATCCTTGACTATAGAAGAGCGCCATCATGGACTCCACTGGCAAAAAACCAATTTTATGGCAAAAAAAACTCGTACTAAATAAAATTCGGTGATTCAAAAGAAATTTTAAATTTTTAGGTTTTTTGCAGTTTTTATGGATTTTTCAGCAAAAAATCATGAAATTTATGTACACTTTTCAGCATAATTTTTTGCAAAAATTTTTCAGTGTCATAGTTTTTCTTTCATAATATTGTTTCAACTAAAACTCTGGTAAAAAGTATAAATTTAACGATTTTTGGTCGTTTTTAGCCATTTGTAGTGATTTTTTTAGTAAATTTTTTGAAATTTGGCCAACTTGATGTGGTCAAAAATTGTTGGCCAATGAGCTCATTCATTCGTTTGGAAAGCTTGATTTTTGGCGCAAAAATGGATTTTTTATCTCAATCCTAAGGAGATTTATCGTCTGGAATGACCCACACACACACAAACACACACACACACACACACACACACACACACACACACACACACACACACACACACACACACTTCAGGAATCGTTCCAGAATGCCTCAAAAGGGATTTCAATGAAGAAATTTTACAAAATTTTGATTTTAAAATTTTCCGAGCCATTGCAATAGTTTAATTTTTTACAAAAATTCGCTAAAAGCTACTCACTTGAATTATTGTCCAACAAACAGCTACGGCAGTGGGAAAAAGATGTGAACCCTCAGAACCGAATCTCTCAAACATTGAGCAGGATTGAATCAGTGGCAAACTTTAGGGCGATTGCAGGCTATGATTACTTGGGAGCTCACTTGCATGGCTTAGGCAACAAAGCCACCCCAAACTGCAGCCTACGTTTATGACCTTCGATCATCTCCTGACTTGTCATCTTTTGGAGGACGTGAGACAACTATTTACCTACTCCTGACGTCACCATCTGATCGAAACACAGCAAACTTTACTGGGCTGCAAGGGGTCGAATGGCTTTAGTGGCCTTGACAATGGCGTAGGATGAAAGAAAAAGAACTTTTTTTTAAATTGTAATACAATACAAAGAGAGGGGGAGATTACCATTTTTTCATGGTCGATTACAATGGTTTATTATTCGGAATGTTAGACTAAATTGGAGTTGCATAGCGTGAAACCCCCTATTAGAAGCACCTGCATCGACAGGGAAACCCAGGGGAAATGTGATGCACCTGAGAGTGAAATTCAGAACCGTCAATCGGATAATTTTCAGACTGCAAACGGAAAACCTGTGGAGTGCGTGTAGCGCTCGTTTATTAGCACATTAACAGAATTATTAAGATGAAACCGACGTGCGCCGGTTGTTCTCCAGGTCTTACGGGGAGAAAGTCATTCCGACCTAGAAGCCCAGTTGGGGGCCCGACCGCCCACCATCTGGACGAGCGTTCCGAGCGAACGTTTGACTCCGCGCACTGGGCACTTTTAACCATCTAGCGATCTCTTTACTGTGGAATCTCTCAAGGCCAAGGAGGAGATTTAAATGAGGTCGTAAAGCACACAGTGGTTCAAAAACCCAATCTTGCATCAAGGCAGAACCAATTTTATGGCAAAAACTCACACTTGATAGAATTTGGCGGTTCAAAAAAGATTTTGGATTGTTATTTTCCGAGCCAATGCAAAAGTTTTATTTTCTACGAAAATTCGCTAAAATGGAGTAAATCTTACTCCTCGATGTGTTCAGTTGGTAATGCTGTTGGAATGGGCGTATGTGGAGCCATCAAATTCAAGATATGCTTCCCCCAGGGTGTTCAGTTATTGAAAGAGGAATGGTAGTGAAAGGACGTTCCCCCACCAAGAAGTGCCGCTTCTTCAGAAGGTCGGCAGTACTGGCTATAATCTTATCGTCGAATACGAATACGATTGTAATCGCGATAATTATGCGTTGATTCTGAGTCAGCTGCGATTATATTCGTATTCGTCAATCAATAACCATTACCAGTACCAACCTCTCAACGAAGATCCAGCGCATAATTCCATTACCAGATCTACGCTTGCATATACTTCAGCTATACCTACATATCAAACGAGTATTCATTACCATTCCATTCACGCAATTTGCCTACAAAAGTGTGATAATGAACATTACAACCTTCAACTGCCTCACGAATTAGTTTGTCTTATTTCTATTGAATATTTGTGAATATTCTTTCTATCCCCCCGATTGTAGACGTAATAGTCATCGAAACGTCACAGCTGTTTACATTTTATTGAAATTTAACTATTAAATCACAGCCTACCTCTCAAATTTTCAATTTAACTGCGCGAAATGTATATTGGGCTCGAGTATCGTAAAATCTGTTTTAAAAGTGTCAACGCTTCAGCAGCGAGGTTTTATATTACCAGTGTTATTGTTCTCGCTTTCTTTTTCATAGTGCCTAGCTGCAGTTTCGCCACATAGTTTATCGCTACGGGCTGTTGAACGAGTCAAGATCGCTTCGAAAAATGGGTCAAGTGCTTCCAAGATGCCAGATAGATACATCGTTGGCCTTAGCCGCGGTGTAAACGCGAGATGGCGATAACTTTCACCGTTTTAGTAGGTGCTCAGCTGAGGGGAAGGTGTCGGCTTTCGAAGGCACTCCGAGCCTGGAAGTAGATCGGAGACGATTTTATTATATTTCAAGAACAATGGCCAATTTCAACTTAATACTGTGGCAACGTTGATGATGGCTCTGAAGAAATCGGTGACTGATATCTCATTCAAACATCGCTCCGTTACTTTTAGCGAATTTTCGTAGAAAATAAAACTATTGAAATTACTTTAAAAAATTGCAATAAACATTTTTGAAAATTTTCTTCATTGAAATCCGTTTTGAGGCATTCTGTAACGAATACTAGAGTTTAACTATTTTCCATATGTATTTATTATGTAGGTATATGTATTTATATATATAGCATTTTCCAGTCAATTTCTACCAAATAAAACTTCGTAACTACCAAATGAAACGTTGTTCCAATCAAATGAAACCTCGCACCTACCAAATAAAACTTTTTTCAAACAGAAGGAACCTCATTTCAATCAAATCCAACTTCTTCGAATCATCCAGAGAAAAATTACATTTTATTTCAGATTTTTGCTAAATAAGTTAATACAGAGGCACTACAAATTAATTTAGTGAAGCGGGTGTCCAAAAGCTGCGGCAGCAGTTTCTTATCAAGTTATCACGAAGTTGGAGCGGTCAGTAGCGGTGATCAGCAATATGATGGACCGAAAAGTTTCATTTGAATGAAATGAGGTTTTATTTGGTTGAAAAGAGGTTTCATTTGATTGGTAAATGGTTGCATTCGGTCTGTACGAAGTTTCATTTGATAGAAGGAAGGTTTCACTTGACTGAAAAATGATATATATGTGTGTCATTACAGACGATAACTCTCATTAAGATAGAGATTAAAATTCCGTTCTTGCGCCGAAAATGCAAGCTTTCCAAACGAAAGGGTGAGTGCGTTGGCCAGCACTTTTTGAGCACATTACACCGGTGACATTTCAAAGAATGATCTGAAAAAATCACTAAAAATGGCTAAAAACTGTTAAATCTATATTTTTTAGTAGAATATTACTCAAATAAAGTGTAATGATTATAGAATAGACCATTCAAAAATGTATGTACAAAATTATGCTGTAAAATTGTTTAATCAAAATTTGCTATAAGAAATTGATAAAAACTGGAAAAAGCTACAAATCCAAAATCACTATTTGAATAGCAGATTATTATTTAGAATACATGTTTTGCCATGAAATTAATAGTTAAAAATTTCTTTGCGCTCAAAAAGCTCAAATTTAAAAACAATTTAACATTATACAATACGATAATTTACGAAACTTCGTTGAAAGGATCATGCTGCCAAATTTTCATAGAAAATGAAGTTATCCAATGGCTCCAAAAAATTGAAAACACATTTTTTTTCAATCTTTTCTGTATGGAAAGCCGTTTCGAGACATTTTCAATCGATTCCTGAATTTTAGCGCATATAAGTAGGTGTCCCAAAAGTAAGCCCCCCCCCCCCACCATAACTTTTTCCCACAATTTTTCAGATATCGAAATGAAACGGAGACAATTTTTGGTGTGCCGGATACAATATTGTAAGCAAACTATAAATCAGGAGAAAAATCCAAACGTTTTTGAACTACCTAAAGAAGGGAGTATTGGGTACTTCGAATTTTTCCCCCCGTTTTTTGCCGAGTGCCACCCAGTGTTGGGCATAATATTATCGTCGAATACGAATACTATTGTAATCGCTATAATTATTCGTTGATTCTGGGTCAACTGCGATAATATTCGTATTTGTGTAATCCTATTCGTCTGTCGGTGATTACACGAATAAAACCCATAAAAATGCGTCACGGTCATCAATTTCATTTGGACGTCCCTCCTATAAGCTTCAGAGGGACGTCCGAATGAAATAGATTTGAGACAAATAGGCTGGGTTCCAATCGTTGAATTCGGTTCAAGGACGTCCCTCTGATGCTAGCAAGGCTTCGCATATAATAGGAGGGACGCCCTATTGAAATTGATGACCGTGACGCATTTTTATGGGTTGTATTTGTGTAATCGCCGACGGACGAATACGATTACACAAATATAAATATAATCGCAGTTGACTCAACGAATAATTATAGCGATTACAATCGTATTCGTATTCGACGATAAGATTATGCCCAACACTGGGTAGCAACTCCTTTTAAAGATTTTTTTTAGTGCTGAACACGATATTGAAACCAGAATTGCGGTATCTTATTCTGTTCTCGGATTCGAGCTGATAAACCATGAATTGCAATTGTAATAATTTGCAAAGATTCGCTCATATGATCGTGCAGCATGACCGGAACTTTTTTAAGTTACTAGTGTATATTGGCTGTAAATTCTCCTTGGATCTCGCCGCCCTAGACCTTCAACATGTACTGTATTCGTCTCACATCTGACCCCGTTTCTTTGTCTCCCAATCACAACCGTCGGGTATTTCGTAAAAACCACCGAGGAGGAATGGAGACCGGCCCAGTGATAATAAATTCCTTCCCATTGGTATTCCGCGGCCTCTCGGAAAGCCTTGCGTAGATCATCATCTCTCCCCCGTGGGCTCCCGCGGGTTTACCTGGACAATACATAACGTGACCAACATCCGCTCCGATCTATCGACGTCGATTCGTCTCAGGCCTTTTCCAAAGGGGCCTTGACACACATCAGCGGCGAACGCCAGCCGGCCGGTGCATGCGACCGCATGATTTACGTAGATATTAGGTGTGGATATTTATTTGGCAGTGGAGATGAACTACTGGTTGATGGAAAAAAAACTTATCATTCACTATGGACGAAACACGTTGGAGGATTCTACATCTACTGGGCCAGAAGTGGAGATTAATCTGAATACTCCTCCTCCGTCCCCTCCCAACATTTCCAGAAAACAGGTCAAGAAAAAGATGAAAATCTACAAGAGATAGAACGAACATCAATACCGCTTTGGAAATTTTGGCTTGGTGGATGGAAGTTATGCTTGGTGGATTTTACGTTTGCGAATACACTGAAAGTATTGGTTTATGAGCAATGAAACTGATATGGGACTATTTACAGCATAATCTACACCAGCCCCTGACCATTTCATCAACATCGGATGAATACTGTTCTAATGTACTCAAATTACTCAAATTTCAATACAATTTAACGTTTTATAAAGAATATGTGGTAATTTAAGAAAATTCGCACATACGATCATGCTGCATGACTGGAATGTTTCTAAAAATTATTGTAGTTGGCCTTTTCTAACTCTTTTAAGATGTAAAGGACCCAGCACTTTTTCAGTGGGATTTGGCTTTCATGGGATCCGTCACAAACTCTCCAGGATGATTGTTCTCAACCTAAGAAATAAAGGTTTCCATGGGCCCAAAAAAATGAATGACAATATTTTGAGTTATACCTGGTTTTAGCGCCGGAAACCGTATACTTAGGCCCTTTTATCATAATATGGAAAGTAACTTTTTTTTCAAAATTTTTTGAGATATCGATGCGAGACTTGGAGAATGTTTTTGGGCGAATAATACATGCTATGTTTTAAGCACACTAAAATAACAAATCCAAAAGTTGGATTTGGACTACCAAAAAAGGGGGGAGGGTTGGAATTACCTACTTGGTTTATTCATATTTATTAATTTTATTTCTTAAAACTTGCTTAAATGCTTAAAACATCGTATTAGGCACCCCTAAAACACTCTCCAAGTTTCACTTCGATATCTCAAAATTTTGGAAAAAAAAGTTACATTCCATATCATGATAAAAGGGCCTAAGTACCTATACGATTTTTGATGCTTAAATCGGTTATAACTCAAAATCCTTTTTTTTCTTTTTTTGGGCCTTTTCTGTTATATCCCCGCATATTTCCGTTAATTCTCAACTATTCATTCATTCTGACCTGTATGTCCAACTAATCTGTATTTTTACTAAGGGATTGACTACTTGATGTAATGTATTTTTTAGATGCGAGCTTGCGAGCACCCAGATCACCAAACTACACACAGCATTCTGATCTATTTTACCACAGTGGACGTAAAAATGATTGGGGATCATCAATCCGACCAATCCCCATTCTATAGAAAATAGTTTGTAAATGCGGGGATATAACAGAAAAGACCCTCTTATTTTGCCCATGTAGGCTTTCGTTTCTTATGTTGAGAACAATCATCCTTGAGAGTTTGAGACGGATCCTATGAAAAAGTGCGGGGTCCTTTATCCGGTTGAGCAGGTGCGCTCCATTTGGGATTCATTGCTCGAACAATGGCGTGTGGTCGTAGCTCAGTCTAACACCTCCGGTTCAATTTCGTAATGTATACATAAAACCCATCAGGCTCAATACATAATATCATCACGATTATGACTTGTAACGCCGGTCCAACCTTGACATTAGGGCGATCAAACAGCGGGCGTGGGATCAACATGATGAGGTCATGCGAAGGTGCGACCGCCTTCGGGTTTTCTGTCCAAATCGAGTTACGTACGTTCGCAAGGCGTTTCCAATCGACTTCTCCACTTTGAACTGTGGGTAGGTCGGTACCTACTTCTAAGTAATCTTTCAGACGCTTGAATAGCAAAGAGGAAACATTATGATGTATAACAGAGGAGACCAAATCGTACTTGGAAGTACATATTACGAGTACAAGTCCGCAAAAGTACTCGTACTTGAAATTGCAGTGGCAAGTATAATTACAAGTGCTTTCTGATTGAATAGCCAAGACCAGTACAAGTAGGTAAAAGTACTTGCCAAACAAGAGTACGTTTACTTGTGAAATCAGCCAGTACAAGTACTTGTATTTGTCGTGGTGGCAGTGGTTGATTACCCAGGACGGAAGGCTACGCCTGAAAGCTGAGGGGTAGGCACTCTCCAGGTAGATTCGTCTCCCAGGATAGTGCCGACGTGTCAGTTATGTGGCTTGACAATAGAGACTTTTTGCAGTCGTCCCGTGAACGAAACCGTCGAAACCGTAGGTAGTCCCCGAGATTAGGCGAGCACATGGATGCTAACTGTATCTTTTGTTTTTCGTACGGTTTTGTGACAACCGCGACGACCGTAGAAGTGACGTTTAGCGTGACCTAAAGCTTGAAGTTTATGAAAATTAAATGGCTGATTCATTGAAGACAATGACAGCCAGTCTTTTGGTGTTTTGTTATTCTGTGCTGTCCAACTAACATTCCGAATCCGTGGTTAAAATCGGACAGCCAAGGTAACAAATAAATAAGCCAATTAAAATCAGAACAAATGCAATTAATAAGTATAGCTGAAAGTATTTTTTTACATTCGATAAAAATGAGAAGTTGTTTGTGAGCGGTACCTACCTATATTATAGTTTCTTCATGCCCGTCAACAACATATTCTTCATTCAAACTGAAATATCAGGTATCATCCAGGTAGTACAATTTCCATCGGTATTTCCAATAAATTTAGCATTAGAGGTAGGTGCTCCCATTCAAATGTAAACATTAAAACGATCTCTTCGTCCGTCAGTTGCTCTGAGTTGAACTCGCCACACCTCTCACGCCGAATTGTGGAACCCTCCTCTCCACATATATAACTGTGATATGTCTATCAAAAGCTTCCATATCCATATCCTCCATTAGTCCATATCATCTCCATTAATCACCCCTTCATTGAAAAGCTGAAGCAGGCGATTGAGTTCACCCATTATCAAAAAAGTGTAGAATGACATATTTGATGCGGAAATTATATGATACTGACTACTATGATGTGACGATTTATTTTATTTTGTATTTAATAGTTTAAGCCGCACCTCAACCAGAACGGTCATATGTATATGTTTGATATTATATTTTATATATTATGAGATTATATGAATATGAATGAAAAAGTAAATCGAAAATGTAACACTGAGGACCGAGACACCGACAAGAAGTAAATAATAAGTGAAGGTACTGTTTATGAAGTGTCAGGTTAGGTAGCTCAACACGGTGTGAACTCTTCGTGGAGAACCCGTCATGGAAGAACGTAGGATTGAGGTTTTGCACGGCGTGTGATGACGAGACGCCCTGCTGTTTGTACGGGATTTTCCTCCTTGCTTGCGAAGGGGGAGAGGACGTAAGCACTCCCTTATAAACCAACCTTTGGATTTACGAATCCCAGGGAGAACAATTAGTACAAGTACTTCTACTCGTGAAATCAGCAAGTACAAGTAATTGTACTTGTACTTTGAGGAACGCAAGTACCACCCCTTTCCCTCTCAAATCTCGAAAATATGTCAGTAATCACTGAATGTCTGATGTTGAGCTAGTCGGTGGTAATCATTGCATTTATGAGGAAAAAGATGTGCTATTTGAATTCTTCAAAATTTGAATTTAGGGGAGCTTTCTCGTGACCTGAACTTTAATTTTAAGAAAATTTAAGGCTCCGATAGATTTCATTCGGAAACGGAAAGACGTTCCGAAGCGGAACATTATTGATTTTCAACAAAAAATTGTAACGTACTTGCTGTACTTGAATTACAATTACAAGTTACAGGTACAAGTACTTGTACAAGCGCAAGTACAAGTACTTGTAATTATACAAGCGCAAGTAAAAGTAGTTATAATTAAGACATGACTCCGACGGATGCAAGTACATGTACTTGTCCTTGTAATTACAAGTACTTGTTCTTGTGCGGCTTGCAGTCGAAACAGGTAAAGTAATTGCACTTGTACTTGGCAACATACACTTTTTAGCGAATTTTTGAAGAAAATTAAGCTATTGCTCTCGCCTCAAAATTTGTAGAATGTGAATTTTTGAAAAAAATTTATGCAGAAATCCGTTTCAGGCTATTCTGAATCATATTCTGAAGTTTAAAGAATTTTTTATGTATGTATGTATATATGTATGTATATACGAGTATGTATGTATGTATGTGTCATTCCAGACGATAACTGTCCGTAGAATTGTGCTAGAAACTTCAAACAAATTTTAAAATGTTAAGGACACAAAACGAAAGTTCAAGTTCGTTGGCCAGCATGATCGGATTACATCTTCGGGTTGAAATTTTCAAAAATGTAGTCAAACATTTCAAAATAGCCGGTTTTTTGCGATTTGTTGTGCGAAATAATTTTTTCAGCATACTAACATGTGGTGTATTCGGAATCAGCGTAAAATTTCCTATAAGAATATGTATCAAGTTTTCAAAAATTTCAAAGTTGAAAAATCAGTCAAAAATCGAAATAATGCTGTTCGCTAGTTGTAAAAATCGGTAATATTTGCATGAAACATTGTCCAAATTCAGATTGAACTACTCTTATGGAAGTATCCCTGTATAACCAATCCTAGAACCATGCTGTTTGAAACGTAGGAAGTAGGTGCTTGTTTAAAAAAAAAAAAAAAAGTAATCACAACTGATGAGTTTACTCTTCAAAAATTCGCTCATGGGGTCATGCTGCATGACTGGACTTTTTTTATATTGGGGTTTGTTCTTACATTAATAAGTAAATACCCGTATGTCGTTATGTCAGCCGCCTGCGTGATCCTTGGAAGAACATAACCTCATTGAAGGTGAATCAAATCCGTATCTATTGACCGTCCAAGGAACAGGAGGTAATGGATGGAAAGTCAACTTCCACATTTTGACTGTGGAGGGATTTTCAAAAGGAGCCTCAGAAAGCGCGACTTTCGACTGGGGTGTTTCCCAAAAAAGGAAAAGCTCCCACGGCCCAAAGCCTGTCGAGAGAAACCGTCCGCAATATCTCACCCCGCAGGTTGTTGGTGTTCCACCCGAGAAGCCTCCTAAAAACAGAGATCTCTTTTCTTGTTGGGTGAACAATAAGGAACAGAACGAGCGTTCGCACGAGGCTACGAGAGAAAAGACCGACGCACTTACAAGTTCGGTGCTTTTTGATGACTCCTTCATGCCTTCAGCCGAGAAAGATATACTGCGACAGCATACCTCCAAAATGTAGAGGAAAATGGGGTAATATCGCCACCTTAAGCATATTTGTCTATCACAGCTCCTGTAGTGAATTACAAGTTTTTGCTGGTTGTATAGCAACTTTGTACTAGTAAACAACAATTTACGAGACCCTTGTAAATGGCGGTACTACCCCAGCTAGATGGGGAAATACCGCCATAGGGCTAAGGTAATATCGCCATACTAAAACAAGGGGGAAATGAACAGTCTCATCAGAACATCGGAATAACGATTTATTGAATTTCAAAAACTCTTCATGGGTAGCTTCCCTCCATATTGAGAACTAAGTTGACAGGAACAGGATTCACTAAAGGTTGACAAACAATTTCCACATCAGGATAGTAAAATTGAAACAAAATAAATATTGGTAAAATAATGTTGGTTCCTCACAGGAACTGAATTATTGACAATGTTCAACGCGTAACTCGTAAAAAAAAAAAGAAATATTATATAGCATTCCAGCTTTCCGGCTTTTGAGGTTTTAAATTTGTGCTCTTCAGGTCGCAGCGAAATTCACAAGACTAACGTCCATTGTAAAAATCAAAACGGGAGCATGAAGAGTGGAATCTTACATTGATTGTGTTAATAAAGGAACGCAGTTAGGTAGATACTGTTCAATTATTCAGTAGATAGGCAGGTAAATATCTAATGAATCACGATTAGGTAAACATAGATATTGAGATAAGCTAGGTATCACAATATAATTCGTATCTTAAATATTAATTTATACTTTGATTACTCAGATTTAATAGAAATAGGTACAAATACAACAAATACAACAACAAATTTTGAAATAATCCAATGATTGAGGAATGGAGCATTGGGGCAATACCGCCATGGCGGGATTAGTCTGAATTTGGTGTGGCGATATTGCCCCTGTAAACTTTTAGAGAAAAAAATCATTAAAAACTACAGTTTTCGTTAAAAAACATGAAGTAATGAGTGGAAATTAAAGCTAAATGATTTTCCTACGTCGTCATGTTCAACAATTTACATAAATGTATACAAAACTGTTACTTACCACGAAAATTCGACAGCAGTAAAACTAGAACGTCAAGCTTCAAAAACTATGAACTCGCTTATCTTTGATAAAAACAAATTAATGACCCCAAACCAACTTTTCTAACATTGCTGCTGATCTAAAGATGACGATATTTGGCTACAAGATTTGTCACTCAGGTCGTTAAATAATTATATGGGGTGACGGTATTCCCCCACTCTCCCCTACCAGTCATACAGCATGATCGTATGAGCACATTTTCTTAAATCGAAGCGTGCGGACGGACAACGCTGTATGTCACAATTAAAAGAATTTACAACAGACAGGTTTTTCTGAATTGAGAGCAGAGCAGATCACTCAAACTTAACAACCTGATTTACAGCGTTGTTCCTTAGGGTATTTGGAGTTTCAATTTAACTTCAGTGATTTAGATGATGTTATCACCTCATAATGTGAAAAACACCTGGTGCGATGCTTCACAGTACTTTCCCCTTGTGTTTCTTAAACCCGAAAAAATTCCAAGACGAGGTTCCGCCAAGTTAAAAAAAAATCGTGGGCTTACCGCGTTAGGCGGGGACTGCTTCTACCTGAAGTCCTCTCCTCGCAATACAGCGTTGTTCCAAAAGGATCTTGGCTGCTTGATCTGATCTAATCTTAGTTGTATTATTTTATTTAAAATATTTTTTGTGGGTTTTTGAGGGGCTAAACAGTGGTTATCTCTGCACCCCTCATTTTTCCCCCCTTCCGATGTGCCAGTGGAGTCCATGTTGGCGCTCCTTTTTGGTCAGGGATGGCTGCATGGCTCCCCTTAAAATCGTGCCGCTTGCAGTGTCCCTTTGGACACCTTGTTCAATGCCGCTAATGACCCTTCTGGTTGAGGTGCGGCTTTATTTATTTAAAAAAAAACCTGTATAATAGAACATTCAAAAACTTATGTATAAAATTAGGCTGAAAAATGTACTTGAATTTCATTAAAATTTGCTTAAAAAAAAAAAAAAAAAAAAAAATCGATAAAAATGGCAAAAAAGCTAAAAATCAATAATCTCTCTTTGAATGGCAGATTGTTATTTAGAATACTTTTTTGCCATAAAAATAATAGTTAACGATTTCTTTGCATTCAAAAACCTCAAATTTCAAAACAATGTTTAACTGTATACAATATGATAATTTACGAAAATTTGATCATGCTGCATGCATGATTGGAACTTTACAATTGATTTATTGCATCAATCATACTGATGGTTTAATTTTTTTTTTTTTTTCCTATAACGAATATTCTTTGTTAATGTCTTACTTGCACTACACATTCTTATTATTTTATGTATTTCTTCTTTAATTAGTATGATTAATTATGAACCTTACGTCACTTTTTAATGGTTTCGTCCGTGTAATTTCAAATTAAATAAATGCCAACTACTGTTTTATTCGAAAACATCTGTATAACGAACATATCTGACTATGACCGAATTCAGCGTTTGGGCAACTTACTCATAAGAAGCTTGTATTATTTACTCTCCATCCACGATTATTCCTGGTCAACTGAAGACATTGATTTATTAATTTAAGGAATATTTACAGCAAAACACGAGATTTACGAGGCGCGGGTCCCTTTTAGGGGCTTTTTGCCAATAACTGCAGATACGGGAGGTTGAAGGACGGGGCTATAAACGAAGATTCAGAATGTGAGTCACGTCCGGGAGTAAAGTCTCCATTATAATAGATTTCCTCGGAGCTGTAACTCTCCTGCCGGCACGTTGTCGATGGGATTCCCAGCCTGGAAACAGATCACGTACGAGTGCGTATAGGTGCCAATAAATACGTGCGGGTTTCGGCTCCAAACCATTGCCGTTTGCAGCACAATATTCATGTTCCGTATGAGTATAGCGGCCACGTTCCGCGGAAGATGTATTATGTAGGAAAAGGTTGACGGCTTACGACTTTCCCTGGTGGGTTACCTTTTGTATCGAAGTTCCGAGTTATTCCGAGATGATGATGTTATTTTATTTATTTACCCAATTTATTATTAGTATTCATTAAAATAATGCTGATGCCGGCAAACTTGCAAAACGTTGGTAGGTTTTCAGATATCTCCTTGCTCTCTGTTATAGGATATTCTGAAGATAGAATAATCCAACACACACACACTAGGCATAGACATCTATGCAGTTTCTGGACTCATGAGTTGAACGTAAGGACAGTAGTTAAACGACTGCCATGGTCGGCTGACAGTTGCGCAATTTGGACGTATTGCTAGAAAATATAGAGCAATGCGTAGATGGAATCGGAATATCAGATGAAATCTCCTTGCTCTTCAGATGGGACCTCCCGTAGATTGAACTTGTCCTCGCAGAACTTGTGTTCTCTGGAAAATTGAGACCACGAGAAAGTGACGCACTTCATGGATTAGTGCTCTGTGCTAGCCGAATTTCGTTTGCAATTCCTGAACTCTTGTGAGTTTTGTGTGAGTGCTCTTGTGCAGCTGTTGAACATCTCCCATTGTTCGCGCAATTTGGACGCTTTGCTAGGAGCAATGTAACGATGGGGTTTGAGATTCAGATGGTATCTCCTTGCTCTTCCGATGGGACCCTCCGAAGATTGTATACCCCTCTTGCTGTCGCTACTAAATAAGTGTTATGAATGAGGTATGAAGTAACCATGTTTTTTTTCCATGGCAAAGGCTACTAATAGCCCACTTAGAAATAAGATGGACCTAGAGGTAGACATGAATCCATGATCTCTTCATGCGGAACAAATATGTGTCCATACAACTTCCATGAAGCAATATCTATGAGTCTGTTCACCTTAACGGAAGGGTGAAAAATATCCTTCTCAAATCTACTATGGAACACAGTGTCTCCAATCTACTTCACTAGCCGGACAATAAATTTGTAGAAGACGCCAGAGGAGAGGAAAATCATGGATTGAAATGAATGACAACAAGATGAAGATATGTAATGTGAAAAATTATTGCTCCGGTATGCATATAAATCAATCATGCATACGATGTGTTTGAGTAGTGAGTGCTGGGAGAATCAGAAACATACAACTACTGAGAGTCGAAAATATGGTAAGAGCATCCAAAGACACTTTATATACCTACCTAATGATTCGTTTAATAATGTAGACAGGTGTTCTGCGTAGAAGAGCTATACATACAGAAATAATAGACCTCTGTGTATTAATTTGCATCGTTTTTTCTGTGAAAGACATCTGACTACTTTTAAAGCCCAGTGATATCGTATTGTATTCTCTTGGCAACCGCACCGAGTCGAGAATGCATTTCCCAGTCACAATGGGAAAGCCGGTTGTGGTTTTTTTGAATACCGCTATCTGTTACTCGGGGAAAGAAATCCTTGAGATGAGCAGTTTGAAAAACTCGCCGTCAATAGGCTCAAAGTCAGACGCTTCAAGTGGCCTCCCGTCAATTTTGTACCTTTCCACCTTATGAATAAAACATTTCAACCATAACCGACCAATCCATCTCTGACTGAATGGCAGATCCGTTCGGCCAGTGGTTCTACCTCCTTCACTCCGCCCCCTGACAATGGAAACGGGTCTTACAAATAATCTCGAGTGTTTTCTAAGCTTTTATAGTATAACATGGTACATGTTTTTGCCATCAGAACCGGGCAAAAAATGAGACAACCGTTACGTGACATTTAGTGCATTACGCTCCTATTTTCTGATGATTAGCGCTTACAACCAAATCTCGAGTACTTTCTAAGCTTTTAAGTATTTTAACGTGGAACATGTTTGCAATGGCTCGGTAACATTTTAATCGTGTGTATGCGCGTGTGTGTGTGAGTGTCATTCCATACGATAACTCTCCTTAGGATTGTGATAAAAATCCCGTTCTTGCGCCAAAAAATCAAGTTTCAAAACGACAGGATGAGTTAGTTGACCAGAACTTTTTGAGCACATTAAATTGGTCAAATTTCAAAAAAGTACTAAAAAATCACTAAAAATGGCCAAAAACCGCCAAAATTGTGGAAAAACCCGTGGAAAAAAATAAGGTGGGGGGAGGGGGGTTACTTTTGGAACATCCTGTATATAAACAGACTACAGGCATTAGACTTCTTCCATGATCAGCCATCTCGAACCTTCAGCTCAAAAATATTACGCACCATCTACCGTCCGCCCTGAAATCTCTGTCCACATAGCCCTAAACTCATCTCAGCTACAAGAAGTGTTTGTTTGTGATTTTGACCTTATTTATACACACATATACATATATTGCTATTTTCTTTTCTTCTGAAACACCCATTTTGTTTCTTCATCAAGAGACGAATTTATTTTGTTAATAATATTGTAATTAAGTATCGCCCGTTTTGTAAATAAATAAATAACTTACGTCCAACTTGGGAGTACCTCTCCGTGTCAAATGTAAAATCGTAATAATATTATTAATATTGTCGTTAAATTTAATTAAATGAACGATATTTATTTTCCTTTAGGTACTTATTTCCATGTTCACAAATAGTGCAGGTACAATTTACGAGTATAAAAGATACAAATGCCTAACGTTTGTTTATCTTTATTTCAGGTGAGTTGGCGTCATGGAAATGGACCCATCACGTAACGTAGATCTGAATATATTTATTGTGGTACATTAAGATAATAATTAAGATGATTATTACTACGAACTTTGGCCTTAACCAATTTACGACTATACCTTATAATTTTGAAATAATGTATTAATTAAAGGAAGTGGGAGTGATTGGCACATCAATATAAGTGGATAAGAATATGATGCTTTACAAAAACGACGACGTATACAATAGGTATTATTCATAACTTCTAATACCTAGACGAGGGTATCATCTCACTCGTATTATACAGGGTGGCCAAGAAAGACACTTCGACCCTTCAGGGATCGATTTCAGAGCTCGATTTCTAATCGAAAGTTCCACCTACAGATTTTTGTTAAACGCCTCAGTTCTATTCTTTTGTCAATGAATGATCAACAGCACATCACGAGTTTTACTAATGCATTATGAGTGTTAATGTTTAATAATGCACTCGTGATATTACTACTCAAAATGGTTCACCTTGTCCTTACCAAATTCTGGACAGATCTAAGGGGTCACCCACAATTAAATGTCCCTAAACGACGTTTTTTGCAGTTGGTATTCACATGTTTAATTGAACGATGTGAAACACAACAGTGGTATCACTCGGGATGAATAATTTTTGTAACATGCCATGTTTTTTGACAAAAATCCTGAAATGGCCTGTCAGCTTCTGGACTGATAGCTGGAATCGCAAACAAATATAACCAGACTCTTTCCTGCAATTTTCAATGAACGCGTTATTGTCCCAAATACAGAAAGTGTAATGAAGTAGTAACTTGCAGTAAGTGGCATTTTTGTAGGGTTTTCCAGTTGTATTCGAGACACTTGCAGATCTCCCCAACTCCGTTTTAACCGAGGTTTACGCTTCACCTTACTAGTTTTACCCTTAAAAACACATGAAATTAGCTTAACAAATAAACTGAAAACTCGTGAGTTAAAGCGTAAAACTCGGTTATGACAGAGTTGGAAAAATATGTGAGTGTTACTTTTCGATTCAGTGTGCAAAAATGCTTCGAAACCGGACCCAAACTTGAATTTTCTTTTGGAGTCATTTTTCAAGAAAACCCTCGATATCATAGAAAACAAAAACCAATTTTACATACAAACCTACTTTTCTCCCCCAATTAGCAATGTAAAAGTAAAATTGACTAGACAGTTCGAAAGTTAACAAAATGGCGGCCTCATAAAGATGGCTGAATACGCCCATTTTTAGGTACGCCCATAATTCCTAAACCATACATCCTACACAAATTTTCATACAAAGCAAAAATATTGAGCATAAAAACCCAAAGCGATTCGACCCAAAAACTTTGAATTTTCTCCCATTTTTAAGGAAAATGTAGGACAATATAAAATCCGACTAATTTTAGAAGGGTCACCTCCTCCCCCCGTCAAGAATTCTTTAATTCAAAATCACCTCATGTGTTCAAAACATCATTCGATTCAGCGTAAAATATTTCCTAAAGTTCATATCGAGCAAGTTTTTTCTCAGACGCTTTCCCACTAAAGCACAAAGTAAAACGCCATTCTTGCGAACTTTATGTGTAAAGTGACATAGAATTCGTGGATTTTGCGTAAGTCTAAGGGGAAAAGTATTATCTAAAAAATACTTACCATGAATTCCACCGTAAGTGACCTGTCCAAAGGTCCAGGTGTACGTTGAAATCGCCTAAAGCACTGATGAGTGGATGAGGTGGGAGTGAGGGACGGCCCTAAATTACATCTGAAGTTGTAATTACGACTGTAATCACAGAAAGAAAGAAAATAGGATTACGATTTTAATCAAAGGAAAATCTAAGATTACGGCAGTAATCTCAGAAGAAATTATGATTATGACTGAAATTACATTGGCAAATTTGAAGAAAGGGGCTTATTTATAGGAAACATTGGTTATGACGGTCAAAATCATGTTAAAAACTTGTAATTACAGCCGTAATCGTAAAAAAGTGTTGATTACGAATGTAATTACAGAAAAAAACCTTGATCACGATTGTAATAATCGTAATCATGTATCCAGGGTCTGTGATTAAAATCGTGATTGTAATCACAACTCTAAAAGCCCAACTCTGCTGTACCGACATTAAAAATCATGCAGGTAGGCAATTCGGTATGACAAAGAGAACCGTTCACTTTGTAGGTGTCCCAAAATCAGGATGAGCCTCACGTGACGACGTTTAGTCGAAACGATCATCAACACAAAGGTTTTGTCGACGAGATTCCGCAATAATCATCTCCCTCACCTCCTTGAGCACCTCGACGATGTTTACTTCGGGCTTTTTTTTTTTCAAGCCCGCTTCGATAAGAGGTTTTCTTTCGGTCGTCGGCGAAGCGTGACCGGCGCAGCGCTCGGGTTATTTAAACCGGCTCTTCGTGACCCGAGCTCTGAAGGGTTTTAAAAGAAGCGAACAGGCCGCGGGTCTCTGAAAAATCCACTCAGATCAAGAACTCGCCAGCTCGTCCCAAGGCGTTGCTTCAAAATCATTTCAAGGCTGAGAATCGGACATAGCGTATTTGAACCGAATTGGCAGAGCAGACTCTGAACTTTGCGATAGATGCCTGGAGTTAGAAGCTGGACATCCAGGCCTATTGCCTATTTCATAATGCAACAAGTGACAAGTTACAAGCCCCTCAAGCCGAAACCTTTTTCCAACACTACTGGACTTCTGAAATTCTACTTAAAAATCGTACATCGGTATGGAAACGCCTTTAATCTCGACATTACTTTCGTTCAACCCCATGGGTTGAATTTTAGGGGGTAAAATATTGAAAATCTAGACATCATTTGAAATAAAAGGGTGTTTTTGAGAGTTATGGACAGAATTTCGTTCACTGAACCGAATGAGACCACCCGGAGCATATTGCGAGCAACCGTTCGCGCTCCAGAAGGGTTCAAGTGTAGGAAGGGAGAACAGAATCAGCAACACGCATGCGCATCGCAAAGCGACTTTGGCTTGCTGATTCTGATCGATCATATTCCTTTTCTTTTCCCCCTAAGTAAATTAGGGTGATGCCTGACTTATACATCATAGACCAGTGATAATCTAATGGATAAATAAAAACCCTTAACGGAATAATTTGCAACATTTTTATCATGTCTCCCATCAGTCACTCCATCGGTAAATCCGATTTCGGAGTCAACTGCTCTTACTGGTGCCTATTTCATAAAGCAAAAAGTGACAGGTCGCAAGGCGATTTTATGTACAAGTTGTAAAAAATGAGTGTGGAAGCGTTTCATAAAGGTACAAGTGTAGACTTGTAACGCACTGTGAAAATTAACAAGTGTACAGGCGAATTTGGACAAGTTACAAGTGCTTCCCCATCATTTTGAACAAGTCACTGTTTTACAGTTGTAAAAAATGGCCGATTTTTAACCTACGTCCATTCACCTGTAAACTTGTTATTTTCCAGCATTGTGAGTTGACAATTTTTCAGTGTTTAATATGTGGGAATCATCTTCTGCTGAAGAATATAGACAAGGAAGAAGCATTCTGCGTAGAAGACGCCAAAGATTTTTTCGGCCACGAATAAACACTCATTTCGTGAGTATTTTTGAGTTTAACGAGAGATTTAGGATGTCTTCCGAGACCCTTGAAAGATTCAAATGGTGCGTGACCCTGTGCAATTTTTCCTGATCGGGTATTGAGGATCTCCCCATCATTGAAGAACAAAGTGAAGTGTGAAGACCACCTCGAAGTTATAGATGACATTCTTAACCCAGCAGCATTAAGACTTGATGAATTGATTAATCATTTTCGCTGAATGAAGAAGAAAAATTTGATTATGCCACCCATCAGAATAAGTCGAAATCAAATACTCACTTTCTCCACTTTTCAGCTTATAATTTGTCTGTCTTCCAATCATTACACCTTGTCATGTACGATAAACATCCTCTCGTGTACTTAACACCGTTTTCATATTATGATTCGCTGACAAAACTTCAATTTCGACATCCCGCTTGACGTTAATTTTTTTCGTTCATTTCGCTTGTCCCCACATGCCATTTTCTTTTCTGCTACACTTGTAAACTTAGCTTCTACAAGTGTAACTTTTCTACATTTGCACTCTTTGTTTTGGTGAAACACTTGTTCTAGTTTACCGTGCATTACAAGTCCTACTGTACTCGTTAACTCGTACACTTGTAACTTGTTATTTTATGAAATAGGCCCCTAGAGCAGGGGTGCTCAAACGGTCGATCGCGATCGACCAGTCGATCGCGAGTGCTTTTTGAGTAGATCTCGAGAAGAAATTTTTTTTTAATAAGTAGGTAACTAAACTACAAAAATTTATTACGTAATAACACTGCTTGCGGCAAAAGGCGGCTTTATCAAAGGAACGCTTGGTACTTGTCAAAGAAAAGCACTGACGGCAATGTTTGGGTCAACTTACTTGTGCGAGTCTGCATTTTCTGAAATGAAGATAATTAAGTCAAAATATCGCAATCGACTAACTGACGATCATATGTCATCATACTTGCGATTGGCACTCAGTGGTTACGCACCATCTTATGAAAAGTATGCTGAGGATATGCAGTGCCACGCTTCAACATCCAAAGTCACTCCTTAGTTGAGTTTAACACCATATGTAACTCTTTTGTTTTGTAACAACGAATAAACTCGCAATTTTGAATAACTAGGAGTTTTTTCATTGATATTGTAGAGAAGAACTTAAGTAAACCTAACCCAAACCTTGACTAAAATAATGTAAATTGTGCGGAAAGCTAATATCTATATATGCTACGGTACACCCTACCTAGGTAGGTAGGGTGTATCGTGTACGTACGACAACCCTGCATCACACATACTTGCAGCCTCTCAGAGTCGATCGTAAGTAGTCTAAAAATATTGAGGTAGATCGCCAGCAGTTCAAGTTTGAGCACCCCTGCCCTAGAGGTAGAAGCAGAGTTTCCAGGTGTCCAGTCCGGTTTTTCTCTAAGCTGTCCGGGCCAAAATTGAAAGCCGCTCTGGATACCAAATGTCTGGTTTTTGCAAAAAGAGTGGAAAATGTCCGGTTTTTTGTTTTCAAACAAAGCGTCTTCCTTAAGGAAAAATTGCGACAACAGCCTTCGTAAATAGATAGATTGGTAGATTTATTTCAATAGAGGCACATACATATGATGATAGTACAAAAGTAGAACTAGGCTAGTCACCTAGCTTTCTTTTACAACGGTAGCCTCGGCCCTTACTGGTAGATAAGTTCTAGGCGATTTGCCCATAATTTGAAATATAGCACGTTGACATAACCTCTCTTATGCGTCTTCATAATCTACACATAGCTTAAATAATCTAACTGAAATGGTATTTGATGTCCCTATCTTCCTTTAAGTAAAACAGCTTTCTACATTAAAATTGTTGTTTTATAATGTTATACATAATAGCATAGTTTCGCAATCAATTGCCCCAATTTTCACAAGCCACGTTGAAATTTGCTTTTTGTAGTTTGGTCTAGTATAATTTTGAGCTCTTTTCATATGACTATCTAGCGCTCTGTGAATGATGTACATATTAACCCTGGAATGTCCCGGCTAAATTTCCAACACTTAACTCCCCGGTGGGGTGTGTCAAACCCCAACTTTGAAAAATGTTAGAAAATTCAAAAGTAAGTTACACTTGAATCAAATTTTATTTTTATTCTGTTATCAAGAGTGTAAAGAAACATGAAGTAGGTACCTAAGCTCACGAAGAAAACTGTAATAGTAAGGAAAACCTCACGCTCTGAAGAACAAAATAATAGCAGAAAGGTACCTCATTGTAACAAAATTTCAATATAAAATTACCAAATTTTCACTTAAAAACAAAAATTAATAAATACACAATATTCTGAGATTAGTTTGATACCACTTACAAAACCCAAGAATTAGAATGAAAAGGTAACATAAAATTGGCACCAAGCAATAGGATCAACATTTTCAACACATTGAAGAACTATGATGTTCACAGAAGGAACATCGAACTAGTTTCTCCAAAACTGTCACTTTTGACGCTTCTTCATCGGAGGCAACTTCTTGTAACTCGACTTTATCTCCCGTGTTTGAATTTTCTCCGCCAAAATATACATCTTCTTCCTCAGACTGTTCCAAAATGGATGTAATGTCTTCAGGATCCGAAAACTTGCGTTTTTCAGCCATTTCTAATGATTAGCCAATAACAAAACTGTGGGAACGCAGAAAAAAATAACACTTGCTATAGAGAAAATCACTAGCGGTTAACTCCCCGGTGGGGTTTGTCAAACCCCAGGCACAAGAAAGTACTACACAACACAGAAGTCTTGAACGTACTAAACTGGAAAAAGGCTGAAGCCTTTAGGGAAGAAGTGGGGGGGGTGATATAGTTTTTTTTTTTTTTTTTAATCTCTTTATTAATGAATGAAATACAATTACAACTTTACTGTATGCTGCTTAAGCTCAAATCTTTCTGCAGCGACCACACACAAAATACAATTTTTCTGAATGTCTCATCAACCGAGATATCTTAAAAAGCAAAATCATACAACACTTCTTTTACTATATCTAATAACAACTAATGAAATTAAATTAAAAACAAAATCAAAGCTAAAATTAAAATTAAAATTAACCGCCAATAGAAAGAAAAAGAGAGAAAAAACAACAATGCAGCCTGCTGATGAATAAAATTACTCATGCTAACCACAACTCGTTAGAAATCAAAAGGTTCGGGGACATAATTACATTTAACGTTTAACATTCAGTCTTTCTTTCTTTATCAGGTGGACTCGCAGATTCTGTTTAAGTACCTAGAAGGTTTTAATTGTACCATTATATAGTACCATTGTACCAAGGCGTCAGGAAGATCGTTCAACAGTTTTGGGACTAAGACCCCCGGCATCTGTCACCATACTTATTATTAGTTCTCTCCAACTGGTACAGATTTCGCCTAACTGGATATTTATTGTACTTGACATGTTTGTACTTATCTGAAAAGAAGTGATCCACTATAGTTACATAATCAAATAATTTTGTTACTGTAAGACAATTTAAAATTTCAAATCTTTCTTTTCTAGATATATTACCGTATCTTTTGGCTAACAGGCATTTCAAAGTCTTGGCCGGATACCTTCAATCCTATTAAACAGATAATGAGAAGCATGACCATAAACCCTTATTCCATACCGAATATGTGACTCAAACAAAGCCTGATACACTATTTTTGCCACATCCGCTGACATGTTTAGCCTAATCAGATAAACCTGAGCTGCACAACATCGAAGTTTTTTGCACAGTTCTGTTATGTGTTCCTTCCAGCTGAATTTATTGTCCATAATCACTCCAAGATATCTAAATTTATCTACCAACTCAATGGCTATACAATGATCGTAATTACACCGTTTTAAAAAGTTGGGGGCGAGAAGAGCCACACGTGCGGGATTCAACATGATAAACTGATTTTAAATCACGATTGGGGTTTCACAAACCCCACGGGGCATTCCAGGGTTAAATTTTGGACTGTGGGTTGACAGCGTTAATCTTGGTCTTGGTGCAACGGGGTGGACTCAGATGGTTTCAGTGTTAAGCGCAGCAGTTTCGGTGCTATGTGCTGCAGTTTCGGTGTTATGCGCAGCAGTTTCGGTGTTCTGCGCAGGAGTTTCAGTGTCTCGTTCGAGGCCTCGTCCCGTTGTCAAACTGTTGCGAAAGTGATATCCGCTTTGTGGGAAGGACGAATCGCATGTCTGAGCTGGTTTGCGGTTGCGGTCGACAGGAACAGACCTGCGTTCCGGGACGGCTCCTTCTGGATCTCCCCCCCCCCCCCCCCCCCCCCCCCCCCCCCCCCCTCACTTCCATCGCGGTCTGAAGACGGGGAGCTTCGGATTCTGCCGCCCCATCTCGGTCCCCCGCGTCACCTGTGAATCCTCCAGGACTCCCGTTCCGTGACGACATCCGTTCCCGACAGAACAAAAACGTGTCCGGCCAATAAAATCTTCTCCGTAACATCTATTAAATCATTCCCGGACCAAAAATCAAATTCAACATTTTCCACATTAAAAAAATTACACTGCCAAGGACATGGCACATGAGCTTCCTCGTGGCCTTCACAGTACGTCACCATTAAATTCCAGAAAACTAAAAACGGCCGGCAAATAAATTCCCGGCATGATGGGCACAATCACTGGTAGTACCTACCGTACGATTCGTATGGCACCTCAAGGGACTCTACCGGGATCATCCCTGAAAATTTGAACAAAATCCGATAAAATTAACTAAGCTGTGACCGTAACAAAAACATCACTTTCGCGCATGCGCCTAGCGTACCGCTGCTGATGATCGCGAAGAATGTGATACGGGACCTCAAGAAACCTTGCCCGCATCATCCCTGAAAATCTGACCGAAATCCGTTCAACATTGACCGAGTTATGACCGTCACAAGGAATTCATGTCAGCGCCTGCGCAGAAGCTACCGTTGATTCGATCATGATGAAGTTGATAGGGGACCATCTAGAGCTTAACCCGCATGATCCCTGAAAATTTGGTTAAAATCGGATCAAAATTGTGGAAGTTATGGCTGTTACAAGGAAATGTGGACGGACAGACAGACAGACAGATAGACACGGAACCAAATTTGTTCAGGAGGCCAAAAAAGTCATTTTTAGCTTTGTTATCAGTGTGCGTTCTGCGAGTTCGGATCGGTTCTGGGCAAGCGCAGTTGAGTTTCGTCGTTCACAGTGCCAGAGCGTCAAGAACGCCGAGTTCAGCGTTCGCAGTGTTTTGCAAACCCAGTTCCGAACGGTTCTGACAGTCCCCGTTGTTTTCGGAACTTTCAGAACTCGAACGCAAGGACGTAGTTAACGCATGCGCATTTCACTATTTTTTCGGATCTTTTGAACTAAAAAACTCTCTTCTTTTTCATCGAAATCAAACTTAATTATATTAAGTCTATATACATTAGTATAAGTAGGTACCTACCTATTCTACGATCGAAATGTCAACTAGCTCGTCAAGTTCGGAAAGCGATAGTTTTGACGATGGTGTTTGGTTTGTAGACGATGAGGACGAGTTTGAAGTTATAGTTAGATCTCGTCTACATCCACGAAACTCAAATTTTTTCGAGTATACTCCTCAGTCATCGTGTTTTTTGTTTCCCCCGTACGGTAATAAGTAGTTAAGTAATATTCTCGGGCATAATAAGTAATATATTCACGGGAACTAAAAATATTCTGAAAAGGAGCACCAGAAGGTAAACCGAGTTAGTTAATTTTATCGGATTTTGTTCAAATTTTCAGAGATGCTCCCGGTGGAGTCCCTTGAGGTGCCATACGAACCGTACGGTACTACCAGTGATTGTGCCCATCATGCCGGGAATTTATTTGCAGGGAATATTCCCGGCCGGGAATTAATTTTTTAATTTTTTCTCCTCCTTTTTAAATATTTGCTATTCCATATATGGAATACCGAAATTCATGTGCAGCGAAATACATGCATGTTCATTGAAGGACTGTCATGGGGTTCTCGTTCGAACGAAGTGAACTCCATTAGTTCCGGACTCCATTAGTTCCCTGCTGCCAGAACCGGTCTTTTCTAGTTTTCTGGAATTTAATGGTGACGTACTGTGAAGGTCACGAGGAAGCTCATGTGCCATTTCCTTGGCAGTGTATTTTAGTCTCAGGTGAAAGATTTTTTATCTATTGATAATCCGAATGGTATCGTCTTCTAATCAAGAACGAGATACAAAAGTTGTTTTTGCCCTAAATTCATTCCCCACTCAACCAGAAATCTCGTTCGAAATTGATACCATTCTGCAATTCAAAAAGGATTTCGGATTTTTTCTTTTTTTTTATACAGTTTTCATCGATTTTTCAGCAAATAATAATGAAATTTAACTACATTTTCCAGTATGATTTTGTGCATGCGGAAATGGTTTCAACCAGTGGTGTTATGGTTATCAAGGGGCAGAAGACCAGGAATATGGAATAGGAAAAAGGATGAACCAACAAGAAATGTAGGATGTTGGAACGAAATTGATCACTGGTAATGATTATTATTATTGTTGTGACACATGTTAAATTTTCCAACCTGTTGGTACACACATAAAACTCAATAGTTGTTTTTCTGGAAAAATTGTGATTCTAGTCAAGAATATAATTTATTAATAATTTATCGCGAGTGATTGATTCCACTGTTATAAGATAGAATATGGCCTTCCCAATGGGAAATGCGGTTCTTTGTTTCAGTAGGTTGCAGTTTCATGAATTACTTGACCTTCAAAGATGTTGTCGTTAGATCGGCCACGTGTGTTTCCACCTGCCTTTCAGAACCGCGTATTTGTTTTACGTTTTTCCAAACAATAGGCGAAGTTCTTCTGTTCCATCGGGTTTTCAGGGCGATCGGAACAGATGCGGTCGCCACAAAAGAAATTGGCACACCGCCAGGCATTCCAACGGCGGTGCTCCTCTTCGCAACAGCGATAAAAACATCACGTGAATGATCCGTCTAGGTAACCTCATTTCCTTCCACGTTTGTTCAGTTTGTTTTTGTCAGAACGATAGCAAGCTTGGGCGTTATACATATTATAGAGATTCATTGATTTGAAGTCTGCAGATCAAAATTGATTAATTGATTAATCAACAAATTGATCATTTTTTCTGCAGACTCATCATGCTTTTGAAACTCTACTTTTTAGTTAACGTTAGATTTATTTGCACAACCAGACTGCCCAATAAATAAATGAAAAATTAAAAAAATCAAGTCGTGCATATTTTATGACATTTTACACATAAGTAAAGTTTGCAAAATCGGCCTTTTACTTTGTACTTTAATGGGAAACGGCCTGAGCTAAAATATGCTAAATATGAACTTTAGTATTTTAGGAACATAATTATTCATTAACAGTTATTACATATTTATATTATCTCTGTAAGTGTGCATTAGTAGATAGCAATAGAAATATTTGTACCATAGCAAGAGCCTGCTGTTTGTTTCCAGCTAAAACCCTCCCTAAGGTACGAATGGTAAAATGGTAATGATAGCACTATGAGGCTCCTGGCAACTAGTATGGAACCCTAGTTTCCTAATACTATCTCATGTGCCTGAAGTGGACTGTATTTTTAAATATTATTGCAGTATAATAACCAATGACTAGATATGATAATTTGACTAGGATAAGTAAATAAATATGGGGATATAAGTAAGTTTCTGAAGATTTATTGAACAGTAGGTGTGTACCTACATGAGGTAACTTGTTGAACTAAGTTTCCTACCTATAGAGTGGCCACTGAAAGTCAAGATGTGGGTAACAGAAGTATCACAGATATTAGATAATTTCTGAAAAGTTCATTCCCATAGTAGGTAGATGAAGAGAATGAAGGCCCAACTCTAAGTAAGGTAGGTAGATGTAGAAGATAGGTAGAAGAAGAATTGATACAGCCAAAACAGACCTTAAGGTGAAATGAAGATAAAGATGCAATAAAGAAAGATCTCACCACAATTATCTCTTTATCCTGAGCTGGAGACCGGTCAGCATGCAGGTGGCACTGATTGGAAATGATGAACCAACCAAGTACAACAGATAAGTGGCAGTATCCACACCGGCAGCAATTCCCAGTGATATTTCGGGAAGGTTGATGCAGCGATTTGGTACCAAAATTGAACTGGATAATTGTTAATAATGCACGGATGTTATAGGATACGATATTTGAATGATAAATAGGTCTGAATTTTGCAACGGCTGAACTAGAAGTATAAAAAGGGCGATAGAACATGGCAGGTTCCAGTCAGGGATGCAAGGTGAAGCAGCTGTTGCAGATGGTGAAAACACAAAATCACAACTCACTCACGTAACATTTGATAATATAAATAATACAAAAAAGTAATATATAATAAACTAGGGTAAATGTAAATAATTTGCAAAAGTTGACCCTACAAAGAGATATATGGAGGAAGAATATAAGTTCATGTAGCTGCCACTACTAGAAGGAATCCTGTAGGCACTGGAAAGATAACGGCTTATCATTGTTACTGTATTTTTCCTAATGAATCAACAGATGTTTATTGAAGTTAATGAATATATTGAATCAGTGTGGAATAATGAAAAAACGGATATTATGAAGGAAAAGATAGGTGTAGGTGATGGTGGAATGGAGGAATGCGAATTTCATCTGAACGGTTGCAGGTAAGGTCTTCGTTTACGATTGCTTGTGTTGCTGATTCCTAAATGATGTTTTACAACCAAGAAAAATGTTCACAAACATTGTTAGAAAACGGTGGTATCACTAACTGAGTGACTATATCATCCGCGCTTTGAGTTAAGTCATTTACAAAATGTGTTTCTGTGGTCGTTCCATCACTTGTATGATTTGTGATTACAATATATACATTTTCTTCAAGTTGTACGATTCGTGTAGACTAAAACAACAAATTCGCCCACGTTTTAATTCAATTTGCGAATTCTATGTGGAAACGTGAAGCTAGTGGTGCCCGTGTCGTTTGTTTCGGTTATTTATTTCTCTCTAGGAACCAGAAGTGGTCCATGGGCCACCTCTAGATCAGATAGGAGGACGTAAACGAGGAAGTCGAGGTGGATTTCAGGGGCGATCCGCGGCATCCGCATCCCTGTCGGTTTCTGGGAGAGACACGTATGAATAGGAGGACGACGGTTGAATAGGGCGGAATGGAGGGCAGCGGCGTGGAGGAGGAGGACAGTGGAGGACGGGGGGCGGGGGAGCAGGTGCGGAGGTGCCAGATGGATGCCTCCGCGGCGGACCGATCCTCCCCGGAGGAGCTGATTTATTTCATCTTCCTCCGCCGCATTTTCGGTGAAGCCCCCCCCCCCACAACCTCCTTTGTCTAGCGAGCGCTAGCGAACGACGTGGCGGACGAATCCGCAGAACCACACAAATTCTCCCCTCGGAAATTCGTGATTTACTTGATGGGCACCACCGCCAGAATTTCCGGTTTTCACAGAATTAGCAACACGGGAAAACTAAACGAAGTTTAATTTTCAGCGAATTCCCGTTGTATAACACAGTGCTGGTCAAAAGAGGAGGTGGAGCCATGCAAAACCCCACTAGTCCGTCAAATCAAAATTTTCAGAATTAAGGAAAAACTGTTTCATATTGTTCTACAGATAGAAATTTGCGTATTTTTACTTCATTGTCTTGTAGGAGACTTTAGAAACTAAGTAGTATACTCGATTCAAATCATACTGCCACTAAAGTTGAAAAAATCCTAATTTTAGTTTGGACATGTGGGGTTTTGATTGATTTTTTTCTTACTTGTGGGGTTTTGGTGAAAACATATGGAGGACTGAAGGGGTTTTTGTCTTCCTCATTCAGAGTAAAAATGGAAACTATGGTAAAGATAATATGTCATTTTAATACTTGAATATAAAACTTGAGTAAATAAGATGTGGAAGGAAAATTTAAAACAAATAATTATGAATAGGTAGTGATACCTAGCAAAAAAATTACACATTGAATGTATCTGCTGACCGTTATTTGATCCTGTAGTATCTTATCACACGTTCCATAGATATTTTGGCGGAAATAAAAAGCATATCCTGGCCGAATTATGAAGCTTTGGAAAGCTTTGCTGTTGTGCTTACGTGGTACGAATACGTTTGAACCAGATGGAAACGAATGCCTTGCTTTTTTTAGCAATTTCACGCGAACTACTGGTTTTTGCCTTTCTCCTCGTACCTCGATTATCGTCTCTCACTGTCACTGCACCATCCATTTCACTATCACCCATTTCGATTAACATAAATTGTTTACGCCGCTCTTTATTTTCGACTTACCTGAGATTTTCATTTTTCACTTCATAGCACAATATTCACAAAAGCACAATTTTCTTATCACTAAACACTGTTGAATCATTCTTATCATTACGTTGTCGTTTGAACATTATTTTTTCTATCCACGGCGTACCAAGGACGGGATCGCTGGATTTGTATTAACTGATCCATGCTAGATTGTCATAGCGCATCCCTTCTTCATGTGTTTTTGTTATTTATTGCATTTCTATTTATTGTTAATCAGCTCTTTATATTTGTAAAAATTATCTAGTTGTTAGAACATGTTTTTTTATTGTTATTAAGCAAATTAAGTGCAAGTGACGGCAGTGATTTGTGATTTGTTGTGCTCCGGCTTCCCTGTGACGTCACTCGCCAGCCATCTTGCCATCAGCCGCTCACCTGGGATAAATTCATTATTCTATGCTCTACAATCCGTACACCGTCTTGCGCCCCCCCTTTCTTTTTTCATATTTACCTCTTGTGGTTTTCATACAGTTTTCAAGTATATTAGAACCCAGTTTCCTTGTGACGCTGCACATTAGTTCAAGTTCAACCCGAGTTTCTCACGATCTGAGGACTTGTGGAGTTTATTGGAACGAGCGATCGCATTTTCTGAAGGAGCTGCTGGCACCTGGAGGTGAACATTTTTGGGTTCTGCGCCGTATATCTTTCAAACACTTAATGGACAGAGGTAAACTTGATCGCTTATCTAATTAATCGCATATTATTGCTACCCGCACTATTTCAACCTACGGCTTTGTGGAGCCACCCATTACCACCTCGTCGTCAGACCTACCTACCAATTCAAAGACTTTTACCGATCGTGGATACAATACCGAATCCTTCTTGTATGCAATATTAACGTAGGTACATACTGAATATCAGTCTGGGTGGCCACTCACTAGGTAGGCTTAGGGCCACTTTCACCAACAACATAAACGAGTTTAAGTTAGAAAAGATTAACAAATAATCGAGATTCCAGCTAATCGTCTTTCACCAAACCACTTTACGAGTTTAAACTCCTAACGAGGTGGCTTGAGGTTAATCTCCCAATCTCGGCCAGTTAACTCTTGCCAATCTCAGATTAGTGATAAAAATGATATCGAGCAAAATGGCCGCGCACCAACAGCTGATTCCTCATACCTCTACAGTTCGGTTCACAGTTTATTATTATAGTTTATATATAGTTTATTGTTATTCAAGTTTTTGATGATGAACTCACGCGATTTATCGCTCGGATTAATTTGATTCCTCGGATGAGAACGATGTCCTGCAAAGACGCCCAAGGACGATCCGACGGCGCATTCCACATTTTGACGGGTTGGACGACGTCGAATTTCGGCGGAGATTCCGGCTCCCAAAACCGACAGTTTTGAAAGTCCTCGAGCTTATCGACACTCACCTGGAGTTCCCTTCGAACAGGTATAAGTTGGAAAAAGGCTTTTATACCATCAAATCGATGAATTATAATACGAAATTGATGTAGGATGGTACGAAAATAAAGTATAATCGATGATGATTGCACGTTATAATACGATGTTGAATTGCTATCCCTTGTACAGTATGTACCTACCTACCTATACCACATAAAATAACTTATGTACATTTAAATAAGGTGATCAACCGTCCTGCTTCCGTCAAATGATGTGTCACACTTTCTTTGTTGGAAGTCAACGAAAAGTTGCGAGTAGATAGTAACTAGGTAACTAGATAAAAACGGCGCGGGTAATAATCGGTCGTGGTTGTGATTCACTGCTTTATTGTCTTGATATGTCGGACACATGGTGGGTTTTCAAACTGTCGTTTCAAATTGTCCAATTTTTCATTGGACAGTTTCCGGAATCTCCGTTAAGGAAACTCGATTATTCCAATCTTGGTTTAAACGAATTTTGGGTTGGTGAAAGACGCCAAGGTTTGATCCTCGAGATTATATTTAATCGAGTTTGGCCAATCTCCGCTTTATAAGTTGTTGGTGAAAGTGGCCCTTATTAATTGTTGAAGGCGCATTACTTGTTGACAAATATAACTTGTGGACACCGTGGTGTACGGTGTTTTCAAACGTACCTTTTGAATTTTATTGCTTACGTACCTATATACACATTAATTTTCTTCCAAATCGGGAGTGGTCCTTCGAGAAGGTTATTTATAACTATCCATTAGGTAGGTACTTTTATAAATCTCATCATCAACTTAGGCTCCCGGTAATCGGTGCATATATCCACACCTATCTCCAATCTGTTCTTGAGTGGAATATAATAGTCACCCCACTGGCCCAAACATAAATGATCACTTGAAATAATGAAAAAATTCACTGAAAAACGTGCAGGTAGCCGAACTTCACAGATAGCTAAACAAGAAGCAACAGGAGGGTCACGTGAGGCTAGGTATCTGGCTTCCCATTGGTTGCATGGACTAGTGGGGTTCTGCGTGATTCACAGCTCTGGACATGTGTGGTTTTGGATGAAGTACAAGAATCTACTGTATTGTTTTGACGAGATCTGTGGGGTTTTGCTCGAAATTGACTGAAGAAAACGCTACAGCTGATCACAAAGAATAAGGAACCAATTCTACCTTTAAAAAAATTCTGTGTGTGACTTGTGTGGTTTTGCATGGCTCTTTCTCAAAAGTAGTTATGGCTAATAACTAAAAACTACAACTAAATTGGTTACTACGATGGCGAATAACCACTACAACTAATTATCTATTAGTTATCATTTTCAGAGTAAATAATCCAGTTATTCGATTAGTTACCACTAATAACTAACAATTAATTTAATTACAGTTAGGAACCACCGCCAGAATTTCCGCTTTTCAGACAGCATTAGCAGCAAGGGAAAACTAAACGAACAAAGTTTCATTTTCAGCGAATTTCCGTTGTATAACGCAGTGTTGGTCAAAAGTAGTTATCACCAATAACTACAACTAAATTAGTTACTTCAATGGTGAATAACCACTACAACTAATTATCTATTAGTTATCATTTCCAGAGTAAACAATCCAGTTATTCGATTAGCTACTACTAATAACTAACAATTTATTTAGTTACACAGTTTGGTTACTACTAGTAACTAATAACTAAGTTAGGTTCCGAATTTACCTGTAAGTGGCGGAAACATAGTTTTCACTCTCGGAAGATGACGTGGCTGTAACATGAATATATGAACGGATTTTTCAATTTTTGTTTTTTCTCTTAAATGAGCCGAAATAGTGAACATGTTTCCATTGTTCGGGTCAAAATTCATGCAAACACGAAATTGGTCCTCGGGGTTTTCTAGGGTGCTGAATCCGTATAGGAAGCCCGTTTTTCACGTAGACGTCTAATTTTTGAGGTACAGCAGCACCTGCATTTTTGAAAAAAATCGCATGAATTCCAGGGTACTTCTTGTTCAATTGAAAGGTGATATTCTTGTTGGAAATTTAACGCTGAACACGCCTATACCACATACCATGGGTCTGAAATGCCTCCTCAAACGTGCCTTTTGCCTAAAAATGCCAAGAAACGTGTTTTTTCGCCGATTTTTGACGGTTTTTCCGGAGTTTTTTGGACATTTTTGAACAAATTGCATCACTTGCTGACCTGAAAAAAGTGTGATAGTACTTGGACTGTTTCTGTGTCGAATGAGACCTCCAGCAGCTCTGGAGGTGTGATAACTGATTTTTTGCGATTGTTCAACAACCGAAAAACGCGTTTGTTGTCAACATACCGAGAAAAATAAGTTATCAAAAAACCGACTAGAAACTCGTTTTTCGGCAGTTGAAAAATCATGAAAAATCAAGAACAACACGGCCTGAGCACACTTTCAGGAGTAGTTTCTGATCGGGTATTGAGGATCTCCCCATCATTGAAGAACAAAGAGAAGTGTGAAGATCATCTCGAAGTTACAGAACATTCCTAACCCAGCAGCATTAAGACTTGATTAACTGATTAATCATTTTCGCTGAATGAAGGGGAAAAATCCGATTATGCCAGCCATCAGAATAAGTCGAATTCAAATACATACTTTCTCTACTTTTCAGCTTATAATTTATCTGTCTTCCAATCATTACACCTTGTCATCTACGATAAACATCCTATCGTGTACTTTTAACACCGTTTTTATATTATGATTCGCTGACAAAACTTCAATTTCGGCATCTCGCTTGACGTTGTTCATTTCGTTAATTCCCAAAAAATGCCAATTTTCTTTTCTGCTACACTTGTAAACTTAGCTTCTACAAGTGTAACTTTTCTACAATTGTACTCTTTGTTTTGGTAAATCTCTTGTTCCAGTTTACCGTGCATTACAAGTAATGCACTTGTTCACAATTGTTCGTTAATACTTGTTAACTTGAACACTTGTAACTTGTTGTCCAAAACCTTCAACAACTCCTAGACGTATTGGGACAATGGAGCACTACGTGGAGGATAAAAATGAACATAGAAAAGTAACCTATGCCTACAAAAGAAATTACACTAACCCAGAACTAAGTTATATGGGTCAGTTGATTCCAATCAAAACCTCCCATAAATACCCTGGAGTCATTTTGGACAAACATTTGACGTTTCAAGACCAAGTCAGCGAAGTGATTATGAAAGTCAAGAACAGAACTGCTCAGCTGAAATCTCTCCTTGGGATTTCACACCTGTCACTGCAAAATAAAATAATAATTTATAAAACTCTAATACGACCCATTTGGACCTACGCACTGACTGTTTGGGATACCTGCTCTAGATCGGAATTCCGAAGAATAGAGCAGCAGCAAAACCGAATCTTACAACGACATATTACAAGCTCTTCCATTTGTAAGGAACGAAACAATATATAATGACCTACACCTTGAAACGCCGACAGAAATCCTAAATAAATGCTGCAACTCCTTCGTACAACGCAACAATGACTACAACAACCCTTTGGTGAAAGAAGGATTCCAGATCCCGGAAAACGTCCGTCTATCCCGCCCTCGTCACATCATGGACATTATCAGAAATTAAAAATATAATCTTATCATTTCACAAGTAATACTTTCATTTAAATAACATTTTAATTGTACATCTACAACCATGGTTGTAGATATATTTGAGAAAATAATGACTGTTTGTGCACTAATTCAATGAGGAATATTTACTTTATAATAGGCTCAAACAATAAAGAGAAAAAAAAAACTTGTTTTATGAAGTAAGCCCCAGGATAAACTGCTAACTTAAGGAGGAGAGTCTCAGGTTGAGATACCAAGCTGTTAGCGGTATCTTAGAAGTAAAAGTGCGTTGATGAACTCTGACGGAGAGGTTATACGAGGCCGGCTGTAACCTAGACATTGCTTGAGTTTTATTTTTGATTGATTAAAGGCCCCAGTCCGCACTTTACACCTTCCAGGTACCTACAAAATTACACGAATTCGACGGATATTAATTAACACAACCGTCATGTCGAGTTAGAGAACTTGTGACATTCAACTCTCGACAAAAACACCGCAGCTCGAAATTATTTATAAATAATACCGACTTCGCTATTGGAAATGGAAACTCGTTCTCAGAAATATGAAACAAATTTTCCGCCGTTTGTTGAATTCGCCCCACGGTTCAAATTAAGAACCGGAGTTGAATTAATAATTAGCAGAATTTCAATTAGCCTCGTATTTCATTAATGTAAAACGAGAGAACGGAAAAACCCGTCGCTGGACATTTTAATTTATTATTTATATTGGTTGGGTGAAAATTATACTGCATTAACTATGCCTACGTAATTGGTTGATGTAATTCTTCTATGTAGAAGAGGAAAATTACGTTTTTAGGTTGTGGAAGGCTAATTGCGAATGTGCTATACCTTTTGAGGTATTATTTTCATTAGCGAAAATTTGTAATCGACCGATAAAGGCTAATAAATAAAAGTACTCAGTAATGCAGCATGACTAATAGAACGAATTTTCAAAAAAGTTGTGGATAACATCAAATTGGGCTCTTCAGTTCTGATCATTGAGCCCAACCACGTCCTGAATAAACCTGAGGGGACCGCCGTGGGACGGGATCGTAAAGAAAAGTATTGAACTCGCAGCGGATCTCGAAATTTTGGTCAATTTTGAGCATTTTTTACTTAAAAATTTTCCTCATTTATATATGAATTTTAGTGATATGGGAGTAGTACATAGAATCGTCTCAGCGCGGAATTATTACAGAACAACTTTAAAATGGGCAAATTGAGCTTTATGAGGCCGCCATTTTGTATTCACCAATTTTGAGATGGAAGACAAAAATTTTCTTACTCAGAACGAACTGGATAAATTTGCAAAATCTAATCTCAAACCTTCTCCTCAAATTACTGGACTATTTAGGAACTCTCCGTTAATTAATATGTGTTACCTTTGAGTAAAGATTTTCGGCGTTTAAACCCGACGCCCACCGAATTCCAACTCTGATCCGACGTCAGTAGGGTCAACTTGTACACTTACATTCGAACGCTCATCAAAATTGACGTCATCATCCTGGAGCTGTTTTTTCGCATAAAAACGCTCGAAAACAATTGAGATATGGTTGATTTTAAGCTCCGAACCGGCCTATCCTGAAGCTTTTTTTCTTGGGAACGCACACACACACAGTAAAATTACATGATGCCTGCTTTTTAGTTAGTAAAAAAGGAACAAAAAACCATGGTCAGTATTAGTCAGTCTTACGCCTCATTTTCAAAACTGGTTATGCAAGCCCAAGTAAACCTTTATTTTCTCAATTAAATATTCTCCCTCCTCGACTAACCTATGTGGTAGAAGTACTAAAGTATTATTTTAAACAAGAACTTTCAGATATCCACCCTTTACAAGGTATTACGCGTTTGAATGCATATATTACGATACCAATCCCATACCCTAAATGTGATTTTTTTAAAGCGACAACTTTCTTTTTTAGGCCCTAGATTGTTTGTTGAGTTGCTAGTTCACATTAAGCTAATTGACAATTTTATTCAAGTTAAAAATACACTGCCAAGGAAATGGCACATGAGCTTCCTCGTGACCTTCACAGTACGTGACCATTAAATTCCAGAAAACTAGAAACGACCGGTTCTGGCATCAGGGAATTAATAAGAAGGGAAATTGGAAGCTGAATGGTACATATGAGGAGCTTATTTTCAAAAGGGGTCATATCCATTTTTCGAAAAAAATCTGTAAAAAACGGATTTTCAATCTGTAGGATAACCAAAATCGATTTGTATGAGCAGTTAGCGTCAAAAAGGAACATATCCTTGTTTATTTGAGGGCCAAAGTTTGATGTTTGGATCAAAAGGGATCACATCCATTCCTATATGATGGATAATTTTCGTTTCAATCAAAAGGGAATATATCCTCATCTTCCTTCAAGTTGTTGCTCGTTGATGATTTTCAAAACGGAACATATCCAAAATGCCATCTACCGGATTTTTTTCCAACTCTAGTGTGGAACATACCTTTTAGAATGCCTGTGCTGTTTGGTGATAAAATTTGAAGGGTTTGGTATGAATAACCAATAGAGTGCAGGAGCAATACTCTTCGGCACCCCTGTTATCAACTGTGCTCCTGTACTTCCCAATATTCAATGATATTGATATAAGAAGTGCTGTGATAACATGTTTCACTCCTGTTTCGCTGATTTCTCTAGTGCTTCTTTCTGTTTTTAGTTCGTGTCTCTTGAGATTTTTAGGCTTATCGTCGTTTTTGCGTTGCTAAGGTGTCGTTGGTGTTGCCAAGAATGGAGGGTATTGTTGGCGTTCTTTTGGGTACCCATGAAGTAGCACCCTCACAAGACGATGGCGAAGTAGGAGAATGTGATTGTCTTGACGAAGAGTAAACTGATTTTCATGTTTGAAATGTTGAGAGATTTTAATAATTTTTTGAGATTTTTTTCTATAATGGCTTTTTTGTTCGTTCCAAACTGAAAATTTGTTGATAATACCTTACCTTATTATTACCTACATTATATAATTTGGAAACAGTTCATGTGTGTTTTTTGCATACCTAAAAAAATATGAATTACCTGCACTTGATTTTTGTGATTTTTTATTGACAACTGGAAGTGTTTTTATCAAAATGGAACATATCCGAAATTTTGATCAAAAGGGGTCATATCCTAATGATAATTAGCTGTAACTCCATTGGTTTTCGAGATTGGCTGCTCATGTTTTGGGATATAATTTTTAGTGCCTCACTAAGCTAAACTAAATCAAAAACTAAATTTAAATTCCAATCAATAACTCCTTGGGCGTCTTTTTCATTTCCTGAAATTTTTTCGGAAGTGGATGTGACCCCTTTTGAAAGTAAGCTCCTCATATAATAAATGAAATTAATAAGGAAAATTTTGATTTTAATATGGGATCATCCAGGATGTAGTCCGCATGTTCCCTGAAAATTTCGTCTAAATCGGATCAAAACTGAAGGAGTTTTTAATTGATTTACAGGATTTCATTAATATTTTGATCTAAATTCATGATTAAAACATCCCTGGGGATATTTTTTGGCAACTTTGAGCATGATGGACCACCCGATTTGTTCATTTTCCAAACTTACCCTGTGTTGCTGGCCCACCCTGCTACCGCGCAGTTCATACGCTAGAGCGTATTCAGAGCGTTCGGGCTCAAAGAGGATCATGTAGAGCTATACCCGCACAATCCCTAAAAATTTGAAGAAAATCGCATCAAAATTGTGGAAATTACGGCTGTTGCAAGGACTATAACAAGAATATTTCGTT
The DNA here is from genome assembly GCA_030762985.1 of Adelphocoris suturalis. Classification (NCBI taxonomy): domain Eukaryota; kingdom Metazoa; phylum Arthropoda; class Insecta; order Hemiptera; family Miridae; genus Adelphocoris; species Adelphocoris suturalis. The sequence goes on from CM061043.1 coordinate 54,555,761, forward strand.
CACGCATGCGCAGAGCGTACCGCTAATGCAATTATGATGATTGTCTTATGGGACCTCAAGGGACCTTACCCACATCATCCCTGAAAATCTGACCGAAATCCGTTCAACATTGACCAAGTTATGACCGTCACAAAGAATTCACGTTAGCGCCTGCGCAGAAGCTACCGTTGATTCGATCATGATGAAGTTGATAGGGGACAATCTAGAGCTTAACCCGCACGATCCCTGAAAATTTGATTAAAATCGGATCAAAATTGTGGAAGTTATGGCTGTTACAAGGAAATGTGGACGGACAGACAGACAGACTGACAGACACGGAACCAAATTTGTTCTGGAGGCTCTGAAACGCAAAATGCGAGTGAAAAATTTTGATTTTGGAGCAAAAAATTTATTTTCATTTCGAAAGTGAAAACAAAGCTTCCGCTGCCTTGCAGTCTCGGAAGCAAAATGGTCGGGAGCTAAAAAATGCATTAATTTGGTGCGCACTGGTGGTGTGGCCGCCTGCAAACAGGCGTATAAAAATCTCAATACGATGATGACGTCAATTTTAATGAGCGTTCAAATGTAAGAATTACAGGTTTACCCGACTGTAATCGGATCAAATAAACCATACGTGACTCCACCGTCGTTGTGGGCTTAGAACTGGCACCTCCCTATAATTCTTCCACTTAATCCGTGATCTGAATTTCAATGTCCGACTACAAGAGGGAAAAAAATCTACATCGCAGTACGCATTTGGGATTATGATATTCTGCGATCCACACGGCAAACCGGTGTCCATGTAAATTAAAACTCCCCGAGCTGTTTGTTTGATTGCCGCGGTTTCGTTCGTTTCCCCACACAGAATGGTTTACCTTTACAATGACACAATAGAAAGTTCCTTAACGATAACTGAATTGGGATATGGTGCTTGGATATTTTATTATCTGGGGTGAGCCACAGCGGATGCTAACCTGATAAAGTCTAGAGGTTCGAATTAGGGCCGCTTTATCAATGACCTACATTAAGCGCAGGATAGCTATAATGAGTATGGCGCTATACTCTAGATAAAGAATGTGAGTCGTTTATCAAAGCCGAATTACTTAACGGATAAAATTATCTCTCAGATAAATACTGTCTCACAGATAGCGCCGTTGGCATCCTCATTGGTGTCTGTAGGCGACAAAATAAAGGCGATTTACCCGTGGAGCTACCACAGATGAGAGTAGAAGCTACATTTTCTTCATGGATCGACTATTAAACAAACCTCGTCTGACGTCCACAACACAACTGTGTCCATCATGCAATCAATCTTGGCAAATAAGAAATCACCATATTTTTGCCATTTGCTATTTGCTTCATCTCTTGAGAGAGAAATACATAAACGAATTGCGATATTGCAACCTGAATTAATATTAATGAATTATTGTGATCATTAAGTTGTGGACTTAATTTCATCTTCGATCCGTATTAAAAGGTAAAGAACGGTATCTTTGTCCAACCGAAACCTCAATAAAAGTACGCATTCTTCCCATATTAGTAGGTAATCTACACGGGGTCTTACTTAGTATATACGGTCTTCTTTTCCATTCAACTAATTATGCTAAAATAAAACCTTCGTCGTCGCTGCTATTTGAAGACAAATTCCATTGGAAGGTCATATATCCATTGGAAGGTACAAAAATAAAAGCAACCAAATTCGTGACTCAAACCAAATTTTTAAACAAATTAACTTGATTGAGATTTAAAAGCCCTAGCTTCATCTTATTAACCTCCATTTATCATTGTTATCCAGCCGTCAAGGGGACCAGATAAATTAAAACTCCACATAGAGTTTTTACTAGGGATGGATGAACACCCCTCATTGTGTTATCTGGATCATAACACTACCCCTCAGAATAATCTCCCTTATCCATTGGATAAAAGTGATTGATTCCTGCCCATCCCGTGTGTTCAGTTTCCAGCATTTCTAAGTTTCCTAGGTCTTTCCTTGTCCACGAAAAGGTTTCGCAATGGTAGTCGCAGTGATAATTTTCATGAATCATGAATACCAACAAGAAATGAATATCACTGTTGTTATCGGTGCGTAAGTTTACTTTAAAATAGGGAATCACTGCATCGCACGCTGCAAAATTTCCCTGTATACATAAATTGAAACGTAACATTTTTTGGGTGGAAAACAATCCCACGAAATTTATACATTGACCCCCAGCTAAAAGACAAATCCATGCCAATATCAAACCATGCCAATATCTTTCATCTTTATATTCGTGAAATTTTTTAAATACAATTAATTATATAGTTCAGTTATACAGTCAACCTACTAAGGTCTGTATATAATTATACATAGATATGCAAACCTAGTTTGACTTATTGATATTCTGTTTCAGTACTATAGGGTGTTAATTTCTCTAATTACTCTAGTACTAAGTGATAGTTTAAGTGATTAGATAGATTACATCAATCAATTTGCACCTCATTACAAAATGAAATAGATTGAACACCCTCCACCATATCGGCAGATGTTATTTATTGTTTTCAACACGCGATCATTTTTCCACTTTTAATATCATCTACTCCCCATCATCTTCGTAATATCGCACCTTTTTTTTCTCCCGATACTCATGGAGCAAAGTGGAAGATTATCAGGCGTCGAGCCCCTTTTTTGGGTAAAAGTCTTTCACGACACCGCAATTTTCGCCGCGGTTTAGCTCGGGAACGCGCCGCAATTAAGGTAATTTATTTGAGGGCTATCGATTTTATCTGGAAACGGTGGGTTTTTCGAAAGCGTTTAGGATAAATGAAAATGTTGCGTAACTATTAGGTACCTGCGTACGTAGCTGCATGACCCCGATACTTACATGTATACAGACACCCCCCATATATAGCGCCAAAAATCCATTATTGTCCTCAAAAACAATATTATCGAGCTAAAATGTTCTCAAATCTGCAGCGTGCCAATATTATACGTTTTCTCCATTGAAATCGACTTTGGTGGCTTTTTTTATGTTTTTAAAACCTTAAGAGATTGTGCTAATTAGACCATCCGGTTACCCGTGCATTGCATGGACCCACATCTGCGGGTCATTTTTACCAGGTACCTTGTCATTTTTACCCAGCAGTCCCCAAGAGGCTTCAACTCAAATTTCAGCAATCAAGTTTCAAGTTCTACCTAATTAATTTTTCAACTAAGCGTCCCCTCAATATAACCAACTCAATATAATCTTAGTTACTGTTCCTGACCAACATTGCAGCAGTTAATAAGGCGTTTTGAATAAAAGTTTTTGAACAGGTATCTTACGAATAAAAACTGCTCGGCTCAACCCACCAAAATCGTTTTGGTTTCTTAAAATTCGTTATCGAAAGTTCTTTACCCGTTAACCCGCCCCATCCTAACTTAATGTAAGTTCAACCTGTGTCGGCTTTTTCCTTAATTACAAAGTTGTTAACGTTCTTACCGGGAAAGCGGAGTTATGAAGGAGTAAGTCTAGAGGATTGTAATATTATAGTCATTGCGTTTACCAGAGACCCTATGAATGTCCATGTACGATTTCAGCTCAATGGGTCCAGTAGTTTTTTACGTGATTGAGTAGCACAAACATAGACACCATTAGATTTTTATATAGGGATTTATGCATGGTAATAGTATAGATTATATCAAAAATTAGAGAAATGGTATGTTTTTATTTTTTCAAACTGTTTTACCTACGTCTCATGCTTTCCTTACATTTTAATTACTTCTTTTAAATACAGTTGGTGCAATAAAAGTTTTAATTACCTACCTACTTCACATTCAACCCTTTCTTCAACATTTTGTGATATGAGAATCAGAACACAGGCTGAAATGTATTCAGTGAACTAAAATTTGACCTTTCTGGTTACCAAAATAAGTTATGCAACGGGATGGGCACTTAGGGTGTTTTGGTTGGACTTAGCTAGAAATAGGATGATTAATTTTAGTTGTTGATTTATTTACTAATTAAACAATGAAAAACTACAAATGACTTTTTTTTTTTTTTTTTTTTTTGCTCGGATATGAACAGTTTTTTGGGTCTGCTGAACAATTTTATAAATGGCACTTAGGATGTTTTGTATATGGCGGTCTTCAAATGTTCTTGAAATCGTGGGTTAGCATAGCCCAGATGAGGTTGGAATTTCGTTGCAGCGGACTATTATCTTTCCCCTCACCTTCGTCGCAGCTAACCAGGGCAGTAGGAGCTCCTGCCCGCACAGCTCTCACCAGAGCGTTAAATATAAAAAAAAGCCTTCAAAGTCGTGATGTTGGTTTTATCTCCGGGATCCTTGATGAATGCGATGGAAGGACATTAGAAGGCTCGTCCTCTTGTTAAGACGATTTCTCCTTTACGACAGGCCCTAGGAGTCAGTTTCATTGGGGTTAGTTAGCTCCCAGCCACAAAGGGACGGCGAGGAGCTGCGAGGAGTCCAGATGGAGATAGGAAACCTCGGCCTTAACCTTCAGTCTGATGTACTTTGTCCTGTCCTCCATTTTCAAAACGAAATTTCTTCACTTCAATTTTCGTTTTATAATTTTAAAAGGATGTTTTGGAATCGTTAAGAGTCCCTTCTTGCTCATCGTTGAAATTTGAATCATCCTAAAATCGATTTACATTACTTAGTTGTGGTTTAAAAAAGTTGGGGGCAGCACTAAAGTGTTTGCCAAGTCATAAACTTCAGTCCTGCTCCCAACTGGATATGCTAGGAATATGAACAATTAAATCATCCCTGATTGCCAAAAATGAATTTTAATTGACTCGAATATATATATTTTGTTTCCCATTATACCTACCTATTCATTTGGATTAGGATTATATACCTAGCTTTTATAATATTAGCAAGAAAGACACGAATGGGTCGGACTTTGTCATTTTGACGAGCTTCCTTCACAGAAACTCACAAGGATGTATGTGAAATCGTGGATCCTTTTTTCCAATCAATCTGTATTTTATCAAAAGGATTGATTTATGATTTTTTTTTTCTTTTGAGATGCGAGCCTGCGAGCAAAACTATACACTTAAAAACAGTTTTATCGCAATATTCGTAGCAACAAGAACATTTTAGTTTATAAACCCCACTTTTATTATGATAATTGATTTTGCCCTTAACGGATCGTAGTAATGCTTTGACTATTTTTAGTTTTAAAACCCGATTCGTAAACTCTCGATGATAGAATTTAAGTTTGATCATTTCACGGAGGGGGAGTGAGGGAATTTCGGAATTTCATTAAGGGGTGGATGGAATCAAATAAAAAGCATCGCAGTGGAGCCGTTGGCTTCCTGCACATAAGGCTCGTAAAGAAGGAAACTATCGCGCTATTATGAAGGCTGCGGGAGGGAGGGAGAAGCTGAAACCGAATAAGGAAGTTGAAATCTAATATCCCTGTCTGAAAAGGCCTACATAATTGATTGAATGGAGAGGGTGCAGGCTCTGTTGATCTGAGACTATTGATCTGAGACCTCCGTAGAGACACAATGTCCGACATGTCCGCAGCGGCCCAGGCCGCGTCCTTCCCTACTTCCGGCCTTTGCCGTAGTCTGTGGATGCTTGATGGTTCATTATGTCTGACAATGAAACCCCGTGATCGACCAAGGAACTTTCCTTCTTAACCCCCCCAACCCACCACCACCACATCACAAAAAATCCACGTGTTTATCCTCCAAATCTCGAATGAAACGAACTAAATCACTCGCGACGAAGTTGTGGAAACCCATTTCAAAACGGAAGTGTGTGAAAAAACGTAGTCTATTTCCACGAAAAATAAAGAGTTACAATGTTGAATCGATTTCGAAAGGCATCAGAAAAGCACCAATCTATGGAATGGCACAGAAATTCAACTAAATTCTTTTCAAGAAAAAATCAATAAATTAGATCCCTTTATCAAATTAACCCTCGAATTCGGCGTTAAAAACTCAATTTTTTAGATCTGTTCATCTCTTTGGTAGACGAAAAGCATGATTTTTTAATTTATAGAAAAGATAAATAGAGCGATACAACTATACACAGTACTTCAAATCACCCTTTAGTCCATAAGGGTATGATCAACCGAGAGAACAAAAAGTGAACGAAATTTATCAAAAGAAAAATCTATTATCAAAAGCAGTGGCTAGTAACGGATATGGAGGAGATCTCGTTGATATCATATAATATGGAATAAGGTTCTTAGGAAAGGAGTAGGAAAAAAGTTTCCAATCTGGCTAGGGAAGATGTAAATTTAGAATAAAAGCAATGGATAAGTAGGTATAACTTAATATGGGAAAATTTCTGATAAAATCGGCAAAATTCTATCATCGAGAGGTTACAAATTAGGTTTTAAAACTGAAAATAGTCTTAAAGCATTACTAGGATCCGTTAAGGACAAAACCAATGTTCGAATAAAAGTGGGGTTTATAAACCAAAATGTTCTTGTGGCTATGAATATTGTGGTCAAACTTGTGTTGAATTCAGAGAAAGAATAGACGAGAATCAGGATTTCAGGGAAAATAAGGGTAGGTAAGTCTGCATTTGCGAAACATCTCAAGGAATCCAATCATAGTTACAATTTTGATTTGACAGATAGACAGTTTGTAGAATTTCTTCATTTTGTCCAAAGGGGAGGTATGTTGAATGTACTGGAAAAATTCGAAATGATCAAAAGTGACAGATCTGGTAAATGTTTAAATGAGGATATACCTCAATATATTTCACCACTGATCGGTCCATTTCTATAAAGCTTGGAACTATCCCTTCACACTGTTGAAATCATATTGAGTTATTTCCTCCTTTTACTTCATCTGATTAGCTATAATCCCCCTTCACTTTACTTGCACTTAATTGGTTGTACCTCCTGCCCCTTTTCTTTCTCTCGACCAAGGGGATTCAATCTCCCTTCACTAACTACAAAATCTGTATCCTTTCTAACGTGTCTTCAGTTGTTTTTTACTGATGATGGCCTAACCATCGAAACCGATTTAACATTGTAACTCTTTATTTTTCGTGGAAGTAGATAACTAACTTCCACTAACTTCCGTTTCTCAAATGTAGCCAGAAATACCTTGATTACGGGGTTGATCTTGAAATTAAGATTACTTTTTCGCAACTATTCATGCATTTTGTTTGAAGAATATATTTTCTTATTCAACTATACCAGTACAGTGTTCTATCTACATTCTTCGAATCAACTCCTAGTCAGATCGAATACGAATGTGGTCCTTCGTGAAGATTGAACATATTGAGATGAATAGCACCTAGAAACGAATGTTGTTGCTATGTTCACTAATTAGTTTGTATGTTTGTTGGTAGTCAATAAAAAAGTGCAGTTCTATTGTTCAACCAAACCAGAGCTAACTTATTTGTAACAAAGTATCATGATAATATTATCAAATTTAGTCATTACCTCTAAGTCTCTTACCATTTGATAACATGATTACCTACCTACCAAACAGTGAGATTAAATAAGGAAAGACAGGAGCTAACCCAAATCACATACCGTGTAGGCGCCCAAGCTGCCCTCCGATGTTACAACGCACCAAAACAGCTTCCGATACAGGACACACGTGCATACCGGTAGTGCATCTCATTCCAACCAGCCCTCGGCAATGACAAAGGCCGGAACTTGTCATAACAAAAGGCCTCCACCGTAATCACCTATTGTTTTTGAACCCTCTGATAGGCTCAACTAGCCTCGTCACACGGGTCCAATATCGCTCTTAATGGAATTAATTAACTCTGAAATCCCCAATATTATCGGAACGAGAGCGGTATCCGCCCTGGAATGAGGCTTGATTGCTCTGTACCCGATCCGCCGTTCTCGATTCCCAAACAATCAATTGCGATTCCTCTCGTAGGGAATTGGATAAATCAAGTTGAAAAGTATCAACCGTTCATCCCTCATTATAGCCCAAGAGGCAAGGCCTAAAATAGATGGTCGTTTGAGGAGAAGCTTTGAGATTAGATTTTGAAAATTTATTCCGTTCTGGGTGACACATCCGCGTAACGTTTTTCGCTAGTTAGTCCAAGTTTCGTGACACTTCCGCGTAACGTTTTCGGGCAGTTAGCTCAAGGCTAAAGCATGTTCCATGCTAAAAGATTCGGTCCCAAAATTCTGAATTATCTCGTAGTACAAGCGAATTACGAACAATTGAAAATCGGGCAAATTTTGGGCCAGTCCTAATCTCCCCCCGTCAAGTCTTTTGACCTTCAAAATCTCCTAGCGACCTCAATATTGGTCTGATTCAGGTCTGCCAAACCTCATTCGATTCAGGTTTAAATGCTTTCGTAAGTTTGTATCGAGCAAGTTTTTGCTCAGACCATTTCCTTGGGAAAGGTCTCAACTAAAATATGCTCGACATGAACTTTAGAAAGTATCAAATTTTGAGTAGAATTAGCTATGGCAGACTGAAACCAGACCAATATTAACCCCGCTAGGTGATTTTGAAGGGCAAAAGTCTAAACGGGGGGAGGAGAGGACTCGCCCAAAATTTGCCCGATTTTCAATTGTTTGTAATTCGCTTATTTCAAAAGATGATTCAGAGTTTTGACATTGAATCATTTTTTTTTTCTTGTTCTTTTGAAGCGAAGCTTTCATATGGACGCCCCCCCCCCCCCCCCCTCCCTCGCTAGGAACGCTCGCCGCTCGGGGAGTCTCCCCGTGAAAATCGTCATGGCCCGAGCGTCATCGTCAGTCATAATCCGAACTGTCCCGAACGATCCCGATTCTGCTGAACCGACTAAAATTGGTTTGGTAAGTACCTAGCAGATGAAGCTTGGGTTTTTTACACGAGCTATGGGGAATTCACCAATCCTCCCATTCACCCATCCTTCTTCGTTGCACCAAATACATAAAATAATGAAGCGTGAAATTGATGAAGGGATTGAGAGAAAATATTCTCATCGATTCACAGTGGAAATAATCAGTGGAAATCAAGATCGTAGTAAAGAATATCTCAGAAGCTATTTGTGTAGTTGAAGAAGGTTGTATTTAAAGAAAAATATCTTTTCAGATGAATAGAGTGTAAATAGTAGAGAATCCTTCCCATCGGAGAAATAAAAGGAGCCTAGAGACCATTTATGTGAATAATATAAAAAGCGGCGACCCCATTCTTTGATTTTTTCAAAATATAATCCCGAACCTTCTCCTCAAATTACGGCCTATTTTCGGCCTTGGCTCCAGGTAGTCTGAAGGGTTGGTCGAACTCGGCGATGGTCAGACCAGACCCAGAGATCTTGGGCTTTTTCTGTTATATCCCGGCATATTTCCGTTAATTCTCTACTATTCATTCATTCTGACCTGTATGTCCAACTAATCTGTATTTTTACTAAGGGATTGACTACTTGATGTTATGTATTTTTGAGATGCGAGCTTCCAGACCACCAAACTATACACATCATTCTGACCTACATGTCCAACTAATCTGCATTCTTGCTAAGGGATTGACTACTTGATGTTATTTATTTTTGAGGTGCGAGCAACCAGACCACCAAACTATACCTACACATCATTCTGACCTACATTTCCAACTAATCTGCATCTATATGATTGACTACTTGATGTTACGTATATTTGAGATGCAAGCTTGCGAGCATCTGACCACCAAACTTAACACATCATTCTGACCAACATGTCCAACTAATCTGCATTTTTACTAAGGGATTGACTACTTGATGTTATGTATTTTTGAGATGCGAGCTTGCTAGCATCCAGACCACCAAACTATACACATCATTCTGACTTACATGTCCAACTAATCTGCATTTTTGAGATGCGAGTTTGGGAGCATCCAGACCACCAAACTATACCTACAAATCATTCTGACATGAATGTCCAACTAATCTGTATTTTTACTAAGGGATTGACTACTTGATGTTATGTATTTTTGAGATGCGAGCTTGCTAGCATCCAGACCACCAAACTATACACATCATTCTGACCTAAATGTCCAACTAATCTGTATTTTTACTAAGGGATTGACTACTTGATGTTATGTATTTTTTAGATGCGTGTCCAGACCACCAAACTATACACAGCATTCTGATCTACTTTACCACAGTGGACGTAAAAATGACTGGAGATCATCAATCCGATCAATCCCCATTCTATAGAGAATAGTTTTTAAATGCGGGGATATAACACAAAAGACCCGAGTTCTGTTATGACTATGTAGTTGTAACAGATCACTGCTCAGAGCTAGGTATGCATCCCTAACCCTCCGGATAGTTTGGCATCTGTCCGTTTAGTGAATTACAGATTAGTTGAGTAAACAACTCATTTAACTACGATTCACAGAACTATTTCATTCACAAGGAACCTTATATTTCCCAACCCAATCGGTAGAGGTTTTAGCCGCACTGCGATTTTCCAGGTGGTTTATCCAAGCAATTACCAGTCGGTACTGGGGATGTGGGAGTGCCTCGACCCACATCCAATATAATACTCGTATTGTCTCTCACGCCGAACTTGAAGCCGCCTGACGCAACTAAGACGTCCCTCCGGCCTTGCCAGCCAGCCACAGCCCCCTACTCAGTTCTCATCCTTTCATTTCCTCACCTTTTAAAATGTGGGAACGCGGTTGTTTTTACTGCCCGTCTCCTGGAGACTGCATGGGCGCGGAATGACGTGGGCCGTTTCAAGTACGCAATGAATCTCTCTAGTGTTCGCTGGTGTTCTGTAATGGAATCTACCGGGAAGATTTCCATACATAATCGAGTGAGAGAGATTTGAGTCCGTCAGAATCGCCAATAGTTTGTTTGCTTTTTCTTCAAAATCCATAAATGAATGGGTAGGTGTCTAAAAAAAGGGCGTATGTTGAAAATTACGATTTTCCCCCGCACAAATTTTTTTTTTTTTTTTTTTTTTTTACTCTTAAGCCGCACCTCAACCAGAAGGGTCATTAGCGGGCATTGAACAAGGTGTCCAAACGACACTGCAAGCGGCACGATTCTAAGGGGAGCCATCTTGCCATCCCTGACCAAAAAGGAGCGCCAACATGGACTCCATTAGCACATCGGAAGGGGGAAAAATGAGGGGTACAGTGATAACCACTGTTTAGCCCCTCAAGTAAAAAAAAAAATCCCCAAAAAATAAAATAATACAACTAAGACTAGATGTAAAATAGGCTAATTACTATATAAATGCCTTTATATATAATCAGCAAAGTGAAATAAAACTATGACTAGATGTATATAAATATATCACAGATCAGATATCGCAGTTCGTAGTAGAGCTCAGCGGCTCTCAGGTACAACAACAGAGATTGAACCTTGTCTGGTCCGGATAATACATCAACACATAGAGGGGGCTGATGGGCAGTCCTTCAGAAAGTGGTAGATGGACAGATTACCCCCACACCCCACACACAACATCTCGAGCTTCTGCACTTAGCAGGTGTCTGTAAGACGGGTATGGCCAGTGGCAACCCGGTTGACCACTATTCGACCCCACCTTGGAAGTTGGGTTACGAAGGGGCCCACAGGGGACAAGCCCTGAAAGACACCACTCATACCAGTGACCTCACCCTGCCATTGCTCTTGGCAGATGGAATTGGCTTTATGTTGCATGTAGGAGATTTGATCCTCAATGGCCTATGTTAACTGACGATCAAGAATGAAGCGGTTTCTGTATCGCAAACTAACCGTAGATTGCAGTAAAGTATAGTCAAAGAGACGAGACTTGTGCGGAAATGAGACGTAAAAGGGCCAATGTTATCAGATAGTGTAAGTGAAACTAAAACTTGAGTAGTGGGAAAAAGCGGTCACCAAACGTGGGTGAGTGGGTGGATAAGAAACAGAAACGATTAAGAAATATTGGTCAAAAATACGTGAACAAGCGAGGAAAGAGAAGCGTTGTGCCTGCAAAAGTGAAATAACTTTAAAGGTGTCTAATTTTTAGCATCCCATTCTGATGTCGTTTCGAAAAAGATTGGTGGGACACTCAGATGGGATCTCCTATATAGCACAAAAAGTACTTGAAGAAGGGCTTATGTTGTCAACCAACTGAAAAAAATCTGAAAAAGTGAGTTTTGAAAGTTTTTTTCGTTCCTCTGAAAAGTTGCGAAAAATAACATTCATAAGTACGCCCATCTTCTAGACACCCATTCAAATATAAATTACTGACACATCTGATAACCATGATCGGGAGCGCACGCGAATGAATAACCGCGTATGAAAAGAATGATTTTAACATAAATTTTCAAATGCTACCGAACACCGTACGTGCATCGAAATTACCGTATGTTTACAACAATTACAGTGTTGTTGGCAACTCTGTCCATGCATAACTTCAGAGCGTAACTTCGTCCGTTGGAAGTTGAATAAGGTCCGAAGCCGAAGTAGAGGAATCTCGAAAACGTGGGAGTTGACCAAGGCCCGATACCTGTTTCCACCCGATGCGATGGAAAAGGCCTCCGATGAATAATGGAACAGAGCCGCTGCCGGCCCTTCCAAAAACACTGTTTCAACGCTGATATAAACGAATTAATATTCTGTCTCCCATTCATAATGAGGGTATTGTTGCTTGATGCTCCGGCTGTTAAAAGCGAAGTTAGGGAGAAGAGGTCGATGACGAATGATTTTCAGGTTGGTCTCCTGTTAGTTGATTTTGTTTTTATTTTGCAGATTATTTGGGACGTTAGTATATAGTGTAGGTATTGTAATCTGGGCTGGAAGGCCGAGAGAGTGAGAGAGTGATAGGGAGGGAGAGAGAGAGAGTGAGAGAGAGTGATGGGAGGGAGGGAGGGATGGAGAGGGAGAGAGAGAGAGAGAGAGAGAGAGATTCCGATTCAGAATATTTTTATTGAAAAACGTGTGCATGATTAGGGCAGCCCTCTCTACCATCAGGCACACGAACATGATATATGCTTATAAATACTACCTACGTCTGGTAAGCTAATTACAATTTAATGAAAAATCAAAAATATTGATGCTCCTCTAGGTTCCACTGAAATAAAAATTAACGAAATTGTTGTGATGAATATCTTGCTAGCAACATATCATATAATGTTTTCTTGAACATTGCGACGGACAGTGATAAATTGAACAACTCAATATTGTCGTTGTAAAATTTTGCACCTTGGACAACGAACGAGTTTTCATAAAAGAATATTATATACGCCGGGACATGAAGACAATTGGAAGCATGCCTATTACTAACATCGTGCATGTCACTTCTCATCCGAAAATGAGTTACTAGGTAAGCGATAACTCCAAACTTCAATAACTTGAAAACTGCTACACCTAGTGAGTACTCAAACCGCTCTCCCACATGTATCCAGTTTAATTTTAAATAGTGACATGCTCATCCGGTTTAACACTAAAGATAAACCTAATTGCTTCGTTTCGTGCTATTTGCAACTGATGTTTTCTATAGGTGGTCAGATCACCGTATGCTAATTTTGCATAATCAATGAATGGCATTATCAAAGATTGAACCAATTTCGCTCAAATATGTGATGGGAACCCTCGTGCAACAGCTCTCAGTTCATACAAACCAGCATAGATTTGGTTACAAACCTTAGAGGCTTGGTACTCCCAATTTAGAAATGAGTCAACGAAAATTCCCAAACTCTTCACCTAGTCAACCAATAGAATAATAGTACTACCCAACTTTACAACCTGAGAACTCTGAAGGTCGCGAATTTGAGCTATCCGTCGAGTAGAACCAATAAAAATTGCTGCACACTTAGAAGAATTAATCGTCAAGCCATGCCCATCGCACCATTTGTGCAACTGGGCCAAGTCCACGTTCAATTTATTGATAGCCTCATCAATATTATCAACAGTTGTAAATCATCCGCGAGAGAGAGAGAGGAGGGAGGGAGAATCCAATAGTATGGAAATCTACCCCCATTCCTCTACACCATTTTAACCATATATTTTCTATGAAGTGATTCGCAACGTTCATTTCAAGTTCTAGACAAAAAAAATGATAATAATCATACGTTTTCTTGTTTCAGGTAAGCAATCTCATGATCCGCTCAGTAGCCGCAAGTAAGTGTGTAACTACTACCCGCAATTTTTTTTTTTTTTTTTTTTCAACAGACTAGATTATCAGGGCCGGCCTAAGGCGAAAATTGTAAGTGGACAAGGAAACTTATTAGGCTATTTTATATGGAATACCCCACAGGTAAAAGGGGGGTCTGAGGGCCCCTTCCCCGGAAAATGTTTGACAATTAAAGTTTAAAAACACAGTTTTATTTCAATTTTCGCCTTTTAGATTATTAAATTTATTTCCCAATTTTATTTATTATTGATTGATTGATTGGGTCATACACTTTCTTGTAAACCTCAAACCACTATTATGTTAAATAAACTAAGGAAAGCTTCTGGGTCACGTTATAATGATTTTTACTCTAATATTGCAAGTACTATCTGAATATATGGCTAATGCGGGAATCACCTTCCGTCGGACTTAAGATAAATCCATCCATATCTCATTGGAAAAAGAAAATAACAGAACATAGTGAACAATAATTACAGAGTTTAATAATGGCGCACACACAACAAAAATTTATCAACTATTAAGATAGGTACATAGTCTCTTTTATTATACCTTTATTCAAGGCTTTTCTTGCTTTCATTTCGGAAGAATAAGTTACAACCCATACGGGCAGTCGACTGCTTTTTGGCGGCGCGTGTGGCGGTTCGGGAAATATCCGGAAGAGCGCCCTACTGACCTTGGACGTTGGTCTGTTCGGAAGGGCAGCAGACTACTTTACTTCAGTTCTTTGATATTAGGTATGGATATATAATTGGGCATTACATATTTTCCAGGTTTTCCTTTTTCTGCGCATCTTAATTCTCGTTTTTACAATTTTCATTCTTCAGAATTCAGAAGAAGAAAGAAACAGCAGAAAAAATAAGTTTTCCCCTTTGTTTTATTTATTACTCAGTATTTACGGGATAAATTTACATTCCTTCAATAAAACTAAAATACAATCAACCTAATTCAGACTGAGAGCATATGACTGAAATCGTCAATAGTTGAAATATTTTAAGAAGAATTTTGTAATAAATAAAATATTTTCTATAACATAGCAACTATATCTAATAAAGAAAATAAGGAGGTAATAACCATAATTCAGTATCTATATGTATATAAGATATGTGATAAATATATATAAAAATATTAATATATATATATATATTCAGAGTGATATATAAATACAGGCGTACAGGACTGACACTTCGCAACAACTTTTAGAGCTTCTACGATTTATACAGGGAAAGCTAATTTTTTAATTAAGTAATTCACTTGGGAGGTTGGGAGGGTTTTTAACTAGTATAAACAACGTGGATCAAAATGATCCACCTGAAGAATTGTTTAATTTGAGAAGGTGAAGCGGTAGTTATGTCATTCATGTGGGATACATCATTGGCTGATCTGAGCATTCTAACAAGAGAGCCGTTGCCTCCATAGTTTGTCCGATGGTAATCCGGCTGAAACGGGACACGATTCCGTGTTGATCGAGTCGGCACTCAAAAGTTTACAGAGCCAATAAGGAGGGAGCATCAAACTCATTTTGGACAATTTTTGACAACGTAATCAAATCAGTTTGACGTTGACTGTACTATATTTCAGAACTCATTGGGGTGGAGCTTCGGTTTTATCTTGAAATTCAACTTTAATAGATTTGAGGCAAAGTTCTTTCTAGTTTTAATACGTCTGCCCAACATTTAGATCAATTTCTAAAACATTTTCTAATTTTTTAATTTTTTTTAACCAAAATTGAAGACCGCCATGTGCAAAACAACCTAAGTGAGAAATACGTTTTTTAAAGGATTCGGACCTTATGAGCCATAACAACTGCTCATGAAGTTTCTGAGCGATAGTAGAGCTCCGAGCGGTTCGTTTATCAATTTATTTCAAACCAAACAAATATAGGTGTGTAAACGTTACCTGCGTTGCTATGCTTCCTCCATGATCCCCCGATTGATGTTTTTTAGACGGGAACGAACTAATAATAAAACAAGTGAAAAATACGATTATCTTCATTAGGTTTAAGTTAACTTTGCACACATCCCAAACGTATTGTAGAAGACAACTGACGTGTATCAACCTTGGGGTGAAATTCCCATCCCAAAACCAAAACAATCTTCTGGTCAGATAATGGTGGGGGGTGAAATTAAAAACAGGGAATTTTGGCCATGTTTTTGCTGAAGTCGGTAAATAATTTTTACGAAATTTTAGTGCGCTACTCTTTCTCCAAAAAATGGACTGCCGGGAAGATGAAGGGCGTTGTAATCATGATTCCATGGTTATCCCCAAAAAAATCAAGATTCTTATTTAGACCAGCCAGTTACCCGTGCATTGCATGGACCCACATCTGGGGGTCATTTTTACCAGGTAGGTACCTTGTTTTTTACCCAGCAGTCCCCAAGAGGCTTCAACTCAAATTTCAGCAATAAATTTTCAAGTTGTATCTAACTAATTTTTCAACTACAGGATAGTTAGTTTTAGTTGTTTATTTATTTACTAATTAAACAATAATAAAATTTACAACAGACATGGAAAACTATAAAAGACATTTCATTCATTTTTTTGCTCGGCTATGAACAGTTTTTTGGCTCTGCTGGACAATTTTATAAATGCACTTAGGATGCATTGCATATGGCGATCTTCAAATTGGGCAATTTTATACCCCTCTAAAAGATTCGAGTGTGCCGCTGCATACGTCGCACACCCCTCGAGCAGACCCTGAGAATTATCTACGGATAAGGCAACTAATAAAAACATAATCGGTCGCTCTCGAGACGATCCGCAAACGGCAGGAAGCCCGGCGGAAGGTTATGAGATAGAAGGTTATGAGATGGGAGTCTCTTACAATCCCCGGCGATTATCTCAGCCTCCCCCAAGTCCAGCCTAACTGTTAAGAAGACCATAAACTCAGTACCAACAGACACCCTCCCATCGCGAACCTCCATTTTTTGCTGTCCCTTATGAGATCTGAAAAGCGTTATACCGTGAAATACGTTTTCGCATTCCATTTACGTCTTTTTTACCTTTCTCTCTCTCTCTCTCTCTCTCTCTCTCTCCGAAGGCGTATTATCTTCTTTTCTCCCCCACAGTTTCCCATAAATGATTCGCACCATGCTGTCGTTATTATTGCGGCCCGGGAGAATGGGAAGGTGGGCTTATGAATTTTAGAGGGCCTTTGGGTTTCGTTGATGATAATCGATGTGAATGTGAGGTTTTAAATGCTGAGAATTGTAATGAAGACTGCCGCTGTTAGCGAATTTTCGCAGAAAATGAACTATTGCAATGGCTCGGAACATTATAAAGTCAAAACTTTTGAAAAACTTCTCCATTCTGAAACAATTCATTCCACATAAGTATGTATATTCTCCATTCATTATATATCGTTTTAGCTCTGGATCTGAGCCCTGTTCATGTATGTATGAAGTGAGGAAACAGTGGCGAGTTACAACCAAAGTGGAGTTTCTCGAACACAGAGAGGGAGAGAGGATGTCGGAGGTTATCAATTTCGAACTACTCGAAATGGTGTTCAGATCGGGAGTTCAGAACTGATAATTCTGAACGGTTCACATCCCCTCCCTTTGCAGTTCGATTCTGAACTAGATGAATTCTGAACTTGTTCAGAACTACTTGTCCGAACAAACCTGAAGAATGAATTGAAACTGATTCCTGTCCCACCTTGTTCGCCTTGGATCGCATTCTGTTGTGATGTACCGGGAGCGGGACTGCAGGAGCTCATCGGGGCTTTGAACCGCAGGAAGCTGCCGTAGGAACTTCTTCCTTCTTCTGTCCGCTCGTCGCCAACTCCCGTCTAAATATAGCCAAGACGGCCAGATCCGAGTGTCCCCTGAGACCCCGAGGCGACTTGTCCACTTGGCTTCCAGGATGCACCTTTGTGGCCTAGCAGGTCATCTCATCTTCTCCCACGACGAAATACCGTGCAAGATTAGACAAATCTTTTTAATTTCCTTAGAATGTGTACCAAACAGCCCCCCCCCCCCCCTTTCCCCCACTAAACTGTCTTGCAAATCGATAAAACTGATACGACTAAATCACTCGCGACGAAGTTGTGGAAACCCATTTCAAAACGGAAGTTAGTGAAAAACGTCAATTTCCACGAAAAATATGGAGTTACAATGTTATTACAGTTTTTGTTTGTTTTTATTAGTTTTTTTTTTTTTTTTTTTTTACAGTTAACATTGTACTTAACTCTTCATTTTTTGTGGAAATGGACAACGTTTTTCACTAACTTCCGTTTCGATAAAACTGTCTTGAAAATCGAAAAAACTGATTGCAATCCTCAAATTGTCTTGTAATGAAGAATATCATTTAGAAAAAAAGTTATAACAAGCTTTATAAAAAGCCTTCAGTCCTTTGTTTTTTAATATTAAACTCCAACGCTTCACCCTCAGGAACTGGGGCTTCTTCAGGGAGAGTGTAAAATATCTACTTACGTAGGTATAGTTTTCATTTTTTGGTAAAAATCGAATTTAGGATTTTTTTAAATTTTTGATATGTGAGCTTGTGAGGATCTAGACCACGAAACTACACAAATCATTCTAATCTATTTGTCCAACTAATCTGAATTTTCACTAACTTGATGTTATGTACTCGTATTTTTGAGATGCGAGCCTGCGAGCATCCAGGCGACCACAGTATAGATCACGACGAACATCATTCCGATCTATTTGTCCAACTAATCTATATTTTAATAGCGGACATAGATAACTAAAAATTGAGGCAACAATTCATTCAACGGAACTGGGGTTCGTTGCACCAGTTTCCGTCAGGAGCGCTTGGTCCGTGACAAACGGGGAGCGGTATTGAGACTCTTCTATAAATATTGGCAAATTGATTGTTGCTCAAATATATAACCGCGGAGGAGTGGCGCTAGTTGAAGAGGTTTGCATTTTCTCTCCTCGATATCCGTCTTTTTCTGTTGGGAAACCTAACACCTCCAACTCCCGTTACAGCCGCAACACCACAATGGATCCCAACAGCTGTACATATCTTCGTTTTCTCGTATTATTCATATTTCAAACTATTTGTTATATATGTGATAGAGGTGTTGTCGGCCGTGATGTTGTTCATAGGTGTATATAGTCGGGATTTGGCCCAAGGAGAAAGAAATAATTACAAAATCTTTGTAATCATTGTAATGACGTTTCGGATTCTGTGACTATCATCAGATAGGTTAAAAGTTTTGCCCTCAAGGAGGACAGTGTCAGAAACAGGACGTTTTATAAACCTCAAAATCGCTAGAGCCAACAAGCCAGGAACCTCCTGTTCGAAGGGAAGTCCTTAAAGCGAATTCATCTATTGGAGCCCAGCCTATTTGTCTCAAATCTATTTCAATAGGACGTCCCCCTGAAGCTAATTAATATTAGCTAGGCTTTGTATATTATGTGAGGGACGCCCTATTGAAATTGATGACCGTGACGCATTTTTATGGGTTTTATTCGAGTAATCGCCGACAGACGAATACGATTACACGAATACGAATATAATCGCTATTGACTCAGAACCAACGAATAATTCTCGCGATTACAATAGTAGGTATTCGTATTCGACGATTGGATTATATCCAACACTGTCTGTGCGCATGCGCAAACGTTATTTTCTTGTTAAGTCGGTTTTTTAGTGTATATTGGTTTGATTTCGTTCAAACATGAGAGGTCGTTGTTTAGGCGCACACAGAAAACCAATGTTGGACGATACTGCGGGAATAATGAATCGATTTTGATGAAATTCTCAATTAGTGCGTGAACTTTTAGACGATTCCACACATGCAAACATGAAATATAGCCCTATTTAGCATTTTAGCATGGATACACATGTGTTTGATACTGTTATATTTTGCATTTAATCATTTCGATTCGTACTTTGTGTTCTCCAGCAACTACCTAGTCTATACATAATATGTCCACGTTACAATATGAGAGGAAGCTATACTGCCCACCCAGCTTGGCAGATGTTTCTCCCCCAACTAGAAGCTCCACAAATTCAGGTTTTGCACTTTCTTTTCGCATAAGAAATATTATTTTCCACTGTTATAAAAATAGCAAATTTTACCGTGTTTTAACTTGAAAATTTTGAAAAAAAACGATTTTTTTAATTTTATTAATTTATTTTATTTTATTTTTTTTTTTTTAATTGGTGTAGGATGTTGTTTTTGAGAGTTGTGAGTATTTTATTAGTAATCCACGCAAACAAAAATAAATAATTAAAATAAAATAGAAATTTTACTTCTCAAACTCAAAAAATGTTGACTAGAAACAAAAGAGGACCAAATTTAAACATATCTTATTCAATTTTGAGAGTTCTTAAAGCCTGTTATGAAGAAAGCTCGGACGCATTTTCAATATTTTGGTTAGTATAACCGAAGAAAAATGTTTACTGTAGAGTCCCCGTGGAAGTGAAAATTATCATGCTGTTTTACCTTCAAGAAAGAAAGTATATTATATCCGTCCATAAAGAACTACGACGGGTCGAAAGAATTCCCCAGTATCGGGTAGACGGGACCCCACGGAATATTCCTATAAAATTCGCTAGTCGTTTAGTATCGGAAATCGTGCTTCTCCGCGAGACATAGGTGAACGAATTCCGATATCAGAAAAGCCATCCGTTCCACTTCGTGTAAGGCCAAAACCAGGAAAAGACTTACCCTTAGGGGAGACGAAAGATGTTCACACAAAAACCCATATGAATATATTTATATGCTACCGTGTGAAAACTCGAACTCGTCAAAACTAGTTTTAACTAGTCACAACATGATACTAATCATGTCCAACTAATCTGATTTTTCACTAAGTGATTGATTACCTGATGTTATTTATTTTTGGGATGTGAGAGAAGCAAGCATCCATACCACTAACATACGCAAAAACGTCTGCCAAGTTGGATGTGGCGCATAGCTTCTTCATTTACGTATCATGAATGTATAGATTATTGAGAAGTTTAAAATAATCTTGAAAACAGTGGGAAATCGGTCAATCAACAAACGAAAAAATTACGCATGCGCAGAACGCAGTAATGATCTGAGAACAAGGAAATTGGCAAGGGACCATCTATAGCATAACCTGGCAACTCACATTCACTGGCAATTTCATCAAAATCGGAAGAAAACTGTGAAAATTGAGAGAGAGAGCGAGAGAGAGAGATTCAGTTACATGTTTCACATAATAAAAATAATAATAATCTTCTTGAAAGAATAAAATAGGTATAGCTATTTACAATACGTAAATACTATTGCCCTACTGTAGGCAAAAGAGTTATAAAATAAGTAGAAATGTATTTTCATAGACGGTCATTTTTTAAAACAATCTCAATTTCATTGAGAAAACAATAATTTTCAACATTAAAAAACTAGTTTTCTCCCCTAACTAGCAAAGTAATTGTAGAATTAACTACAGCGTTGAAAAGGTGACATATTGGCGCAGTTCTTACCGTCTTATGTCTTGAAAAAATATTGGTGCTCATAGTTCAATTTCCGATTGCGAAAAACTCGAGGTTTCCCAATTTAGGTAAAATTTGCTTTTCAGAGGCCTTTTTCATATCTTAAACTCTAACTCTTAAAACAGGTCAGGCAACTATTCGATAAGAAATTCAATTTTCTTTCCAACAGTATCCCCAAATTTGATGTTTGACAGCAAGTTAAGGGCGTTATGATCGAATTAGTGACAAAAGATCGAAAACACGAGAGAAAAAACCTGAAAAATTAAATTACTTGAAAATTGAGCGTATCGAAAAAAATCTCTTGAGAAACTTTCGGTAAAATAATAATATGTTGCGGTAAGGTTGTTACCAGCTGGGTCTCTAAAGTCTATGACGATCTCAAGGGTTGAAGGAAAACACAAGTGCGGTTTTTGGTGTTTCGCTATGCATTTCGAGACAGTTGAGCAGTGCTCTTCATCAGGCGTATATAGTCGATGGTATCTGTGTGGGCAGAAAATATCGTTGGATACCTATCACAAGATTAATGGAGGTTGTAGGTAATAAGTATCTCATAGTGAAATGTGAACATTAAACAAAAAATAATAAGTTAATTATATGCTGGAAAAAACAGCAGGTAAGGTATCATAAATTTAATTAAAAACAAGTTTGTTCCTTGGCTGAAGTTTGGTTCACATATTGTGATACAGGTGGCATGACGCTATTGTAGGTAGGTAAATATGCTCATAATTAAATAATAGGCTCAAAAATTGACCCCTCAATTACTGACCACCTTATGCGGGACACCATGTATATCTCTTATTATTTGTATTTTTCAGTAGGAACGAGTACTTTGCCATATTCGCGTCGTTAGTGGAATCCCTAATCATGAGATAGGCTTTCAAACCCACACTTGTAACCTCTCTCGTCCAATATTATGCATGCTGTCATATCGATTCCTTGCTGTTGAAATACGAGGACATCTCGTCACGCGAAGTGGCAAACACGCCTAATTGAAGTGTATCACTCTGTTAGCCGGAGTTTCTCACAACTGTTGACTGAAGCCTCAACTTGTTAGCTTCCAGAGCCCCTCCGGTGGTCTTTGCTCTTGAACCCCGTTGATCCCTAATCCATCATCTCTAGAGGAGCCCCCATCCGTCTTCTAACACGCTGGATCGGAGAAGGAAGACTCTTTCAAACAATAACAACTTGTTTGAAAAAGTTCGAGTTACGCAGTTTGATCGTATGAGCGAATTTCCCTGCATCACCTATCGTATTATACGTTAAATTGTACTGAAATTTGAGCGATTCCAGTAGAAAGAAATAGTTAAAAACAAATTCCATGGCAAAAACTCATGCAAAATAAAATTCGGTAATTCAGAAAAGATTTTGGAGTTTTAGGTTTTTTGCAGTTTTTATATATTTTTCAGAAAAAATATTAATGAAATTTAGAAACGTAATGTTCTAACTCTGCTAATTATAAATTCCACAATTTTTGGTCGTTTTTAGCCATTTTTAGTGATTTTTTTAGTACATATTTTGAAATTTGACAAATTTAATGTGCTTAAAAATTGTTGGCCAACAAACTCATCCTTTTGTTTGGAAATATTGATTTTTGTTGGTGCAAATACGGGATTATTATCTCAATCCTAAGGAGAATTATCGTCTGGAATGGATTTACATATACATATGAAAAGATGCAAACTTCAGAAATCGTTTCAGAATGCCTCAAAACGGATTTCAATAATTACGTTCTTCATTTAAAGAGCTTTTAAAATATTTGGAGTCATTGAAATAGCTTCATTTTTTACAAAAATTCGCTAAATAGTAATAAAAAAAAAGGTCAACATAATACAAAACAAAAGAAAAGTCACGCAGCATGGCTGAGTTTTTATTATTGTGATTGGGGTGGGGGGGTGGGGGGGGGGGGGCTGTCCGTAGCCTGTTTCTCACTGGCCAACCTCTAGTTTTTTCTTTGGGTCCAACAACACCGGTGTTCATTCGAAAACGAGCAGGTAGGCAGGCTGTACTATGTACATAAATTGTTTTTAGGGAGATAAAGCACCAATTCCAGTCTTAGTTAAAAGTTTTTTATCGGCGATTCATGGCCTATTCATGCCTATAACAACAAGAGTTCACATGGTATGCCTATAACATAGTGGGCGTGGTCTAGTATTGTCTAGTTAGTTTTTAACCAAGGAATGAATGAATTGTTTCTAGTATACTAATAGTCTTATAGGGTTGTTTTTGACATGAGTTGACTTATGTATCTAATTTACTTACCAAATTATATGTACAGATACTACACAGGCATATATAATAGGCATCACATCTATTGGTAGCCATTTTGTTTTTGAAGAATGATAGTTATTTTTATGATGATATGCCTAGATATTTAACCAAGACTGGAACTGGTGCTTAATCTTCCTAAATCGTTTACATCCAGCCATGGAGACACAAACTCCGTCCACCTATACTATAAATTGTTTTATATTACTGTTTCTGATGGTAATTAAATATGAAAAACGAAATAAGAAAAGGAATTCAGCCCGGGTAAGAGCGATCGTAGCCCGCTTTCTCGCGGTACAGAGAGAAATGAACGGGAGTGACAAGTCCGGTGAACTGTGAAGGGGGCGCGCACGACTCAACGACTCCGCCGACCCAATTGCGAGGTCGCCGCTTGTCTCTATCGGGGTCAGGTCGTGAGCCTAATCAAGGACAGCCGTGATTTCCCGAAAAAAATGGCAGAAAAGAAAATGAAAATGATAATTTTGTCCGAGATTCAGATATGTACCTATTTCTAGCAGTGTGTCTACCTTCTGTACAACCCAGGGCCAGCCTAAGGCGAAAATTGCTAGTGTGAAAGACTCACATTTTATGCCCTTCTCGGGGGGGGGGGGGGGGGGGGGTATGGAATACCTGCTGGTAAACGGAGGGTCCGGTGGCCCTCCCCCGGAGAATGTTTGAAATTTAAGGTCTAAAAACTAGGGAAAAATCGCATATGGGCTACCTCCAAAAGGTAGTGGGGAACGACTGATTTGTTGATTTCAGTTTGCAGTATCCACATTTCCGTTTCGTTGACTAGGTGATTTTACTACTCTCCATGGGGCTGTACAATATCCATGCCATTTTGCCCCTACACAAACGAACCTAATAAAAATTTCTTTATTTCCAAGAGCGTGTCAAGTCGCTAGGCAACCGGATTCGTATAATAATAATAGCAGTTGTGTTTTACTAATTACATTCTTAAATTGAAGGTGTTAGGTACTGAAGTTGGAAGCGTAAAATTATTAATTTTGATTGTATCGATTCAACGAAATTCTGCATCCTTTATATTTTATGGATTGGCTCTGCCCACCCTGCCCCTCCTCAAACTACGCCACTGGAGACAACACACCTCAAATGAGCGAAGTGAGCAACATCCCCTATACACGTTAAATCTACTCTTAGTGATCTACCAGTTCAAGTTATTCTACAAGTCCCACTCGACAGTAAAAGACCATCGCATCTATTCAGCTACACCGAGCGAGCAACATCCCCTACACACGTTAAATCTACCCTTAGTGATCTACCGTTTCCAGTTATTCTATAAGTCCCACTCGACAGTAAAAGACCATCGCATCTATTCAGCTACACCGAGCGAGCAAAGCGAGCAACATCCCCTACATGTTACACTCAACAGGGGGGTCCGCGAAGCGAGCCGGAGCGGCTAGAGTAGTAATAAATATAGCCATAGGTACATTCAACACATACCGCTTTGGTCTGCAGACTTTTGCCTTCTTACTACCTCATTACTACATATTTAATATCCACGAACTCTTATACGAATCCCTTGACAATGAAAACTCGCTTTTCTGCAACTCGGGCTCATGACTGTTATCTGACTTGAAACCCCTTTCGGATTTTGACGGACAAGCGAAACGAAGTAATTTGAACTGATATGGAACAACTTCAGGAGTGGAGTGGAAGTGTAACTGAATACTCAAACATTTGATTGAGAAAGTTCTCCCCATCTGAAAGGAGTTTAATAATGTCGGCGGGTTTTGCTAAGCGATCCGCTTCAACGACTTGCACGCCTCTACCGGAGTCATCAATAACCATGGGGGAACCAAGAGTTTTGGCAAGTCGGAAATAAAGATTAAAGAAAGAAAAGAAAAAAAGATTTTTAATGGGAAAAGTTTTTGACTGACTGTCTGTAAAAAGAGTTATGCTGGAGTTAAATGAAACAATTTACTTTTAGCGAATTTTCGAAGATCATGAAGCTATTGCAATGACTCAAAAATGATTCGAAATGAAGTAGTATGCTGTAGTATGCTGCTAGGTGTCTACTAATGTTCGCAAGATAACAAGAATACCAAGTAAACGAATGACATAATTGTATTTTGTTGAAAGCTATCAATATTGAGATCTAAGCTAAAACTCACATAAACATGGATCCCAATGGTTGATATGGAAAACAGGTGATTAAATTGAGAGTAATGGTTTTGAGCCCGTTGTCGTATCTTGATGCAGCGATACACATAGGCTTTGAATTAGGGGATCATCAGAATATGAATCCCTAATCGCCTCGATGGTACTTATTGAATCGCTACAAATCACATAATTCCCAACTCCCAATAATTGGCAGTGTCGAACAGCCAGTGTCACTGCCCACAGCTCTGCTGTGACCACAGATGCAACTGGTGGTAGGCGTCTAGTGACTTGGAAGTTGGGGCTCCATAGAGCAAGGCCAACACTATCAGGTGTCTTTGAGCCATCAGTCAATATGAGAGTGTGTCCAGCATATCGCTGGATTGCCTCAGTGTAGCGACATCTGAGGATGTGTGGGGGTGTATTGCCCTTGACCCCGACTCTCATGGGAGGGTCAACTCGCATACCAGACATGGTCTAGGGAGTGGTAGGGGGCACCTCTACAAAACCAGAGGGTATCTCTCTATGCTATCCCACCTAGTGAGCTCCTGAACACGAATACCCAATGGGCGAGTTCGTGTTTGGAGCCAGGAATGTCTCATATAGGGAGGGTAGTGTGACTACTTAATGCGGGGGGTGCCCTGGGAAATAGCGCAATCGCTCTGCATAGCGAAGTGCTAGCAGATTTCGCCGAATTTTGAGTGGCTGACTATGCCCAAGCACCTGAAGGGAGGCGGTCGAGGTAGTTCGGGAGGCCCCAGTAGCCAAACGAAGACCCTTGTTTGATATAGGTTCCAGCTTACACAGCAAGTACTTTCTTGCTGAGCCGTAAACTGCAGACCCATCATCAGTTCGGGATCGCACCACTGCATGGAAAATCCTCAAGAAGACATCCTCCTGGGCACCTCAACAATAGTTGGAAAGGGCCTTGAGCAACTGCACACCCCGCATGGCAGCTCGGCGCAAGTACTCAATATGCTGGGTCCACCGCATCTGGCGGTCAACTATGAGACCGAGGAAACGTGTGTGAGTGGAGAAAGGTATTGTAACTCCACCAATTGTTAGTGCACGCTCATCATGTGCTCTGCTTTTTCTGCAAAAATGGACGGAGGTAGTTTTTCCAGGTGAAACACTAAAACCTCGCATCCGTGCCGTTTGATAGATGGTGTCAATAGCACGTTGCATTGTGTCACACATATTCCACAGATCATCTTCCTCTTCCATACCGACTGCGCCATGTGTTGTATGCTACCAGGTGTCTACTAATATTCGCGAGAGAACAAGAATACCAAATAAACTAATGACATAATTAATTGTATTTTGTTGAAAGCTATCAATATCGAGATCTAAGCTAAAACTCACATAAACATGCATCAAAATGGTTGATATGGAATACAGGTGATTGAATTGAGTGAAATCATGATGACAGTAGTTAGAAGTTCAGATACTCCAGTTCCATTTTTTTTCTTTTTTCACGAAAACCTACTTTGAAGTATTCTGAAATGGTTCTTGCTGTTCAACACTTGTTCATAGAGGATGGATGAGTTCGAAGAGCAGCAATTTTCTAGCACAGGGCTTTTCCTAAATTTCTAGCTGGTTTTGGTGGCACTTTTGGTTTATTGATATCAATAATTAACCTTTGTAATCGACCATGAAAAAAAAACAATCCCCCCCCCCCCCTTATTTCTCAATTGGTTGCTTTACGTTTCAAAACGAGTAGGATCCAAAAAATAATAAATTAAAAAACAATTTAACAATCTGTCTATTATCCCTCATTGACGTCATGAATATTGCTGAACAGCCTACAAGTATAGTGGTTCATCAGTTTTTCATCAATTTTATAATTCAAAGATAAATCTCATCCAGAACTATCTAGTGGTATTATACAGGGCGTTAACACTTCGAAAAAACACCTTCGGACATCCAGGCGCGACAACATAAAAAAATGATGCTCTGTTAACATACAGGCGATCGTAGCTCAGTGGTTTGAGTACTCGATTTTGGGGGCGGCACGCCAGCTATGAATCCAACCAGCGGCGGTGCGAGTCTCAGTGGAAAGAACATATTTTTTCATTCTTTTAGGTAATTAATTTATTTTTTTCTGGTCGGTGACGTTTTCCAGTTATATTACGATAATGCACCATAGACTCAGTTTGATAGGTAATTTTTTATGGACCAGTGTTCTAAGTAGGAAGACTTTAATACAGAAATATAAAACTTTGTGCAATAATTTGCAGCGTTTTAGAATACAAAGATGAGTGAAGCCGATGGTGATTCAGCGTAACATTTCATCACAAGCTTACCTCTGGAAAAGAAGGTGGTCTCTCGAGATAAGGAGATGGACTACTCAGCGCCCGCATTCAAGATCGGACTGATACACATCAAACGAAAACCCATCAGCAGACATTTCCATTAAAGTAGGCGCAGAAAAAGTGGAGGTTTCTAGAGCTCGTCAGAGAAAAAAGGAAGCGGGTCGTGACCGTGGAACCAATTAAGGGCAAAGTTGAAACAGCCGGTGTTGTCTGAGGGGATGAAACGGATTAGAAAGATCTGAAAACATGGAACGTGAGAAAACTTACCCGCGGCTGAAGTGCTTAAATACCGAGCAAGCCGTGAGTAAACTTCCATGAAACACAGCGTCGAAAAAAGGAAGAAAAAAAAAACACCATTAGGGCTCGTCGGATTTGGGAGGGTTCGCATTGAAACCTGAGGAACAATCGCGAATGAGAGGGGAAAAAAAATTCACGACAGAGAAAGTCGAGTTCTCGGCGGTTTCGTGGGAAACAGATTTCGACTGAATGATAAAACCTCGGAGAGAACTTTGGGATTTCAAGTGCAGCTTGGAAATCAGATCTACTTTTAGTTGGGAAAGTGGGAGATTTAATTATTGGATGGCGGACTTCGTTGCATAAGGGGCTTTCAGAGTTTGTGAAATAACTGCAGCGAGGCGAGGTTATGATGAGGCGCATTAGGATTTCAGATAATAATTGACTTATTTCATTTGACATTCTTCGAATGGCTCTTGATTTGAAATTTTTTCAGTACTGCAGGACCGCATTTTTCGGAGGACCGCAAGACGAGCTAACGTAGTAGAACCATTTATCCACGTCGAACCCCTTATACAGGTCGAACAACTTACTTATACTTACTTCGAACAACCTATCGTCCAAGTTTTGCAGGACTGCGAGACGGATAAACGTAGAATTGACACATTTGTCCACGTGGAGACACTTATAGAGGTAGAACCACTTACCCAGGATGAACCAATCATCCAGGTTGTGCAGGACCGCGAACCGAGCAAACGTAGTTGAACCATTTATCCACGTGGACCTCGTGGAACCATTTACTCACGTGGAACCACTTATTCAGGTCCAACCACTTACCCAGGTTGAACCATTCATTCAGGTTTTGCAGGACCGAGAAACGAGCAAACGTAGATGAACAATTTATCCACGTGGAACCACTTATACACGTCCAACCACTTACCCAGGTTGAACCACTTATCCAGGTTGAACCATTCATCCAGGTTGTGCAGGACCGCGAGACGTGCGAACATAGTTGAACCATTTACCCACGTGGAACCATTTACCCACGTGGAACCACTTATACAGGTCCAACCACTTACCCAGGTTGAATCATTCATTCAGGTTTTGCAGGACCGAGAAACGAGCAAACGTAGATGAACAATTTATCCACGTGGGACCACTTATACAGGTCATACCACTTACCTAGGTTGAACCACTTATCCAGGTTGAACCATTCATCCAGGCTTTGTAGGACCGCGAAACGTGCAAACGTAGTTGAACGAGCAAACGTAGTTGAACCATTTGTCCTCGTAGAACCACTTATACAGGTCGAACAACTTACCCAGGTTGAACCTATCATCCAGGTTTTGCAGGACCGCAAGACGAGTAAACGTAGAATTGAACCATTTGTCCACGTGGAACCACTTATACAGGTTGAACCTATCATCCAGGTTTTGCATTACCGCAAGACGAGCAAACGTAGTTGAACCATTTATCCACGTGGAACCACTTATACAGGTCGTACCACTTACCTACCCAGATTGAACCACTTACCCAGGTTGACCCAATCATCCAGGTTGTGCAGGACCGCGAGACGAGTAAAAGCGTAGCAAAAAACGAGACGTGCTTTGAGTATTGGAAATAATCAAAAATCTATTATCGAATTTCCATGATAATAAAGACCATCAACTCTAGATAGTCCCTAGGGTTGATACAGCTAGGAGCCTAATTATTATGGTTTCTTAGAAGGAGTCAATAAATCAAAACACTCGCAGTTGATATATTTATCTGAATTAACTCTTGTTATTTCAGCCCAAATAACTGAATAAGTATCGGTGGACATTAGGGTTCTATATAAGTAGCATATATGGATTCTTGCTGCACTGTACTTAGATGGAACATATCACCATTGTGTAGTAGTGGTCTTCAGTAGCTCATACAGAATAAACAAAATACAGAATACATTTCGATAACCAATTGATATTTATCTGGAAATTAATAGTTTTATTGAGGTATTGAATAAAATTATTTAAGAATTTGCTCGGTTTGCACTCGTAACAAAGTTTCTCGTGATCAAGGTAAGAGGCCAGCGGAGTTTCGGACTGGCGTAATGGAACGCCATTTTCGTATTGCGCAATCCTTGAGAAAATCGGCGAAGAAATTGAGTGGGAAGGAATGAAATCTCTGCGTAGCTGGGTCGAAAAAATTCCCAAAAATATGGAGAGTTTTCATAGCCTGGGAACTGTGACAGAAGAACGTTCCTACTTCCTTGATCGGTAGGAAGCTTGGGAAACCAAGGAGTGAGTTTATTGCAATATTCCGTTGCTGGTTTCTTCAACGAAAAATAAAGCACATGGCTTCTTTTGTTTATATAATGATAGAGGCGATCGAAACTGATGGGCTGAGGTCTTGAAGTTAGGTATGAAACGAATCCTAGAGTTCTAGAGTTTAACGCTTTCATATATATATATATATATATATATAACACTTTCATATATATATATCAAAAAAAAAACAAAAAAATATGTGTGTGTGTGTGTGTGTGTGTGTGTGTGTGTGTGTGTGTGTGTGTGTGTGTGTGTGTGTGTGTGTGTGTGTGCGCGTGCGTGTGTGTGTGTGTCCTTCCAGACGATAACTCTCCTTAGGATTGAGATGAAAATTCCGTTCTTCCGCCAAAAAATCAAGCTTCCCAAGCGAGTTTCAAAAAATCACTAAAAATAGCAACAAACGGCTAAAAATCGTTAAATTTATATTTTTTAGTAGAATATTGTTCAAATAAAGTTTATTAACAATAAAATATAACATTCGAAAATTTATGTACAAAATCATTCTGAAAAATATACTTAAATTTCATTAAAATGTGCCAAAAAATTGATAAAAACTGTAAAAAAGTTAAAAATCCAAAATATCTGTTAGGATAGTGCAGATTATTATTTAGAACGTGTTTTTTGCCATAAAATTGTTAGTTAACAATTTCCTTTCACTAAAAGTCCTCAATTTTCAAAACGATGTTCATAATAGGTAGGTATAGTAAGATGATTTTCGAAAATTCGCTCATACGATAATGATGCACGACTGTAACTTTTAGTTGGGCTTCATGAATATCGCTGAGCGTCGGCCTAACAGATTGTTTAATTAATGACTTAACCCCGGGAACCCTTTCCTTTATTTCTCATACCTGGTTCACAAAACAAGCATAATTTAAGTTGATGCTTATAGCTATTGCTTGGGGATCGGATATTTCACACTATCTTGCTATAAATGTCGAGGCCATCGCGTTTCCGATTGTTGCGGGATCTGCTGTTTGTTTTGATATGATTGTGACAACACGGTCCAGCGTCTGGCCGGATGTGCGAGCGTTGGAAGCCGACAACTGGGGCTAAGGATTTCCTTCCAGATGTTGTAACCACCTCCAAGATAGCGACCCCGTTTTTCCTTTCTCAAGGTCGGGAAACGCTCGTTTTCTGGCGAAACAATCCTACTATCACTTTTGATGGAGATACGTAGAGTGTCATGAAAGAAACTGGAACCTTCTGGAAACATAATAACATTTATGATTTGACCATAATATTTCCACCTTACTGCAGTGCTTGCTGTAGGGACATTATTGTCACTTCTATCCACAAGCTCAATCGATATATTTCACAAATCCAAAATTGGCAGCCAATTGGAGAACAAAAATGAATGAGGCGTAGCCGGTACATGTTGATTTTACGAACCTTCAAATCAGCTACTTGCCGCTTACATAAATGGCAAAGTTTTCCCTTACGCTAATGAAGCAAAATATCTGGGAAGATATTAGATCTTAGATGCAAAGTTGCGATAGATATCGGACGTAAAAAATAATAAAACAGAACTGACTCTCAAAATCAGAAAAATTTCCCTGTTTAATGGGGACACAATCTAAATTGTCTATTCTAAACAAACTATCCCTGTACAACCAAGTCCTAAAGCCAGTACGGACTCACGAAGAGCAGCTCTGAGACTGCACAGCTTAGAGCAATCGGAAGTCCAAATAAATGGACATCGGGGCTCTATCCTCCCCTCTGAACTGCAGTCCACAATCATTCTGCATCTACTTTCACAGAGTGAAAGGTTTTTTTCACCCTTCTTCCCTGGGATTTAAGGGCTGTTTTCCTTTTACGAATTTTGGATTCGCTCTTAAATACAGTTAATGGTAGAAGGTACGTTTGGGCCCTCATTCACGTCATCAGCCTCACAGTCTGGGAGACCTGCTTCTTGTTCTTCATCACAGGGTCATGGCCATTTCCTGTTCTTCATCACAAGGTTGTTCTTCTAAGTTGTTGTTGTAATCTTGATTTGTCTGGAGTTCACCAGTCATAATCTCTAGTTATGTCCTCTCCAACAGACTTCCACCAGTAGGCACCACTTTCTGTATTTCTAGATCATCAAAATTGAGATCCTCATCAACATCTCCACCCCCAAAGCTCTACTCTGAAGCATCATCAACCAAAATGGCATCAACGATGTCTTCTTCCAGCGAAATTTGGCTGTTGTCAGCAAACAACAAACTCTGAAAAATAAAAATCGGTGAAATTAAATTAGATTTTTATTAAAATGGATACTTTTGACTAAGTAATTGAAATTAGGTTGAGTATAATTGGTTCCTGATTGAGTCCCAAGAATGTCCATTCAAATGGACAAATGTCCATTGAAATGGACGACCCAGGATGGGCACAAAGTCCTGATGTACATATAAATGGATAGCTGTGGATGGGTAGGTATAGAATCCGACTGTCCATCTAAATGGACACTAGAAAAACTGAGTTGCTGAACAATTTTCACACATATTTTCAAATCCTTATAGAGTGTTGTCACTAGGAGACTCTAGGCAACAAAATCAAATGAAAATTGATCCAAAATTGGATGACTGAACTACCAAAACTTACCGAGAAATGATCGCTTCGTCTTCTTCTCCATTCTGAGGCTTGACGCACTGACAAGAGATAACAGTGTTATGAATATCAGTTATGCCACAATTTTATGACAACAGAATGAACACATAGGGAAAGATTGAATTCAAAATCATGGACTTTGGGGAAAGAAGAGCAACTCAAAGTTGTGTCCATTTAAATGGACGCCCGGTCTCTAGAGGATATATACTCAATGATTCTCCGTCTTCAAACAGGCCTGACTTGGAATCCTGGAATGCTCCTAGAAAAAAAGAAAAAAACAAGGCTGTGTTGCTCGAAGCCACATGTCTTCACGTAGCAAGTGCCTCAGTCATTACGAGGCGTTAGGAGAACTGCAGGGGATCCCTCATCCCTCAAGGTCCCATTTTCTTGGCAACACGACTCTAATCCGGTGTTAATCTCTCCACAAGGGCCCCCAAACACTCAACCAGAGGGAATAACTTTCGGCCTCTACTTTTTTTTCCTTCTTTTTAACCCCCTACCCCGAGCGGCAGAACCGCACCAATTACTTCTAAAACCTGTTTCCGCTGAAGCACAACCGCTCTTGGGTTCTTGCATAACTCTCCCTTTAGTGGTTCCCAGCTCTGACTCTGACCCCCATCGTCTCCTCTCTTATCCGCCCGCTAATCTGTTATTTTTCTCACGTCTTCCCACTGGTTTCTCCGGAGGGGTTTGTTATTATGCGTGGGCCTATGGAGTTTGCACTCTTTAACTGGAATTCTCACGTCGTGGACAGTCGACAATCGCTATCAAGCGTTTGGATCAATGAACTTTTGGTTTCTTGGAGGTCAACGGCACTCCAGTTATTACACATTCCAATCACACACATGTTTAGGTAACTAGCAGATCACCCTACCATAGCCCGGATCGTGGTCCATTAATACGTAATTACCAGTGCGAAGCATGGTCATCCAAAGTTTACATGACCTACTCGTGGTATATATACAGTGTGTACCACGAAAAGGTTACCCTTCTTTTCCCCTGAAATCAGCGTGAAAAATTGGCCCATTCTTCATAATTTTTTTACATAGATCTCAGGAAAAATACTTCCACCGACTTGCGCCAAAAGTGGCGCAAATGACATATCCTGAATGTTAAAGGATCAGCTTTTGTTAATGCTGCAAAGAGATCTAAACCTGAATGTTCATGGATTTAAGTTGATTGGTTCATGCAGTAAAAACTAAAAAAATTACCGCATTTATTATTTAACAAATACTGCCCTATATAATAACCTTATATAACACTTACTATACTAATAAGTAGCTGATTAAAAGACTTACTATAGTCGATTAAGCGTAGCAGCAGCGGAGAGGAGGCAGCAAGTGTACAGTAAGTTTAAAATGTATCATAGATCCCCCAAAAGCACGAAACGCACACAAATTGGCCAAAAGAGCCTTTACCATCGTATTGAGATTTTTATACGCTTGTTTGCTGGCGGCCACACCACCAGTGCGCGCCAAATTAATGCATTTTTTAGCGTTTTTTTTTTTTTTTTTTTTTTTTTTTTTTTTTTTTTTTTTTTTTTTTTTTTTTTTTTCCTTTTTTACTTACTAAAAAGCAGGCATCATGTAGTTGTACTGTGTTTGTGCGTTTCCAAGCAGAAAAGCTTCGGGATAGGCCGGTTCGGAGCTTAAAATCAACCATATCTCAGTTACTTTCCTGCGTTTTTATGCGAAAAAACAGCTCCAGGATGATGACGTAAATTTTAATGATCGTTCAAATGTAAGTGTTCAGGTTTACACTACTGAGAGAGTCTCTGTCTGGTGGGGCACTCTGTTTGATATGACTAGAAAAATTATGTCAAAAATCGATGTACATTAATCATTTTTAACTTCTATCGTTTTTTGGCTTCCGTTATCTTACTTTTACCATGGAACTATTTATTTGTCGCTTTCTACCTCCATTCTCTAGGAACCACGACAAACCCGTTCTTATACCAACGGAATACAAGTTGCACTGTCCCCC
Organism: Adelphocoris suturalis; assembly: GCA_030762985.1. Lineage (NCBI taxonomy): Eukaryota > Metazoa > Arthropoda > Insecta > Hemiptera > Miridae > Adelphocoris > Adelphocoris suturalis. Next base: position 54,590,968 of record CM061043.1, read on the forward strand.
TGATATTTTTCTGATTACATCGAAACACTTATCATTTTTTCTCCCAATGGCGAAACCAAGATGACGGTTTTCCCGAGAAATATTTTCCTTAGATTACTCGGAGAAATTCTCTCAACCCCCCTCCCCCCCCCCCAATCCCACTACTACTGTCCTTATCTTAGTTATAAATAACGCTCTCGGCGGAAAAAATATAAAATTCCGCGCCCTAGCTCGCAGATAGAACTTTCATAACGGGTCGGGAGGCATTAGCGGAATTGGCTGACCTCCCCTTCCCGTCCCTTCCACCCCCTATCTCACACCGCCCGTGAAATCTGCACCCACGTATAATGTAATATTTACTTAGTCTCGGAACAACTTGTTCCGAACTGACGCGCCGACTTTTACCTTATAAAGGAAAAGAATGAAGTAGATACGTAAGTTAATTAGTGCCGTTCGCTTTTGCAAAATTTAGAACTCTCCCATTTTAGAGCTCTCTCACATATACGAGCTCCACTTCACCGTCCGTGAACTCGAAAAGTTGTTCAGTGAAATATTAACTGACTGGGCAGGCTCTTTTATAACAGTAAACCAAAATCAGAAACTTGCTCGGACCTATTAAATTTTCTAAAAGTATTGCGTATAGCAATAATCACTGAAACGCTATCGCCTCTAGTTTCACTTTCACCCTTCTCTTATTTCCAATTGAAAATAAAATTTTATCATGTATATCCATATCATATTAAATGTTTCTTCGCTGTCATGAAACCACAAAGAAAGTTACGGCGTCTCGTCTTTATGGTACACTCACTCATATTATCAACTCAATTATAAGAGAGAGATGGGGAAATTGAATTTGAACTCCATTTTCAACTGCGCGAAAGGAACACATTGTGAAATATACTACCTTGTGATTCAGAAGTGCACTCTGCTCATTAAATTCAAGACTTTCACTTTTATTAAATTAATATCAAAAGATAACTCTTCGAGTTCGAAAACCTATAAGGGATCTCAAAATTAGGAAGAATTAATAGCATGTCAATTATAATCAAAATTTTATACTTAATGTAACTATAACACACTGCTCGTAACTTGGCACGCCAGATACGCTGATCGCTTATGATCAAATCTCCATATTTCGTTCCACACTTTGATAATAGAGAGTTTTTGTACTTCTCGTATTCATTTTCTCGTATACGAAAATAGCCTCTCCGAAACGAGAAGAATAGGGCAGCATCAGGAGGATTTCTGGGAAAATAAGGGATGGTCTTCATTTGCAAAACATCTTAAGGAATCCAATCATACTTACAATTTTGATTTGACAGATAGACTTTGTAGAATGTCTTCATTTTTGTTGTTGAATGTACTTGAAAATTTCAAAATTACCAAAAGTGACAGATCTGGTGAATGTTTAAATGAGGATATCCTTCAATATATTTCACCTCTGATAAATCCATTTCTATAAAGCTTGGACTTATCCCTTCAAAATGTTGAAACCAGTAATTCTTCCTCTCGTTTCACTTCATCTGATTAGCTATAATCCCCCTTCACTTTGCTTGCACTTGATTGGTTGTGCCTCCAGCCTCCTTTCCTCTCTCTCGACCAATGGGATTCAATATCCCTTCACCTGTGACTAAATAAGCTGTGTCCTTTCTAATGTGTGTTCAGTTATTGTTTGTTACTGATGACGGCGTAACCGCCGAAATCGAATAAACATTGTAACTTTTTATTTTTTCGTGGAAATAGACGTTTTTTACTGAACTTCGTTTTGAAATGGGTTTACACAACTTCGTCACGAGTGATTTAGTTCGTATAAGTTCGAGAAGAGGCTTTCGTTACGTGGAAACGCTTTTTGGAACGGGAAGAGTCAGCTTTTCTCGTGTTCAGCTTTTTTGGAATCGTAATTACGAGACATCAACATGACCTTTCTCCAGGATAACCCTAACTTAGCAACCTCAACGGAGTTTGTATGAACACACATATATACGTCAGTATGGACACACCCGACAAAATTGCCTGAATTTTACCACTTTCGTGCAGTCTTTTGTTTTTTGACATTAAAAATGTCTTAGTCGACGGGTCAACCGGAAATTTTGTTACACAAAGAAAAAAACGTCACGCAACCTATAAACAAGTTAGGTGTTGTTTCCTTTTGATTTCCACCTACAACCAAGCCGTTGCTGGGGAAATGAAACTTCTTTAGGTTTCACCGGTTTCGTTCTCCACTCGTTGGAAAGCTCTCGTTTTATCACGCATTTCTTTCGTACTTGTTCTTCTGTTCATGCCGTAGTTTTATATTTATTTATGTTATAAATGGATGTAGTAAACAGTGCCGCTTGTTTTGTTGTCACTTGGTTGAGAAGTTAATCTTTGTTATAGTAATTGTAGACGCGCACCATAACAGAAAATTACCTACCTGAGAATTCATATACGTGGATGAATTGGGCATCGTCGAGTCTGGCTTACAGCAAATTCAGTAATTGTGTGTCAATAATTATTTTATGCTTTCTAATTGTTATTTTATTTAAAACAATAAAAAACATTGAAATTACTGAGACATTATCAATGCTCATAGCTCTTCTCTCATAAGAGAGAAAGTACGAGCGGCCTGCCGCGTTTTCAACCTTCGTTTTAGTCTTTTGTTCCTGTTTTTCCCCCGCACCTCAACCAGAAGGGTCATTAGCAGCATTTTGTTCGTGCTTTCGATGTTTTATCGCGACGATTTCAGCATTTTCATCTCAAGATTTCGTTTCAAGATATGAGCTTTCAAGATTTATTTTACATGTTTTAAAGATTTGTGTTCTTCATGGCTGAATTTTTTTTGTATGATGTAGAGGTATAAGTGTCTTAGGGATCTACCGTTCGCGAGCGAAGCGAGCAACATCCCTTACATGTTTCAATTGTAATACACCTGAATGGGGTAGGTTAAAAGACCATCGCATGTATATCGCCACACCTTGCGAGCGCACGAGGAACTTAGTGGGGGCGAGCCCCCCAGCCCCCCCGGCTGGACGTGGAGGCTAGTACATTATATTTGTATCATCTTAGCATTGAGATGTATCTCGCAGCAGAGGAATTCTATGCTGGTATGTAGTTATTCTGTACTGTTATGTGTATGTGATATTACATTTTAGGGTATGTATTTTATTAATGTTATTTATTTGTGTGACTGTGGGATGAGTGTGTTGTTGCTGGTGAGTGGCCTGGGTGTTCCGGCCGGCCTGGAGGCGGCCCTCTTGGCATTTTTTCCGGGTCAGAGTGACCTTTGTCACTTGTTAGGGCTGCCCCTTCAGAAATGGGTAGGCGGCTCCGAGAGCCGCCGTGGTGGGTGGGTCCGGGCCGGTCGGGGCACTCTGGCACCGGCCGGCTACACTCGGGAGTTTCGTGCCTCTCCCCTTTTCTTCCTCCCTCCTCACCCTTTAGTCCTATTCCCCACTGACATTTATTTATTTATTTTTAAAATGACGTTTGCTCTCTTTTTTTATTGATGATGTTTTATGGCAATAAAAAAATGCATTATTGTTATTTATTTATAATGATGCCTACCGAATCATCATAATCAGGATTCATGTGAAGGAGATCAGAGCTCCTGGTTGAAGGTAAATTAATGAGTTCCTTCATCATACTGACTTACACCTCAATCCCCAACATGATGGGAGATGACCAAACTAATGACGGTAACTTCGAAAGCTCAAATCGTATCATCGCATTATCCCTCAGTGAACAATAGATCGTCTGCCGCAACCCTGAGTTGAAGAGCAACCCAGGAGTACTTCAGTCGGTAATATCTACATCATCTAAATTGCATGGCCTACGTTATCGATCGTTGATGCCAGTTGCTTTTTTTTCACCATTTTCGTTCTTTATCAGCTTAACGACCGTCCGTTTCGTCACCCAGAAGGCGGAAGCTGTCGCAAAAAAGAAGGAAAAAACACAAATCTCTTTGTCTAGGGCAACCAGACGATTATAATCGTTTTCCCACGATGAACCCTCGAGGTTGTCTTATTGCAAATAGTGTTTTGGCGAGATGATGGTCTATTAAGGTGAGTCGTATCTTTAAAAAGATAATCGCGTGTAGTTTTCAGTTTTTGCGAGTTTTTGTGGAAAATGCAGCTGTTGCAATGGCTCCAACATTTTAAAAATCAAATTGTTCTGTTAAATCTGTTTTGAGGCATTCTGGGACAAAAAGCATGTGTGTATGAGTGAGTGAGTGAAAGAGAGAGAGAGAGAGAGTGTGTGTGTGTTTTTGTTTGACTGAAACTGTGCTAAAAATTATAAATTCATCGATTTTGGCCGTTTTTACTTTTTTTTTAAGTACATTTTTTGAGATCTGACCAACTTTATGTGCTCATGTAATTTTGGCCGACAAACTCTCCTTTCGTTTGAAAAGATTGATTTTTTGGCGCAAGAACGGAATTATCATCTCAATTATAAGGAGATTTATCGTCTAGAATGACTCTTGCAAATATTTATAGGTATTTTTTTATTTTATTCATTTGTTTTATTTATTTATTTATTGATTACTTTTTTTCTCACTACCGAAAGTATGGAACCTTTGTGTCCTCTAAAATCTAAATTCAAAATATCCACTTGCTTTATGCGTTCCAGAGCTTGCTGATCAATTTTGTTTCCATTTCCGTCTGTCTGTCAGTGGTAAATCCTCGTCACGCCCAAAACTATACCAAGTTTCAGTCCGATTCCGATGAAATTTTCAGGGATTGTGCGGGTTAGCTCCTAGACGGTCTCCTATAATTTTCAATACCGTCGAATCAACAGTAGCCTGTGCGCAAGCGCAAACATCCATTTCTCATAACGTCGATTTCTCATCATCTGTTGGTCCGATTTCGTCCAAACTCTGAGAATATATGGGTATGTGTTCCAGGAAAATTGCTTATGAATTACATCAAGATTGGTGAAGCAACAACTTCAGCGTATGCACAAAATTAAAGTTGATCGAGACTGACAAAACTCCGAGACTAATAGACCGATTTTTATGACATTTTCAAGAATAGTGCGGTTCAGCTCTTAGACGTTTCCTTATGAATTTCATTGCCTTTCGATTAATGGTAGTTTGTGCGCATGCGCAAACGTTAATTTCTTATGACAATGATTTATCAATTATTTCTTCTCGTACTTTGTTCTTCAACTAATTCTATACATCCATGTTACAATATGTGAGGAAGCTATACTGCCCACCCAACTTGGCAGACTTCTTTTTTTTCGTTGAGACCCAACATTCGAGTTGTCCGCACTTTAATCACGAAACGCGACTTCAACCCTGTTATTGAGCTTGTGACCGCCACAGTTTACATTCCGGAGCTACCGGTATTAAAGCGGTTGGGCAACGAACAGTAGCAGCTCATGATGGAACAGGAACGGAGTCCGGGGGAGCGTCTTAATCGCTCTCAAACGCCGATTACTTGCACCTGCTTCTAATCGCATTAAACCAGTTGTGCAGGACGACAAGGGCGAGGAGGGAAGGGCTGTGCATAATTTCACGATGTTCATCCCCCCAACGCGACGTCGCTTTCCAGAAGGAGCCGCGCCTGTAAGAAGATAATCCCTAATTCCTAATCCTTAATCCAGCTTAGCCTGTTATTACGGGAAACCAACTTCAGCAAAGGGGATTACTAGTTCTAGGAATTACTTCCAGGGCATAAGTCAAAGTTCCAGCCATGCAGCATGACCATATGAGCGAACGTTCGTAAGTAATCTCAAAACATTTGTTATCGAACTTTCGTGGAAGATGAAGCTACTGCAATGGCTCCAAAAATGGATAAAATCAAATTTTTCGAATAACATGCAGCATAAAGCTAATTCCATCTGGCAAGAGTAATGGCAGGGTGAGGTCATTTGGTCTGCGTGGTTTCCTTCAGGACCTATGCCCATTTCGTAACCCAACTCCCAAGGAGGGATCGAATAGTGGTCAGCCGGGTAGCCACTGGTCATACCCGTCTTACTCACAGACACCTGCTTAGTGCAGAACCTCAAGATGTTTAGTGTGGGAAGTTTGGGGGTGATCTGTCCATCCGTCACTTTCTGGAGGACTGCTCAGCCCTTGTGGACCTCCGAGTTCAGCATCAGCCCCCTCAGTGAGTTGATGAATTATCCGGACCAGACGTGTTGTCCCATCCCTGTTGTTCTACCAGAGAGCCGCTGAGCTCTACTACGAACTGTGAGATCTGATCTCTGATATATTTATATAGTCATAGTTTTATTTCACTTTTTGCTGTTTGTATATAGTAGCATGTATATAGTTCAACATCTAGTCTTAGTTGTATTATTTTATTTTTGGGTTTTTTTTTATACACTTGAGAGGCTAAACAATTTTTATACATTTATAAGTTTTTTAAAGTTATACGTTGGAGTTTAATTCAAAAACAGTTTAACGACAAACCATAGTCTTGAGGGAGCATCTTCATTAGCTCGTACTATGTCGTAGGTCTCGTAATATCGTACATATGTAGGTTATAGGTACAGGTGGGTACATATTTATAATACAGGTACTTCTGGATCGTTGATCATGTTGAAGTTCCCAATTCTCCCAACCCAAGGCGAATTTCGATGTTGTCTTAACATTTTTAACAACTACCCTTCCAAGTTCCCTTCTTTCTTCTAGTGAAAAAATTAAACCACATTACGAAGATTTGGAGTAGTGTAGTCACGTTAGTGTGACTTTAGAATCGTTTCATTCAATAGTACAACGATTCCCAATTCGTACAGTACGACTCACTGGTTAGCTTCTGGTTTGCTTGCGCTAGAAAAACCTCTTTTTGTACAACGACTCAGCTGATTAACTCAGATGGAAAACTGCATAAACTCCCTGATAATAGAGAGTTTTTGGCGACTTCAACCCCTCACCGTCACCCGTTACCTTAGTCTTGAGGGAGCTAATGAAGATGCTATCTATTATGTCTCCGTTATAAAATAACTCTCTTCAGAATTATTATATCACCTGTTTGTTTCCATAAGGACCGTTGTCATTATGTTAATGTGATTCAATTCTTCTGTTGTCATTCTGGAATATAAGATTCGCTCGTTTTAATATGTTTTGATGTGTTTAAGTAAATCAGAGACACAATAGTATTGGCGACGGGGATAGTTTTACTGGGCTAAGCCAGTAGAACAGTATTCTACTTACCAACGATTACCAGGTCCAGAGTTTTAATTAATTTTGTCTCAGTTCTTCAAATTGTTCAACCATGGACGCAGCCCAATTCGCAGAATTGATGAAATCGTTTCAGACTTCTCAGGAAGCCATACTCAAGACAATATTGGCTCAGCAGAGTTCTTCGAAATTACAGTCAAGTCATCAAGAAACCTCAAGTATGGTGCCATTCGAGCATTTTGATGCATCTACAGAGAAATTCTCATCTTACTTGAAAAGGTTTGAAAACTATTAGCTGATTAAAAATGTCACAAGCGAAACTAAAAAAGCCCAACTTTTGAACGCGTCAATTGGTTCTTCTCACTACAACAACCTTTCGGCTTTCTTAGGTCCAGATAACCCCATCAAAAACCGTTCGTACAATGATCTTGTCAGGGATTTCAAGAAAATGTTGATGCCACATAGAAGCACGGTCGTGTCACAACATTATTTTCTGAATGTAGTTCAAAAAGAACAAGAAACTATCGCCGAATTCGTGGTTTCTTTACGCCGAAATTTGGCTGATTGTGAATTTCATGTGAAATGTACGTGTCAAGCATCGGTATCAATCGCAGACCTTTTCTTACGCGCTCAATTTATCAGAGGTCTCAGAGACAATTGGATTAGGGAGCACCTTCTCCAGTCTGATAAAACATACAACATTTGACGAGTTCTTCACTCTACCCTCGGCTCTAGAAGCATCAAGAATAGATAGTAAAATCCTTATTAATCAAATGTCACTCGACCCTCAAGTTGACACAAATCCATAAACCGTTCTAATCGAATCGATTTCCATTCTCTTGGCATTGGAAACCTTTGTGTGCGGTGTGGCAATCCTAGCCATCGTGTCCGTGAATGTACAATCCCTCGGGAGTCCCTGAAATGTAGGGTATGTCATAAAATTGGTCACATTGATAAAGTTTGTATAACTTCCCTGCTCCAGAAGAAGGGTTCAAGAACGGAAGGGGCAAAACATGTGCAAGACTGCCAAGAACATGACAATCCAGATTATGAGCATGGAGTAAACATAGATAAGCTCGAAACAACAGTTGATCTGTACGAAATTCAATCAGAGTCGGACAAGTAATATGCTCAAGTTCTGTTAAACGGAGTTCTACAGAAATTTGAAGTAGACTCAGGCGCCAAATACTCGCTGTTATCTGAAAATGATTTTGATGCACTCCAGCTGAATACACACCTTGAACCTACTGGTATCTCCTTCCGATCGTACTCTGATCATATAATCAAACCACTGGGAAAAGTCTCATTGGCAGTTTCGTACAAAAATAAATCTATTGTCGGTGAATTATTTATCGTTCCTCGAGGACATGATCCTCTACTCGGCCGTGTTTGGATTCGTGGCTTGGGTATCGAGTTAAAAGAACTAGACTGTCGAAATCAGCATGATCAATCATTAACGGCACCCATCAATGCGGTAGCTTCCCTGGAATCAATTTTACAAGAATTCAAATCAGTTTTTGAAGAGAGAATTGGATGTGTACCCAATTACAAAGTTCAACTCCAACTAAGACCGAATGTAAAACCAATTTTCTTCAGGGAAAGAGATGTTCCTTATGCCCTTCGTGAACGTGTGGAAAAGGAGCTCGACTCTCTTGAGACTCAAGGTGTTATAACCCCTGTGGCTGTGAGTGACTGGGGGTCCCCTCTCGTCGTCATTCCAAAACCTGATGGTGGAGTTAGGTTATGTGTAGACTACAAGTGCGGTGTAAATGAAAGACTGGTTTCAGCAAATACCCCAATTCGACGTATAGACGACGTTCTCAATAGTCTTAGAAACTCGAAATTCTTTTGTAAACTTGACCTTCATAAGGCGTATCTACATTTACAAGTTGACGATGAAAGTGCCAAGATTCAAACGATATCCACTCACAGAGGAACTTACAAGATGAATCGATTGAGTTTTGGTATCAAGACTGCTCCGTCTGAGTTCAATAGGATCCTTTCACAAATACTGAAGGACTTGCCTAAAACAGAAGCATACTTTGATGATATTATCTGCCATGGTGCGTCAAAAGAAGAATGCGCGATAAATCTCCGAACGTGCCTGAAACGTCTAACTGAATATGATCTTCATGTCACTAAATCTAAATGTTCATTTTTCAAGGAAAATATCGATTACCTCGGCCACGTTATCTCACATAATAAAATCAGGAAATCTCCAGAAAAAGTCGAAGCTGTCACTAGAATGAGGACCCCCACGAATGCTGATGATGTGAGACGATTCCTCGGCTTAGTAACTTACTATTCGAGGTTCATTCCAAATTTTTCCTCAATGTCATACCCGCTTCGATGCCTGCTAAAGAAAAACCAACGTTTCTCCTGGTCGCGTAGCTGTGACTTGGCGTTTGCAGCTCTGAAGAGGGAAATTTGTTCTGACCGTGTTCTAATACCTTACAATCCAACACTGCCACTGATTTTAACAACTGACGCAAGTCCTACTGGTATTGCAGCTGTCATCAGCCACAAAATCAATGGACAAGAAAGGCCCATTTCGTATGCATCACGATCGTTGTCTGCTGCTGAAATCAACTATAGCCAGCTTGATAGGGAAGCAACAGCAATTGTTTACGGAGTTAATCACTTCTACAGTTATTTATTCGGCCGTAATTTCATTTTGATCACTGACAATGAGCCCTTAACCCGCATTTTCCATCAAAGTGAAGCCTTGCCTAAAATGACATCTGGCAGACTGCTGAGATATGCATCTTTTCTATCTGGGTTTGACTACTCTGTGAAATTTAAGAAAGGCGTAGACAACAAAAATGTAGATTGCCTGTCGCGAGCTCCAGTGTTCCAGCCAAAACATTCAGAAACAGCAATTTGTGCGGAAGTCAACCGATTGTGTGAAGAAACGCTATTCCAAATATCAGTAGGTGTAATCACAGCAGACTCCATCCGCTCAGAAACTTCAAAAGACCCTGAACTGAGCCAGATTCTACTTCACCTCGACACACAATCAACTCATGAGCCATACACGATCAACAATGGAATATTGTTTCGACAAGATCGTGTCGTTGTACCCACTAGCCTACGTCAAGCAGTCCTCGCTGAACTTCATGCTACTCATCTTGGTATCGTGAAAACAAAACAACTCGCTAGAAGGTATGTATATTGGCCTAAAATTGATCATGATATTGAAGTTCTAGTTAAATCATGTGAAAGTTGCGCTCTATCTCAGAATAACCCTCCTAAAGCTCCGCCACATCCCTGGGTAGACCCAGAAGAGAACTGGGAGCGCGTCCATATAGATTATGCTGGACCATTCCAGAATCATTACTTCCTTGTGTGCGTGGATGCCAAATCTAAATGGGCAGAAATAAAGGTAGTCAGGGATGCTCCAACCAGTTCTTCTACAATGTCTTTACTCGAAGAAATTTTTTCAATGCACGGCTACCCTTTCGTTTTAGTTTCAGACAATGCCACAATCTTTACCAGCGATGTTTTCAAAAAATATTGTACTGAAAGAGGAATTTTCCAGAAACTTATAGCCCCGGGACACCCCTCGACAAACGGATTGGCTGAACGCAATGTACAAACATTGAAGCAACGATTACGCACCGCTGCAAACGATTCCACTCCCATGAATGTCAAGGTTCGTAATATCCTGTTCCGCTATAGAGCTACACCTTTAGCCTGTGGTGAGTCCCCGGCTGACAAATATCTACACCGTCGGTTACGCATTCGTTTGGATGCTCTAATGCCGAATCCACATAGCCTAAAACCGTCCATCGTATATTCTACACCGGCTCGATCATTCAAAAAAGGGGAGAGAGTCATGGTACGCCTCTACATGAATAATAAGGAAGTCTGGCAATTTGGCACCATTTCTCAAAAACTTGGACAGCTCCACTACGAGGTCGCACTGGACTCGGGCCGGATACTGAAACGTCATGTGGACCAACTGAAATCGACTCTGGTTCAAGGAAAACGAGTACAATTCTTTCCAACAGTCGAGACCCAGAGCATGTCATCATCAGTACCTCATCACTCCTTACATGGCGTCCCTTTACCGAATTCAATAGTTTCGAACTCTCAACCAGTTTCTCAACCAATAGTTCCTTTGAGATACCAATACCAGCATCACCACCACAAACAAACCACCACGAATCTACCCTTCGCCGCTCCAACCGCACAAGACAGCCGCCGAAGTATCTTGAAGATTACCAAATGTAAAGTTCAAAATTCAATGTGTATCAAACTTCAATGCAAAATCAAAATTTTCCTGTACGTTCTATGTTAAGGGGGGAGAATTATTATGTCTCCGTTTTAAAATAACTCTCTTCAGAATTATTATATCACCTGTTTGTTTCCATAAGGACCGTTGTCATTATGTTAATGTGATTCAATTCTTCTGTTGTCATTCTGGAATATAATATTCGCTCGTTCTAATATGTTTTGATGTGTTTAAGTTAATCAGAGACACAATACTAACCCAAATGGAACCTGGGGCACGGTGGTCCTAATTTTGATGTCACGCTAATGGTGATTGGCCAACGCGATATTTTCCCCCAGCTGTCTACTGGTTGTCTAATCAACTTCTTTATTTCGATATGGAAGTTTCAGTACAAATACGGGCTAATTTCTCATTTTTAGTTTTCAATTCGTAAACAGGGCATGAATTTAAGCAAAGATAGTAGGCCTCAAGTGGGGAACACTGCTGTTTAGTTGCACTTATATAGATCATTAGATGTTACAAACTTCGTTTTTTCCGTTGGGTAAATTATCAAAAAGTATGAAAAAGTATTTATCTCTATGAAAATGGACCAGGATTTTACCTGATAATCATCAGTGGAGGTAGCACTTCACGCAATGTTCACGAGAAAACAGCTGAGAAATCAGGCAAACTAAGAACAATACTGCGAAGAAGTAGTGTCTTAAAACTAAGGTTTCTCATTTAAAACATGTGAAATAATGATAAAACAAGACTCTAATCAACCAAATAGAGCCTGTGCGCAAAAAACGGATTTTTTTAAATTGTTTGAAGGCTAGTAAAGCCAAACGGCGGAGGCGGACTTCAGATAGTAGATTCGGTTTCTACGCGACTTGAAACGTAAAAAAACCAAGTTTGAGGGGTGTTCAAAAAACCTACCCGCTACATCAACATAATTAGTATGGGGCATTTGAAAAAAACTATTATTATTTACTTCAGCAGTATTCGAGTAATTTGGAGGTGACCAGTAGTGTTACATTTACAGAAAGGTTAGGGTGGAGTCGTGTGCCTTTAGGTCCCCAAACGGGTGACGTTAAATGAGCCATTCTAAAGTCATAAGACGTGGCTAACGTCCCCTCAAGGTCACCTACTCTGGTGTACGTTAGGGTAACGTTGAAGGTACGTTAGTGGTCACCAAAAACTCTCTAATATTCGAATAAGAACGGCTGGATCTCATGATGGAAGGTCTAAGACAGTGACAACATTACAAAAGCTTACCTGCTTAATTTCTGAAAATGTCACCAGAATTCATCGGATATTTTTAGCGTTCCACCTTTCCGGTCTCTCCCACCCAACTGATCTTTGTTTAAAAACAATCATTATATCTCATCGTATCATTATATCCATCTTTATAATTAAGCAAACGGTGATAATTTATACACAATTAAAGAAGTGTTGGAAACTGATGAGCATTTTCTGTTGTATAACAGCAATTAAGAACTCTTTAATGACTAACTCGGCCGTTTGCTTCGCTCGGTTATTCGAATGAAGCGATACACAACGAGATTAGGCAGCAAATCCATTTCACGCTCTAGTAATTTTATTCGGCTATTATGGACACGACCTCCGGTTATGTTACGAAACGCATTGCCCACCTCCCCTGGAAGAATCAATTGGTGCGCAAGGATCGCCTGACTATGGGATGTCTCCCAGCTCAGCTCAATTCGCGGCTCATCTATGCATCTAATATAATTAGAGATGAGTCGATCCCAAAATTTATCGATTCCCGATACCGATACCTAAAAAATCGATTCCCGATTCTCGATACCGATACCATCGGCGCATAATACCTAACTTACCTGTAGGTGAAAAACAAAAATTCCTCTTGAACTAGTAATATATTCAAATTTTTTTGTACAACATATAACTTATACTTACAAAAAATTGTTCCTAATATATTTGCAAATGAGGAAATTTTTAAATAAAAACAAAACATGGATAATAAAACCATTATTCTCCATCTGTTCTACTTTAGGTTTTTGTTTAAAAAGACCAACATTTTATTTCTACAAACAAAATAACACAAGCCTACTTGTAAACAAAGTTATAATTGTAAGTTGTGTTTTGGACAATTCATGTTTCGCAACTGCTAACTTCACACAACGGTTGCACGGAACAACCATCTCCGTTGTTAGATGGTTGCAATAGTACCGTAGTGTTATAAAACGCCCATCACCGGGCGGTATCGGCTAAGAATCGGTGGCATCGAGAATCGGTATCGGGAATCGACTCATCCCTAAATATAATTAACATTTGTTATCGGGTCTAGAAAAACAGAAATTTAAGCCCCTTTCTAGAGTTGTTAGTTTAAGTTTTCAGATGCGTAGAATCAAACAATCAAATTTAATTGGCGACCGTTTTTTAAGGCTCCCGAGCAAGGTCACCGGGTGAGATGGGGGTAAAAACCGGACTGAGTTGGAACATCAAAGACTATTTAATGTCTAACCCGCTTGATTTTCAAGTGCTCAATCAAAATCAAAACAAAAATTAAGAAATAGAGTGCGTTTAGAAACATAAAAAATCTTGCAAACGAGTCTGCAAGACCTTTAGGCATTTTGTCTTCACCCCCCCCCCCCCCCCCCTCTCCTTACACACTTTTCTTGTTGAGAGAATTTCCCTTTCTATTCAGCCCATAATTTCGTCTCTTGATGACCAGGGAGTCTCCCCATCAAATTTCAACTCCCTAGGGTGAACAGGAATGAATTTAGCTCACTCAGCTGATTAGGAAAGAGCCCATCATTTCAATCGTCTCTTAACGTCCCAGAGTGTCTCCCTATCAAATTTCAACTCCCTTCGGGTGAACAGGACAGATTTTAGCTCACTCAGCTGATTTCGAAAGATCCCATCATTTCAATCGTCTCTTAATGTCCCACAGAGTCTCCCCATCAAATTTCAACTCCCTAGGGTGAACAGGAATGAATTTAGCTCACTCAGCTGATCTTGAAAGAGCCCATCGTTTCAATCGTCCCTTAATGTCCCACAGAGTCTCCATATCAAATTTGAACTTCCACTCTACTTCTTCCCACTCTGATAGTGGCAGTAATCATGTTTACAAAATTAACTCGGACTTTTACGTAAACAATTATTCAGACAACCACTCTTTACCTCAGATTGTTGGCAACGCAATGCACAGTCGTTAACATAATACGGTTTGGTAAATCGAAAGCTTTCCAACGACTGGCGAACAATTATTTTGTACGAAGATAAATTGCTAAGATACAGTTCCGTAGCAACGATTTGGTTGTAAGCGATAATCATCAGAACAAAAAAAGCGGCATTATTTACTACATCCATTAATAAATATAAAATGGCGACATAAATACCAAGAACAAGTACGAAAGAAATGCGTGATAAATCACTTCCAACGAATGGTGAACGATTTCTGTCCCTTGAAAACTTGAGAAGTTCCATTTCCCCAGAAACAGCTTGGTTGTACGTGAAAATCATTAGAAATCAACTGAAACGCTTTTTTATAACTCAACTGTTTTCGAGTCCATGTGCCGAAATAAAGACATAAAATTTCAAAAAACAAATGTTTTACTAATCGACGTTAGAAGGAAGTACCTAGGTACCTCGGTAATTATCTGTTATGGTGTACGTCTTCAATTACTTTAACTAAGATTAACTTCTCAACCAAGTGACAACAAAACAAGCACCATTGTTTACTATATCCATTTATGACATAAATAAGTGTAAAACTACGACATGAATAGAAGAACAAATGCGAAAGAAATGCGTGAAAAATCGAGAGCTTTCCAACGAGTGGTGAACGATTTTCGTCCGGTGAAAACTAAAGAAGTTTCATTTTCCCAGCAACGGCTTGGTTGTACTTGAAAATCAAAAGAAAAAATTTCGTGACACATCCGCGTAACGTTTTTCGCTAGGCTACAGCATGCTTCGTGACACATCCGCGTAACGTTTTTCGCTAGTATGTCCAAGGCTAAAGCATGTTCCATGCTAAAATTGTCCGTCCGCCGTCCGAAGGTTTTTCTCGAAACTACTGAACCAAACTTTATGAAATTTTGCTTTAAAAAAAATCTTCAATCGGCCAAGGTTGTGCCAGAATCATCGGCATCAATTTTGATCAACCCTAAAGGTTAGGATTCAGCTGTATAAAAAATCGCTCATACGGTCATGCTGCATGACCTTTACTTTTCCCGGGGTTTTGTACATACATCCAGATAATATCCCCTCCCGATTTCCCCCGAGTTGTCACGACTTCTCGTTAACCAGTTTTATAATTGAAATCTCCTTTTAATCCTCGATTCAGCAGATGTAATTATTTTTCGACAAATATTAACACTTCGAACCTGAAATCACAAACACAAACTGTAAAAACACCACGCAACACCTCTCATTTAATAATATGAATTCGCTTCGGCACCGTGTTACTCCATTCGGGAAATTAAATTTTCCTTCGGTGCATTTACAGTTAAATAAGTGATTATTCAGTCTCGCTCTGCAACACGCAACAAGAACTAGTTGTAATCGGTTAATTAGTCCCACGCCGCATCGTTAATTTTGAATATGTGGACACGAGTAACGGCATATAGTGGCAAAACAATTAAATTAATTCCTTGGAGCATTTAAGGGCCAATTCACACAGGACGCGCGTGTGGCGAAGACGTGGCACTGACCAGGCACGTACGTGGCGGTGACGTGACCCATGCAATGCACGCAGAAGGGGCGGGACAGTGGCGAGAAAGGACATCATTAATCAAAAGGTTTCGTGAAGTACAACATGGATTTTTCATCAAGTAGTGACGAAGATGATCAAGATGTGCTGGATTTGGTGTACTTGGCTGATCTGAACCAAAAAAGAGGAGATATTGGGTTCATCCATTGTGGCTGAAGAAGGGGAAAACCAGTGGTTACCTTGAGCATCAAACTTTTGCGCAATTTTCTGCCAGGCCTGGTCTTGGGTGTTCCTGTTGCAATAATACGCACGATTGTAATCAAATAAACACGTTACGGATTCTTCCCAACTTGACTTTTTTGATTTTCTTACGCCGATCCATCCCACAACAAGTAATGATTTATTTTCCGTCCCTTTTATCACGTTTAATTATTTGTTCAATAACCCCCTTTATCGCATAGCTAGACAATATAATTCAATAGCAGCTGAGAATAATTGCCTTGATTTATTTTTCAATAGTTTTTCCATTTTTAAAAATCACATCATTTCTTATTGTTGTAAATTTTCAAACTAGTAAAAGGTATTATTATTATCTGTTGTGTACTGATTTAATTATTGTTACTAACACTTTTAACTCTGTATAAATTTCTATTTCATGTCTGTATTTTCCATGTATTATTAATGTAATATTATTGTATATTAGGCTAATTAGCCCGTAAATAAATAAATAAATGACTTCTTCGCAAAATTCAATGTTGAATTCAACATCATCCAGCATTTTTACTGAAGTGACGAGTGGCACGGAACTGGCGCGACCCTACTCGAACGCCACGAGAGACGGCGAACGGACGTGGCAGGGGCGAAAGGGCGGCTGCCTGCGCCACGTCCCTTCTGTTTACATTGAGCCATTTGTTTACATGGAAAGACGCGTAAGTGACAAAGGTCGGCGCCACGTCTTCGCCACGCGCCCGTTCTTTGTGAATTGGGCCTTAGTCTTCTAAGCTGTGGTCACTTTAAATGAACTAAATAAGTGTTGATAGAGTTTTGATCGTTCTTCGAATGGTAGATACGCATTGCAACACTTATATTTGAAAGCTTTTCAACTGCTGACATAGCCCAGCCAGTCATAATCGGAAGAACGCGTGTTTCATTACCGGTCATCGCATAATTTTTTGATCTTGGACGCACCATGTACATGCAAATTTAATTTGTGTGTTATGCAGTTTAGTACACTTGCTTCGTGTTGGCCCCTGGCCCAGAACATGCTTTTTAGCGAATTTTCGTAAAAAATGAAGCTATTGCAATGGCTCGGAAAATTTTAAAATCAAAATTTTTGAAAAATTTTCTTCATTGAAATCCGTTTTGATTCATTCTGAAACGCTTCCTGAAGTTTGCGCTTTTTCATGTATATATGACGGTAACTCTCCTTAGGATTGAGATAAAAATACCGTTAATGCGCCAAAAAATCAAGCTTTCCAAATGGAAGGATGAGTTTGTTGGCCAGCATTTTTTGAGCACAGTAAATTGGTCGAATTTCAAAGAATATACTAAAAAAATAAAATAATCACTAAAAATGGCTAACAACGGGCTCAAATCCTTACATTCATATTTTTAGCAGAATTTTAGTCAAAATTAAGTTATCAGCAATTAACTAGGGCATTAACACAAAATTATTCTGTAAAATGTAGTTGAATTTCATTAATATTTGCACAAAAATCTATAAAAACTGCAAAAAAAAAGTAAAAGTCCTACATTTCTTTGAATCTTGTAGGGTGTTGGGAAAATAAAACATCAGTAAGTGCCACTTTATCAATGCTCAGTCAAATCTCTGGCAAACTAACTGCTGATTAAAATTAGTCAGGGGTTAAAATGTGCTGGACTTTCAGATTCCGTTTTTCAACCTTGAAATAGCTGCTGACTAACTAATCAGAATTCACCACTGGGAAAACAGGGGTGCTTCAACAACAGCAAAATATTCCCAGGAAATTGGTTGAAACACTGCGAAGTACCTACTTTGTTGCTTTTATGGCAACTGCCAGCTTTCAGGCGCATTTTCTTCCGTAACCTCTTTCTTCTGCATCATCAGATCAATGGTGTGTCCTTTCGCTGAAGTTATCTGTTGATTTTTCTCCCTACAAAGGGTGAATGACATACCAGCTCTCGGCTCAAATGAACTCATGACGTTCGATGCAATGCTTCTCTGCACTTTCCCAACATTCGTATTAAATGAATTCGTGTAGACACTTTTTTTATACCCTTCATATGGACTTCATAAATCCCCTCTTTTAATGCTTCTCAAACTTTGCAGCTTTTCCAGAAAATGTTTTTTAGGCTAACTAAAAAGCATCCTTATTATCATTCGAGGCGTTAGGAAAGTGAAAAGTGCGTAGGTACCTACCTCCTTGTACCTACACAGAACGATACTCATTGGGAAGGTAGGTACGTAGAACCTACCTTATTAAAGCCATCAACACCATCCTGCCTACGGTACATTTTTAATTTTTTTTAAACAGAACAAAGAAAAAAAGTGCAAGGAAATCCACATTGCTTTTACCAAGAATAAGTCTGGTCAAGGCCTCGCTCTTACACAAGCAAGAAATTCCATGATTTTTTCATCTGAGAAATCAGCATCTTCTAATTCCCTGTCAGAATCAGAGTCCATCATTTTCAAACTCGAAGAAAAGAAACATGAACGACATGAGACATAATTTCTTTACGATAAACCGTCACGATGATTCCATTATTTATTTAACTGAGCAGCTAAAACAGTAACCGAACCCCGTGTTTGTGGTTAAAATAATCAGCGATTATCGGATAACTGAATTGATAAACAGGTATGTCAGAGATTTGACTTAGTCAGACTTTGATCGGGCTAGCAAATGCGATTGATAAACTGGCCCTAAGTTTTTCGAACTGGGGCTCTCTCGACCTCTTGAGGTCATAAATGATGTTCCCCACGAAATTCACAAGACGCGTCTTATGACCTTGACCATGGAGGCGCCCTGAGCTGAGCTATTACGGATCTAATCCAGGAGTCATTAGAGGCAGCTCTGAGGGAAGACGTGTCAATTACGGGAGCGGACTCTCTTCTCTTCCGACCTGTAACTCTTGTTAGATGGGAAACTGAACTATTGTTGAACTTAACTATATACTGCCGTACTAAGAATAGATACAGTATCTGTCAAAATCCTACTTTTGGGAAAATGCCTCTCAAGGTTTTGAGTCGAAATTTCCTGATATTAGTTCTTTTATGTTGTCTCGAGCTCCAAAAACACTGATTCCAAAGGAAATTTCCTCTTAATTGCGTGATGTGGCTGGAAAAACATTATTTTGGTCAAAAAATAAATTCCAAAAAAAAAATGTAGAACATTATGTACTAGGCGATTTCCTCGTAATTGGTGCACATATATATGAGTTTTTGTTTTGTAATAAGACTGATACGTTTTTTCTGATACAAAATTAGTACGGCTCTACTTCGAGAAATAATCGTCGTTACCAACCTCCGAAAACCGTATCTGATGTGACAAGAGAAAATACATTCGTATGATCAAAATACTGGGAAGAAAATTCGCATCTGCGGCTGATTCCGAAATCGTATCAGAAGCTGCGAATCCTAAAATACTAAGAAATAAATCATTATCTGGGCTTTCAAGAATGTCGCAATTTATATGTACCTAACTACTGATAAAATAATCATATCTGACGCCCAGATGCGGGTTTTTGCTCTAGAAAAGGCCAGCTACGGGATTGTCATTAGTAAATCGAACCAAAACGTAGTTAATGCGATAATTGTTAGCCGTTTTTGACTAGTTATTGAGCCGACTTTGATTAGTTAACTCAATATGGCCAAAAATGCAGATACGGGATCTATTATTAGTACGGCAGTATAAATATGATGTCATACAATTTGTTGACAAAGGAGGAAAAAAAACCAACTGCAATTCTCTACAGAAATAATCAAGGTTGTTTTTTAAAATTAACGTTACGCTTAGACCAACGTTCTCTCCAAATCAAATCATGTTGCTCATGTTCAGCCTATTAAGTAGGTGTCATCTCCAGCTTGATCTACTCCAGTTCAATTCAAATCCTTTATTTGTATAAACCAATCGGGCATTATAAAGAAGCTATTGCATGCAATTTTAGCTAATTTTCAAAGAAAATGAAGCTATTGCAATGGCTCAAAAAAAATTAAAATTAAAAGTTTTGAAAAATTTTGTATCATGTTGAAATTGATATGAGGTAATCAAGCCATCTTCTTCCAACTATCATCCAAATATAAGCGAAATCGAACAACTAGGGCGTGGAAAAACGGAGCTTAATGGAATTTACGTTTGCGCATGCGCAGAATGAAGTATTGCTTTGGCAACAATGGAACTGATAGGGCATTCTCTGACAATTTCATTGAAATCGGATGAATAAATGGAAATTAAGGTTGTTACAACGATTTCACATAGGCGCATTAGCAGTAGATATTAATGATACAATCATGTTGAAATTGATATGGGATGATCAAATCGTCATCCCCCAACTATCATCCAAATTTGAGCGAGATCGGACGACTAGGGCGTGAGAAAATTATGCTTGAAAGAATTTACGTTTGCGCATGCGCAGAGTGAGGTATTGAGTCAAGAACGATGAAACTGTTAGAGGACCGTCTACCCCCTAGCCCGCACATTCCCTGAAAATGTCATCCAAATCGGATGAAAACTGTGGAAAATAAGCTTGTTACAAGGATTTACGGATATAGGACACACACACAGTCACGAAACCAAAGTTGTTCAAAACGGTCTAAAACGTACCTATAATGTGAGTGGAAATTTTGATTTTAGAGACCAAAAATTTTTCTCTCCCGAAAGTGAAAGCAATGCTTCCGCTACCTTTGGGTAGACTCGGAAGCAAAACAGATCATGGTAGCAACCCATGGCATAGCATAGTACAGAAATTCTCACTTAAACATCTACATAGTTTGATAGAAAATAAAACGAGGCATAGATCGTTCACGCCGCTCCAACATAGGACCCCCGTTTAGCATTCACGACAATCTTTTAAAACCCCTCGCGGACGCTGGATCCTCAGATGAATCATCAAACTCCATTTAATTCAGGAACTCCTTCTCCGGCCCCTCCAATCCCAGTCGTTCGCTATTAAAGATCCTACCGGCGAACGAGTTTTTTCGCCTACATTTTTCATTCATCCCGTAACAAATGCAAATGAACTGTTTTCATTCTCTAGCGGGTTGTCGGAGCTCTCGTTGTCTAGATGTTTTTATCTCTTATTTATTGAGGGTTGAATTCTTTTGCATTCTCGTCCTTTAAAAGCGTCGCTAAAACTTCACTAGAGCGCGTGCTACTGAAACAATTTATTCCGGTAGTTTATAATTTATCGCGTCATATTTCCTCTTGTGTCTTCTCGTTACAACTGGAAACGTGTTCATCGTTTGATACTTCGCTAATCTCATGCATATATATATATATATATATATATATATATATATAGAGGAAAGAAAGAATCTGATATTTCGTTTTTGATCTTTGTCACAGAAATTGGAGAAATGAAAGTCATTCTTGACGTCTTGGAAATTTCATATGTGTCAGCGTCCATCGTTATTGATCAAAAAAATTCTGATTAGTTTTCTGGGTTTGATGCCTAATCATTGAGATTGAGACCTGGAAGACGATAAGCGCCTAGTACCCACTAAAAGCTCTCTCGGCTTGTTGTAGTTGCCGGTCATTTGTCTGTTTCGGCATCTTTTTTAGTACCTGCACCCCATAGCGCTCGACAAAAGACGCCCCATGAGATTCAGCATGCATCTTGACCGGAAAAGGTCGTGGTTGGTTGATTGATGCCCTATGGTTGTTCATTCGTAAATTCAACGTAGTGGCTTTTCCAACGAAGAAAGGTCCTCCATCCGAACACTTCTTGCAAACCAGTTGATACACACACATGGGTGATTGGCACTCTGCTGTTCCCCGTCATCTGTATGTGTGGTTGGTGTTTGCAGAGGTAAAGTTAGGGTCCTCTATCACCAAATTGCACAACTTACACCTTGCGCGTCCACATGGGTGTAAACCGGCTTGCTGTGTCTGTGGGGGATGTGATTGAGGGTGTCGAGATTCTCGGTGTGTTAGTTACACTGTTTATAACTCAAGAACGGCTGAACCGATTTTCATGAGGGTGGGCGCAAATTGACATGCAAGTTCCAGAATAGAACATAGGCTATAGTAAAACCGTCTAAATTTCCTCCTTCATCGAGAAACCGGTCTTCCTCAAGAACATTGTTTATGATTTCCAAGGCCAATCATATGTTCTGTTCAATCAAATTAATATGATCTATGGTATACTTCGCAGACAGAAAATGAAGGCAGTTTGGAAGGTAGGTAGGAGAAATAGGACTTGATTAGCTACGACGATGCCTTGGGTCCATCAGCGTAAAAAATGCTATTTCTCATGATATTTACACCATGAATCTGGAATTTAGCATGTAGCCTCCGCGGGACTTCAACTTGATGATGCCTACGACCCAGTTCAGCTGAGTGAGCTAAATTCTCTCCTTTTCACCCTAGGAATGTGAGATTTAACAGGTAGCCTCTCCTATTCTCTCCTATCAATCCTAAGAATTTGAAAATTGATAGTGAGCCACCCTAGGACATTAAGAGACGAGTACAATGACTTCTCAGGAGCGTTAAGGAGGGGGGAATTGGCCCATTGGAATGTGGAGTCACGTGTTATAAATTCACAGAGCAACTTTCCAACGAACGATTTTTGCGAGATGGGAAATCAGGAAGTTATGCTCCCTCCGTCAACGATTGGTAGTAGGTGAAAAACAGCGTGACATTTTTTGCTATCAGACGAAAATTTTAAATTATCCCCAGAGCCAAGAAGGAAAAATACACTTCAACAAATAGCTTTAGATCACAAATTGAGAATCCATAAAATATTAAATAAAAAGTCATGCAGCATGATCGTATGGGTGAATTTTCGTAAATTATCGTATTACATTTAGGTTAAATTTTATGATATTTGAGCACTTTGAGGGCAATGAAATTGTTAAATATAAGTAGACAACATTTATATATGTAGTCTGTTTTTTTGTTCTCGTTTTCAGGGAAATGCTAGGGAAATTAAAACCACTGCCACTTAGTTTTACAAAAGTTCAGTGGAATGGCTGTGGCCGCAATGGGAAGCGCGTTTTCACTTTTCTTCGACCTAATAGAAGCCTTTGACACTGCAATCACCTCGGCTGGTCACAGGCCGGACCTTTTGTGTCGCCTACGAGTTACGCCGTGTTTTCTCCTCAAGACTTGGCTTCCTGGCGGCTCCTGGATTATCCCCTAGGGCGTAATTCTGCGTTTCGCTTTTGAACAACGTCACTTTGCCTCGAGGATGCCGAAAGTGGGGGCTCCATTTTTTCACGCAATTATGGCGGTATTTGAACGTCAGTGAAAACACTTCTGAGGCAGTTGTTCGCAGAAAATTCGTAAAAGCGTGACACCAAGTTCGAACAAAGGAATCACACTCGTGATGTATTGCACCGAGGCTTTCTCAATTGTGTAATGTAACAGAGGTGATGGAATGGAGTAGTTACTCCTTCTGAAGGTCGAGGCGATTAGCCTGCAATATCCAGAGGATGATCCGAGACCTAAACTAAATCCTTCAGATATAACCTCGAAGGCGGTAGTTTTAAGAAACGGGAAGAGAGATAAAATAAAGTACTTTATTTATTTATTTATTTCAATAATACGGGCAAGCCCAATACATGAGAAGGAAAAATATATAAAAAATGTATAGATACAAAATACATTTCGTAAATTACCGCGGCGAGAAAAAAATAAAATAAAAATACTATAAAATAGAGTAGAAAATAGATGGAAGAAAAGAAAGTTAACTGTCCAAAGTTAAGGATGGTTCCACACAGGTTTTTCACTTTCGAGCGAAGCGAGGCTAGTGAGATGTTGAAAAGGTCGACATCCGGACATTCATCTAGAAGGTAGTTGGCTATACGTGGGAGTCTAGACAGGGGGCGTTGGTACATGTACGTTTGTCGGCGAAAAAGGTGTCCAAAATAAGCTGTTGGTACTACGAAACTACTACGAAATGTGAGCGCTCTGCTAGTAAAGGCTCTTATTTTCTTATAACTTTAACGAAGCCGTTGTAGGGAAATGGCACTTCCGAAGTTTTCATCGTCAAAAAATCGTTCACCATTCGCAGGAAAGCTCTCATTTTACTGAAAATTAGTAACTTAACAATGTACCATTGTACTTCAACGGAAACTGAGTTATGCGCATTACAGTTCATTGATAGGAAAATGCGACCCCGAATCAGCGGGAAGAAAGCATGTTCCATGTTTTAGCATTTTACTAGCAGATCGCGTGGTACACAGTACCTACCACTTAATAATACTTACCAGGAATCGGGTCCTCGCAAAACGTTTACATAATGGAGAGTTCTTATATCGTACACCGCGATGAGTTCAGGAGATGACTTGAGATGGCGATAGGGCGAGCAAACTAATGCTAACCTCCCGAGTCGTTGGTTGCCGAATGGTGGGTCGTTGACGACTCGCGCCACGGCCCAATAAGTCACGCTAAAGTGAGAATTGATTTCCGCTCACTTTCTGCTGTATTTCTATACCACTTTTGTCCTCCATTTCGTCGTGTTTTTTCCTGGAGTTTAATTCATTTTCATTCCAATTTCGTACAACAGCCATTTTTATTTCATATTTTTTTTTTTTTTTCATTTATTTTCCTTTTGAACCTTCCCTTATGGAAGAAGTTGAGGCGTATGAGGAGCTTTACCTGAATGGTGTAGAATGATGACATTTTGCAGATATTTCACATCTACGTCGGGTTTCTCCACATTTATCTGGTAACAACCTACCTCAAAATTCACTTCAAATAAATCATAAGAAACGCTTGCATACGAGTCTGCAACACACTGGGACATTTTATGTCTTTAGTTACAGACTCGAATGCAAGCTCTAAGAGCCACTCATCTTATCCGGACCCAGGGCATCGTCAAGTAAATGTCCTAAAGAGGCTACATACGAAACTATAGCTTCCTAGAGTGTAAAGCATAGACATCAGCTTTAAGAGCCTCATCTGATCCGGACCCTGGGCATCGTCAAGTAAATGTCCTAAAGAGGCTACATACGAAATTACAGCTTCCTAGAGTGTAAAGTATAGAAATCACCTATTAAAATGATTTAACCACCGCTCCACAAATCGAACCGTTCTCGCAATATTCGGATCACCTACTATGAATCAAATCATCGAAACGCCAGCTCAATGAAATCATCAGAAATTAACGAGCGGTTCCAATCATGTTCACAATATCAGTTATTGAGAATGATCACCTGAGTGTACACAATTATTCAAATAACAATGCTCATAACTCAGCTTGTTGGCCTCGCACTTCGCAGCAGTTAACATAATATGGTTGGATAAATCGAGAGCTTTCGAACGAATGGTCAACGAATTTTGTGGGATGAAAAACGACGAAGTTCAATTTCCCTCGCAACGACTCGTTTAATCATCAGAAAACTAACCGTAACGCTTTTTTTTAACGCTTTTTGTTAGCGCTTTTTTCGTTTATGTGCCAAAGTAAAGACATAAAATGTCAAAATCAACTTAAACAGCACAACACTATTAATCAAACAAACTCGCTGTACTGTTTTGATGTGAAATGAGTTTATCCTCAACAAAGGTAATTCAGCTGAGTCGGGAAACGAATAGGCGATCGAGTAAGACATAAGAACTCTCTATTAACCACTTTTAAAGGAAGTATGTAATGTCGTCTTATTATTATGATTGCGCTTCGTCACCAGGTGAATTGCTTAACCTGGTACCCTAGTGATTAGAAGTAATATTATTTACAATAAATTGTTTACTGACCATTTATAACATCGCATTATTGGATTAATGTATTGTAAATAAATATAAAACTACGACATAAATATCTTACTAATCTTCAGTAAAATGGGAGCTTTCCAACGAATGGTGGACGATTTCTGTGCGATCAACACTGCGGAAGTCTCATTTCCCTACCAAAGGCTTGGTTTTACGTGAAACTCATAAGAAAATTTAGGTGACAGTTTTTCGTGACGTAAAAACGTTACACTTTTGGCCAGTTAGGTGATGACTAAAGCATGTTCCATGCAATATCCACCTGAAATACATTAGTCGAAACACTATGCGGCGCGTCACCTGATCCCACGATAAACGTGCGATGAAGGCCTAAACGTGGAATAAATCCTGCTGATTAAAATTATTTATGCTTCTACTTCAACTTACTATTATTAGTTTTCCATCTTTAATGAAGCAATGCACATCGTCTAATGAGAGATGTTCGTGACAAGGTCACATGGAGATACGAGGCCATTACGCAAGTAGGTGCTTCAGTAATGGCTTACTATCAAGATGCTCCGAGCAGTTGCATCAGCAAATCTGGTTTACAGAACGATTTACGATCGGACAGTTTCCCACGGGAAATCCTCTCAGCCACACCTCCACACGCTGGTCTTATTTGACGACTAAAATGAATAACATCAACAACCGCGCTTCAACGTTACGACGAGTCTTTTATTTTTAGTGGTTTCAAAGAATCAATTCAACATTTCCACAGTAGTTGCCAAGTTTCCCCTCAGTCTTCCGAGATTGATTCTGTCGATTTCCTAAGGAATCTATTTACATTAACCAGTCATGAAGCATGATCATACGAGCGAATTTTCGAAACTATCCTTTATTGAAACGTCAAATTGTATTGAAATTTGAGTTCATTCAGTGTGAACAAGAGTTCAATGTGATAAAAGTTATTGCTTGTTAGTGATGATGGCCTAACCGTCGAAATCAATTTAACATTGTAACTCTTTATTTTCGTGAAAAATGAAGTTTTATCGCTAAATTCCGTTTTGAAATGGGTTTCCACAACTACGTCGCGAGTGATTTAGTTCGTAACCTTGCTCCCCTTAGAATCGTGCCATTGCAGTGTCCCTTTAGACACCTTGTTCAATGCCGCTAATGACCCTACTGGTTTGGGTGCGGCCTGAGCCTAAATTAAAAAAATAATAATAATAATAATAAAATGGTATTAATAAAAAATATATTTTTCGCATTGATTAACAGTCTATCATGAAACGAAAAACCAAATGTATGAGTCGCTGTTTTTAAATAGCCCAGCTATTCTCTACGCGACAACTCTGTTATATTTGGTTCTTCATCTCAACAAAGTTGGCATTCCCTCGAATGTTTTACGCAAGCAATGTCTCTTCAGGAACGTTCATTAGATTTCTTTTGATCCTCCTGGCCCCGTTGTGTAATTGTTTCTCCTTGGCTCTTCCGCTTTTACCGTAATTCTCCTCTTTCTTTTCTCCATTGTTTTCCTTTATTATTTCCCAGGTGAAGACTTGATTAAGGCCTCACGTCGCAACGTTTTGTTAAATTCAAAATCGTACTTTCGCTGCGAATGGTATTGCGAATTGCATTTCGGTGCGCATTCTATCTGAAGACTTCAATATTGTTTGCCCAATCTAATAGTTGTAGTTCTGACAAATTAAGTCCATGAGGATGAGTCCTAATTGCTGCAGAAGCAAGCAACAGAGTACTTGTAGAAAGGGCGACTAGCCCTGGATGCAGGAATATACATAATGCTCTAGCACTACCTCAGAACAATCTTCTGCGGTTCAAACTCAAACGTTTAACCACCTTCTGTGTTCTGCAAACCTCATCCTTTGCGGTATCATCCTTCAGTGCGAATATCTCTTTTATCCCATCGGCGTTATACAAATGATTTTCCCTATTCAATAGGCTAAAATACATATGTACATAATTCCCACTTTTGGTTTATTATTTTCAATAATGAACCTTTGTAATCGACAAAGAAAATAAATTTTACACCCCCCCCCCCCCCCCTCCCCCCCTGAAAATTTTTTGGTTTACGTTTCAAGAAAATCCGAGAATCCAAAAGTCGAATTTAAAAAAAAAAAAAAAAAAAAACCGTCCGCCGCGCTGTCCGCGGCTTTTCTCCTAAATTAGGTACTAGACCAAACATTACGAGGGATTTTGATGAAATTTGGAGATGTTACGTTCAGAGATCGACATATGCTTCACACCATCTATTTCCTGTAAATATATATATATACGTATTTATAGTTATTGGTGCAATTTTGCTTTATAAATATCAATATAATCGACGATATTGCCACATAATACTACATTGATTGTTACAATATAACTGGGTCACCCAACTCGACAATATCCTGTCCACTATTTGAGTGAAAATGGACTGGGAGACAATCTCTCACCAATCTTTGCAGGCCGTTCGATCAGGTGCCATCGAGAGCTTCAGGAACCACTGTCTTAGTCTTGACATTCAGCGCATAGTGGACAGTGGCTATGACAACACCTTCCGTACCATTGTAGACTTCTGCAGAAGACAGGCCTATCTGGGGTCGACAGGGAACTTCCACAGAGTCCGGATACTTTCTCAACTGAGGATGGCTACAACCAACCCTGGGATGGGGAGGATCCGGTTCTGGCACAAGGGAAACAGATATGAGTTAGCCAACAATGAACAGTGCACAGTATGCAACATGAAAGCCCAAGAAACTCTGCTCCACTTTGTGTTTGATTGCCCGATCTACCAGCCCTACAGATCTCATTACCTCCAACCCTCTGTTTTGGTGGAGTCATCTGGTGACAGTAATCCAAAGGAGTTGGTATTGGCTGCTCTACTGGACCTCGGAGAAGACCACCACCAATGCTCTCTACCAATTCACTGTCAGGTCTTTGATGCTGCGCGCCTCTGCCCTGGAGGAAATTTGACCCTGATCCGTACAGCTGCACCCTCATACCTGGACTGTTATATTGGAAATTTATTGCTTTTAACGAATATCTGTAATTTCGAGAATTCTCTTTCCCATTTCAATCCAATGAAGCTCTCATCATCTACTACCCTCTACTATCATTCATTCAAATCCGTACATTTTATCTAAAGTTATTCCATATATATGTAAATTACACCGATAAATTAAGGAAAGCTGTTTATAAAATTGTTGAATCTATAATTAGTTGCACATTGTGATCTATTTTAGTATAGGAATTTATATTATACATGGTACACGGCTACAATTGGTTGCATAGTTGCAAGTTGCAATCGCAGTGGAATCATTATTTTTTCTAACAGTGCTCATTATAATTTCTTCTACGTAATGTACCTACCTCAATTTAATCAACTTAATAACTAATTTAATTTACTGTAATATTGTCTTTATATACGAACTCCTTATAACAATCATGTGTGATTTTTTACTATACAATTTGTTTGATTGATTGATTGATTTGACTACATTGATTGTTTCAGGTAAGTTCACATAACAACCTATTCGACAACAAGTGAAGGTAAATCCTCTTATATATGAAGATATTAGTCATACTTACATAACACGCATTCAGTATAAGGAATCTAGGTGTTTTTACCGACTTTGACAAAAAAGTAAGTATGGTAGCAGAGCTCGGTTTCAGGCCTCTTATAGGCGAAACTAGTTGTGAATAAACATATAAAGAAAGAAGCCGCTTAAATTCCACCCTCATACCAGTACTCCCATGTTCCATGTTCTGTGAAGATTTTATTAAGGACTAAATTTGTTTTTTCTAAGCAAATGCGTTAAAAAGAACATGAGCATAAATCGCGCTATTCTAGAAATTGTTATTATGGCGCTTGGCCAGTTTTAATGAAACACTGACCAACTATTCGACTTGTATTAAGTAAGTCATTTAAATGACTATTTAGTTGCCCTTAAAGTTATAACGAAGTTGGCTCGAACTGCTACCTACCAAACAAGTTAACTTTCGAAAGAAACCACTTTCATTATCATTAGTACCATTACCTACTTCAAAAGAAAGTTGTTCCAAAGTTCACAACACCCGTTCTCCTCCTGCTGAGTAGCGGGCGGATGATCTTTCGGGATCGATCACTTTCAAGTTTGCAGGGCTTCCAGCTTCTCCCAGTCCGGCTAGAGCCGATTTCTGGCGGTAGGTCGCAAAACTTCTGAGTCTGGCCGGTTGAGTTCGTCTGCTCTTTCAGAACTCTGGGAAAGGTTCAGAGAACGCGAGGAATGTCAGGAATGTCTGAAGGGCTGGCTCGCTTTAATAAAGACCTGATTCGCCGCTAACTGGGCTGTTTCTTTTTCCAAATTTCAGTGGCAGATTTTTTTTTTTCCAGGGTGATGCCCTAAGGCTAGATTTGCATTCTTAGAATGTCCTTCAGTACTTAAAGGTGCTCACATTGGGAAACTATTTTTTGGAGATTCGCGTCATGCGTCAGACAGACAAACGATACAAAATATATTAGGGAGTTTTTGCAACGCTGAGTCGTAGTTGAGTTGGAAGAACTACGAATAGAAATGGAGCATTGCGCATACGTGAAAAATGCTAAAGGTTTGCTTAAGGTAGCTTAAGGGAAACCAAATACAGGTCCGAATACTCGTGTAACCTTCCATGACGACAACCTATAATGATATAATCAATTTTTTTTTTAGTTCCTAATTCAAGGTGGCATGACATGCGCATTGTAATATTCGTGATTTTCAAAAATGGTGGTTGGTTTCTAGGATTCGTCCTAACTTAAATTACGCTGATACCTCATAATGGATTAAAACTTCACGATCTACCATCAGTCCGATTTCGTTCGAAGGTATTCGGGTACAAGTCCGAGGATGTGATCCTACTAATTTTGTTGAAAGGTACCTAACCAAACCTGAAATTGGTTGTTACAGACGAAGCTCCGATACTGATAGATCGATTTTGATGAAACGGGTAGGGATTGTGCCACATTACAGGGAAAATAGACACAGACAGAAACGGCTGTATTTGCCCTTTGTCGTGTATTAGAGGGTATCCACATCTTCAATAAGGAAACATGATTGGCCAATAGGAAAAAGCGTAAAATATCGCACATATATAGGTAATGGGTACTGGTAGCTAGTTATATGTTTATAATATAGGTATGAACATCTTGATCGTTGATCTTATTGAAGTTCCCGAATGAGATTCTCCTAACCCAAGGCGAATTTCGATGTTGCCTTAACAACTACCTACCCTTCCAAGTTCCCTTCCTTCTTCTACTACATCTATTTCTAGTGAAACAATTAAACCACAGATAAAGTTGTTGCTAATTTGATACTTCTTCCATTATGAATTCATGATACTTTAGGTAATCTATGACTTGGGCTTAATTATGAAGATTTGGAGTAGTGTAGTCACGTTAGTGTGACTTTTGAATTGATTCAATAAACTTACATGAATGAGGCAGATTCAAAGAAATTATAGTCAAATGTAGATAATATGTACCTCAACCAATATATTAGTATAAATTGGGCGAATGGCTGTATTCGGCCGTATAAATATTGAACAGTGCAGGATAAAATAAAATACTGTCTTAAAGCACCTAATCTAGCAACAAATAAAGAAAATAACAACAGCAAGAGAAAATTGAAGAAGGTTAAGGTGATAGCTTGTACAAATGTGATTATGAAAACAAATAACAAACAAGAATAATATTTTGTGGTTTTTAGAAGTTATCAAGAAAAACTGCATGAGAAAATGTGATTTTTTGTGATCGTGTTTTGAACAAAACGTGAATGCGGCGTGACCATTAAGAATGGTCTAAATCTTAAAATTCGTGGGGTAATTTTGGTTTACAAATTTTGGTTCATATTTCAAGAAGCGTAGAGTCCAAAAATCGAATAAAAAAACCCGTCTGTCCGCCGTGCGCGTATCAACCCCATAGGATAGTAATAAGGGCTAACATACTATTCAAAAATCGAGATCCGCGCCTTATAATCCGAAGGTGTTTTTCGATGTTCAAGCCTTAGGGAAAGCGAATCGTTCAACGTACAGCGTTGCGGATAGCTTTAATCGGTTGCTTGGGACGAGCAAAGAACCATTACTGTTACCTTCAAATTTTTCGAGATCTTGATTTTTAAATATTTCAGCTAAGGGAAGTTTAATATGATACCTTTAGGGTTGATAAAAGTTGGTGGAAATGTGTATTTCGGTTTATTTCTACTGTCTTGCGAGTCCGAAAAAGGTTGTGTTTTTAACGCGCTATGAAATTCTGAGACCTCATTTAGAACATTACTAAATACAACTCCATACTGTTTATTCCTCAAGTTTCCCCGCTAGAACGCGCAATTCTCAAGTCGTCTAAAAACTCCATCACCAGCGGGATTCCGCTGGAAACTTTTCTCCCTCGATTATAAAATTAGCCAGTAACTCCCCATTATCCGCGTCGTTCCCACTTCCTGAGATTCAAAGCATGAAAGCTAATATTCTCCCTCGAGAGCTTTCATCGAGAAATCCAGCGCTGCTTATTCCAAGACAATTATTATAGTTGATCTTTTTAAACGAATTATAAAGGGAGGGGATGGTTGGAGGAGGAAATTAAATTCGATCCGGCTCAAGTCTCTTACGACGACGTTAATTTTCTTCCGTTTGCGAGCTTCAACCCGCTTAAATTGCAATCATCTTTCCCGAGGTGCAGCCGTTCGGGAAAATGGGAGAGTTTTCTTGGGGGATTTTCCTTCAATCAAACGGGGAGGGTAGTAGGGAAAAGGAACTTTCGGTCGTGTTCTGAGCCTGTAGGAAACAAGTCCGAATCCAAAAGGACATATTTACGGTACTAATTTGCGCTCGAATCCACTCTCACCAAAAGGGGCTTTTGGGGGGTGGAGAACTACCCCCAAGTTTCGACTCGAAAGGGATGTTTTCGAGATAGGGTGGCGAGGGGGTGGAGGAAGTCCTTTCCACAGAAACTCCTAGAGGGTGGAAGTGAGACTAACTCAAGAACCGGCTGGGGTCGGAGGGGTTCGGGAGCAATTAAACAGGGATTACAAGTTGTTCTTGGAGGAGCGTTTCTGGGCGTAGACTTTGCCCTTAAATCCGGGTTTACCTGAGGGTTAACCCGAGGTTTACTGATTGAAAAGGGGAGGCTTGCCGAGGGTTCCAGGAAATAAAATTCTCGTCATATTTCCGGGAACGCAGTAGAGGGTGGTTCCTTTTGTCCAGAACAATGATTGAAATTCTAACACCTACCGCTTTTACTGAACGACTACACCAAGTAGACCGCCGACGTTCTTTTTTTGCTTTGGTTTTTATTATTATACAGCCATAGAATAACGAAGTGATTCAATACTTCTTGATATAAATTAAATATGTATAAACTTTTCGTAGAAAAGGCGGTAATACAGGTATGTTTTTTTTTTTTTTTTTTGCATTTCAGAGGGTGTAGAATACGTTTACATTAGTCATTTTCAGATGTCTATATATATATATATATATATATATATATATATATATATATATATATATATATATATATATATATATATATATCACTGTCAATTAGAGGTCGTAGAACATGCAACAACAAGAAAAATTTGGGTAGATATCGGACTGGATCGAAACAAAAACTCACAGAGAAAGGATACCCTCGAAGATTCCTTCAAGATCGAATGATTCCAGCGAGTATCGATTACCAACAGAACCCAAGAGCTCCACTAGACCGAATACCTTTTGTGACTTCATTTTTCTTCTGAGACCAAAAGATTGATGCTATACTCCGTGAACTCCAGGACGCTGACATCTAACTCTGAAATACAAGCTGTATTTGTGGCGTATAGACAAGGTAAAAATATTGGCGGCATATTGTCACTCGACACCAACACGAGCCTCAGCAGCTAGGTCTACGCCCATGTCGGCGGCCGAGGTGTAAGCTATGTAACCTAGTGATTGAGGATGCGTACTTTTCATCCCCAAATGCCATTGGAGAATATAAATGTAAAGGTTCAGCAGAATGTCAGTCAAAGATGTGTATTTACCAATTAGTCTGTAGGAAATGCTCAGAAAACGAATGATTTCATGTTGGTAAGGCCACTACATTGCTGAATCTCAGGGTAAACAATCACAGAGCATCGGTGAACCAGCCCCGGCAGCTTTCTGTTGCAGAACATGCACGATCACACCAATCTAGTTTGATGAGTGCTTTTGGGTGAAGGTGCTGAAAATTATGCCGAATAGTAATGATAGACTTCTGCAACAATCAGAACGAGCTCACAGTACCATCTTGGGGGCAAACCGCCCACCCCGCCTCAATATCAACGACTGAATGAAAGCATCAGGATGAAGATCATAATCTTCCTAGTCCATGAATGCAGGCAACAAGCAACGAGGCAACAACACTCTAAACAAGCATCGTCATGCAAACAATGCCCATTCGTATTTTTTCTGTGATCAAGCTTAATCAGTGAAATATCAGAATTTTCTCTCAGTTCTTTATATTTGTGAAATTTTCTTTCATCCATTAATTTACATATAGTTCAATAGAACCAGATAGATATTTTAGATACATGGACGAAATCTTGTGCTCACTACTCCTTCGAAACCGCTGGTCCGATTTGAACCAAATTTTGATATGTTTTATTACCATGTAGGAACTTGTGCCTCGCTGACTTTAGGATCTGCAGACCCCGAGCCGTAATATCAATCACAATGACGCCAAAGTTGTGCTCAAATCTCTCCTATTCATTTTAGGACGTAGAAATTTGATAGGTAGCCTCTCTGGAAAAACAGGATACGAGTAATGTGAGGGGCGCCATCCTGATCAGCTGAGTGAGCTAAAATCTCTTATATTCCCCGTAGGACGTTGAAAATTGATACGGTGTCTCCGTGGGACAACAAGAGACGATATAACAATTTTACACACTTTACTTGTTTCAACATTCATAATGCAGTCCTAGATTAAATGTCTAAATGTCGTAGATTAAAGATTCTAGAATTTAATACAACGTTTTGTTCACTTATTCCTAGTAAATTCGGTAAGTAACATATTAACATATCCACGTCTCATACAGTTATGTTACTCTGTTTAAAAATAAATATACTTCTTCCAATTTTATAAGTTTTCTGATCTCAATAGAGTGATATAATTGTAAAGATTATTTATAAGTATTAGGGAATTTCCGTAGAAAATGAAGCTGTTGCAGTGGCTCCACAAATCGAAATTTTCGAATAATTTCTTTATTGAAATCCGTTTTAAGACATTCTTAAAGATTTATCATAGAGAGGCATTGTCCTTCCAGACGATAATTCTTCTTAAAATTGAGATTAACATTCCGTTCTTGCGCTACAAAATCAAGCTTTCCAAAAGAAAGGATGAGTTCGTTGGCCAGCACTTTTTGAGCACATTAAATTGGTTAAATTTCAAAAAGTGTGATTAAAAATCGCTAAAAAGTTCCAGTCATGCAGTATGATCGTATGAAGGAATTCTTGTAAACTTTCGTGCTTGGTTTGTCATGTTACATTGTTTTGAAAACTAAGGACTTTGAGGGAGAAGAAATTGTTACCCACCAATTTCATGGCAAAAAAAAAAAAAATAAAAAAATAAATAAAACTCGTTCTAAATAATATTCTGCGATTCAAAAAGAGATTTTGGATTTTTAACTTTTTTACAGTTTTTATCGATTTTTAAAAACATTTTAATGAAATGCAAGTACATTTTTCTGCATAATTTTGTACATACACTTTTTAATATTCTATTTTATAGTTAATAGACTTTATTTGAGCAATAGACTGCTATTAAATAAAAATTTAACGATTTTTAGCAGTTTTTTAAATGTTTTTAGTGATTTTTTCAGCTTTTTTTTTTTTTTTTGTAATTTTGACCAATTTAATGTACTCAAAAAGAAATGGCCAACGAACTCATCCTTTCTTTTGGAAAGCTTGATTTTTTGGATCAAGAACGGAATTTGTATCTCAATCCTAAGGAGCGTTATCGTCTGGAAGGACTCATGTATAAATGCACGTATGTAAAAGCGTTAAACGCTGAGATTCTACTCAGAATGTCTCAAAATGGATTTCAATGAAGAAATTTTCCGAGTTATGACAATAGCTTCATTTTCTACAAAAATTCGCTAAAATGGGTGAAAACTACTAAAAATCGTTAAAATTTGATGAAATTGTCAGGGAATGTGCAGGTTAGGCTGTAGATGGTCCCGTGCCAATTTCATTATTCTCAAATTACGATTTAATTCTACGCATGTGCAAACGTTAATTACATCGAGTATTATTTTTTCATGGCTTAATTGACCATTTATGACCTTTTACTTTACTCTTGATTTACTATTTCCCGCTATGGAATTTTTCAAGATCATTTGAAACTTTTCAATGATCTATAGGTACATTTATGTTATGGAAACGAGTAAGCTAAGTGCCACACCCAACTTAGCAGACTTTTTTCTTTTTTAAGGCTGATCAAGGTCAATGTGAAACGTTTATTTTGTGAGCGTCCTGTAAACATTTAGCGCTTGGTCTAAATTTAGCATTTCAAAGTGTCGCAGAGAGGTTTACTTCGTTGGCGATTCAAGTGCGAATTTCGAGTCAACTGAATTTATCCCGGGTTATTGAGTGTCCCGGGCTTTGGAGCACCTCACCCTTTCATCGCTTGAGTATTTACTTTGGCAGAGAGGAAAGC
Organism: Adelphocoris suturalis; assembly: GCA_030762985.1. Classification (NCBI taxonomy): domain Eukaryota; kingdom Metazoa; phylum Arthropoda; class Insecta; order Hemiptera; family Miridae; genus Adelphocoris; species Adelphocoris suturalis. The sequence continues at coordinate 54,627,481 of CM061043.1, forward strand.
CCGGGGTCCCAAAGGGGTTGGTAAAAAAAGGGGTAGATTTTTATCTTTAAACACCCTTGAGACGCATAATGGTCCGGGAGAGGCCGGTCATTGACAGTGTTGACTCAGGGCCGGGAAGGTTCTGGAAAGCGGTATGATGGGACCTGTGTAAACAATGAGCCTCCCCATTCCTTCTGTATGCGTGGAGGTAGTTGGCGCACTGCTGTTTGAAGGGGAACAAAACTTCGTTCTGTTCCGTAAAATTATACGACTGAAACTGAACATATACCTCTGGCGATGATATCATAATTCTTAGGGGTGTAAAAAATCGATTTTCTATTTTCGATTTATTCAATTAAAATTTTATGAAATTTAACCTCTTTGATGACGGATATCTGTTATTAAACTCAATTTGATCTAAGTAATTCTAAGTGCTCAATTTGATTTTTTAAAGTAATTCTGAAGAGAACTTCATGGTATGCCCATGGATGAACCGTGGTATGCAGAGTAACATCTCTACTGTCTAGGCAAATAGAGCAAGAAGAATAAAAAGGCACTCTTCAAAATTAAAATGTAAAAAATTAAAAAATATGTTGATAGGTATAACATTTATTTTTAAAAATCGTACCTACCATTCTAAAACTTGGAAAAGAGCAAATTATTAATCTAGCTTTCTAGTTGGAACTAGAAAAATATAGAAATATACCTAATAGATAAATTTTGGTTCTCCCATTCGATTGAGACAATTACTTTTTTCATTATTATTATGACATTTTTTCATCCATCATTCGCCCAGCAGAATACGTATAGAATACAGCTAAATAATCACATCATAGGTATAAAGGTATAAGTAATCATTGACATAAATTATCTCCTGTTCTTCCAAGTCCCGTTTTCCGTCAAGATTTAGTGCTTAGGGCTAAATTTTTTGTACTATTTTTGTCTATTATTCAATCATCCTAGGCGTAACGTTACACTGTGAGTTACAAAGAAACAATGTTAGGTATCAATGTGATTAGATGTGATAAAATGAAATGACGCCGACGTCAAGTCTGATAAAGAAACAGTTTTGTGAGGCTCATTTTCCACGTCTGTTCTAAAGAAAGTCGGGCACTAGGAGAAACGAAGCGGCTCGTCTCGGTTGACCACAATGAAGGAATTCTCTGAGAGTGGGAACACACAGAAATAAAGGAAGACACAAAATAAAGAGGAAAGAACAACCCTTTCCGAAGACTCCTTTTTTAAAGACTCCAGTCGGTAAAATGAGACGAGACGGCGGGTTTATTTGATTGGTCACGAACCTCAAAACTAATTAACTCTGAGGTGAGAAGAGAGAGGATTTCTCACACGGGATAAACAGTCGTATGAGCCCGAAGGAACATTTGTATCAACACACGGATAGCCTCTTCCCCTTGGCCTCAAAGAGTAAACAAAGACCCGAAGGCCAGGAAAAGATCACAAAGATCAATACCGTTTATTTGCACGCTTTCAAGAAGTTGAAGGTGAAAACAGTCCACGAAAGATGCGTACAGCGAAATAAGCGTACACCGGGAATCTTGCGAAAGATGCGTAAGGGATCAAGTTTTGATAGATGATGAGCTATGACGTTAAAACTTTACATGGTGGTCTGGATGATCGCAAGGTCACATCTCAAAAGTAAGTAACATCAAAAAATCAGCTTTTCTCAAAAAGTATTGGACCGATCTTCAAGAAATTCGGCTTAAAAGTCATTTATCGGCCGGTGACGTGCCAGTAACATCGGCATCACGTTCGAACAACATTAAAGGGTGGAACCTAAGGGCTGAAATATTCAAAAATCGAGATCTTGAAATCTTCCTGTGTAACAATAATGAGTTTTTGAGTTTCATTTATAGGGTTCCGCCCGAAGAATCGGATGAAACCACCCTAGTCGCTATGAGTTTATTCTTTTACTTTCCCTAAGGGCTAAAGCATTGACAAGAAAAAAAAGACATGAACACGGGAGTGAATCTTTTTTTTTTTTTATTATGGCACATTCAACCATTCAGTGGTCATGGGTGCCAAATATTTCAAATAATTCAAATTAAATGGACATTAACTACAGTTTATAAAACAGTGAAAGTATCTTAAGGCGTCGAAAACTTCTTTCAAGTGAGTCGATGTATTTCCCAGAAGTTCTTCTAGATTTTTTGGTAGCTCTGGTGAGATGTTGTTGAATACAGGACATACCACTAGGAGGTGACGTATAGTAAGTTGGCATCCACAAGTAACGCAGTTCGGTGGTGGGATTCGATCTCTTGTCATAAGGTGAGAATGAATGAGTCGTGGGTGTCCGATTCTGAGGCGAGTTAGGATAACTTCTTCCCTTCTGGAGTGAAAAACGGATCCGTCGACATGTTTTCGAGTACGGCTAGATGATGACCAGGGGAAAACACTCTTCTTTGTTTCCCAAAGCTTCTGGTGCTGCATGAGCTGCCAGTTCGTCTGCCAACTCTTCCAGATAGTCGATGTTATTAATGTCCTAAAATCAGAGCTTAAATAGAGGAGGGATGAAGGCGATTCTTCTGCTGCTGAAATTGCAGACTTGTCGGCTATTTCGTTACCCATTATTCCAGAGTGTCCCGGAATTCAGCTCATTATGACGGTTTTGCCACAATCCTTGAATTTCTTTATGTTGATTAGTATGCTTGCAATCAATGGATGCGCTTCTACTCCTCTTTTAATTGCCTGTAATGCACTGAGTGAATCGGAACAAACCACAATTCTCTCTTCGGTTTGAGACATTAAACACAATGTTTTATGAATTGCAAACAGTTCAGCAGTGAATATTGATGTATTCACCGGTAAGGAGAACTTGTGAGCTCCGGAATCGCTAAATGTAGCACTACCTACTCCAGTAATTGTTTTAGAGCCGTCACAATAAGCGACAGAGCAGGGAGATAATTTTTCAATGATCTCATAGAATTTTGATGTGAATTCCGAAGGAAGTATTAAAAATCACTAGACCTTCTCGAACGATCAAGTTGGTCCCCCAACCCTTGGAACCGTTCCCTACAAGAAGAACTGTGAGTTCTTCAATTCCGTTCAACCTGTTTAGTGGACATGTAGGTCAGAATGAAGTGTATAGTTTGGTGGTCTGGATGCTCGCAAGCTCGCATCTCAAAAATACATAACATCAAGTAGTCAATCCCTTAGTAAAAATTCAGATTAGTTGGATATGTAGATCAGAATGAAGTGTATAGTTTCGTGGTCTCATAACACGATCACATAACAGTTTAGAAACGTAAATGTGACTTTTCATTTGTGACTCATGAGCTGCTCCGCGTTGAACGGAATTGAAGAACTCACAGTTCTTCTTGTAGGGAACGGTTCCAAGTAGTTGACGGGGTGGGGGACAAACTTGATCGTTCGAGAAGGTCTCGTTTAAAAATCTCCTTGAAAACTATGACAACTGTATCAGCTGATAATATAATTCCAATAGAATTCTGACTTCCCGAAAACGAGTTTATTATAACTTCTGCATCTTATTGGGCTTCAGAAGCGAAGGTAGGTAATCACCTCATTGATTTTCAGTAGTTTGGACAAGGATTATGCTAACGGTAACAAGCTAGAAATATAATATTATGACATATTATTGATATATTATTATGACATATAATATTATGACAGAGCGTTGGCGTTACCATGACGACAAAGTGACAATGAACAAGTGAATAAATGGAATAAAGTGAAGCATCAGAAACCAACGTAGTTAGGTATAGTGCAAAGCTGTATTCAATCGAATTAGCTACTTCAATTATATTAACTTATAAAATTATTGATTAGAGAAAACTTAGGAATTAATCTTAATTCAATTATTATTTCTACTCCAACAACAGGTTAATTAGGTACTTCCGAGTTGATCAATGTCGGAATGTTTTAGCCTATTTTCTAAGAAAATGGAGCTATTGCAATGAATCCAAAATTTCCTTCATGGAAATTCGTTTTGAAATTCCTTTAGTTTAACACTTTTTGATGTGTTTATGTAGAGTTTGATCAAAAAGTTTTGGTTCTTTCCTATTTGCGCGCAAACGGAGGGTCGTTGAAACTTCTCTGGTCTCAGCGTTACTCTTTCTGAGTCACCTGATTATTATGTAATATTATCAGTTCTCGTGTAGTTCTGATCAGCTTCGAAACCACCTAGGCTAATTTCTTTCCCAATCGACTCACGTTGCTGAAATTTAATGGAGCTCGTTCGGGACACCTCGAAAACAATTACAAGGTTCGGGGGATCACTGGATAGCTGATGGGGCATCAGAGGCTAATTTCTATCCTTTTCGACCTGCCGTTTTACTAAGTTTTTTGTTTTGAAATATTTAGAAAATTTTCAACTTTTACCTACTTACTATAAACCATACAATTGTGGGGTCCTGAGCTGTAAAGGTGTGAGCTTATTTGGGAGGCACGTTGCGCCAAGTTTTGATCATTTACTACGTATATATGTGGGTTAATAATAATTATAGACCAATGATCTGCGTAGAAGGGCTATCTTATATAGAAATTATAAAACTTTGTGTAATAATTTGCAGCGTTTTCTCTTGATAATATATACCAACACTTCATATTCATATAATTTTAGCAAACTTCTTCATAACAACCTGGTGCCCATTCGAGTTTGAATGCCCACACCTAATATTGTGCCGACCTAATACTTGTCCGGAAAGAGCGCGAAATCGTTGAATCGGGTTTTGAATAAATTAAATATTTGCATACCATTAATAAATTAAACGCCCGTTCCCCTATAAATGTTCTCCCGCCCGATCGAACGCCCGCGACAAATAATTAACCGCGGATTTCATTCTCGAAAAAAAAAAAAAAACAGAGAAAGCGTTCGGATTTGTAAAGTAAATAAAGGATTTATAGGGCAATAAATTATTTTGTGTCACGTTAGGAATGGACAGGCGAATTGTTTTTAAGGGTTTAGGGAACGATCGAAGATCCGAGTTTCATCGCGTACGGACCTCAGACTGCCGCATTTCTGTTGCAATAATAAAACCGATTTATAAAAAAATCGATTCTTTGCGCATTTCCTTTAAAAAAGGAAAATGAGCTATTTCGTTCGCCTTGTCCGTTGCTATTGTGTTGGCCTCAAAACGGATTTCAATGTTGAAATTTTTCAAAAATTGTTATTTTAAAATTTTCCGAGCCAGTGCAATATCTTCTTTTTTTACGAAAGAACGAGATTCTGAAGTTTCCGGAACAGGCGTCCAATTCATTTTTTGATAGGCTAATGACAGATTTACATTGGTTTGAAAGTGGGGACACATACGGGACTACACCCAAAATTATATAGCATTTACGAGCAAATTAACCTTTTGACAAGTCAATTTAACCTTTTTACAAGTCAATTTAACCTTTTTACATATCAAAATAACCCTTTTACAAATCAAAATAACCCTTTTATAAATCAAAATAACCCTTTTGCAAATCAAAATAACCCTCCTTGAGCAATGCGCGAAAATCGTTGAAGGGCAAAGAAATAGGAGTACGGGTTTAACTGGCATTCCTTTTTCATGAATTCCTACACCAGTATTCCTTCTCACTATGATCTTCAGGAATTTTTGTTGGAAAATTTTGATCTATTTTTGGTTGTAAAAATTGATATTTTTTAATTATTATTACACCTACTTTGTCGTATTCAAAGTATTCAGTTTCTTATGTTTGCCCTTCAACGATTTTTGCGCATTGCTCAAGGAGGGTTATTTTGATTTGTAAAAAGGTTAAATTGACTGGTAAAAAGGTTAAATTGACTTGTAAAAAGGGTAATTTCTTGTAAAAAGGTTAATTAGACTTGTAAAAAGGTTAATTTGACTTGTAAGTAAATGCTATAATCCGACCTTCCTATCCGAAAAACTTTTTCGGCTGCATCTTTCACAACCATGAAAGAGTTACCAAAATAATTTTGTGAAGAGACATTTATCACAGTGAGAAATTTGCGAACTACTGCAGAAGTGGATGTAAAAGAAAAGACAAATTCACGAGTATAGCTGACGTGATAAAGGCTATAAATCAGTTCCCTCCATTTCCCAGCAATTACGGAAAAGATAGACTCTAGGATTCATACTCCTGGTGAAGTGATTGAGTATTTTTCTGTATGAATGAGTATTTTTCTGTATTTATTATCTATAAAATATTAATTAATTCAACTGTTAAAGACATCCCGTGTTCTACATTTTTAGATACTGCTCGAGATTTTAGAGGATAATAATATGGGAGGCTCATGCATCATATTCCTGCGTCGCGGACTTCCCTCAATAGTTTTCATAAAGAACTACATTCAGCACTCCTCAAACCACCTTACGTGTTTGAAAGTATTGAAACCTATACAAAATACAGAAAAACCCGATTTCTTTGCTTGGTTTCTACATTCTAGGATGTAAGAATGTTTTTTTGTAATTACTTTCCCGAATATGTGATTGTTGTACGTTTATGATACTGCCTGTTATACATTCTTAAAACGTTGTCTGAGAGAACTGTGTTTTTCATGATACTTTTCATGCTCGAAAATGTTTTTGGTAGAACCGAATTTGATTGATATGGGACTCTAGCTTGTCAACACAGGCTCTGCCGATCGACAAGCTATTATATTCAAATAAGTATTTTCCTTATGTTACTGTATTTTTAAACTAATGAATATATTACATTTTCTCTCTCTCTCTCTCTCTCTCTCCCGCAACAATGCCAGCCATTATCACTCACGTTTCTGGAGAAAATTCGGAAATGGAGTATTTTCGTCCAATTTTGCTTCCGAGTCTACCTAAAGGTAGCGGTAGATTTCACATTTGGAAGAGAAAAAATTGTTGGTCTCCAAAATCAAAATTTCCACTTGCAATTTACGTTTTAGACCATTCTGAACAACTTTGATCCCGTGGTCCGTGTCTGTCTGTGTGTCTGTCGTGTGTCCGCAAATCCTTGTAACAGTCTTATTTTCCACAGTTTCCATCCGATTTGGATGAAATTTTCAGGGGATGTGCGGACAAGGAGGTAGACGGTCCCCTATCAGTTCCATCATTCTTGACACAATACATCACTCTGCGCATGCGCAAACGTAAATATTACCAAGCATTATTTTCTCACGCCCTAGTCTTCCGATCTCGCTCAAATTCGGATGATAGTTGGGGGATGACAATTTCATCATCATATATCACATTCAACATGGTTGTATCATTAATAGCTACTGCGCATGCGCCAATATAAAATCCTTCTAACACGCTTATTTTCCACACATTCCATCCGATCTGAATGAAATTTTCAGTGAATGTGCGAGCTAGGGGGTAGACGGTCCCCTGTCAGTTTCATTAATGTCAAACCAATACTTCACTCTGCGCATTCGCAAATGGAAATTCCATTATGTTCCATTTTTCAAGCCCTAGTCGTCCGATCTCGCCCAAATTCGGATGATAGTTGGGGGATGACGATATGATCATCTCATATCAATTTCAATATGGTTTTATCATTAATAGCTACTGCTCATGCGCCTATGTAAAATCCTTGTAACAACCTTAATTTCCTCTGAAAAGACCCCGGCTTTTTTTTTTTTTTTTTTTTTTTTTTTTTTTTTTTTTTTTTTTTTTTTTTTTTTTTTTTTTTTAATCAAGGACTTCAAAAAAATCGAATAATTTGCCCACCAAGGCTTAAGTTCAAAAGAACTTGTGTCCCCTGGTGGAGTCTTACTCTTAATAAGAGGCGCCCAGCTGTACAATACTAGACTATACATATATAAAAATAAAAATAAATATGACTATATATAAAGATAAAACTGGCGGAAACAGGAATAACTACTTTATCAAAATAAAATATCCATAACCGATATGACAATAATATTTAAAATTAATTATGAATTCACATGAATGCAGAACATCAATTCCCTATGGTTCCCAACAATTACTGAAAGTCGGAAAGAATCCCCGATATACATCTTTTAAAACCATTTACGTTGGGGAAAATGGACAAATTAATTTTGTGGCTATAAAGAAGTTCAGAGCAGCATTGTACGAATTTCTACGATACAATTCTGTACGACCGCGGGGTAGGGAAATGTTAGATGTCAAGGCAGTTCTACTGAAGGAAACACTACATAGGTGCTCGAGCCTAACACCCGTTTTAAAAACAAGAGTACAAGACTCTATTAGAAAAGTGGTCTTTACATTATGTGCATTAAATTCTGAATATAATCTAGCTGTAGGATACATATAAGGTTTATTGAGAAGTATTTTGATCAATGCGTTCTGAACTGTCTGCAAAGGAACTAAGTTCGATTTAGTGGTCCCTCCCCATACGGTAATACCGTATTTAAGTAATGAGAAAGTAAGACCAAAATAAACCATCCGTAACTGCTCTTTAGATAAAAAGCTTCTCACAGTCTTAAACACAAAAAATAGTTTACGTAGTTTACTTTAAACATAGATAACTTGAGACATTTTCCACTTATTCAGATTTTTATCGAGACCCGAGTCGAGTATTGGGGAAATTATGGCGATGCGTTGTTAGCCTGATATTTTCCCTTGTTATTGGGGGCACTTGAGTTTCGGAATAGAAAACTTGAGTTGTTATTAGAGAATGGAACCGAAACTCAAGTCGAACTCCAGTATGATCAGAAGGTTTCCAAGCGACCGCCGAAGAGGAAAAAAATTTCAAGTGGACGAGAAGGGAGTTAAGGGACACTTGAAGGCGGTTTCGAAGCGAGGGGGTCTATTACCATCACAAAGAAGCTTCTCCCGGAGTTTCTGGACCTCCGGGGGGCCTTAATTGGGTGAAGGAAGGACGAAGGACATCCTTGAAGGGAGAGAACCTCCCGAAGAATCCTGCGGCTCCTGATCCTTATCGGGGTCTGAAAAGGTCTCAGTTCTCAGGAGGCAACAATGGCGCGGGTCAACAATGAGGACCCCATGACGTCACAACCCCTTCGGGACTCGAGTGGGCAGGCCATCTCTTGGAGACGTCATTGGCAGGAAATGCAACCTCAACCCAGCATTCATTATTATTTGAATTAATTCATTTGAAGAATTAATTTTATAATTTGAATCCAACACTCGAAACGAGGGAGATTTCACCAGAAAGGGGATTTTCCTGTCAAAACAATTCAAAGCAAGTTCAATATTGTTGAGTTCAATGGAATTTTAGCGAAGCGATTTTTAGTAGAAAATGAAGCTATTGCAATGACTCCAAAAATTCTAAAATCAATATTTTCGAAAACGGTAAAACCTTATGATTGTAATCGGAATTTTGATTACGCCCGACTCTGACCAATGGACAAGAATGTGAGTTAACATTTTGTTACGAATTATGATGTAGTTGAAAACATTTGTGTTTGGTCAGCACAGCAAGTACTCTACTGTTATATAAGCACGAAGCACAACTAACCAATTCAAAACAAGAACTGCCGAATCCCAACACAAAAGATATTATTTCCTAACGGCCATCAGAGCGAATGCAACGTTTGGATACCTCGATTACGGGCCTGACGTAGACAAAAGGCCCATTTGCTGTAGCGCTGGACAAATGAAGCGTGGAAGAGTCGGCGAGTCGCTCCTGTGAAATTGAATCAAACCAACCGCGGTTGAACCTTTGCGGCGTGAATTTCACCCACCGCAACGTAGGCGAGTGAACATGGAAACATTTCTCCATTGGCAGGAGAGAGAGCCAATGGGTGAGCCAATGGGGACCTTCCGAACGACCGCATTAAGAGGGCGAAACCCGACAATACGCGACGTCGTTTAATACGGCTAAGTCAATCAGCTCCATCGATCGCCTCTCCTGATTAATACCCGAGGATCAGCCCCTGCGGTTTGTTGCGCGTCAGGGGCAAATGAGATGCCCATCCCGAGCCCATATGGCCAATTACGGCGATGCCGGATGAAAGTGGCGGCTCCCGACCGTGAAAGTGGTGGAAATCAAGTGTTCTTAATGGTCCGTCCACCGCCTCCCAATTATTCATCGTACGTACTCGCCAATGCTTGTAATTTGCGCTTCCTTAATTGGTTCACGATCTTGCTAGGTTGCGAGCTATGTGGTAAAAGTTCGGTTTTGCTTTCAACTCATCTGGTATCCTTGAAGATCAGTTATCAGTATAAAAAACTTATTGAAAAGCCTACAGTAAAGGTGGAACATTTAGCTTTCTCAAAAGATAGATGGGTATGGTAATGAAAAAAATCGATATTTGAATCGATTCGAAATCGGGTGTTCAAATTTCAAAACAATGTGATACAATATATATATTGTTAGGCGGACCACTCCATTGTCAAGAAGTTATTCAGGTGTTAGTTAGTTGCTGGGTTACGTTCAATGTTTATATGTCGAATTAAAAACGAGAACTTCTCGAACATGTTTGTCCCCCACCCCGGCAACGACTTGGAACCGTTCCCTACAAGAAGAAGCGTGAGTTCTTCAATTCCATGTATGTCAGAATGATGTGTATAGTTTGGTGGTCTGGAAGCTCGCAAGCTCGCATCTCAAAAATACATAACATCAAGTAGTCAATCCCTTAGTAAAAATGCAGATTAGTTGGATATGTAGATCAGAATGAAGTGTATAGTTTGGTGGTCATAACACGATCACATAACAGTTTAGAAACGTAATTGTGACTTTTCATTTGTGACTCATGAGCTGCTCCGCGTTGAACGGAATTGAAGAACTCACAGTTCTTCTTGTAGGGAACGGTTCCAAGTAGTTGCCGGGGTGGGGGACGAACTTGATCGTTCGAGAAGGTCTCGTATTAAAATAAAAGTTCAGTTTTGAATGAGATCTAGTGTAACAGTGTCGTAAATTATTGTGTTAAGCGTTTTAGAGTGGTCACGATAACAATATATATATATGTCTTTCCATAAGATAACTTCTAAAAAGGCAGCTTCCGACCGTGAAAGTTGTTGTAACCAAGTGTGCTAGGTTGCGAGCTATGTGGTAAAAGTTCGGTTTTGCTTTCAACTCATCTGGTATCCTTGAAGATCAGTTATCAGCATAAAAAACTTATAGAAAAGCCTACAGTAAAGGTGGCACATTTAGCTTTCTCAAAAGATGAATAAGAATATTTATGTAAGCAAGATCTAAAATGCACATTCTCAAACACATGCTCTCCAGTCCATCATTAGAGAGTTTTTGTATTTCACCTGTAGGCATTTCTCGTAAACACGAAAACAAACTGTTAGAGCGAGCACGACGAATGCTAACCTTTTCGCATTAATTTCTCATAGCGTTTTCGTAAGCCCCAAAGAAAGAGAACTCTTATAGAGACGTTAACGTGATTATTGTACTGAATCACTGCTCAAACTCAATTGTCACAGTAGACAATTTCTAGAGTAAGAAACAATTACCACTAACCATACAAACACATCATACAAAACGGATTCAGCCGTGAAGAACACGAATCTTTAAAACGTGTAAAATGAACCTTGAAATGAAATCTTGAGAATGAAAAAGCTGAAATCGTCGATAAAACGTCGAAAGCAAGAACAAATTTTCAACGCATACTGAGAAAAAACTCATTGACTTAATCAGTCATAGGGTTGATCTTATGCTGCTCTGAGGTGTGTGAAAACCACATCAGAATCTGGTTATATAGCCTTTCATGCAGGTGTATGAATTTACTGATTTAGTCGTTGCGATAGTTGTGGATGTGTTAGGTATGTGTGACGACATGGTATTATATATATTATAGTATGTAATTAAATATTGATTTCTGCTTGATTCTCAATTTGCTGCTGCAGGTCCTTTAATTTTTTAGGACATCTAAAGCTAGGTCATCTTATGTGCAAGACTTTGTATATAAGATGGACGACCTATTAGAATTTATCCAGAGAGATGTAGATGTATAGGAAAACTCTCAGGTTGGGGTTATTTTGGGCCCTAAGCACAGAAGCTTGGTGGCTTATTGTACTTTTCTGAGAGTTTTGCGTTTAATCAAAGGGATTCAGCCCTCTTGTGAGGGATATGAGTCCTTTGATTAATTGTTCGCTTCGAATAGACATCATTGGGGTTAGTGCCCCAAAGAGTTCAGATCTGCGATAGGTGAGTGCAGGGAACTCGAAGATTATGCGGGATACTGTTTCGTCTGTCTCCTCGCATAGTCTGCACAGGTTGAGTTTTGTGTGACCCATATGCGGTCTAGGTGGTAACGTAGGGGTACAAATCCGGTTATAAGGCCGACTATTGTTTCAAGTTCCCAACGGTTTTTCCTGAGAAGTCCCTCAGTAAGTTTTGGTGTTGGGTTCGGCCTCCATGAGCTTGCTGTGGACATGTCCCTCAATATTGGACCATCTTCTTGTGGTCTGTTGGTGAACCTACATGTTGATGATCCTTCTGAAGGTAGTTATCCAGAGAGGTACGCAACATCCCAACTATGAGAAAAACGCTTCATATTATTACGAGAAGGGTTATTATTTCTGTATTGCTCAGTTCTTCTACGAAGGACATTCAGCAACTTAAAATTAATGAGATAAAATAAAACACTTGCCAACGCTTTCAATAAAGTCCATCTACAGGTGACAAAAGTTATAGCAGTTCTCTCTGGAAGAAAATGTGCTCCACCCATAATTTGCGTGCCTTTTTCTCAATTTAACTCAAAATTTGATCCTAACAAGGGAACAAAATACAACTGGTTGCCCAGTTCATAATGATGAAGGACTTCCTTAACTTAAAATGCAATTATGCTACCCTAACATATGCATCTCAAAAGCTCTGATGAGGCCTACACGGCGAAAGTACTTAGCTGATGAATAACTCAACTAAGATAGATTGTTTATCTGAACAAATTTGGTAGGGCGTTTATCAATCAACTTCATGCCCACAGTACATAATATTATATGCCCACTTATCCCTATAGCTATCTACAGATAGCTAGCTGCTCAGATAACTTCGTCTGTGGGAAAAATGGGTACCACTACTACAACAATGGTTTCCCCACAAAATAGCCTACCAACACAGGTATTTTTAGTTCTTCGTGACGTCCATGGGTAAAAATTAGATAGGCACAACACAACGACAACAACACTCCTGTCCTTTCTGTTCCATCTCTGATGCCAAAAGATCTCGATTGTCATTCTATGCTACATTATTAGGTAGCAAATACTCACCAAGACCGTAGAATCTGAGCGTAAGGAGAAGTTCTGTGATCTGCGATATGAAATTGTTTCTCACACTACGAGATTCTAATTTCTCTTCAATTAACTCCAACACAAACATCGTCGTTTCTTTCGATAGTCGTAAACAGGTGTGAAAATCGACATCATCGAGTTAAAATAATCTGGACGTGGACGAACCGTACAAGGTCTTCGTTTGTTTTCTAGAAATTGAACGATTTCCTCATCCGAAAAATCGGAATCAATCAAGTTAACATCGTTGTAAATTATGGCTTTATAATATATATTATAATAATAATATATATTATATTAGTATTACTATTACACGTTATAATCTCTCTACAAAACGTTATCCCCCGGATAAATTGCTAAATGAGGGAGATGAGTCTCAGGTAAGGATACCAAGCAGATAAGATCTTGCAGGTAAATGTGAGTTGATAAACAGCCAACGAGAAGTTGTCGAAGGCCTCTAGTTACCTAGAATTCGCCTGGGCTTTATCTGTGATTGGCCTCTAATAGAAGCCTATCAAATTCTTCCCCTCACAACCCAACTACCTATATAAGAGACATTATGTCGTATTAAGTAACGTATGTGGAGGGGACGGAGGTGAAGTCATCTCAAATAGGAATGTTCGCGAATATATTCCACTCCAAATGCACCTGCGAACTTTGGAATAGCAGATCATGCAAGCATGTAGGTACCTAGTAGCAGTCTTGGTTTTCTTGTAGGTACTTACCTATTCTTATTAAAAGGACATAATAAAAATGCAGTGTATAGGAATTATAGGAATGTACTACATTTACAAATGTTGGATTTCGATTTGGCAGAATCCCTGTGTTCCAGTTGGTACCAGGTAGTTTTGTAACGTCTGTTCGGGAAACAAAAGAGGGGCTCTGTGTTCTCATCGATTTTTAAAATCCAAATTTGTTCGATTTCATATTGCCTGTCATATTCATTAACGATATGTTACTATTCTACCAATCCTCATTCACAGTAAGGTAAACTTCAAAAAGTTTGACTATAATTTTAGGTATGTAGTTACGTACGTAATAATCATGGCACATAGCACTGTATTTTCAAAATATATAATGCTTCAAGCACCTTGGACTCTTTCCCCATCTCAGAAAAAACTAATGGAAATGAAACGAGATAAGACGAAGCCTCAAAGAACGTTTGGGACAGATACGATTGTCAATGAGATGAGGGTCGGAGTCAGGATCTACTTAGTTCATTTCGCTGCCGCTAGGCTCGCATGCTTATTTACAGTCGCGAATAGAAAGAAGAGGGAAGCGGGCGAAAATTTGAAGAATGTGTTCTGCTTTTGGAGACTAACTCCGAAATTATTGTAGTTAGTAGTCGGGTAATCGTTACTACAACTACATCTGTGCTTACAGCGACTCTGTAGCCCTCCTCCCTAACTAAAAACTTAATTATGCTACCCTAACACATACATACCAAATGAGGCCAACACGGCGAAAGTACTTAGCTAATGAAAAATTCAACTAAGAGAAGCCTATCAAATTCTTCCCCTCACAACCTAACTACCTATATAAGAGACATTATGTCGTATTATGTAACGTTCATGAAGGGGACGAAGGTGAAGTCACCTCAAATAGGAATGCTCGCGAAAGTGCTTAATCAAAGACACAAAGGAGGCTCGTCTGTGTACAGTTGCGTTACACAAAGTTACATGAAAAGAGCGGGGCCGGTCTCTTGTGAGGAGGGAAAACACAAAAGATTCGTTTCGATCCCTCCGCATGAGCCGAATGGAAAAAGCTGATATTGCTTTCTTTTCTGGAAGACCTTAAGATCGGCAGGATCTCCCCCTGGGATGTTTTGTAAGCGTCTCGTCACGCGTTCATGATGCCTGCAGTTACAAATAGCCGCTAGCAAGGGAGCACCATTCTGTATTTTGATGGGTGAAGGACCATTTGGACAATAATCGATCGCCTATAATACTAATCTGATCATTCTGCGCAGTCCTTTTGTAACAAAAATACAGAACTTTTGTATGTGGCAAACTCCTAATAAATAATACGTGTTTCCACTTACCTCAAGTTGACATTATTTTTTCCTGCTAAATTGTCTCACTGAGAGCAACCGGATTGAGCGAATTGCGACATGAGTGATGTAATTGGATTCTTTGAAATAAATTATTATAGATAAGTAATTTTTTTGGCAAAATTATATCGAAAAAGATCCATTTAAAGGATCGACCAAAGACGATAAGGTTGTATTCGATAATCATCAGAAACGCTTGCGTAGGAGTCTGCAACTCATTGGGACATTTTATGTCTTTAGTTGCAGACTCGTATGTGTTGCAGACTCGTATGCAAGCTCTAAGAGCCACTCAGCTGATCCGGACCCTGGGCATCGTCAAGTAAATGTCCTAAAGAGGCTACATACGAAATTACAGCTTCCTAGAGTGTAAAGTATAGAAATTACCTATTAAAATGATTTAACCACCACTTCACAAATCAAACCGTTCTCGCAATATTCGGATCACTTGCTACGAATCAAATCAACGTAACACCAGCTCAATGAAATCATCAGAAATTAACAAGCGGTTGCAATCATGTTCACAATATCAATTATTGAGAATGATCACCTGTGTGTAAACAATTATTCATATAACAATGCTCATAACTCAGCTTGTTGGCCACGCACTTCGCAGTAGTTAACATAATATGATTGGATAAATCGAGAGCTTTCGAACGAATGGTCAACAAATTTTGTGGGATGAAAAACGACGAAGTACCATTTCCCTAGCAACGACTCGGTTGTAAGCGGAAATCATCAGAAAACCAACCGTAACGCTTTTTTCGTTTATGTGCCAAACTAAAGACATAAATGTCAATAGGTGCCAATTGACCTAAACGTGATAAACGGGCTGATTGATCAAACACAGCTAACAATAATATGTGTTAATCTTAGAACGTTAATGATGAAATTCATGCACTGTTTGGTAATTATACGTCTCTGAGACATACAGAACATGAAACTAGATAATATTGAGTTCATTATCAAAAGCTAACAGTCAATTGTCATAGGAGTTGAATGAGAATTAGGTAAGAATGAATTAGGCACATTTATAATAATTTTTAAATTTTCATAAATTTAAAAAACGTGAAAAATAGAACATCAAAAATGTTGAATCAGTCTTCTAAAGGCTTTTAGATTACTCAGAACTAGACTTAGAACAAACTATAATAAATTCTCCACTCTCATGAAAATATTGATAAAAAGATAAAATTCCACAATTTTTCCATGATAAATATAATTTATTGTTTGTCCTCGATTTCCCCAAATTGGAACAAGACGGGATCAGAACAGAATGTTATTTGAGCATATAAAGGTACACCTAGTGCACCAAAATCACTGAAATTCATGTACCTAGTACCTAGTGAATAACCAAAAATGTTACCTACTCATTTCTGTAAAAGATGCTGAGGAGTGTGTTCCACTTGTTGGAAAAATGTTGAACAAGAGTCCTATTATTGGTAATTACACGTCTGAGAGGCTTCAGAAAATTCACCCATTGATGGTAATAATACGTCTAAGGGGCTTAGGAAAAGACCCCCTTTTCCCCCCGTTAATGGTAATGATACGTTCAAGTGACATACAAAAATTTACGTTAGATGGTAATGTACGTTTGAGAGGCTCCCCAAGTTTTGAAGAAGAAGAATTACTCACTTCTTCCTAAGGTCGACAGCGTCTGGGCCACTACTGGCTTGTTCTAGAGATGGTGCTAGAGGAATACATGGAGGGGAGAGAGCGCAGAGCAGACTGCACGAAGCCTAGCAGCGGTTTGAAAAATATTATACGCTTCTCAGGCGTATAATTACCATTCTAAGGTTAAAAAAGATAAATACTCGAAGGACCACCCCAATAGTATAAATAAGTGATTGGAGACACTTGTTAAAAATTTACCTACCCACTTATTCTATACTCACCTATTATTTGTACCTTTGGGTTATAAACTTGTATTTCGAAGCATATATGATGAAAAGAAATAATGAGCAAATGAAAATATGTAGTCAACAAAATATTAATGTCAACTGGACAAACATGTACCCGACCTAAACGGCCGTGAAAAGATTAAGTAGTGCAGAAGGAAAGTAAATAATATCTTGGTGCACCTATGGTAGGAAACAGTTGTAGGAAAGGAATAGAGTTCATATTCCACTAACGTTGCATGTTGGAATGATGATCCTGACTGGAAGTGTTATATGTGTTGATGTCCAAGTTTTCCAAAATGATTTGGTGAAAATGTATCGAGGTGTATCATGGAGAATTATAGGTATACTAGCTGGTTCACCCGTGCGCTGCACAGGTTGACTTGAACATTATCAAATAGCCTGTGACCCAAGTTAAAGTAATTTTGACAGATTCGCCCACTCAGATCCCCAGTTGATTCAGTGACGTTCAAAACGCTTTAACATCCTCCCCCTCCCCCTTCCCATAAAACACCCCCTTTTATGGGTTAGATTTGAATATTCTCAAGTAGCCTGTGATATAAGTTAGAATACTCCAAATATATTCGACAACTCAAATCCCCAGTTAGTTCAATGACGTTCGAAACGCTTTAACTCCCTCACCCCCTCCCCCTCCATTGTGGTTCAGATTTGAAAAATTTGAAAAAGTAGTCTTTGACTTGAATTGGAGTAATCCAAACATACTCGACAATCAAATCCCCAGTTTGTTCAGTGATGACAAATATACCCAATTCCCCCTTCATCCCCTATGGGTCTGATTTGAAATTTTGAACCTTTTAAACCTTCTCTGGACTTCCACAATTAATTTAAGACCAAAATTAGCCAAATCGATCCAGCCGTTCTCAAGTTTTAGCGAGACTAACGAACAGCAATTGATTTTTATGTATATAGATGGTAATTCACTCACTCGATCTGACGAAAATGCGCTGTTGCAAATCATAAAGAAACAGTTCATCAAATGTTTGGAAGTACACTCCAGTTACCGAATCTTCCTTCAATTGTAAGGTAATGAACGAGGTGCGCAATACCTTACACATGAATTCAATAACCAGTCCACACAGAACGAGCCGGCCGGCAAGGGCATATTTCATAAAACAACAAGTTACAAGTGTGCGAGTTAACAAGTACAGGTACTTGCAATGCACGGTAATCTAGAACAAGTGTTTTACCAAAACAAAGAGTACAAGTGAAGAAAAGTTACACTTGTAGAAGCTAAATTTACAAGTGTAACAGAAAAGAAAAATGGCGTGTGGGGACAAACGAAATGAACAACGTCAAGCGGGATGCCGAAATTGAAGTTTTGTTAGCGAATCATAATATAAAAACGGTGTTAAGTACACGATAGGATGTTTATCGTACATGACAAGGTGTAATGATTGAAAGACAGACAAATTATGAACTGAAAAGTAGATAAAGTGTGTATTTGAAAACTTATTATGATGGCTGGCATAATCGAATTTTCTCGTTCATTCACCGGAAATGATTAATCAGTTCTTCAAGTTTTAATGCTGCTGGGTTAGGAATGGCATCTATAACTTCGGGATGACATGCGTATTCATCGTCGGCCACATCACTCACAAGTATTTTCCGTCTTTATGGGGTTTTGCCCACATACCCAAACCCCAAATAGTCGGGCTGTCTGCCGATCCATGCGATCAAACCTACGCTATTTAACAAAAGTGTCCATCGTGGAATCTCTCAGCAGAGGATGGAGGTGGGTATGGGAATTCCACACTGGACACTTCCGTTTCAAAGCGTAGGTTTGATCGCAGGATCCGCACGATCGCATCGCAGGCAGCATCACACACATTCTCCCCACCTATAAATAACTTACACGTACGGCAGAAAATCATTATGAAAATAATGCTGTCATTACGGCCTAGGACGCCATCTATAAATTTATATAATATAGCAAAGCTGTTCACCATAAGGAAACTATATGTTAAAAATTTACTTTTGCAATCCCATAAGTATCCGCTATTAATAAATTCACAGCGTAATCCAGGATATACCACAAGATATGTAGTCACAGGTAATGTAATTGCACCAAGATTAACGCTGTCAACACACAGTCCAAAACTTAATGTGTTCATCATTCACAGAGCGCTAGATAGTCACATGAAAAGAGCTCAAAATTATACTTGGCCAAACTACAAAAAGCAAATTTTAACGTGGCTTTTGAAAAATGGGGCAGTGGACTGAGAAACTATGCTAAACAGCATTTATGTGTAATATTATAAAACAATAATTTTACTATAGAAAGTTTTTCTACTCATAGAAGATAGGGACATAAAATATCATTGTAGATGTGATATTTAAGCCATGTGTAGATTATGTAGACGCATATACGTGATGTTATGTCCACGTGCTTTGTTTGAGATTACGGGCAAATCGTCTAGACCTTAACCAACAGCACGGGCCAAGCCTACCGTTGGAAAAGTAAGCTAGGCGAGTAGCCTAGTTCTACTTTTGTACTATCAACATATCTATGTGTCTCTATTAAAATGAATAAAATCTATCTATCTAAAAAAAAAAAAAAAAAAAAAAATCGCCGTCAGTTCTGACATCTTAACCGATACTTCTTTCGTTGCCTACAGCTTTTTGAGTTGCCCCTCAGGCACTTGATCTAATTGCCACGGCAGTTTCAATTTTCGTCAACCAACTTGAAGTGTTCAAAATTCACAACTCGCCCCCCGAAGCGGAATGAAGTCCCCAGAAATTGTCGAGTTTTCGTTTCATCAAGGTAACTAAATTAAAAACACACCGGGGCGAGCTCATAATGAAATCAGAACGCGTCCTTAACCGCGTCAGGAGAGGGTGAAGATTATCAAAACCTCATTCGCGCATTTCTCGCTCAGTTGCAAATTAAACGTCAATCTTCATAAGCCAAGTTGCAACAAACTCAATCAATGAGTGAGGAGGGATACGTAACATGCTTCTTACTTCAAATTAGTAGTTACATCATCCATCAAGCATAATGTATTATCTATACGTATTATCTGTATATATGTGGTTATCATGTGTCTATCAAATTCGGTATTTTCAGTAGAGTCTATCACCTTTCTGACAGATTTGTTTTTGTTTGAATTTCCCCCGATTCTCTGAATGTCGCTCATTATACCAATAGCAAAACAAGGGCGAATGCGCAAACCACGAGGACTTTAGGCCAATACCCTAACTTCCACTATTTGTGAAGATTATCAAAACCTCATTCGCGCATTTCTCGCTCAGTCGCAAATTAAACGTCAATCTTCATAAGCCAAGTTGCAACAAACTCAATCTATGAGTGAGAAGGGATAGGTACGTAACACGCTTCTTACTTCAAATTAGTAGTTACATTATCCATCAAGCTTAATCAGGGTGGCCCCCACTGGAAAAGTCAGAACGTACTACGTTCCTAACGTCCCCTCAAGGTCACGTACTCTTGGGTACGTTAGGGTGACGTTAAGGGTACGTTAGTGGTCACCAAAAACTCTCTATTGATGCCTACCAGGTACCTGCCTACCTACCTTACCTTACCTTAACTAATCCTCTACCCACCTAGCCTAGTCTTCCTAATTTTCGGCCGTCAATACCTATAAGACATTAAGTTTTCACATAATATATCTAGTAGGTAGGTACGTAGATAAGTAGGTAGGTATCTTATTCAAATAGAATCCCAATTTTTACCCATTAAAATTGCTGAAAATCCTACCTAAACGTTTTTTCACTTACTGGGTTCGGAATATGTAGTTGAAACCCAGTGAGTGAGCGGCTTTGACTTGTTGACTTAGCACCCCGTTCATTCTTTGGAAGGAACATTTTTTAGGTATTTTCTCTTGAAATGATAGATTTCTGAATAGTTTCTGCACATTATAAGCTCTGGTTGATGGAAAAATAACGACCTGACCCGATTTACCAGTGAGTGAACACTGGTCACTAATTGGAAAACTCACGATTTAGAATCCAGTGAGTGAACACCTGCAGATTTAATGAAAATTTCGAAATTTTTTACATTTTTTCTTCTCCCTATCTAGAAAAACTACTCTCAGGGTAACCCCCAACTAGAAAAGTCAGGGAAAACCTGGAATTGTCAGGGAATTCTTTGCGTCGGGAAAAGCCAGGGAAATGTCAGTGAATTTTGCAAAAACCACCAAATGTCAGAGAATTTTTTAAATGAAAACTTGGTGTAATAATTTAAAGCGTTTTTAAGTATATTTAACTATTAAACAATCAAACTTCAATAGCGTACTTTATCATACTAGGTGCATATTATTTCATAGGTGAGTTATACGAATGACAAAAATAATTATCAAAAGTGCTGGTTAAACTGTTCAAAAGTAACAACGCTACCCGCCCATAAAAAGTGAATGGATATACCATAGGCTTCCCTGGTAACTACATCACCTAGAGTAAACCATTTGTGAGAAAAATCAACAGAGTATTGAACTAAGGAGAAAAAACCCAGCAGAGTAGTGGATTGATCCACTAGACAGAGTCCAAAAAGAGTAAGAGTCCGAAAACTAGTTTGTATGTATAAGCTGGGACTTCTCAGGAGGGTTAAGGAGGGGGAAATTCATGTGTTATAAATTCACAGAGCAATTTTCCGACGAACGATTTTGGTGGGATGGGAAATCAGGAAGTTATACTGTCTCTGGCAACAATCAGTAGTAGGTGAAAAAAAGCGTGACGTTTTTGCTGTCGGACGAAAATTTTGAATTATCCCCAGAGCTAAGAAATCTATGTAAGAAAAAAAAATTAAACTCAAATGATCAAAATTTGTACTTTAACCAATAGCTTCAGATCACAAATTGAGAGACCATAAAATAATAAATAGAAAGTCATGCAAAATGATCGTATGGGCGAATTTTCGTACATTATCGTATTACATTTAGGTTAAATTGTTATGATATTTGAGCAATTCGAGGGCAATGAAATCGTTGAATATAAGTAGGCTACATATAAGTAGTCTGTTTTTCTTCTTCAAATCATACGATTTTCGTTTTAGAAGCATTAAAGGTACATTAAAATGACAAGAAAACAAACAAAAAAATTTGAATTTGATATTTTTCGTCAGGGAAATCTGAAGTTTCGTCAGTGAAAAGTCAGGGAAACTAAAAATTGCCATTTGGGGGGCCACCCTGTAGATGTTTTTGGTCAATTACAATGATGCATAATCTATATATATATATAAATCATATTGCTGTTCGTTAGTCTCGCTAAAACTCGAGAACGGCTGGACCAATTTGGCTAATTTTGGTTTGAATTATTTGTGGAAGGTTTAAAAGGTTTAAAATTTCAAATCAGGTGTTTTAGGGGAGGAGGGGGAAATGGGGTATCTTTATCATCACTGAACAAACTGGATATTTGATTGTCAAGTATGTTTGGATTACTCCAATTCAAGTCAAAGACTACTTTTTTCACATTTTTCAAATCTGACCCACAATGGTGGGGGAGGGGGTGGGGGAGTTAAAGCTTTTCGAACGTCACTGAACGAACTGGGGATCTGAGTTGTCGAATATGTTTGGAGTATTCTAACTTAAATCACAGGCTACTTGAAAATTTTCAAAACTAACCCATAGAGGGGGATGTTTTAGGGGAGGGGGGGGGGGGGAGAAACGGGGTATCTTTGTCATCAATGAACGAACTGGGGATTCGATTGTCGAATGTGTTTGGATTACTCTAATTCATGTCAAATACTACTTTTTATCAAATTTTTGGAATCGGACCCAAAGGGGAGGAGATGTTAAAGCGTTTTGAACGTCACTGAACCAACTGGGGATCTGAGTGGGCTAACTTATCAGAATTACTTTAAGTTGGGTCACAGGCTATTTGATAATGCTCAAGTCAACCTGTGCAACGCATGGGTGAACCAGCTAGTTGCAAATAATAATGAAATCAGTTGACCAAAGGAGAGAGTTTGGGATAGCCCTGGTAGACTTCCAGGATATACGTAGTTCAACTCCCGTCCGAGCCCAACTGATGTTGATTCTCTGTCAAGACCTACTCGGGAATCGCGTCTGTCACAGCTGAGGGAGGACGTGTTCTCGCATAGAGCTGCTTGGTTTGACCTCAAAAACCCCACATCAGCTTTATTTTTAGAGGCCACATACGACAAAAGTATTTCTCCCACCTGAAATATTGTAGCTCCGAGCGCTCACTCTTATGCTCCATTATCATAATCATAATGAAAACCAACAGTGAATTCAAAAACGGACGAAAATGTTATTAGGTATTTGTTTGCCACGGGAACGAGAAGATGAAGTATAGGTCGGGAAACAGGATGCGCACCCTTAATCTTACCTTTCATGGGAAAAACAACTACAATGTTAAGCACTTATTTTCGGACATGAACAAGATGTAAATTCGGGTATATTCCAGAAACAAAAATTGGTGGGCTCATATTTTTGTGATCAAAAACAAAAACAATTAAAATCGTCACCGGGGATATACAAAATTACATACGAATCTCCAAAAGAATACGTAGGAGAATCCGGGAGACCGTATAAAGATAGAGTAGCTGAACATTTCAGAAGGAGCTCAAATTCGAAAGGAGCTGACCACATGAAGCAGTTTCCGACCCATAATATATTATCTCTCCAGAATCTGCAACTTTAGTGGAAGTGGAGCCACGCGATTACCAGTGGACGGTTAAAGAAGGATTCCATATTCAAATGAATGACCCGGACAAAAACTCTACAGAAAAAATGGAGAAATTTAGAACTCAATTACTTACCAACACGTTTTTGATAGCGACACTCCAAGCTAACACACAATTCTTTGAAACCAAAGTCCAAGATTTTAAATTTATTTCATTATCTCCTGACGAAGAATGTCTGAAAGCTTGAGAAGTAAAAGTGTTAACCATCATTCGTTGAACCCTTAAAAAATAATCCTTGGAGTATAGGTTCAAGTGTAGTTCAAGTACCTATGAATTCGGTCTAGTTTCGGAAAATTATGTCAGGAGTCAAATTTCATAACGGAAGGGGGTGAATGGAGGGGGTAATTGTAATAAATCATGGTGTTTTAACTATGAAGAAGAAGTGAGAAAATGTTTCGTCCATTTTTTTCACCTACGTGACCATCTGTAAAAAGAATTCAAATACCTTAGAGAGATGAGAAATTTAACGCACTTTCCAACGATATATCTATTTATAGGTTTAGGTTTACATTATAGGTTATGGGAGATGTAGGCATTAGATGTTAGATAAAAAAAAAACGAAAGAAAAATTAAAACATTCAAAAAATTAAGGTTTTTTTTATTTGGCATTAACATCATGTTATACAGCCATAAGATACTTGATTATAATATGTGAATAAATCAAATATAAATATTACAGTTTTCAACATATTCATGCATTGCTTTGTATATGTTAATATTGCGGGTTGACAAAAGGTTCATGTAATCATGTAATTAATTGGGAGTTCTACTTCGGATGCTATCTGCCTAAACATATCGTCTCTTTCACTAAAGTATAAGGGACACTCCATAAAGAAATGTTCAATAGTGCCGCAAGGATCGCCGCAGCGGTTACATTGAGGGTCATCTTGCAAGAAAAATCTGTGTCTTAGGTAGTGGTCGCTTACCCCGTGGTTTGTCCTTATTCTTGTTATTATACGACAGAAAGGTTTCGACACTGCTTTTTGGTAGAACCAGGGCCTTAAGGGGACTAATGGTGGGTTTGTTTGTAGAAAAAACCCTTGTCTCTGTTATTGGTATATATCTGCTGCCATTACCTACGGTCTTTGATTTTCGGGTAGTAATCGGCTGTTGGAATGGTTGTTTGGTCTTGAGGCAATGAGGAACGTTTTTTTGGAAATTAGTCGTAGGATCGAATCTTGAGTGTGAACACCCTGTTTATAAACATACAGGTCAAATCAATATAAAATACCTACGCAGGACATGGAATCAAACGAGAATAATGACGTGGGAGGGGAGGCGTGACGATGAAAAAAGGGTCCCGTTAATATTTCGGGGGGAAACCGTTCAAGATTAAACATTTTCGGTTTTTCAATGCGAGAACTCGGCAAATCCTCTTTGCCTCTTGATCCTCGCAGATGCTTTACTTAACTACCCCCCTCTCTTTTTCTGTTCCTCTCGGCCTCTCTCTTCGTATCCCCATCTCTTTATTCCCTTTGCCCAGCCCCCATCCTTCGTCATTATTCCTGATAAATAGAGGTAGATTGTCGAGGCGGCAGAGGAAGCTGCTCTACAGATCGTTAGAAGGGCGGTGGGCAAGGATTATAATAAATTAGGCTCAAAGGGTCCAACTCAACCGGAGATGACTGCAGCCTGACCCTGTATCATCCTTAGTTCCCATGAGTAAGATGATTTTCAGCCTTTTAGATTTCAACACAGAATGTGTTTTAGCCTTGGCATCTCCAACCAAAAACGAAACGTTTATATGTAACAAAAATGTGTAAGATAGCCGATGTTTGTTGTCGGCCGAGATATTGTTCATAGTTGTATATAGCCCAAGAAGAAAAAAATAATTACAAAATCTTTGTAATTATTGTAATGACGTTTCGGTCACCGTTCTGTGACCATCATCAGATAGGTTAAAAGCTTTGCCCTCAAAGAGGACAGTGTCAAAAAAGGAGGTTTTATACACCTCATAAAATCGCTAGAGTCAACAAGCCAGGCTAGAGCCAAAACAATTTCATTTGGGGAAATAGTATCAAAAAACAATATTTGGTTAGCAATTTTAAAGGGCCAAAAATAAGACGCATAAGAAAAAAATCAATAGCTAAAACAAAGAGAAAAAAAATATAAAAACTAATGTTTAACATTTGGCATCCATTAGGTAATCACACACATCGAAAAACATGAGTTCAGGGCTTTTGAGAGTTTTGGCCAGGTTTTTTGCGATTTCGAGCAATGTGCGGCGGCGGGAGGGGCCCGTTTCCGAATCGTTTTAGTGACAAGAGGTCGAAAACACGATAAAATCTTAAAAATCAATTACTCGAAAACTAAGCGCTTAAAAAAATGTCTCTAGGAGGAACTTCCGATCAGAAATGAGCTCTAGAATCGAACCTTTATCGAAAATTCAGGATTGAAAAATGTTAGCTTTCAGTAAATGTATTGCTTCCACTTCAAACCCAACTCTCCTCTGAGTTGAAGAGAGAATGTTACCATTAAATGATAACATACTGCCTCAATTAAACGATTATATGCCCCTCTGTGGACTAATTGCGGAAGGGTTGTCCGATCCGAAAATTGCAATAAAGCGCAACTAGGTTTGATTTGTCGAGACAGTAAAACTAACGCATTCCAAATTACCAGACGGGAGTCGTGGAAGTTATTTGAAATTACGAGTCTTAGAAAATCTGATAGAAGGCGAAAAAACACTCGGATTATCTCTTGCAAGCTAGGTACCAATCAGCGGAATACATGTTGGCTAACCCGAGAGGAGCAATTAAGAGAAGTGTAGTGGTAGAAGAAGAACTACTATTGCTATAAATAGTGATTGGGAAATGGCATTTGACTTTCTACGTTGAGTCCCGACCGATTCTCCTTTCTGTTACTCTGTGATCTGGACTGCACCCGATCGTTTGGTGGAGAGAAAACCGCGGCCAATTACTCAAGATGATAGCGTATAGTGGATTCTGCGAAGAACGACCTTCCTGAAAATGAAACGTTTACACATTCAAATGTTTGGAATGATGGGATCCGAGAGGAAAATGAGGTTTGTTTTTCTCGGGAGCCGGTTTTGAGATTTTGATCGGATCCGTTTCGTGAGAACTGCATTTGGAAGGCGATCGAGAACACGCCGGGCGGGAAAAACAACTTGGAAGATAAACCAAGCGTTCCGAAGAAGATCTAATAAATAAACGGTAGCATACCACGCTATTTACCAAGAGCGCGCACTACATCATTTACATCTTACATAATTCATTAGCCGAGGAATTGAAATTACCAAGTACGTTTAAAAGAGATATTTATGAACAAATGTTAATCTACAAGAGATAGAACGAACATTAACACCGCTTTGGAAATGTTGGCAATGACTCGGAATTATTATTGAAATTTGGCAGTGGACTGCAGGCGTTATTGATTGTGATCTATGTTAACTATGCAGTGCTCATTTATTCTACGTAAATTATGTAGATCTATATAAGTAATTATTTGATTCATCATACGTAAAAGTAATTATTTGATTCATCATACGTAAAAAAATTTGTTGAGGCGGAAATGAAGGCAAGATATCATGTGCTATTTTTTAATATGAATTTAAGGGACTTATAATACCTACGGGTTATACAATAAAATTAAATTGAATTGAACATCTATAAAGAAAAGTTCCAGCCATGCAGCATGATCGTATGACCGAATTTTCTTAAGTTATCATGTTACATCATATTCAATTGTTTTGAAATCCGAGCTTTTTGAGTGCAAAGAAAATGTTAACCATTATTTTTATGGCAAAAAACGTGTTCATAATAGTAATCTGCTATTCAAAAAGAGCTTTTGGATTTTTCTCTAGTTTGAAGTTTTTATCGATTGTACAGCAAATTTTAATGAAATTTAAGTACATTTCTCAGCATAATTTCGTACATAATTTTTTTAATGCTCTATTTTATATTTAATAAACTTTATTTGAGCAATATTCTGTTGAAAATTATGAATTTAACCATTTTTAGCCCTTTTTAGTGATTTTCCTTAATACTTTATCTAATTTGCTTGAATAATAACAAACTATTGCGCATTCGTAAAACTAATATTGGATGACACTCCGAGAATCTTCGTTGCAATAATGTGCAACTAAACTGTTTCAGCTATTGAGAAAAGAAAGATATTCTTATACATGTTTCTGATTCTTCTATGACTTTTGCACATCACGCGGCATCAGCTCACTTAATTCAGCTCTAGTCCTTGACACGGTCAATCTTCATATCACAATACGGACTGACTTGAAATTCACCACCCGCGCTCGCAAGTTACGCGAATCAGGCACGAAAGGACATTCCTATTGGCCCATGTGGATATTATTTAGGCCAACCGCCGTCGCGCGATGTGCCGAGCGATGCTCACATAACGCAGAGACGAACGGGGAATGGGAATTGGCCGCAGCGAATTATATTGAGCCCGTTGTGTTACAAAAGTCGTTATCATGTTGTCCCGTACGCTAGGAAAGAAAAAGCCTCGGTTGTCCGCTGACCACGCACAATCGCCTTCGATATGTATCTACGGGTTGAGGGTGGCGAATGATGCAAAGTTATTCATACGTTACACAATACTAACTAAGAAACCGCTACAATCTTTGGGAGCAATCGCGTTTGGTCACTGCTCCTACGTCAACATGCTATTAGTTACTTTTACAACTTCTACCAATGAATCAATAACAACTCCCATAGTGGTAAGATAATGACCAAAATTACAGAGAAAAAGTTATATAAAGTGTAGAAGTTTAAATGCGTAGGTATAGGTCATATAAGCTGGGTGCATATCGATTCTAGCACCAGCGGTGGTAGGACTGAAAACAATGGAATGCACTGAACCTTATCTACATTCACGACTGAAACGTGACTGTACAGGGTGTCTACAGGTCACGGATTCCCGGAAAGTCCCGGAAAAGTCACGGATTAATGGGAAGGGCACGGATGTTCACGGATTTTAATATAGAAGTCACCGAATTCTATAGCGTCGGTAACCAAATAATCATAATAAAATGCGAGTACCGGGTTTCACAAAACATACAAAAGAATCAATTGAGCTTTTAGAATCTATATAGTACTGACAGATGAAAGACTCGGCAGCGTAGACAGAAGCAAATGCGACTAATGCAGTTTCTCCGCATCAGATGCGCAGTGAATCGGTTGCAATGAAACAACAGATTAGAGACGACGGGAACTGTCGAAACTGTGCAACCGTTGCATACGGTCTCCGCTTCACAACCGTTGTCTGTGTGAAAAATCGTACATTGTATTTTACTAATATTCTGAAAGTAGTCTTAGACTTCTCTACTTTATAAGTAGGTTAGAATCAATAAAAAAAGTTATGAAGATCTAATTTTATATAGGCTACTCACGATTACAGAAGGTCTACTGGTAAGTATTTCCGTTCGCTATTCCTAAAGAAATTAAAGCCTGTAAAAGGTCACCGATTTTTGAAATTTATTTAAAACCCCAAAAGTCCCCGATTTTTATTTTACAGATCTAGTAGACACCCTGCTGTAGGTCATGGATGAGGCATCTTACAAAAGAAATAATATTCAACCATACTACGAATCAACATTGCTTATAATTTTATTTTTTATTATTATTATTTTTCATAATTTTAAGCCGCACCTCAACCAGAAGGATCATTAGCGGCATTGAACCAGGCGTCCAAAAGGACACTGCAAGCGGCACGATTCTAAGGGGAGCCATGTTGCCATCCCTCACCAAAAAGGTGCGCCAACATGGACTCCACTGGCACATCGGAGGGGGAAAAAATGAGGGGTACAGTGATAACCACTGTTTAGCAGCCCCTCAAGTGGATTAAAAAAACCCCAAAAAATGAGATATTACAACTAAGATTAGATGTAAAATAGGTTAATTACTATATACATGCTACTATATACAATCAGTAAAGTGAAATAAAACTATGACTAGATGAAATAAATATATCACAGATCAGATATCACAGTTCGTAGTAGAGCTCAGCGGCTCTCAGGTACAACAACAGGGATCGGACCTTGTCTGGTCCGGATAAAACATCAACCCACTGAGGGGGCTGATGCTGGACTCGGAGGTCCACAATGGCTGGGCAGTCCTCCAGATAGTGGTTAGTTATTATAAACAAGAATCTACTTACTACCAAGAAACTCGGGGTAACAACGGGAAGTTATTTATGATATTAACTACGCATATATGATAAAATTAAAATGTACGTTTATGAGTTCTATAACATAAGACACTTACTGCCGAAAGATTTTTTGCCATGAAATTTGTAATTAACTTTTTTTTCCACTTAAAGTCCTCAATTGAGCCTCATAACCCCCGCGTGCCCATTGGCCCGCGGGGTTCTAGGGGAGGCGCTCGGGGGCGCCCCAGGCAGGGGCGTCGGCCATCCTCTCCCTCTTCTTCGTCCTCATCTTCCTATCCCTCATCCTCTTCCACGACCCCTGTAGATGCCCACCAGTGTGCCCACTGTGAGAGAGCCTTCAGTTCCAAGCGTGGCCTCAGTGCCCACGTCTGGCAGAAGCATCCTGTACAGGCCAACGCTGCAATTGATATAGAGCGAGAGCGGCCCAGGTATGCTTCTGAGGATTTGCGGCGAATGGCAGCAGAGGAGGCAGAGGCTGTGCGTAATGGGGTACGAAATATTAATATATTCCTTCAAGCACGTTTTCCCATGCGCACGCTTTCTGCCATCCAATCCCTTCGCCTGAGGCCCCACTATAAGCAGCTTGTCCAGGATGCAATCCTGGCAAATAGCAGTGGGGACTCCCTCGCATCTCCGACAGGCGTGGGACAACAGCCCGCCGTTCAGCAATCCTCCCCCGGGACCTCCGGTCTTCTTGAGGACTTGAAGACTGAAGTGTTGAGGCTCGGGGAGCAGGTAGGCCGTATTGATGGTTACGAGAGTGCCTACCTGCAGGAACTGGCGAGGCGGGCTGTTGAGAGGACTGTTGGCTTGGAAGATGAGGTCGCGGCTTATGTACAGAGGATCTTCCCACAGGTTGGGGATGCGACCGTGGTGGGGCATCAGGGAGGACATCCTCCTGTGTCGGTGCCCCGTGGAGGTCGCAAAGCAGCTAAGCAAGCAAGGAGGCGGGAATACCAGCGGGTCCAGAAGTTGTGGAGGAAGCATCCGGCTCGTGTAGCTGCGGAGGTACTGGAGGGAGCTGGGGATGAACAAGTTTTGCCCCCACTCCAGGAGTTTGTGGAATTTTGGGAGCCACTTTTAAGTGCTCCCAGCCACAACCCTGGTGTGCCGGTGGTACCCCCAGCTTCCACCAGGGATTCCTTACGTGGCATTATGTGCACGCCGGTGCTTCATGACGAGGCACATAAGTGCCGTGTCAAAAACTCCACGTCTGCTGGACCTGATGGTATTTCTGCCCGACGCTGGAATAAAGCCCCAAAAAGTGTCAAGCTGCTTATCCTCAACCTGTTACTTCTATCGGGAAGGCCCCCGAAAGCGTTGACCCGTGCCAGAACCATCTTCATCCCAAAGAAAGGAGGAAGTGGGCCTGGAGGCTACCGTCCAATTTCTATTTCGTCGGTGGTCTTCCGCCACTTCCAAAAGGTTCTGGCATCTCGTCTCCAAGTGGCTGGTGTCATGGGTGACGTCCAGAGAGCATTTCGGCCAGCGGATGGCACAGCGGAGAACCTAACAGTTCTCCAAACTGTCATTTCGCTGGCCCGCATCAAGAAACGGCAGCTCCATCTTGCCGCTCTGGACGTCGCTAAGGCCTTTGACACAGTTAGCCACTTTGCCCTGACCGATTGTCTTCGTGGTGTCGGGGCCCCTGCTCGTTTAATTGAGTATGTTGCCTGTCTGTACCACAAAGGCGTGACGGTCCTCGAGGCACAAGGTGAGATGTCAGGGGATGTTGTCATTGGGCGCGGGGTACGCCAGGGGGATCCTCTGTCGCCACTCCTCTTCAACCTGGTCGTGGATACAGCCTTGGGTAAGCTGCCAGATGAAATAGGGTTTGATCTCGCCCCTGGGGTGCGAGTAGGTGCATTGGCTTTTGCCGATGATGTCATCCTACTCGCAGAAACCCGCGAGGGCTTGCAGGTCGCCCTTAATGCCTTTGCTGAGCAGCTAGCCAGGTGTGGTCTAGTGGTCAACCCTTCTAAGTGTGGGTCGGTCTCCTTGGTCCCGTCGGGCCGCCAACATAAGGTGAAGGTGGTGGATGAGGAGTGCTTTGTCTTAGGACAAACACCCATCCCCGCCCGATCTGTGTTGGAGGTCTGGCGGTACCTTGGGGTCGACTTCATGGGTGTGGCCACTATAGCTGCAAGCCGTGTGGAGCATTAGCTCGTGTCACCAAGGCTCCATTGAAGCCACAGCAGAAGCTGCGCCTCCTTCGCACGTACTTACTGCCAAAGCTAACCTATGGGTTAGTCTTTGGCAGGCTTACTGCGGGGAGGCTGCTTGAGTTAGATCGTGAAGTTCGCTCTGCTGTGCGCTCTTGGCTAGGCTTTCCACCTGGTGTCCCAAGTGCTTACATCCACGCACCGGTCAAGGCCGGTGGGCTCGGTATTGTCTCTCTTTCTGCCAGCATCCCATCTTTACGCCGCCAGCGCCTGCTTGCCCTTAGGGGCTCGAGCTGGGAGGTCGCCCGCACTGCTGCTGACCTGGACTTTGTCCGGCAGCAGTTGTTGTGGTGCGATCGAGCAACACCAACTGCTCCAAAACCCAGCTCATCTGCTGAGTTCGCTTCTGCACTGCATGAGTCAGTAGATGGTAAAGAACTCCGACAGTGCTCTGAATCCCCCATTTCTACTCAGTGGGTGGAATGGGCTTCAGAGGGCATTGGGGCCCGCGACTATCGCCATTTTCACGCCGTCCGGGTGGCTACGTTAGCCACCTCGGTGAGGTGTTCGAGGAGTAGTCGTGGGACAGTAGACACCCTTTGCCGTGCCTGTCGGGGTAAAAATGAGAATCTTTATCATGTGGTGCAGCAGTGTCCTCGTACTCACGGTGGCCGCATTTTACGTCATGATGCGGTTGCCAAGCAGATAGCAGGTGCTTTGTCATCTAGCGGTTGGGATGTCGAAAGAGAGAGACTATACCACATGCCGAGTGACCGGGGCAAGAAGCCAGATATCGTTGCGATCAAGCCCGATGGGTCTGCCATAATCCTGGATGTCCAGGTTGTCAGTGGCAGCTTGGACATGGAGCAGACCTGGCGGGCTAAGAAAAGTAAATATGATAGAAATGATCTGCGCCAAGCGATATCTGAGCTAAAAGGAGTGGCACCTAATAACATCAAGGTCATTGCCGCGACCGTGTCATGGCGCGGGGTGTGGTGCGGGAAAAGCGCCACGGAGTTACTCGAGTTGGGCATCTCGGCAGGAGTACTCCGTGGTATCACCACCCGCGTCCTGAGGGGTTCTTACTTGAACTGGTGGTCATTTTATAGGGGCACTTCCTTTCATCCCATTCTTCCTCCTCGTCCTGCAACTTCCCTTATCCCTAGAGCCGGCGTCGGGTAAACCTGGGCGTCCTCCCCACTTTTTTTATTTTATTTGTTCATTTTTGAATTTAATTTCGTGCCCCCTCCGTCTTTGAGGGGAGTTTCGTTTAAAAAAAAAAAAAAAAAAAAAAAAAATTATGTATATATGTATACATGTATGTATGTGTCATTCCAGACGATAACTGTCCGTAAAATTGTGCTAGAAACATCAAACAAATTTTAAAATGTTAAGGACACAAAACGAAAGTTCAAGTTCGTTGGCTAGCATGATCGGATTACATCTTCGGGTTGGAATTTTCAAAAATATAGTCGAAAATGTCAAAAAAAAACTGTTTTTTTTCATAGCAATTTATTTATTATATAAAGGACAATAA
Source organism: Adelphocoris suturalis (assembly GCA_030762985.1). NCBI lineage: Eukaryota > Metazoa > Arthropoda > Insecta > Hemiptera > Miridae > Adelphocoris > Adelphocoris suturalis. Next base: position 54,661,033 of record CM061043.1, read on the forward strand.
TTTACGAAAATTCGCTCACACGATCTTGCTGCATGACGGGAACCTTTAGCCATTTTTAGTGATTATTTTAAGCACAATTTTTGACATTTGACACCAAAGCGTACCCGTTCGGAGAAGAGAGACGCAGTTGGTCTCACTTGATTCTGTTATTTAGAAAAATAGGAACTGGCCATGTGGCTCACCCTCTGGGTTCAGTAGTGTGTCAAGGTGGTTACGGTCAGAAATTTGAAACGTACTCTCCGAGACTAACACGACTCCAACTCGAACGTTCTACTTCTTACCCCGGCAGATATCGACCGATACGGATTCTATACTTGGAAGGGCAACAAACCCTTTCATAAAGGACCCAATTAGTCTCGGACCATTTATCTTGTCTCCTCTGTTAAGCCTATACACTACCAGTCACCCTCTGTCCGCACCCTGTATCTGCCACATGTGCCGCCAGCCCCTAATAAGCTCAACCCTCCCCTCTCCGCTACATCTTGGGGCTCATAGGAAAGGAACAAATTAAAAATCCGATTTTTGTCTTCGGGAAAAATATGGGGTTTGGAGGGAGTTGATACAGAATAACGAATGAGAAGGAGGTTCGGAAATCTTTCAAAAATCTCATAAATAAAGTTCATAATTCATCAAAAGTTCTGGAAATAGAGGTCGTTCCATCATTGTTGGAGCAGTCGCAATTAATTTTGTTCCCTCCTCAACCAAATTACATTTAAAGAGGAAGTATTCTTGATTTTCATGAATGTCTCAAATCTTATTACATAATGCTATTTTTTAACTAGGGTGGAGGGGCCAGAGTTTGACACCTTAAAAGAAATTTTGTCTTTGACAAGCAATTAAGTTATATTTTATTTTTGTTCAAACTTCAATCTTACATCTACTGCTGCATTAGGATGTCCTCAAACTGCTCAGTATTAGAAAAATCACTAATTAAAGCGAGAAAAGATCATAAATTCGTTTTTTAATCAATTTTTTGACCTAGTATTTGACAGCCAAATTTTTGGTTGCACCTGTGATTTACACCCCATGATTAACAAAGCAGTTCTTCAGCAATAAATGATTCCATATACCAACGAAACATTTATTTCAACATTTTATTAATGAATTGAGCATTCGAACTTAGTTTTATTAATCTAAATATAAAATTAATGTGAGTATTCATAAAGACAAAGTTGAAAATATCACAAAATAGTTAGGTACAAGGGTTTCTCAATACAATAAGTGCAGTAGGTATCTAATAGTAAACTATCAGCTTCTCAGTTGCTATGTATTTATATAAATATAAAAAAAAGAACGAATGCAAGAACGAATAGAGATCCGTATTGACAGCACTGTCGATCACTGAGGGTAACATTAGTTTGGGGACTAGTAACTGGCATTTGCATTTTCACGTGTTATCTTTGTTTATTTCCAAAAAGTGATAAGATAAATTTAATCTGCACAAACAACTAATTGAGAAAAACCATGGGAACAATAGAATTTGAAAATATGGAGGGCATGGTGAAGCAAAATAGAACACTTACTTCCTTAGCCAAATCACACGAAACAGCACCAAAGAAAAATCAACACGAGGTTATGTAGGGTAAACTTCTCCAGATTTCACGAAAATCCGCCTGAAACCTTTGACCGCCACTATACTTCACTGCGAAGGTATTTTGACTCAAAATTCAAAAGGATCAAGCCAGTGAAACACTTTTATGCCTTATTATTTATACTGTTTGGTGAGATGTCAATCACTGGGTCCTTGTCTAGCACTGGTCCCTCCACTTGGTTTACAATTCAAGGTTCATTTGATCCAAAAATCAAATTAAATGGGGAAAAAACGTATGACCGCAGCTTTTTCCCGAATCTACAGGACCTAAGTTTATGAAATTGGGCTCAAAAATCATCCGTCCGCCACTGATGTGCCAGTAACATCAGCATCAATTTTGATCAACCCCTAATGGTAGTAATTGAGGGCTAGCATATTTTTACTCGTTTAAATCAGCTGGGAATGCAGTAGTCACGAACGCGAAATAATTTATTCATTCTAATTTGAACATTAAATTACAATACAATAGAATACAATATATTTTATTTGTATAGTGTTACAACACATTACAACGAGTTCATGATATAAAATAATTAAATAAATATTACTTCTTCAGAAAATAACTTGAATCAATGCAATTCAGATTTTTGTTTCAATGAATGAAGTTGCTCTAGTCAGAAATTTGCTTGACAAAAATATGAACAGTATGAATTGTCTTATACAGTAAGAACACACTAAATTTAAGTTTTATTTTATTTACTTATTTTTATTTTATAAATTCAGTAACAAATTCGCCTGATTAAGTCACAAGTGTTACACTTCTTTCTGAGAATGATTTTACCGTTCTTTCATTTTTTAATATAGCCTTTATTTAAACTCTCCTACTCATTTAATGAGAAGGAGCATAGTTTCAAAGAGCTGTCAATATAATGGTAAATTGCTGCCTTTAAGCGTTCGTCCGCGTTCAGGTCGTAAAACTTCTCCATCATGTTTAGTGCATCTTGGATGGTTAATGGTAGTTTTCTTGATATAAATTCTTCCTTCGTAGTGCTTCCTGTATGGTAAATACATTGGGCAAATGAGCATAAAGTGAACCAGAGTCTCCAGCTCTTGCATATTGCAATTCATACATGGGAGAGAACAGTCTATTGTGTGGCTATTCCTCTCATAGTAGAAAATGATTATCCCCTTGTATAACAACCTGAATTTTACTATCACTCTCTCAAAATTTACGTTTTTGCCCAAACCCTAGTATTTTATACGTCCCTGGTAAAAGGTACAGGCTCTTGGATAAAATTGGTCGTAGCGTGAGTGTAATGCATGCTCCACATCTCTAGAATGCAAGTTATTATCCCATCTTTCGAATAAGTTGTGTTTTTCTTTTTAAGAAGCTCCAAATCCCGTTGAAACCAAATATTCTCTGGGCAAATCAATTTTAGCCAATCCACCAGACCCATCACCCAGTTAATTTGAACGTTTAATTAAGTTACCTATTAGTTACTTTAATGAAGTCCCATATAATTTATTTTTATAGCCCCAAATGTTAAGTTGCAATTCGCAACTCATTACTTCACGAAAAATATATTTAAAAACATCAAATGAAAAATGCTTGTTTTCATTCAAAGGAAACTTCAAAAAGTTCCAGTCATGCAGCATGATCGTATGAGCGAATTTTAGTAAATTATCGTACTATATCATGTTACATTGGTTTGAAAATTGAGGACTTTGAGGGAAAAGATTTGTTAGCTACCAATTTTTTTTTTGCAAAAAAAGGTCGTTCTAAATAATATTTTGCGATTCAAAAAGAGATATTGGATTTTTAACTTTTTTGGAATTCATATAGATTTTTTAGCACATTTTAATGAAATTTAACTACATTTTTCCGCATAATTTTGCACATAATTTTTTCAATGCTCTATTTTATAGTTAATAAACTTTATTTGAGCAATATTCTGCTAAAAACATACATTTAACAATTTTAACTTTTTTTTTTGCTATTTTCAGTGATTTTTTCAGCACTTGTTTTGAAATTTGGCTAATTTAATGTGGTCAAAAAATGCTGCCCAACGAACTCGTCCTTTCGTTTCGAAAGCTTGGTTTCGTTGGCACAAGAACGGATTTTTTCTTAATCCTAAGGAGATAAGGGGATTAATAGTCTGGAAAGACACACACACACACACACACACTTCCACATATATATATGATAAAATATTAAACTCTAGGATTCGTTTCAGAATGCCTCAAAACGGATTTTTTTAAATGAAGAAAATATTCAAAAATTTTTATTTTAAAATTTTTGGAGTCATTGCAATAGCTGCGTTTTCTATGAAAATTCGCTAAAAGCCAAGTCTGACGTCATAGGTAGGAACCTACCGCTTTGCATAAAACTGACCTTGCGTACCAACGTCGGGTACATCATAATCTTCAACATCAGACAGGATATTGCGTGACTCGGCTCCATATTCACTACGGTTGGGGAGCATTTCATGTCACGATCGTTCAAATAGGATCACGTCATCTAGGAGAGTAATACTCACATATCCATTCCTGTTTCCTATTAGAATAGATCCAAAGAATAAATATAAAATAGGCGTATTAAGTGTTGTCCGAAGCCGTCAGGAGTCGACGATTAATCCCGTGAACAACTAAAAATTAAGAGTTACAATGTTAAATCGATTTCGACTGTTAAGTCGTCATCAATAACAAATAAATGATCTGTGATATATTTATGTACATCTAGCCGTAGTTTTACTTCACTTTGCTGATTGTATATAGCAGTGTTGGGCATAATCTTATCGTCGAACACGAATACGATTGTAATCGCGATAATTATTCGTTGATTCAGAGTCAACTACGATTATATTCGTATTCGTGTAATCGTATTCGTCTGTCGGCGGTTACACGAATTCAACCCTCCTATAATTTGCGAAGCCTTGCTAATGTTACCTAGCTTCAGAGGGACGTCCTATTAAAAACCAGGTGTGCTAAAAACCAAACGGGAGAAGTGTAAACTTCTATGACGATTTTCTGCTAAATATAAAAAGTAAAATTGGACATTACTTTCCACTCTGTTGGGATGTTGGGAAAGTAAAAGTGGACATTACTTTCCACTCTGTTGGGATGTTGGGTAAGTAAAAATGGACATTACTTTCCACTCTGTTGGGATGTTGGGAAAGTAAAATTGGACATTACTTTCCACTCTGTTGGGATGTTGGGAAAGTAAAATTGGACATTACTTTCCACTCTGTTGGGATGTTGGGAAAGTAAAAGTGGACAGGCTCCGCCCCTGGACCCTCGGTAACTTTCCGCCTTGAGCCTTCGGCTAAAATGCTAAAACATGGAACATGCTTTCTTCCCGCTAATTCGTAAATGTAAATAAATTTAAAACTACGACAAAGGTAAATGTTTTAAAAATCGAAATTAGAACAGAGTACCTAAGTAGGTAATTTTCTGTTATGGTGCGCGTCTACAATTACTATAAGCAAGATTAACTTCTCAACCAAGTGACAACAAAACAAGCGGCATTGTTTACTATATCCATTTATAACATAAATAAATATAAAACTACGACATGAATAGAAGAACAAGTACGAAAGAAATGCGTGATAAATCGAGAGCTTTCCAACGAGTGGAGAACGATTTTTGTCCGGTGAAAAATAGAGAAGTTTCGCTTCCCCAGCTACGGCTTGGTTGTACGTGAAAATCAAAAGAATTCCCCAGCAACGGCTTGGTTGTCAAAACAGCGTGACGGAAAAAAACGTGACGGTTAAATCCTATTCACACCCCGCTAAATTTTTCGACGCGGTGCGTCTATTGGAGTTTACACGTCAAAAAGATTTGAGACAAATAGGCTGGGCTCCAATCGTTGAATTCGCTGTAAGGACGTCCCTCTGAAGCTAGGTAATATTAGCAAGGCTTCGCGTATTATACGAGGGATCGTACGAGGGACACCCTATTGAAATTGATGACCTTGACGCATTTTTATGGATTGTATTCGTGTAATCGCCGACAGACGAATACGATCACGCGAATACGAATAATCGCAGTTGACTCAAAATCAACGAATAATTATCACGATTACAATCGTATTCGTATTCGACGATAAGATAATGCCCACACTTGTATATAGTAGCATGTATATAGTTAATAGCATTTTTTCATCTAGTCTTAGTAGTATTTTTTATTTTTGGTTTTTTTTAATCCTCTTGAGGGGCTAAACAGTGGTCATCACTGTACCCCTTATTTTTCCCCCCTCCGAGTTGCCAATGGCAATCCTCCTTTTCAGTCAAGGATGGCAACATGTCTCCCCTTAGAATCGAGCCACTCCGTTTAGACACCTTGTTCAATACCTCCAATGACCCTTCAGGTTATGATGCAGCTTGTACCTTAATATAAAATGTAAAAAAATATTAATAAATAGTTATTTCTAAGGTCATGCGTAACGCTCATTTTAGAAAATGAAGCAGTTGATTAAGTTTATTTGGAAATTCTCGGAAAGAATGTTCCAATAAGAATAGGAGAATCGAAGAGGGTCATTTTCTTGGGTCTGCCATGTAATGCAAAAGATGCAATGTGAAGATGAAAATTGGTACTCTAGCAATTCCATCCAAACAGCGCAAAGCCGAAGCACATTGTGGCATTTTCGAACCCCTGATTCTCTCCTTGATTCGTTCTCCGTCTTACCAATCAATGAGGTAGAAGTGAATGAGAATAAGGAAAGAAAGAAGTTCAAAACAATTTCTGAGAAAGGGTTTCATTCGGGGCTGCACAGAATTTGCCTCCGTTCTATCGTGACCTTGTGGGAGATAACATCAGGTCCGCATTGTTCGCTGCGAGTGTTTCGGGTGTAACCGGCATCAGGTCTCAGTTTCGTTTCCATATACGAACGGGTGGATTGGGTCAGGGCGCGAGATCGGCGGAGTTGAACAAAAAGCCGTCTGATTGGCGAAGGATCGAGAAAAGGTGAAGGTGACTCGACTGGGAATGAAAGATAAACTGTAGATTTTCGTTCCGAGTCATGGAGTAATTATAGCAGATATGTAGATCGACCCAAGCTCAGCATTTCGTCAACTATTTATCAGGAATGGGGCCAAATAAACCACTTCCTCTTTCACCGAGCTTTCGGTAAATTTATTACCTTCTTCAGAACTCAGAGGACGTTATAGTGTGAAAACCACACCACTCACACACAAACCAGGCTTAACGGGTTGCATCAGGTACAACTCGTAAAGAACCAAAAATCAAGTTTATTATAGGAATGAAAATGAAAAATAAACATCTGGCAATTAAAATATAAGTAGATAATAATAATAAGTCATTTACAACAGTCAAATGCAACAATACAATAACAGCAACTTATCTTATCTACTTTTCCTATCCAACTTATACCCAACAACCCATCTATTTATATTTGAACTTCCAGATGTTTATTTATTTTATTTTTCTCATTTCTACAATAAATCTGATCTACCCGTTAAGCCTGGTTTGTGTGTGAGTGATGAGGTTTTCACACTATAATGCGCCCTGAAGAAGGTGATAAATTTACCGAAATCTCGGTTAAAGAGGAATTGATTTGTTTGGCCCAATTCCTGACAAACAGTTGGAGTAATTATGCATGATTTTTATTTGTTCCACAAAATAATATATTTATGTATATTCCTAAGTTCCTTGTTTTTATTTTTATTTATGATATTTTGACATGGATATGTCTATGGCTAGGTTATACTTCTTTTTTGTTGCATTTGCTCTGTTTTTTTAATATATTTATATATTTATTATATATTATTATATATATATATATATATATTTTTTTTTTTTTAGTTACGTAGCAAAGTTGTCATCATCTTGAAGCTCCTGTCTTGTCCTTGAATCTCATGGTCTTACTGCCTACCTCCAGAAAACTTGGTCGAATACGACTGGAGCTATCGTCGTTCTAGAACTGGCGCAAATGTTGGGACATTTTCCAATTTCCTCTTATGCGAATGTCTCTTGCCTTCTCAAACTGGCGCAAACGTAGCTGTCTGTGTCAGCGCGAACGGAGTCGTTTCTTATTCTTTCTGGCGCAAACGTATGTTGGCCAAACTAAGGACCCTTGCTTAGTTTACTACTATTGCCGCGTTTTGCCTGTTGGTGGAAAATTAGTCCAGTGGAAAACTAGTCCACTGTTGGTTATATTTCCAAAAGTTACAGAACACTCCCCCTGGTTAGCATCCATTTGGTGTTGTCCCTAGATTTAAGTTCACGGAGGAGCCGCGTGGAGCACACCCAGGGTTGCAAGGTTTTATGAGAAAAAACCGGACGCTATGAGATAGGAAGGCAGATTCAAAAAACCATTCGAAAAAATTTACCTACAGTAGGTACATAGATCGATGCATGCAGCACAATAATTGATATGCATATGATTGGTAGTTGATATGAATTATTTATCTACCTGATTTTTATTTTCTATTATGTTCACCAAATAATACTTTTTTCAAAATTAAGTCAGTTTTGTTCAAATCTTTTGTATTGTTTTAAATACATTTTTTTGTACCGATAATTTCAACCGGAAGTACCCCTTTATTCATCTCTATAATGATAATAATAGTACACGTATCACTTAAATTCAGAAGATTAAAGGATAACTGACAATAGAATAATTGTTATTCTTAATTTGGAAACCACCGAAAGCTTACAAATTCAACGATTTCAACCTTATAGCAAAATTGAGTAAGAAGAACATAATGCTCGTTTCAGATTGTTTGTACTTAATGAACGATAAACAGCTGGAAATGATTACTTTTTGTTTTTATTGGTTCATTGAGACTCTCAGTCATGAAGAATGGAGTGAGAGGAAATTCCGCGATAAATAAAGTAAAATAAACAATACTAATTAGGCATTTCAAGAACATTTATAAAACACTATTAAGTTACATATTTAGATAGGCAGAAATCATTCGAATCAATAAATATCCGATAGCTTACAATGTTTGAAACAAAAATCACTATGTTGAGTCTAATTGTAATAATTTAAGATTATCTCCGTCATTTCAAGATTGTTCACCTCCGCCTTAAACTGGATGGATAACGGAAGAGTTCGAGAGTTCCCTCATATGATTTTGGGCGTTTAGATAGCTTTCTAGCGTCGAATTTCGAAGATAATTTAATCTTAACGTAGGTAGTTCCTCAAGAAGCCATAGCTGAGTCCGGAGAATAGAAACCTGCGACAGGGCCCACAACAACTGGAAATGTGCCGCACTTCCTGTGAAAACAGGACATTTGTATTTCAAAGGGATTTTCGCCCAGACAGATTTTTTTAAAACCGGACTGTCCGGGCCAAAACCGGACACCTGGCAACCCTGAGCATACCGTGGAATGCAAAAACTCTCTGATAAACAAAGCGAAGTTCACGAGTTGTAAACCGTTACGAATTTCAAGTTACCACCATAAATATGATGTTTTCGTTGGCTGAAGATCATGATGACAATGATAGCTCGTTGCAGACAACCATCACAACTGTTATTGGACTTCGGACTCCTCCCACCCGGTATTAAATGGTATAACTGAAGCGAAGAGAAAGGAGAACAAGCTTCGTCCGTTTCCCCGTCGCTGCTCGGGCGAAATCTGGTTATGGGTTTGGCCCCCGAGGCGGCCACTCATCTGATCGGGGGCGTTCCGTAATTTTCAGTTTGACCCGGACCGACCTAGTAGGCAACTCCGAACGGCCTTCGCGCGTTGGTCAGCATCGATCTCCCTGTGGTTATTGAGCAAACATCCCTGAGCTGGTTGTATAAATCACTAAATACTTCCTTAACGGGAATTTGAGACGAGAGAAACAGTGCTACGTCAAAGTGACCTGTTCATAATTAACTGCCTAAGGGGTAAAAATAGATAGATAGATAGATAGATATAAGATTGATTGACACAGAAAACAATGATGATGGTCATAATCTTCGATTAAAGAACATGTAAATGAAACAAATCCATTCGAAAAAGTTGAATAAATAATAACAAAACGCTGCAAATTATTACACAACGGTTTATTAATTATGTTTTAGATAGCTCTTTATATAGATAATTATTCATTATCTAAATATATCTGCAGTGGCATTATAAAAGACCCAATAATTGAAATAGTCTAGTATCTACCAGCCATTAATTTCAATCGTCTCTCAGTGTCCCGAAGAGTCTCCCTATAAAATCTCAACTTCCTAGGATGAACAGGAGACAATTTAGCTCACTCAGCTGATTAGGAATGAGCCAATCATTTCAATGGTCTCTTAATTTCAGCTTCAAAGATTAAATACAATATAAATCATCAGCTTTAGGAGCCCATCAGCTGATCGTCTACGCATCGTCTAGTACCTACTGTTACAAGTACCTACTACTTAATAGTATACCTACCATGTACCTAGTGCCTTCTTTTCACATAATTAGTTCATTATGGTTACTTAGCAATATTAGTTTATAAATTAGCGTAATAAATCAGCTTTCCTTGACACCAAAATTAGGGATCATAAGATGTTGTGATAAAATGAGAGCATCCCAAAAAATATTTATCAATAAACAAAAAGTGGCGAACGATTTTCCTGCTATGAAAACTAAGGGAGTTACACTAATATGCGAGAGCTTTCGAGTAACGCATTGGTTGAACGTGAAGTATCAGCAACGTAGAAATTGAAAAACCTATGTATGAACGGAAAATATGCGCAAAGAAAAATGTCAGCCCGTTTTTTGTGCAATGTTTGTGGTTCATAGCATTTATGCGTCTGAAGCGATCGGGCTGGCTAGATTCTAGGACCAACTAGACCCCAACTGGAGTCCATGTGGGAAAGGGCGTATTTTTCTCATCAAATATGGCCTGGCACACATGGCCTCTTCTGGCCTGAACGGCGGACGGACATTGCATTTGGATTCTACGCACCTTAAAAAGTAAAGTGACAAAGGTTGAAATAAAATAATATATTTTTTTCCCTATACGATTACAAAGGCTTATTAATGGATATAATAAACCGATATAAATAAATAATTATAATACAATGTACTGCTAACCAGTACCTTCTGCATCATCAACGGACGGTTTCTCCGACTGACTTGGACTAACCCAGTTGATGCATTTTTATTTGTTGAATCTTAACATCTACACGAATCTTAGCGATGAATTGATTGGTTCGACTTCCACAGCGATCCGGTTCGATGCAACGACTAGGTCGTATGACGTGGTACCAGAAAGACACGTGTTTATTGCAGTTTGTTTTAAACCTTTAATTGGGATTCAGGTAACTTCACAAAATTCAATAACAACGAACCATTCATTGTCACCGAATCGCATTAAAACTTTCTATAAATTAATATCAAATCAATAGAATATAAAAAATGCCTGAAGCAATCCCACATGCAGAGACAGATGCTCTGCAAATTTTTGCATTAATGTCTCATCAGCTGTCCCGATGTTCAGCTTGAGGATAAATCGAGCTTTAGAAAAAGGAGCAGATGGAAATTTCAACTGGGCAGCTGGGTCTTTCTGCGTATAATAACCGGATCGTTTTCTAAGGACTCTTTCAGTTTGAGAGACTTATAAATGTATCAATTAAACTTTCGACCTTAGGTCGTTTCCCCGAACGGGCAGTATCAGCGAGGGTCTCATTTCGTTAAATTAAAAACCTGACCTTTTGGGGTAACGGAAATTTCCAAAACGGGAACACTAAGACTTTTACGGGTCGAAGCGCCAATACTTCTTAGTAGCCGATCCTCACTCCAATGTCGCTATTTTGGAAGTGTTTCACAACACCACTTCCTCTACATCCTTTTGGTTCATCATTTTCAAGAAATCAAAATTTAAATCCGCCCCACACACAGTTTGTTTGTGTACGTCTCACGATGCCTGTATTAACCATTCATAAAACGAAAATCCATTTGTCCGCCGTCCAGGACTTTCCTCCCAAACCACTGAACCAATTATTACGAAACTTGGGTAAATCATCACTTGTATTGGTAGGTATTGATCTCCTGATTTAGTTGGATTTTATGGGTTGAAGGTGGAAGTTTATTAATATTTTTCCAGAAATAATAATTTTGTATTCAGTGTACATGGTTTAGATATACAATGACATAATTATGTACCTACTACCTTGAAGATCCATTCTTCGTACGTATATACGTTCTCTCTCTTTTTTTCTTTTTTTTTTAAATGAAATCCACAGTCAATTAATTTATTGATTTTTTTTCCACAGGTAATGATCGTGGATTCTTCAAAGGATATACAATTATCTGGACTAATTCGTAAGTGTTTTGAAGATCAAGTTCTAACGTGAATTTTTGAATGAAAATTCATGTGGGACGTCAAGAACACACACGTGTGTGTATGAATGGACTTCTCATACTACGAGTACACATAGGATTCCCCTTTGTTAGGGATTCCTACGTACTAATCAGAAGATGAAAGAATTATTAGAATATGAATGTTTACGATTTCATCATGAAAGACATTTTAGAATCGGTTAAATTAGCTTTCTATGAATTGCCGTTGTCGTCCAATAGACAAATTGAAAGACTAATCTAGACGTTGGTACCACGTGCCTGACGACTTTTTGGTATAATTTAGCGGACTGCTTTCAAGAAACATCATATTGCGCCAAGTTGGCATTTTCAATTATAGTTTTAACATGGAACATGTTTTTGACATCATTAACCCGGCCAAAAATGAGACAAAATTACCGTTGTACTTGACATTTAGTGCGTTAAATGAACTCCGAAGCCATTTTCTCTCTTATTTTCTGATGATTATCGCTTACAACCAAATGTTGCTACGGAACTGTACCTTTGGCATTTATCATTGAACAAAAATTGTTCGGCAGTCGTTGGAAATCTCTCAATTTACCTAACCACATTATTTTTTGCGCACTGCGCAATGCGTGGCCAACAATCTGGGGTATGAGTGTGGTTGTCTGGATAATTTATTGTTTGCATACAGTACAAGATAATCCTTTCAGTTAATTTTGTAATACTTTTGTAACACTATTGCAACCACTACTACTTTGCACTTGGAAAGAAACTAGGAAGTTGAAATTTGATAGGGAGACTCTCTGGGACATCAAGAGAAGATTGAAATGATGGACTCTTTCCTTAACAGCTGAGTGACCTAAATTTTATTTTCTTGTTACTAACGATACCAAACCATAAGCTGTTCCAAGTTCCATATTAAATTTAAAATTTATATAGTTTTTACTTATCGAAATCGCATCATTAAAATTTAATTGAACAGTACTTCATCAGTTACTAATATAGCATTCAAATAATGTTCATGAATTGTATTAATATCATAATGCAGTCACTTTCATTTCGTTTCGTAAACTCAAAATTCTAAAATGATGTTATCTTAAAGATCTTAATAATGTAAAACAAGTTCTGAAAGAGAAGCGGTTTGCGTATCCCATTCATGAGATAAAAACAAGGTTTCATTCGCAAGTCAAATTTTACCTACCACATGTGCACACAGCTGCCTCTTTCAATTCATATTTTTTAGCTGGAATCAGAGTAATTAACAATCTGCCTACTATCGTTAAAAATAAGTTAATAGATCAACCTAATCAAGTGCATGAAATTTTGAAAAATTTGTTTCTCAAAACACAAGATAATGATTAATAATACGCATACGTGTAAATAATGGAATGTCATCTAGATTGTAATATTGCAAATCTGCAACGTTTTTTTTCTGATGATTTCCGCTTACAACCGAGTCGTTGCTTGGGAAATGGTACTTCATCGTTTTTCATCCCACAAAATTCGTTGACCATTCGTTCGAAAGCTCTCGATTTATCCAACCATATTATGTTAACTACTGCGAAGTGCGTGGCCAACAAGCTGAGTTATGAGCATGGTTATTTGAATAATTGTGTACACTCAGGTGATCATTCTCAATAATTGATATTGTGAACATGATTGCAACCGCTTGTTAATTTCTGATGATTTCATTGAGTTGGTGTTTCGATGATTTGATTCATAGCAGGTGATCCGAATATTGCGAGAACGGTTTGATTTGTGAAGCAGTGGTTAAATCATTTTAATAGGTAATTTCTATACTTTACACTCTAGGAAGCTGTAATTTTGTATGTAGCCTCTTCAGGACATTTACTTGACGATGCCTAGGGTCCGGATCAGATGAGTGGCTCTTAAAGCTAATTTCTATGCATTACGCTCTAGGAAGCTGTAATTTCGTGTGTAACCTCTTTGGGACATTTACTTGACGATACCCAGGGTCCGGATCAGATGAGTGGCTCTTAAAGCTATTTTTTATGCTTTACACTCTAGCAAGCTGTAATTTCGCTTGTAGCCTCTTTAGGACATTTACTTGACGATGCCCAGGGTCCGGATCAGATGAGTGGCTCTTAAAGCTATTTTTTATGCTTTACACTCTAGGAAGCTGTAATTTCGTATGTAGCCTCTTTAGGACATTTACTTGACGATGCCCAGGGTCCGGATCAGATGAGTGTCTCTTAGAGCTAATTTCTATGCTTTACACTCTAGGAAGCTGTAATTTCGTATGTAGCCTCTTTAGGACATTTACTTGACGATGCCCAGGGTCCGGATCAGCTGAGTGGCTCTTAGAGCTTGCATACGAGTCTGCAACTAAAGACATAAAATGTCCCAATGTGTTGCAGACTCGTATGCAAGCGTACTTTGGTATGAGTACTTTATACTTATGTAATGGCACTTTATTTATTTCTTCATCATGATATAATTATTTTTGTATTAAAAATTTAAAAGATCTATAGAAACGCTTAAGACTAAACCAGGGCTGGCCAGTGACGACGGACTATTCCGAAAGATATATAAAGAAACGCTTGCATACGAGTCTGCAACACATTAGGACATTTTATGTCTTAGTTGCAGACTCGTATGGAAGCTCTAAGAGCCACTCAGCTGATCCGGACCCTGGGCATCGTCAAGTAAATGTATTAAAGAGGCTACATATGAAATTGCAGCTTCCTAGAGTCTAAAGTATAGTAATTACCTAGTAAAACGATTTAAACACCGCTTCACAAATCAAACCGTCCTCGCAATATTCGGATCCCCTGCTATGATTCAAATTATCGAAACACCAGCTCAATGAAATCATCACGAGCGGTTGCAATCATGTTCACAATATCAATTATTGAGAATGATCACCTGTGTGTAAACAATATTATTCAAATAACCATGCTCATAACTCAGCTTGTTGGCCACGCACTTCGCAGTAGTTAACATAATATGGTTGGATAAATCGAGAGCTTTTGAAAGAATGGTCAACGAATTTTGTGGGATGAAAAACGACGAAGTATCATTTCCCTAGCAACGACTCGGTTTTAAGCGGAAATCATCAGAAAACCAACCGTGACGCTTTTTAACGCATTTTTTAACGCTTTTTTCGTTTATGTGCCAAAGTAAAGACATAAAATGTAAAAATATAATATTTAAGAACCTACAGGCTCATTACTACAAGTCGTTTTCCCTGTCGCGGGTATCACCCATTAGGGAGACTCTATTTCTTTCATTTATTGTAGGTGAATTGTTTTGTCATATTTTCAGAAATAAAATACATTTTCATTTGATTTCACTTAGAAACTCTATCTTAGTACTAAATTAAAATATTTGAATTCGAACTGGAAGGGACGATCTAGTTCGGCCGCATCCCTTCTGGGTGTAATAATACAAAGTTGCCCCGCAATACGCGCTCTTTCCGGAAATTATTACTTATACCTACCGAAGACATTTCTACCCCATTTGAGAGCGTATCATCATTCTTAGCACAACCTTTTGTCGTGCACAATATCTCTCCTAACCGCCGCTTCGCGTTTCCTAAAGACGTAACCTCCCAAAGGGTTTTCCACAAGGAAGGTTTATGCTCCAAACGCCACAATGCTTACGTTTCTGCCGGGACGCCAGAAGGTAAATTATGGTGTACGTTTCTCTCAATGCCCGGCCATTCAACGTATTGCAATGCGAAGGGAACTCGGCTTGGGTTCAACAATAGCGCATTCAACTCCACACTGGATATTATTATAGCATGCAATTTTCAATCTAATATCGCATGGTTTATGTGAAATTATAGGTCACACACAATATGCGACTATGTACGAATAAAAAGGTCTCAATAACTCATGAATGATCATCTTGTAGGGGCTTTTCTACTCGGACTTCTCAACACCACCAGTATAAGTTCTACCAGCTTCAATATTAGCGTAGAACGTGCTTCTTCTGGGACCTGAAAGTGAGAAATATTACAAAATAGAGAGTTCCTAAACGATAAGTCAATTGGGATAAGATGCGTGGGGATTTTATCATCTGTGGCCAGCCACAGCGTATGCTAACCTGATAAAGTCAAGAGGGTCGAATTAGTGTCTTATGTTAAAATGGCGCTACTTATCCTCAAGTAACACTAAGGCGAAAAGAGGCGAATTCGCGCGAAGGGTTCGCCTCCCTTTCAAACACACTGTTTTAAATGAGAGCCCGTCCACCGCAAGACGCGAAGTGGGGCGAAAAGGGGCGAACGCGACGAGAATCAAACCAGTTTGTTTTTCAACGCGCCAACAAGCGAAATGGATGTTGACAGTGTGTTTGAAGGGAGGGGAACCGTTCGCCTCTTTTCGCCTCTTCGCGCGAAATCGCGTCCACTGGACGGACAGCCTAAATCACCAATGGGAATTTCCCGCCTATCCCGTGTGCTCAGTTTCAGCATTTATAAGTGTCCTAGTTCTTTTCTTATTCACGAAAAGGTTTTGCAATGACAAATTTTGGAAATTTATGAACAATTAAATGGATGTAATTTTCATGAATCATGAATACCAACAAGAAATGAATAGGTATCACTGTTATCAGAGGGTAAGTTTACTTTGCGATATGGAGGAAGAGATGATATAGGTGGGTTCGGGATAAGGTGTCTTATGCTTGGGTGGGATAGATCTGTCTTATTGAACTCATCTTAAATTCTTCATCTCTCCACTCATGCGCAGTAGCGCTTTCCATTCACGACAAGGCGCCTCATCTCTAAGTACCTATCGCTTTAGGAACTTAAGGAATTATTGACAGGAAAAAACGAGACTAAAGCAGCGGCGGATGTAATTTCTTTGCTATTCAACCTTTGAAGCTGAAATTTGAAATGGAGAACCCTTAGGACGTCGACAAACAAATCGTGTAGTCTAGAACCCCACAAATCAGCTAAGTGAGATCCGGAGCTAAGTTGTTTGCTATTTGAGACTAAAGTAGCGGTGGATCTTATTTCTTTGCTTTTATTTAGTGGCAATATACAATGTATATACAGCCATACTTAACATAATATTTACAAGTTGTATTTACAGGTTCAAATGTCTTTGTTTGTTTCAACTATAAATTCACAGAGTCTGTGGGAAAAAATGTATAGAAACTAAGTTTCTACTGAGATTTTCTACTGAAACTGAGTTTCTAACCGAGAGTTTCTGTATATTTTTTTCCTCTCTGTTTTAGCAATTGGTTTTTGTCTTATGCATCTTATTTTTGGCGGATATATATATATACGGATATATATATATATATATATATATATATATATATATATATATATATATATATATATATATATATATATCACGGATTTTATTATCATTATTTTATTCATCATTATTATTCATATTTTATTCATCATTATTATCATTATTTTGATTAATCTATTTTTTCTTTCTCCTTTATTGGCTACATGAATGTTAATTCACCTTACACAATAATATTACATTGACAATTGTCCTACATTACATCATGTTATGACAATATATACTATTCTGATTCTGATTCGCACCATTAAGCATCAAGCAACAGACGGTAACTATTGCTGCTTTGTGTATTTTTTGCACATCGTGAAGTAATAAACGGCCGAATGAAAAAAAAAATTTGATTTATTGCGGAGCGGCGATGTTTCCGAATCCCCGTTTTCACTCTCGAAGTGAAAACATCCTCCATGAAAGGGCGAGTTGAAAATCAATTGTTCGGAACCAACGAATTGGAACCTCTTCAGTCTATTCAATTTCCGTTTGGCTTCATCCTACACTCGATGGGCTTTTCTCTCGTTTATTTTTGAACTCCTAGACAGTTATCAACATTGGAGTCGTATTTCAAATTTTCAAGTTGCTTTCCTGGATACATGAAACATAACAAATGGAGTCACTGAAATTCGGTAAGTACCTCGCAAAAGTCAATTCCATATTCCTAGTTTAATGATATTTCAGCCCCCTCCCCCCCTCCTGTGACAACTATCGTAGAATAAAATAAAATAGATAGATAAATATAGATAGATGGATAAATGAGATAGACTCAGATGTTTTATAATGCCAACCATAATATTGAAAACGACAAAATTAATTTTTGATAGGAGTTTGAAATATATATAAGTTAAATTTACTTCTCAGGGTTCGGTATTTTACAGATATAGTCAACTGAACGGTGTATCAAACGAATAGTGGTAAAGGTAGGTACATACGTCTATAATTTCTAATGGCGTGTTAGTTAGGTAGGTACTTACAGTTTAGGGCAACTTTGGTAAAACTCTACACGGCCGTGGTATTCTTACCTATCTTATTTTACACCTAATGTTACTATGGCCGAAGGTATAATCTAAGATAACCCACAATAAACCGGGAGGCAGAAGGAAACGGGATGATGAAAGGACTGCAGAAAAGGTGGACTCAGTAGGTGCAAACGTAATTGGAATAAGTAATTGCTTCAAACTGTTCCCATTACAGGAATGGTAATGGTAATTGCAATTACTTTGGGAGTAATTACCAGCCTTAAAACGCCAGCCTTTGCTTGTAGGCATACCTAATCATATTCACTGTACTCATTAAAGTGCACTGAAGAAAATTAATTGAAACAGTAAATGTTACTCAAGGTAATCTTTACCTAACAACTCTGATTTCTGGTCCACTGTGCGTCGGATGCGTTGATCAAGATGAAGCAAAATCCTGCAAACCCTCAACACCCTAGCGAAACAGAACCGGGCTTGCCTGGAGTTGGTGCCAGGGCATAAAGGTATTACTGGTAATGAAAAGGCGGATGAGCTCGCAAGAAGGGGCTCCCAAACTTCTTTTGCAGGGCCTGAGCCAGCAGTTGGCCTACCAAAAACTACTTTCAGAAGGATCATCAAAATGTGGGTTGACCAAAAGACCATGAGATGATGGTCCAATATTGAGGGACATGTCCACAGCAAGCTCATGGAGGCCGAACCCAACACCAAACTTACTGAGGGACATCTCAGAAAAAACCGAAGGGAACTTAAAACAATAGTCGGCCTTATAACCGGCTTTGCACCCCTACGTTTTGTGACAGTTCCCGCGAGATCCAAGGGAATGCGCTGCCGTCGCTCCGTTGTTTCCCAACAGGCGTCGTGCGCTTCTCCCCGTGTTTTCGAAAGCCTGCGTTTGGCGATTGATGGGTGATCCTAAAACTGGAAAACCAATCTTCTCCGAACGTAGCATATATGATATTAGTACGAGCTGTATCTCTTATGGTACTGTCACACCCCTCTCTATCTATAAGTGTGGATTTAGGCCCCCGTTGCACCACGGGGCACCTAAGTTCATTACAGTTTCCACCTACACCGCATAGGGGTCACACAAAACTCAACCCTGTGCAGACTATGCGAAGAGACAGACGAAACAGTATCCCACATAATCTGCGAGTGCCCTGCACTCACCTATCGCAGATTTGAACTCTTTGGGGCACAAACCCCAATGATGCCTATTCGAAGCGAACAATTAATCAAAGGACTCACATTCCTCACCAGAGGGCTGAATCTCTTTGATTACACGCAAAGCTCTCAGAAAAGTACAATAAGCCACCAGGCTTTCGTGCTTGGGCCCCAAAATAACCCCACCCTGAGAATTTTCCTATACATCTACTTCTACATCTGCAAAAGTAGGAAATCTCCGAAATCGGGTTCCACCGCTTACAGTACAAAACAGGCAAAGCTGCGGAACTGGAGCTTTCTAACACCGCTCAGCCAGGTTATCGATCGGATGATCCGAAGATTTTCCCCCTCATTGTTCGACGAGATTTGCTGACGTACCGTGTCGCGAGGAAACTTCCCCAAAGCTTCGCTTCATTTGCGTATTCACCACTGAAAAAAGAGACTTTTCACTAGGTGAAAGTTTTGGCCGAGGTGTGAGACGTCCTTTGTCGCGCTCGACTCGCCCCGGGATACCTTTCTATTAGGTGGGATCCCACAATGGGAAACTTGTGGTTGGCAAATGCTGTTCAGAGATGACCTCAACAATATTAGACTAATCACGAAGAAAGCGGAAGTTGAACCTTCATCCGGGCGCGCCTATTTTGTAATTTCAAATGGGCGCATCAAAGCAATCTACCGCCACCTCTTCATTTATTACGTAGTGAATTTCCATAGAAAATGAAGCTATCGCAATGACTCCGAAAATTTCAAAACCAAAACTCTCGGAAATTTTCTTTATTGAAATCCATTTTGAGACATCCTGATGTATATATATATATATATACTCATATATATATATCCATATATATATATATATATATATATATATATATATATATAAAACTACTCAAGTCTAGTAGTTTATCCAATCTATATATCAATTATATATATATAATTGGAGGTTGGGTTGACCAAACTAGACTTGAGTGGTTTTCTTTATGTTTTATTCAACATAATCCACAACGTTTCTACCCAGGGGCTGGGTCCTAATCATGTGTGTAAAACCCTCCACCACTTTCAACCAACTGTAAGTACTTAAAAAAAACCTAGATTATATGTAATATCTAAGCCATTAGATGATAAGTAAAACTACTAAGATTGTCCCATTCTGATCATACACTTCTACCATTTATATTATACCTACTTCTTGTTCTTTTTAGGTTATTATTCCTACTTCTTGTTATTTTTAGGTTATTACCACGTGATTAGGACCCAGCCCCTGGGTAGAAACGTTGTGAATTATGTTGAATAAAACATAAAGAAAACCACTCAAGTCTAGTTTGGTCAACCCAACCTCCAATTATATTCACTACCTAGACATAACCAGCACTCAATAAATATATATATATATATATATATATATATATATATATATATATATATATATATATATATATATATATATATATATATATATAGTAGATGGGTTTATGTTCCAGGAAAATTCCCTATGAATTATATCGCTCTTAGTGAAGTAATAACTGTAGCGCATGCGCAAAACTCATTTTTTTAAATTAGGTATTCATATATGCAGCCCGTTTCCATGAAATGATTATAGGCTATTAGTGCTTACGAAAAAAATTATATAAATACAGAAATTCGCTTTTAGATAAGGTGAACTGAACATGTAAAAAATAAAATAAAATAAAATTGATGTACAAAGACAAAACTCCGAGACTAATAGACTGATTTTAATGAAATTGGTGGGGCTTAAATACTAGACGATTCCTTATAAATTTCATTTCCGTTTGATTATTAGGAGTCTGTGCTTATGCGCAACCATTAATTTATTTTAACTTCAATTTCTTATCATCTATTGGTCGGATTTCGTTCAAACTCGAGAGGCTGTTGGGTTCAGGATGATGTCCTTAGTATTTTATCGCATTTGCTTGAATAACCGGTAACTACCGCGTTTACGCGAAACCAATATTGGATGACACTCCAAGAATAATGCACCGATTTTGAGATAATGTTCAATTATGATTGTGTGTATTAGATGGTATTATATTTTGCATTCAATCATTTCGACTCTTACTTTGTTCTTCAACTAATTCTATAAGCTCACGTTACAAAGTGAAGAAGTCGTTTATCTTTTAATGAGCATATTGATAATATTTGTAGTCGAGTCATGCGACCATTGGGATGCTTAAGCGTAACACTCGAAATTTTGATAATATTTAAAAGCTTTAGTTATCCTTTGTAATGCTATGGTTCGCCCCTATCTGAAGTATGGCAGTACGATTTGGTCCTCATACTATCAAGAACATAAAAGGCGTATTGAGTCAGTACAACATAAATTTCTCCACTATATTGGTTTTAAAAAACGTGTTCGGCAGGATGATGTTGTACTGATGACCGAGTGTGGTCTTTTATCACTCCCCGATAGACGTGTCGTGGGTGATATTTTATTTTTGTTCAAATTAAACAATTGCAAAATCGTGATTTTCGTACGCCGATCCATCCCACAAGAAGTAATGATTTATTTTTCGTCCCTTTTGTCCCGTTTAATTATTTGTTAAATAACCCCCTTTATCGCATGGCTAGACATTATAATTTAATAGCAGCTGAGAATAATTGCCTTGATTTATTTTTCAATAGTTTTTCCGTTTTTTAAAACCACATCCTTTTCTATTGTTCTAAATTTCCAACCTAGTAAAAGGTGTTGATTTATTTTTTTATATCATTTTATTTATTTATTTTATTTATTTATTTTTTTTTTTTTTACCAGCGCTTTTAACTCTGTACAAATTTCTATTTTCATTCGTTATCTATATTTTCCATGTATTGTTTCCTTATTGTATATTGGGCTAACTAGCCCGTAAATAAATGAATAAATGAAATAATAATCTACACTGCCTACTTAACTTGGCCGACGTTTTAGCATAGAATATAAATTTCCCCAGCTCTCTTTATTTAATAAATCTCGTAAAATGCTACATACAAAAAAAACAACGGACGGTAGACCTACGGTTCTACAGTCAGATCATTTAATAATGATTAATTTTACACATTATTAGTTCATTATG
Organism: Adelphocoris suturalis; assembly: GCA_030762985.1. Classification (NCBI taxonomy): domain Eukaryota; kingdom Metazoa; phylum Arthropoda; class Insecta; order Hemiptera; family Miridae; genus Adelphocoris; species Adelphocoris suturalis. Next base: position 54,683,300 of record CM061043.1, read on the forward strand.
GTTACTTAGCAATATTAGTTTATTACTGAGCGTAATAAATCAGTTTTCCTTGACACTACAGAGGCTTAGGGATTATGAGATGCTGTGATGAAATGAGAGCATTCCAAAAAGTGGCTAACGATTTTCCTGCTATGAAAACTAAGGGAGTTACACTTCCCTAGTAACGCATTGGTTGTACGTGAAAATCAATAGAAAACCCCACCGTGACGTGACGAAAACAAATGGAAACTTCCTGTTGATCATTGGAGAGTTTTTGTATTTCTCGTAAACACGAAAATAAGCTGTTGGAGCGAGCATGATGAATGCTAACCTTTTTCGCATTGATTTATCGTAGCGTTTTCGTAAGCCGGAGATAAAGAGAACTCTTACAGAGACGTTAACGTGACTCTTGTAGTGAATCGCTGCTCAAAACTCAATTGTCACATTAGACAATTTCCAAAATATAACATGAATTGAGAAACTATGACCACTTACGTCTACATCATATTATGAAAACGATTCTGCCGTGAAGAACACGAATCTTTAAAACGTGTAAAATGTACCTTGAAACGAAATCATGAAATTGAAAAAGCTGAAATCTTCGATAAAACTTCGAAAGTAAGAACAAAATGTCGATAATGACCTTTCTGGTTGAAGTGCGGGGAAAAAACACGTAAAGAAACACAAATTAATACAAAGGTTAAACCAACAACAAAAGACGGCACGGGGAAAATTCAGGCGATTTTGTCGGGTGTGTATGTGTATCCATGCCAACTGCATGACAGTTGCTAAGTTATTCTAGATTGTTATCCTAGAGGAAGGTCAAGTTTTCGTCTCGTAATTACGATTCCGAAAAAGATGAGCACGAGTAAAGCTGACTCTTGCTGTTCCGACTTCCGAAAAGCGTTTCCACGTTACGAAAACCTCTTCTCGTTTCGGAAAGGCCATTTTCGTATACGAGAAAATGAATACGTGAAGTACAAAAACTCTCTATTATTAAATTATAATAATCGCTATGAAACTGGTTTTCAGGATCCGTATGGGAACTTGTTCCAGCACAACAGTTTTCAGGATGCGGCCCAGATCTCCAGAGCCCACCGTTGGAGGCTTATCAGAAAATTGGGTTCGGTTTTTGCTTCGCCCCCCTTATCTGCCCTGTACCTTTCGAGTGAACATTTCTTTTGATGTTTTTCCCCTTATCTAAACGTCCTCATTAACCTGCTCCCCTTCAGCTCTTCACGTTGCTTTTTCGCTTGAACCGGCTCATTCACAACGTTATTAGTTTTCTATACTGAGAGACGTGAACACCCATAACCTCGTCCTTTATGCATTTCAGTGGCGCTCCACGAAGGAGTTCAATATATATGTTTGAATATATATGTTCAACGTGCTAAATCAAAAACGTCGTAATCTGCAGGAATCATGAGGATCCCATGTTAACTCCGTTATGCTAAACTTCGTAAAATAGCATCAGATGATTTTTCTGATAACAGTTGTGTAAAAGAAGAAGGTGAATATCTGTGAGGCACGTAAAAATAGTACAACAACAATACTAAAAACATCTTACTTGCAGGTTATATTTTGAAATGGAGGGATTCAGTTTCATTTTTAAATAATCCAAATATATCTTTGTGTGCGAGTTGGCCTGGTAATTGCCAAAAACATGCCCAAAAAGAGAATCGTCTCTGAGAATAGTTTCAAAATGTCTCAAAACAGATTTCAATGAAGAATATTTTCGAAAAATTTGATTTTGAAATTCTTGGAGCCATTGCAATAGCATTTTCTTCGAAAGTTTGCTAAAAGTCGGATCGGCGCTGCCCCTTAGTCGCACAGTGGATGTAGGTGACAGTTGTTGAAGCGTCCACCAGTTCGCCGCCATATAGAAATTCTGAGCCCTATAATTTGTCCTAAAATTTCTCTTGGATACGAATAGAGGCCTCGCTCCGAGCAGAATGCTTATTACTTACCTGATCAGCTGATTGACCTTAATTCTCTCCTGTTCACCCTAGGAAGTTGAAATTTGATAGGAAGACTGTTCTGGACATTCAGGGACAATTGAAATAAAAAGGGAGACTCTTTGGGACATTAAGAGATACTTAAGACACTTTTGAAAATCTGAGCAATTTAATGTGCTAAAAAATTGCTGACCAACCAACTCATCCTTTCATTTGGCGCAAGAGCGGAATTTTCATCTCAACCTTAGGTAAAGGTATCATCAGGAATGACATTTACTTATGAAGTAGGGTTTAACTCTGAGGATCGTTTCAGAATGCCTCAAAACAGATTTCAATGAAGAATTTTTTCGAAAATTTTGATTTTAAAATTCTTGGAACCATTGCCAGTGCATTTTCTACGAAAGTTTGCTAAAACTTGGATCGGCACTGCCACTTTAGTCGCACAGTGGATGTAGGTGACAGTTGTTGAAGCGTTCACCGATTCGCCGCCATATAGAAATCCTGAGCCCTATAATTTGTCCTAAAATTGCCCTTGGATACGAATAGAGGCCTCGCTCCGAGCCGAATGCGTATTTTCCAAGTGATTCAATTTGGTTGCGCCCCCACCCCTACAATCCCGACCTCACTCGAGGCATAAAAAGCAATTCCGCGCCCTCTGAGACTGTGTCCATCGGCGGGGTCGGGAGCTGAGCCTGACAGGTTCATTTTATAGGTAGGAAAGATATGAAGTAGAGCGGGGAGAGGCCGCGAAGGGACCCATACAAAATATGAATCGTTATAATCTGCTGCCGCCTGTTCTGGAAACCCTCGTTTTCGCCTTTATTTGGCTTCACGGCCTGTCGAACCCCGAGGAAGCCACACATTCAAGAAGTGGAATGAAGTTCATGCCGCAGGAATGGAGAATTTACAAATTTAGAATGAAATAGAATAGTTTTATTAGGACTATGCATGTGAATGGTTTTGTACTATAATCTATATAGCTATAACGTATGCTGTGCTAATAACCGAGTTTTACACTTTAGCTAACTAGTTTCACAGCTAAAGCCACTTAGAAACGATCATAAATCAAATTCGCTAGTCAAAGTGTAAAACTTCGTTATACCTAACAGAGTACGGGAGATCTACAAGTGTCACCATTCAATTCAGCGTGAAAAAAGACGTTAAAACAGTCCAAAAAGTCGTATTTTAACATGAATATGTTTTAGGGCGGGGGTCTTGCGAAAATTTCCGTCAAATTTACGAAACGGGACGACCAATCAACAACTTCCTTCAGTTGCATTGAATTATAACGATTTTCCAATAATTGGTAGATCCGTTTCTGTTTAAATGTAATATAGCTTCTTGGGGACACTAAGAGACGATTGAAATGATGGGGTTTTCCCTGATCAGCTGAATCTGCTAAACTCTCTCCTGTTCACCCTAGGAATTCGAAATTTTATAGGGAGACTTAGGGCATTCACAGACGATTGAAATTATGGGCTCTTGCCCAGTCAGCTGAATAAGCTAAATTCTTCCCTGTTCGCCCTAGGGAGTTGAAATTGAGTGCTCCTTTACAAGTACTATGAAAATCATAAAAGTGATCTTATACACCGTAAAACATATTCATGATTTTCATGTTCTTACTTGAAAAGGAGGAAATTCCTTATAACCGATTGCAAATGGTTAGATATTTGTAGTGAACTTCCACGAGGGTCAGCCAATATGATGTCATGGTTGGGTAGGTAGCGAGCAATTTTTCTTTCATCTAGTGTTTACCAAGTTGGTTTCAACCGGTTCCAAACCGATTCAAGATTGAAACTTACATCTGATTTGTAGAATTAAGTTCACGCGACCAAACCACTGCCATTAAGATGGCTAGCGGCCGCAATCCGCCGCAACGCCCTGGATTTCATACTGAAGGTCCACAACTCCATAAGAGGGCCCTCCTGGAGTTCGATTCAAAAGTTTAATTACTTTCAGCGTGATAAACTGCTTGCCCGACTTCTTTGAGGTTTTCTGAGAGCCCTCAAACTGAAATTGTTCTGTTCCCACCGGAGGGTGGCTACAAGAGCGGTGAAGCTACGTATTTCCTAGCTAGGGAGTCGGACGAAATTCCTGTTGAAGGAAAGTTCCTTAATATTTGGAGTAAATTAATCGAAAATGCAATATTCAAGATCGCAGAGCTAGAAATTTCGAATAGACACTAAACAACCTTGGGATGTCTAGAAATGAATCGCGTAGTATAGAGCCCCCCAGGTCAGCTAAAATCCGGAGTTAATGTCATTGCTCTTCAACCTATCTGGAGCTAATTATTTTCCTATTCAACCTGCGAAGCTGAAATTTGAAAAGGAGAACCCTTTGGATGTCTTCAAACGAATCATGTAGTCTAGAGCCGTCCTCAAAGCGAATTCAACGATTAGAGCCCAGCCTATTTGTCTCAAATATATTTCAAAGGACGTCCCTTTGAAGCTAGGTAATATCAGCAAGGCTTCGCATATTATAGGAGGGACGTCCTATTGAATTCGATGTCCCGTGACACATTTTTATGGGTTGTATTCGTGTAATCGCCGACAGACGAATACGATTACACGAATACGATTACATATGAATATAGTTGACTCAGAATCAACGAATAATTATCGCGATTACAATCGCATTCGTATTCGACGATAAGATTATGCCCAACACTGCCCTTAGGGACATCTAGGAAGGAATCTTGAGGTTTGATGCCCCTTAGAGCAGCTTAGTGAGCTGCAGAGCAGATTTCTTTGCAATTCAATCCATGAATAGCTTTTTTTTTTTCTTTTTTTTTTTTTTGGAAACGTAAACGCAACAAATTATTACAAAAGGTTTACCATTTCTGTATGCTTTTAGGTGCAAAGTGGTTTTTTAAATTAATTATTCTAAAAGTACGAAACCTATTCTTTTGACTCCATGTCTGTAGTCTTTGGATAATGTCAATTGAGGGAAGAACACAAATCAGTAAGGTGGTGGGGCCAGAGTTTGTCACCTTGAGAGGCATTTTGACTTTGACAAGCAATTCGTTTATTCAAACTTGGAGCTTACATCTGTTGCTGCATCACGATGTCCTCAAACTGCTCGTTATTGAAAAAATCACTAATTCAAGCCGCAAAACATCATAAATTCGTTTTATCGAAATCAATTTTTTGACTCAGTATTTGACAGCCACATTTTTTGTTGTACCTGTGATTGACACCCTATGATTGACACAGCAGTTCTTCTGCAATAAATGATTCCGCGTATCAACAAAATATTTATTTCTACATTATATTAATAAATTGAGCATTCGAATTTAGTTTTATTAAACTAAATATAAAATTAATGTGAGTATTCATAAAGAAAAAGTTAAAAATATCACACAAAAAATTCCAGTCGTGCAGTATGACCCCATGAGCGAATTTTTGAAGAAATCTTCGACATTTCAGTCGCTATTGATCGTGTAGAGAAATTTTAGTTTATGATTTTGATAGACACATGGAATCAAATTATTAAAAATAATTAGGAGGTACTCATACTTTATTATTATTAAACTAATCTTGTAGATTTAAAGACAAATGTAGGTAAATATTCATAGATTTCGATGTCCAATGTGGTCAGTATTGAAGGCAGTTGAAATCTTAACAGTATACTATCATAACATCATCAAATGTTGCCATAAAATAAAATAACATACTTCATATGAAAGAAACGTATTTCCACAGCCAATCGATGATGAGGCTTTATATTACGAGTGATATAAGGTCAGTTGCATTCGAATCTAGTATCCCATAGCAAGAAATTGACAGACAAACTGTAGTCTCTGTTTCATGCAAATATTACAGATTTTTACAACTAGCGAACGGCATTATATCGATTGTTGACTGATTTTTCAACTTTGAAATTTTTGAAAACTTGATACATATTCTTATAGGAAATTTTAAGCTGATTCCGAATATACCACATGTTAGTATGCTGAAAATATTATTTCGCACAACAAATCGCAAAAAACAGGCTATTTTGAAATTTTTGACTACATTTTTGAAAATTTCAACCCGAAGATGTAATCCGATCATGCTGGCCAACAAACTTGAACGGACTCGTTTTGTGTCCTTAACATTTTAAAATTTGTTTGAAGTTTCTAGCACAATTCTACGGACAGTTATCGTCTGGAATGACACATACATACATATATACATACTCGTACATATATACATACTCGTACATATATACATACATACATATATACATACATACATACATACATACATACATACATACATAATAAAATGCGTTAAACTTCCGAATATGATTCAGAATAGCCTGAAACGGATTTCTGCATAAAAATTTTTCAAAAATTCAGATTCTACAAATTTTGAGGCGAGAGCAATAGCTTAATTTTCTTCAAAAATTCGCTAAAAGCTAGGTAGGTACAAGGTTTTCTCAATACCATAAGTATAGTACGTTTCTAAAGGTAAACTGGCAGATTCACAGTTGCTATGTATTTATATAAATATGAAAAATGAAGAACGAATGCAAGAACGAATAGAGATCCATATTGACAGCACTGTCAATCACTCAGGGTAGCATTAGTTTGGGGACTAGTAATTGACATTTGCATTTTCACATGCTATCTTTGTTTATTTCCAAAAAATTATAACATAAATGCAATCTACATAAAAAACTAATTGAGAAAGACTATGGGAACAATCGAATTTGAAAATGTGGAGGGCATGGTGAAGCAAAATAGAACACCTTCTTTCTTAGCAAAATCACCAGAAACGGCACCAAAAAAAAAAAAAAAATCAACACGAGGTTCTGTTGGGTAATCTTCTCCAGATTTCACAAAAACCCGCCTGAAACCTTTGACCGCCTTTATACTTCACTGAGAAGGTATTCTGTCTCAACATTCAAAAGGATCAAGCCAGTAAAACACTTTTATGCCTTATTATTTAAATTTTTTGGTGAGATGTCAATGACTGGGTCCCTGTCAATCGCTGGTCCCTCCACCCCAACTATCAATAATTTACAATATAGTGGTTTTTTATAAATGAAAAGGAAATTTGAATTTCGCTGGATCCTTCAGAACTAATCCCCAAGCTATTTGACGTAAAGGTATAGCTGGATTGAGCGATTTCTCGAATTCTACGGTGAACTCGGGAGACCTCCAATGAGGATCGTGTGGACGTCTGGAACAGGAAACATCTGACGCACGCCCAGAATATCAATGAATGTCGGCGAAATTCTTTGCCATCGTTTGTTCCGAGATAAGAATGACGCAGTCTTTACACAATCGCACAAGTACGTTTAACCCTTGGGAGAGCGCGCATTCAAAAAATCCAGTCGGAACTCGCAATAGACCTGAGAGTCTTTCGTGCTTAATAGCAATAAAATAATATTCTGAACACCATCATTCATACTTTAAAAACCTCAGTAATGTTAAACTACAGAATTGGAAACTTTTCATTTTTTATTTGTCAGAACAAACAGTACCTAATTAGCGAAACGGAAGTTGGTGAAAAAAAGTTGTCTATTTCCACGAAAAATAAAGAGTTACAATGTTAAGTCGATTTCGACGGTGAGGCCATCATCAGTAACAAACAATAACTGAAGACATATTAGAAAGGTCACAGGTGAAGGGAGATTGAACCCCATTGGTCAAGAGAAAGGATAGGGGGCAGGAGGTACAAACAATTAAGTGCAAACAAAGTGAAGGGAGATTATAGCTAATCAGGTGAAGTGACTGGGGTTATTTTACTCAATATGGTTTCAACAAGGTGAAGGGATAATTCCAAGCTTTATAGAAATGGACTTATCAGTGGTGAAATATTGATATACTCGTATGACAGAATATTGATTTGACAGATAGACAGTTTGTAGAATTTCTTCATTATTATCCAATGGGAGGTATGTTGAATGTACTTGATGAGCGTAAAATTGCGGGGTCCTCGAACTGTAAAGGTGTGAACCCATTTGGGAGACACAATACTCCATGTTCTGATCATGCAACTTATACGGGGCTTAATGATTATAGACCAATGAGCTGCGTAGATTGGCTAACAGAGAAAAAATAAATCTTTGTGTAATAATTTGCAGCGTTTTTTGGATCAAATTTATAATAGGGTGGCATTTTCTGTGTAAAACCTGCACTTCCTGAAGTGTTGATTCGTGCTCGTAAGAACGTAGGTAGAAAGATAATTTTGGGATTTCTCATTTCCAACTGTGAGGGCCGTGAACTTCAAGTAATAACAGACCCAATCAAGGATCTCCAAGGGGTCGTTACACCTTCAAGGTTTAATCCGAACGGATGACTTGGCCCATTCCAAGGTCCTGTTTGATTACATCCAATGGAGTTCGCGGATAGACAATTTGAGGGTAACCTATTGAGATTCCTATGGGTCATCATCCCCGATGTGAATTCGGTGCAATATTGAGAATTATAATGATGACCAGAGCTTCCCGTGATATATCGTATAATGGGATATCGTATAATAGACATAAAACATCAATGAAATGTTTTCAACATGTTATAATCAAGTTTGTCATTAATAACAAGCTCAAGAAGAAGGTCAGAGTTTAATATAATGGCGAGTACAGTATCGAAAGACTAACAAGCTTTTCTTACTTGGGATCATTGATTATTTACTGATAACAATGATTTAACGATTGAAGTTAACAAGAGGATTCTCTCAGATAACCGCCGATTCTCTTCTTTTTTCCTTTTATTTTGGCTGGATCCATGAGCCACCAAAATTAATACATTTCACAAATTCACTTTACAGCATAATGTTTGCTATCAAGAAATTGCAATAATAACATGTAGTCTTTCTTATTTTTCTTCTGAAGTATTTTAACGAGATCATCTGCACGTGTCGCCAGCAGTTCGCCTAAGATCACTTCTCTTTCTTCTGCCTCCCTACTTTCTGCAATACATTTTTTTTCTTTTTTTTACAGTTTTTTGTTATTTACAGAAACAGAAATTTTTATTACATTCGGTGCTTCAATAAGGAATAATAGCATGAGGGGGGGAACATACTCCTCACATATAAATAAATTACACGTAGGCCAGAAAATCATTATTTAAATAATGTTGTTATTACCACTTAGGACGCCATCTATAAATGTATATAATATAGCAAAGTTGTTCACCATAACAACAATATGTTGAAAATTTACTTTTGCTATTCCATAAGTATCTACAAATAATAAATACACAGCGTAATCCAGCGTATACCACAAGGTATGTGGTCGCAGGGAATGTAATTGCACCAAGACCAAGATTAACGCTGACAACACACAGTCCAAAATGTAGTATGTACATCATTCACAGAGCCGCTAGATAGTCATATGAAAAGAGCTCAAAATTATACTGGATCAAACTACAAAAAGCAAATTTTAACGTGGCTTGTGAAAAATGGGGCAGTGGATTGCGAAACTGTGCTAAACAGTATTTATGTATAATATTATAAAACAATAATTTTACTGTAGAAAGTTTTTCTACTCATAAAAGGTTGGTACATCAAATCTCATTGTAGTTATAATATTTAAGCTATGTGTAGATTATGTAGACGCATATGCGATGTTATGTCAACGTGCTAGGTTTGAAATTATGGGCAAATTGCCTAGACCTTAACCAACAGCACGGGCCAAGCCTACCGTTGGAAAAGTAAGCTAGGCGAGTAGCCTAGTTCTACTTTTCTACTACCATCATATGAATGTGTCTCTATTGAAATAAATAAAGTATATTTAGCTATCTATCTATCACGTGCTCCATGTCTTCGACTACTTCACCTTCCGAACACTGATATGTACTGACAATACTGTACTGACAATATGTTGGTCAAAGGATCTTCCGTAGAGGTACTTACATGGTGCGTCATGTTGCCTGGTCTGATTCTCGATATTTAGGAAAACTGACGTCTGGTGGATTTCCAACTCGATGGTATTCCGATTTTTAGAAAATACGCGGAGCTAGCATCTGCAGTTGCTTGCTGTAGACGATGCTCTACACGTTAACAGGGGAAATTTGTGCGGGAAGAACAAAAAATATTGATATATTTGAATTGACGTTTGCTCTAGCATTTATTTATAATGCTTATGGCAATAAAGAATTTATTATTATTATTATTTTATTGTTCATTCGTCAGTACGTGATTGCCAGTGATAGTTTTCCTTCCGGGCTTCCTCCATCCATTCGTCTCTCCGGTAAATCAGAACATTACTCGCTTGTTCTCGAAATAAATTTACCTGTCGTCTAGTACACGATGGGCTTCATAGGTTGAAAAGCAAAGAAATTAGATCCGCCGCTACTTTAGTCTCGGTTTTTCGTAACAATATATCTTATGCCATATATCCTGTTCCCTACTTTGGAGTGAATGATGTTGTCGATACTTTCCCGATTAAAGGTTTCTGTTCTTTGTAGGCGTCTGCATGTACATTTCGTACTACAAAGCTGTATCTGCCAACATAAAGATTCGGACAACGAGCAGGTTTGTGTTTAAATAGTACGTTTTTATATAGAAGCGGCTGTCAGTTCAATAACAAGTTGAGTAGGTTGGTCGTAGAATTTGTGCTATTAGGTACCCACTCAGATCATGGTAAGGACGTTTTGATAAAGCAGGGAAGGTACTCAAAATGAACTACTCCACGAGGCCTGATTAAGCAAAATTGATGTAGGTAGATGAAAAATTTAATGATGAGACAAAAAATATAAATGATGCCGAAATCGCGGCGCTCCCAAACGTTCACCATCCAAGTACTAACCAAGTCTAACCAACTAAGTCCGGCGTTGCTTAACATCGGTTTAGACGAAAACCGGTGGGCAACCAGACATGGGCGATGGCGAATATGATTTTTTGCTAGGTCGTATGTCTGTTATAACAATAACTTGAACCTAGCTATTCCATGCCTGTGTAGATGGCTGATAAGCAGACGGTGAAATGAATTCAATCTTCTTCTACTCGATCTCAAATTCAAGCGAATCTTTGACATTGAAATATGCTAAAGAGACATTATCATGAAGATAGCGTTTGGTTATTCGTGTATATACGTGTAAAAATAGCGGAGCTAGCATCTGCAGTTGCTTGCTGTAGACGATGCTCTACGCGTTAACGGGGGAAAATCGTGCGGGGAGAACAAAAACTCAGTATTGATGTATTTGAATTGATGTTTGCTCTAGCATTTATTTATGATGCTTATGGCAATAAAGAATTTATTATCATTATTATTTTATTGTTCATTCGTCAGTACGTGATTGTCAGTGATAGTTTTCCTTCCGGGCTTCCTCCATCCATTCGTCTCCCCGGTAAATCAGAACATTACTCGCTCGTTCTCCGTGTTCGCCTCTCGAAATAAATTTACCTGTCGTCTAGTACACGACAGTCGCTTCTGCCTTTCCAAACTATGCAGATCCATCTCGGCGTTCACATCCAGCTGAGGCGTCGCTCCGAACAATAGGTGAAGGCTGATTAAAGAGGTGGGCGGGGCTCATTCGTGATGAACAGCCCGCGAGGTCGTGATTGATGTGGGCGCCCACCATTATAGCGATCCGACTCTCTTTTTCCCCCGAGTGGGTTTTAAAAATTGCCTCACAAAAACGACTCGCAACAAAGGGAGGAACCTCTTCGCTGACACCTTTCACCCGTTACCGCCGAGATCTCACGATACCTCTAAGGTAAGAATGTTGTTCTAGAAAAGGTGGTAGTGGGGAATCTTTTTGAATATTAGAGAGTTTTTGCCCTTCCCGTAATTTTCTACCCGTATATTCAAAAAGACTGAAACATCAACTGCACATGCGCGAATTTCGCGTCAACGAGTAGAACTATGCGTGTACGGGAAAGAGGCTGGAAAAATGCTTTCGTTTGAATCCCGTCCTACGCGTAGTCATCATAACCTGACGCAAAAGCGACCACAATTTTGAAAATAGGGATTGGCTGTCCCTCTGACTTCCGTCTAACCTAGCTTTTCTCAATTGAAGTTAAACCTATGATGAATATAACTTTACTAACGATTAAATCAAATTCCGTTGATCACGTGAAGGAAGTACCTACCTACGTAGCCTAACAGCCAGATATCCTGTTCACCTACTTGTAAGTGAATGCAGTTGTCGATACTTTTCCGATTTTAAAGTAGGTACCTAGGGTCTGTTCTTTGAAGGCATCTGCTTGTATATTTCGTACAACAACGTTGAATCTATCAACATAAAGATTCAGACAACGAGCAGGTTTGTGTTTAAATAATGCGATTTTATATAAAAGCTGTTGTCAGTTCAATAAAAAATTGAGTAGGTTGGTAGTAAATTTTTTGTGATATACCCACTCAGATCATGGAACCGACGATTTGATAAAACGGGGAAGGCACTCAAAACGAACTATTCCACGAGGCCTGAATAAGTAAACTTGATGTACATAGATGAAAAATTGGATGATGAGACAAAAAATAAAAAAGATTCCGAAATTGCGGCGCTACCGGACGGTCACCCATCCAAGTACTAACTAAGCCCGAAGTTGCTCAACTTCCGTGAATCAGACGAGAACCGATGTATTCAACGACATGAGGGCGTTGGTGAATACAACCTTCGAACCTGGTTGTATTCGAACCTAGCTATTCAATACCTGTGAAGATAGCTGAAAAAGCAGCGTGTAAATGTAAAATAAATTCAATCTTCTTCTACTCGATCTCGAAATCAAGAGAATCGTTGACATTGAAATACTAAAGTGACTTTAGCGTGACAATAGCGTTTGGTTATTCGTGCACATACGTGTAGAAATACGCGAAGAGTATCTGCAGTTGCTTGCTCTAAACGCTGCTCTACGCATTAACGGGGAAAAATCGTACGGGAAGAACAAAAACTCTCTATTGTAAAGGCGGCGTTACACATTCTCATGAGTGCCACGAATGACGATGCGAACGGACAACGCGAGCCAAAACGCGAACCTTTACAAATTAGTATTGTTTAATTTACTTTATTCATCGTAGTATTTACTCTTACTCAACTCTTCAGGACCGTAAGCCTTGCTAAATCAATAAAACCAAAAGTAATTTTTTTCAGCTCTTTATTGTTTAATTAGCCGCACGCACACCCTGAGAAGAGTATACATTTCAGGCTGTGTTTTCTCTACCACTGAATTAAATGTAAAATGTTTCGGGTTTCTCTAGGGTTCGTCAATGAAGAGTCTACATTCCAGGCCGACGTTTCGAAATATTTATATTTCATCTTCAGGGCTGGTAACAGAGGAGGGGTATATAACAGTTAGAATCTTCCTAATGTGGATGCGAGTTAATATGAACAGACAGGATGAAAACTATGGTTTTTATATATAACTAACTTAGTACTAAATACATACTCGTATATTGTTAATTTACCTTGGAAAACTGTATTCTTATTTCATAGCAATCCTCGTCATAGAGCTTTAGTAGGTAGCTATCTAATTGAACAACATCTTTGGGTATACCTACTGAGAAATCTGAGGAAAACTTTGGGGTGTACTGGGAAAACATTATTCAAGTTGTACTGAACAGAGACGAAAATAGAAGTTATAAGAGATAAAGTTATACCCCAGAATAACTTAAACGAATGTTTTATTCATGAAACGTGTGAAATAATTGGTAAGAAAGGGAGTATGCATGAACTCGTAGACAAGAGGTTAGGTACTACCAACGAATTCTATAAGAATCATCTTGAAACACATAGATTGAAATTTATTCACAGAATGAGTGGTTGTTGGTTTATTATTCGTGGGTTGGTAACCTTAACATCTACATCTCGGCCCCGGAAAAACAACTGGCGCATTTTACTTTATTTCCCATTTATTTATTTTTCATTGTTATTTATTTATTTATTAGTTTTTTTTATTCATTTAGTTATTTATTATTATTTATTTTTTTATTTTTATTTTTTTTTTTTTTTTTTATTTTTATTTTTTTTTTTTTTTTTTTTTTTTTTTGCGATGCATTGCAGATTTAAAACTCCACAATACACAGAGCTTCTCAAGTACCCACTCTAGTCCATGTACCCCACTTTAAGAAACACACAAAAGTATTTGATTAAGTGTTGGCTAAGATTGTAGGTTGTGGAATTGATACAAGAGACTATAGGTCGTAGTGTCTTAGAATTATCTTTGTGAATGTTGGGCAGACCATACAACTTTGGAGCAACAGATTTATGGGTAGTTTCTTCTTTGTCATCTTATCTATTGTACCATCTAACCATAAGGCTGTTACTAGTTTATTTTCCTCTCTTTCGGTTTTATCGGTTGGGTCTGAGCGTAGTTTTTTGTAGACTTGTTCATCATCTAGAATTTTTTTGGCCTCGATTTCATAATCATCATTACTACAGTTACCGCTCCCTTATCAGCATTATGCACAAGTAAGTTGTTGTTTCTCTTTAAGAAAGGCTTGCAGTTGTTCACCTGAGTTGATGATATGCCATAATTTAGTTCATTCTTTCTTACGTTACCATTTCGTTCCAAATTTGTGAGTTTATTTGTAATCTTTCCTCTCAATCTTTTTTCTTTTTTTTTTTTCACTTTGGCGAACATCAATGTAATGAATTCTTATGAGGCATTGTTAGATGAAATTCAAAGGAGACCTAGATATATATTCGTATCTTTCGATGCAACTTCCATGTTTACATCAATACCACCTTTGAAATGAAAATCGTAGCTGAAAAATGGGACGTTATCCAACGGAAGCACAATAATTTGGAAAGAAAAACGCTCCTAGATGCATTTAATTATAGCATGGTCAATTCTTTCTTCATTAGGAAGGATCAAGTGTATTTGTAAACAATGGGATTAGCCATGGGAAATACGCTCAGTCCCATTACTAGCGACATCGTTATGGAGGAAATTTTCAATTCAATGGTAGTAGAGCATACGTCGTTTATTCCACTTTAACATTGTAGTACAGCATACGTCGTTTATGGAAAAAGTTTTGTCTTCAAAATCAAAATTTCCTCTAGCATTTTACGTTTTAAACCATTCTGAAGCAACTTTCGCTCCGTGTCTGTGTGTATCCGACCTGTCCGCAAATTCTTGTAACAAGCCTGAAATCTACAGTTGTCTTCCGATTTTGATGACATTTTCAGGGAATGTGCGCGTTAGGCTGTCGATTGTGCCCTATCAGTTCCATCTCCCCCAAATCAATACTTACCTAGATAATTCAGCAGGACATCAGGGTAGATTAAAAAATAAACTTTTAGATTTAAATAGTTTTTATTCTGGAATCTTATATACTCCTCTATAAATACGACATCATGAACACAGTAAGGCTTCAAAACTTATCCAAAGCACCAACCTGTTTGCTCAAAATTTATCAAAAATACATCACTGAACATAAAATTAAAATATTGCTGACAAATTTTCGAACTATGTTCCGATAAAGTATATTTTCATTTATCAACGTAGTATCAAAACATAACAACAAACCATATTATTCGACTTTGTCCATAAAAGAAAAAAAATACACTTGAGGGCCATCTGCTATTTTCACCAAATTACCACAGATTAGATCTACAAGATTAAAAGTTGTTGAGTCATAGCCTATTTAGAAAGAATACAATATTCATCAATTTTTAAATCTCTAATACTACTTGTATTCCAATTAAAGAATTAGAGATTAAGTTACTCAACTGTTGCTGGTTTTAGAGGGAATAAATACCTACATTATTAAACTGATGGTAATTTCTACTTAATTCTTTCTAAAACCTAATTATTTTTAAGATTCATTATAATTAATTGATTTCATTACTGTTGTAATCTTTAGCTACAAAAAAAAATTAACAGTTCAAACCCCAATTCTTAAATAATAAGAAAATAGTAGTAACATTCTCAGTTTTTCTGTACCCTTTATAACTTTAATTTTAAAAATTCAAGATTCCAGATCTTGTATCACATATTCAAGTTGAAGAATCACAGAAAGAATTGTTGAGAACTAAATTATTTTTAAAACTGCGTCTTGTAGATAATGTCTTAACAATTATTGAGTCCTACGAAATTCTAATCAACACCTGGTGTTAATTTAAATACATTTGTATCTACTTTCAATGTTTTCTATCAATTTTATTGTTACTGATTCGTCTTTTACTTCGAAAATTCGAAAATCAATATCATAACATATGAAAGAGCTAAACTTTTAATTTCTACAATTTGAAGAATATATTAAAAGAGATAATGGATGAATGCTAGCTTAATGTTATTATCACAGGTGTAGGGGAAGTTGAGCCGCAGTTCAATTTTCTAAGCGTATATTTTGCTAGGACTCCGCAATTTCATTTGGCAGGTTCGGTTGATGATGTGGCAGCGTCACTTGGTTCTGTTGTCATTTCTTGTATGATGATTTCTTGAATGCGATTTCGGATTTTGAGTTTTTGAACAGGTTGAAATCCTCTCATGTGGGGCATGAGGCTCATGAAAAAATGGTAATCTTCATCCATAGCGTAGCAATCCCAGGTTGGAACTTGCTGGCTGGAAGACGGCCTATGAGCGAATCTCACTTCTGCTGCACCGCGTTCCAACCTTGGGTGCACGCTGGCGTGTGGTGCCGTGTTATCCTCGCTGGTAACGTTAGCGTCATCCGGGTCCGGTTTCGGCTCCACGTCTTCCGTCGCCCGTCTGCGTTTCGGTGAAAATTTCACTTCTTCTCCTATCAGCTGATTCTCCGTGTTGGAATCCTCAGAGTCGAATCTGGGATCTTGCGGGTGACTAACGTTGGAAAAGAAGACATCGTCGCTGGTGTACGATATCCTTTTCGACTGGAGTAGAACCTCAGTTAAAAACGACAGTCGTTGATAGTGAGGCCACATTGGTGTGTAAGAAGGTCCACATTCAATCGATTTCTTCATCTCCTTCCTGAATGTGTCTTTAAGATTTTTCCATTTCTGTTTCGCATCTTTACCTGTTAACAATCAAGAAACACAAATTAATAACATATTCCCAAATGTTTATATCAACATAATAATCATATTGTGAAACGAGTTGATAAAATCTGATTCTAACCCTCTTTCGATACCCAAGTTACAAATTGTAAAGTATGCATTCATACAGCGCGCTAATTTTCAAAGGGCATGTTCATTTCTTAAGGTCTACCAATAACTGCGACTATTTACTACCTCTACCTAGGATCATTTTATTTGAATTTTATTGCGAAATCGATGAGATCTTTACTATTGCCCCTTGTGCCGTGTAAGGCGGCTTCGTACATTGTCATTTTCACCCAGCAGTCCCAAAAAGGTTCCAATTCAAATTTCAGCATTCTCGGTGACGCCTAGAGAATTTTGATATTGCCTAAAACCATAATTGGCACTTGCTCGTGAATTTGACCGTGAATAGATAGATAAGAACGTATATTTGTATGAAGGCCCTTACGTATACAATTATTTACAATAGTGGTGGGCAGGAAAATTAAAACTAAAAAGTTATAGTGAATACAAATTTTTTTTAACAGAAACAAAAGTAAGTGAAAAAAAATATTCAAAAATAATAAAATTCAAAGAAAAAAACCCTTTTTTTAAAAAATAAAATATTTAAAATAACAAGAGGAAAGAAGAAGAAGGAGAAGAGAAGAAAAGAAAGAGAGAGAGAGAGAGAAAAAAAAAAGAAGACAACTAATTGATAAAACTAAGTTTTATAATAAAATATAAACTATATATATTAATTAAATTTATTAATTAATTAACAAAATATTTTATAAACTAGAAGATAAAACTAAGATAAACTAATAAAACTAGTAGACTAACAACTTAATCTTCTCTTTTATAATATATTAGCCTCCCGCAAATTATAGATCACTCAGTTTAGTGGTCTCATAATGCCTATCGAAATCGATTCAGTGCCGCTGATGAAGCTTGTGGAAACTTGAAGATACATTACGTGAGCGCGGACAGAAAGTCACAGGAAAGAAGAAAGACTTGGTAGAACGTTTGCTGGCTGCGCTGATAATTGACAAATCTAAGGTTGGCATTGAGATTTTGAGATTTTTTGAAGCTTCAAGATGATTAGGGAAGATCAAATTTTAAGAAGCATATTTTAATGGTGGTGGGGGGGGGGGGGGGGGGTGTATACTTTATGATTCGTTTCTAGAAGTCTCGAGGGTTTCCCCCTTTTGAAATTCGCTCTGGAGATGACAAAGCAACGATAACACTAGCCTTCTTGTGTATGTCGTTCTTACATGTCGTTGTTAGTTGACGATTTTCGTCCAAAAGGCCTCCGTAAAAACGTATTCTACGAACTATCACCGTTCCATATTATTTCAAAATGTGCAATTGCTTTTTGCGTTCCAGAGCTTGTTGATCAATTTTAGTTCCGTTTCTGTCTGATGTCTTTCTGTGGAAAATCCTTGTCACGTCCAAAACTATACCAAGTATTAGTCCGATTTGGATGAAATTTTCAGGGATTGTGCGGGTTGGCTCCTAGACGGTCCCCTATAATTTCCATTGCTGTCGAATCAACAATAGCCTGTGCGCATGGGCAATGTGTATTTCTCATAACGTCGGTTCCTTATTATCTGTTGGTCCGATTTAGTTCAAATTCGGTTGGTGATTAGGTATGTATATTTATGTCCTAGAAAAATGGCCTATAAATTATATCATTGGTAGAGTAATAACCACTGCACATGCGCGAAACTAATATCGAAGGACACAGGCAGAACTCCTAATGAAACTATTTTGATGACATTTTCAGGGATTTTGCGGGATAGCTTCTAGACGATCCCCCATAACTTCCATTGCCGTTACGTAAATAGTCGTATGTGCGCATACGCAAACATTAACTTATTATGATGTTGATTTCATATAACTTTGTAGGGCAGAAAATCCCCTATGAATTATATCGCAATGAGTGGACTAATAACCATAGCGCATGCGCAAAACTAAAATTGATTGATACAGACGAAACTCCGACTCTGATGAACCGATTTCTATGAAAAATCTCAAGGATTGCGCGGTTTAGCCTCCTAGAGGTCCCCCTATAAATTTCATTGCCGTTGGAGTAATAGTAGTCCATGCGCATGCGCAAACGTTAACTTTTTATAAGATTGACATCGATCATTTCGACTCGTACTATTTTCTTCAACTAATTCTATACGTCCCTGTTACTATGAGTGAGGAAAGTATACTGCCCACGCAACTTGGCAGACATTTTGAAATGTGACCAAATGAAAGTGTTCAAAATGTGCTGCACAACAAACTCACCCTTTCATTTGGAAAGCTTGATTTTTTGGAGCAAGAAAGGGATATTTAATGCAATGGATCATTATCGTCTGGAAGGACAAATAAATAAATAAATGCGTAAATAAATTTATGTACATATGAAAAAGTGTTGAACTCTGAGATTTGTTTCGGAATACCTTAAAACGGATTTCAGTTAAAAAAGTTTTCGAAAATGTTGGTTTTAAAATTTTTTGACCATTGCAATAGATTCATTTTCTACGAAAATTCGATTAAATAAAGATTTTTTTGGAAATTCTGTAGGTACAGTTAGGAAGCATCGCAGATTGTAGTGGAGCGACCGAGCGGAATGGCATCACAGTACATTTCTCCCCAGGGACAAAATGACCTCATCAACACGTGAGGGGTTAAAGGATTTAAAGCCTCAGATTGGATGCGCGCTAATGTGGTCGAAACAGGAGGGACGGGAAGCCTCGTCAGCTGGATATGTCACAATTCCCATCCAGTGTGTTATTATGGACAAAGGCAGGACTCGCTCTGCTGAGCAAGCGAAGGCCCTTTCTGTGTAGGGTTTTCCTGGAGGCGTATTGTCTCGTCGATGCTTCAAATCACCATCAGGTTGGTAAAAGTCAATGAATAGCCTGTTCAATTTCGACGTGTTAGTTGAAAAATAATCCCCAATTTTGGTAATTATCGAAATTGGAGGACAACAATTTCTTTTACTTCAATTACGAACAAAAGCTTCCCTACCTACCTTCAGTAGAGCAAATGCAAAAATGTAAGTTGATGTTACTAATGTATGGTACTGTTAATGATACTAAAAAACATCACTAAAAATCACTATAAACATCACTAAAAATTGCTTAAGACGGCTAAAAATTGTAAAAAAAAAATATTATAAAGCAAAATTTCGGTCAATAAAAGTTAGTCAACAACGATATAGAACACTATAAAATGTTTGAAAAAAATTAGAAAAATGTACTTGAATTATGTTAATATTTCATTTGCATAATTTTTCATTAATTCGTACATCCCGGAAAAATTCTAATTATTTTCATCCTCTACTGAATATTCTCTGTACCTACTTGCACTTTTACTTCAAATTTTGATTTATCGATCGATAAAGTATGTACAACATATACATAGGACTTCTTGTATACGGAGACGTTGGTGGCCTAGGATCAACTTCATTTCCCTCCAATCTGAATCTAGTTCCATATGAATGCTCATTTCCTTGGTTCATTATGATCTGAGGGTTCTAATGATACACCAACCTCAACGACTTTATAAACAACTGGCGCGGAGTGAAAACCTTGAATTGATTGTATAGCGAATTGGTTGGAAATTGGTAAGGCTTCCTCATTAAGTTTTGATTATTAATCCCTGCATAATATTAATTGTTTCTCGGGCAGTATGGTGAGCGCCTCCCCACACCAAGATACCATACCGAATAACCGACTGCACGAGAGAATACCTAATAAAGAAGTTTCAGCTTATCAAATTTCAATACATTTCTCAAATTGGAAAAAAACAAATAAAAATCGTCTTAATTTCCTTAGCAAGAACTCAATGTGCTGCTTCCATGATAATTAATTTATCGTCGATATGAACACCTATGTAGCGAAAGCAGCTCTTTCCAGCGGAGTAGAAATACAGCTCGATTCCATGAGACAACTATGTACAACGAAATTTATATTTTTTAATTATTTTCTACTATTGCATAGTTGCTACCATTTACCAGATAATTGGTTTTCTTCGCGTTTGAAGTTAGGAAACTATCAGCGAACCATTCTGATAATGAATTTAGTGCAATTTGGGCTCTAATAAATTCTTCCCGCCATGTCTTACCACTAACCAGTATCGAGGAGATGTCATCTGCAAAAAGATGTCTTGGCATTTGGAACACCAATGGGTGAATTATTTATATAGCTTTTCCCAATCTAATTCAACATTTTACCAATCAAATTCAACATTTTACCAACCAAGTTCAACATTTTAACTATATCAAATTTTACATTTTCCCTATCAATTCATCATTTTACCAATCAAATTCAACATTTTACCAACCAAATACAACCATATTTTCTAGATCCACAAAAAAAGCAAGGAAAATAAAGAATAAGTAGTTGAGAAAAATAAAAAAACAGCAAAATAAGCTAAGGAAACCCATTGAATCAGTCCAGTGCTCTCTCACTTCAGTAAACCGGGCAAAAATAACATTACGTGTGTTAAAAAAATTCGGTTTCATGATCTCGCTGTTTTTTATTTTTCTCAACTATTCATTCTTTCCCATGCGTTCCATGTTTCTAGGAAATAATGTTGAATTTGATTGGTAAAATGTCGAATTTGATTTTGGAAAAGTTTAATTTGGTTGGGAAAATGTTGAATTCGGTTGGTAAAATGTTGATTTTGTTTGGGGAAATGTTGGATTAGATAGGGAAAAGCTATATTAATCAAAAACAACGTCGATCTAAGAGTATCCCCTTAATAACTCCATACTCTATCTCCAAGGTCTATCTCCATCGAAACTACCTGTCTCCTACATGATAACTTCAAACCATGTTAATTTTAGATTAGTATATTAATTATGAACTGTATGTATCTTGTTTAATGGGCTCGCACGTGTAATTTCAAATAATCAAATATTTGCTGAATACTGGGAAGTGAGGGGTGTGGGGGGGAGAGGTTGTACTTGGGGAGGGAGGGGGATGTTGTAGTGTTGCCATAGAAACGCTCACCAGTCGTCCCCAGAGCCTCCGCCACTTCGGCCCAAAGCCGCTCGACGGTCTCCTTCCCGCTCACGATTAGGTGGTTCCAGAGCGGGGGGCGGCTGTGGACCTCGTGGATGAGCCGCGGGGTGTCGATCAGCTGGATGGACTTCACGACGTACGTCATCCTCACGCAGTCCAAAGGCGGTTTGCACGGGACCGACCCCACTTTGAAGGCGGGTTTTGATGTCCTCGGACGACGTTGGAGCGGGTGAAGCGGCGCCTGCCGGGATCTTCAACGATCCGCTTTTGGGTGTCTCCGCCTGGACGTCGCTCCGCGCACTGAGCGGCCTCCGCTCCGCCGCTTCGGCGATCCCCGGGAACCCCCCCGCCCCACCCCGCCTTCCACCACATCACCTCCCTCCAGCCCCCGTTTCCGCTCCGCCACGCTTCCATTCCGCCCGCTCCGCTTCTAATCCTTTCAGTTCCGCCTCCGGTTTCCCCCCTCTCTCTCTCACTTCCCTTTTTGCTCCCTCGACCTCCAACACCTCAACCCTCCCTAATGTTTTTCTTATCCAGGAGAAAACATCCTATCCTTCAAATATCTGAAGTTTACATACAGTTAAGATATTTGGAGGATAAAATGTTTTCTCCTTTTAGGGTTTACATACATAGGGTGGTACCTCTAGTTTCTACGTCAGGCTGGAAGCAGGCGTGGTGCATACCAGAGTTGTAAAGTAACGATTAAGTTGAGTAATGATTACTTTTTCAGTTACTTCTCTTAAATGCAATAAAGTTAATTCAGTGACTATCATTAGGTATGCCTACAAGCACAGACTGGGGTTTTAAGCTGGCAATTACTTTCAAAATAATTGCAATTACCATTACCATTCCTGTAATGGGAATGGATTGAAGCAATTACTTATTCCAGATGAGCTCGAAATTCGGTCCGTTACGTTAAAAGAACTCAAAGATGAAATTAAGGGCAACATTAATTCTAAAAAGACCCCTGGCTACGACTTGATAACCGGTCGAATTGTGAAAGAGCTCCCTGAAAAGGCTATAACAAAATTACTTCATATCATCAACGCCACGTTCAGGTTACGATATGTACCTTCCCAGTGGAAAGTAGCGGAGGTCATAATGATCTCCAAACCAGGAAAATCACCAAATGAGAAGACGGGGTACCGACCCATATCCCTCCTCCCTGTTTTATCAAAACTGTTCAAAAAATTGTTGCTTAAACGGCTTAAACCAATTATCGAAGACAGAAAATTGATACCAGACCACCAATTTGGATTTAGGCAACGCCACTCTACGCTAGATCAAGTTCATAGACTCACTAACATAATAGAAAAGGCTCTAGAACGTAAAAAATCAGTATCTTTCTGGATGTGGCCCAGGCATTTGACAAGGTCTGGCACAAGGGACTTGAGTATAAACTGCACAGGGATCTCCCAAAACAGTTTTACTTACTCCTAAAATCCTACCTAGCGAACAGACACTTCAGGGTAAAGCAGGGTGACCAGTACTCTGTCTTGAAACCTATAAAAGCAGGGGTACCGCAAGGCAGTGTCCTAGGCCCAGTACTCTACCTGCTGTACACACGAGATCTTCCGCAACAGGAAAATACAACTGTAGCTACTTTTGCAGATGATACTGCTATCCTCTCCGTTGGAGATGGGGACCTATGGGATTCAGCTCTGGGGTTGTGCGAAAAAATCAAATATTAAAACAATCCAAACCCGACAAAATATAATACTGAGAAGTATAGTTCGGGCCCCCTGGTTCATGCGGAATGATGATATTCATCAAGACTTGAGGGTAGAAACAATCACCGAAATTATCGCCAAATATGCAAGGAAGCACGAACATCGCCTCCACAAACACGAGAACCTGGAGATGCTCAACGTTTTAAACAACGAAGGAGAACTTCGGCGACTCAAGAGAAATAAACCTCTGGACCTAATTGTGCTGTGCAAATAGTGCAAGTGTAATCCAGTGTTTTTTAACTGTTCTTGGTACATGTACGGGCCAGTTTTTGCTGTAAACCTCCCCCTTTAGTGAGATCATGAAATGAAATATTGCTAGATTAAATGTCTTTGTTTCAGTTGCAATAAATAAATCACGAAAAAAAAAACGTATTCCAATTACATGTAATGGTGATGGTTTTTTCAATTACGCATAATGTACCAGAGAGTCTCGCTGTCAAATTACTACTTCATATAGCGAACAGGAGAGAATTTTGATGTTGCAGCTGATCAGGAAAGAGCACATCTTTTATGTCACAGAGAGGCTCCTTATCCAACTTCAAATTCCTAGGGTGAAATGAAGAGAATTCAGCTCTTTCCTGATCAGCTGCGACATCAAAATTCTCTCCAGTTCACTCTATGAAGTTTTACTTTGACTGGGACACTCTGTGGGACATTATGAGACGAATGAATTGGTGGGCTCATCAGCTGAGTTAGTTAAATTATCTCCAATTCACCCTAGGAATGTGAAATTTGATAGGGAACTTCTCTAGGGCATTAAGGGCTGTACCAAACGGTCATCGATTCTCCCCCTCAGTCTCACGGTTTAAGTCCAACAATTGAACGTTTGTGGGGGTCACCTGAAACTTCAACTTGGTAAACATGACATCCGTAACGTCAATCAACTGTGGGTGAAATTGAAGGAAGAGCGGAACAGGATCACTCCTGACTCCTGACGTTACAGCAACTCGCCCGATCGATGCCCAACTGGCAACGTTGAGTGATGAAGTCAAAGGGATATCCGACTTGATATTGAACAGTTCTTGTTTATTGTCAAGTATTTCTCGTTTTTGGTTAATTTTTACGTTTTTCAAGCTGAGTAATTGGCTACTATTGACATTTACCAAAGAAATTACAAATTGTTTAGTTGCACATCATCTTTTTTTTTTTTCAGTTGACATTGGCCAGGGGCAGCAGCCATGAATACCTTTATTTCACAAACATTACGTGGTAATGACCCGAATTATTTCAATTGAGCATTATTAAATTTTCAGTTTAATGTCATTAATATACGCGCACGCAGTTCTGTAGATTGATTGCGATTTTGAATGAATAATTTGGTGGTAATTCACGGGGTTCTCCATGTGTTGGGTGATTAAGCCTAACATTTTACCTCTAGCTGCGGTGTAGGTTGGGCATATCATAAGTAGGTATGTGTGCCAGCGATTCATCATGGGTACCACATTTTGTGCATATTGGTGATTCTTGCTTTCCGATTCGATTCAAATATGATGAACACAATCCATGATTCGAACGGATCGATGTTCTATCCATTTCCATCTGATGGAACCATGGTTTTATAGAAATCTGAGGGTTCTCCATCCCATATCTTATTCCCTCCTCAGCGTTGTCGTACAGCACTTGCTACTGGTTTTTCAGTTATCGATAGAGATGCACATGCATTTTACTTTTGCTTGTTCTGCGATAATACCTGTACAACGTTCAAATTCTGAGAAGTTCGGACTTGATCATTCATTTTTACCATTTCACCTAAACGCTGGCCCAAAAAAGTTGAAGAAAGCTCTTTTTTTCCTCCAATCCAGAATAATAATTTAAAGGAAAAAAGAGAATTTACAAATATTTTCAGGACTAACTGTATGTAGAAACCAACAGCATTTCTCAACCTTCCTTTCGTTTTAGCGAATTTTCATTGATAATCTCTGAAAATGGCCCAAAAATGCTAACAATTTTACATTCCTACAACACACAGTGTTTGCCATTTTCAATTATTATCTTTCAAAATGCCCCAAAATGGATTTCAGTAAAGAAATTGTTCAAAACAATTTCAATTTAAAATTTTTGTAGACATTGTAATAGTTTCATTTTCTATGGACATTTGCAAAAATTGCGGAGAGGTACCGTTTGAAGTACACCCAACAATATTTGACAAAACACCCAACACTATTCAAAGGTACTAATACTGACCGATAGCATGAGTGCTTTAACCAAAATGTCGCTCATTAACCTCTCTTCCAATTTCAACGCTATTGAAGGCAATATTTTGGAAACCATATGCCACCTGTGAAAGGCTGGAATGGCCACACTACTCTGCTGGATAAAAGCACACAACAGTCTGGTAGGCAACGAGAAAGCAGACAGGGCTGCAAAAACTGCGACAACCCAACCGAACCCACCAGATAATTGGACCATATACCCACCCTCCGATCTACATCGCATGTTTAAAGCTCAGTGTCTCCTTCGATGGCAAGAATGGCACTCTACTTATCCTTCTGGACGACGCTACACTAACTTGTTCCGTGCAACATCAACGACACCCTGGCACTCCCAACCATCCTTCGCTGGCCTACCAAAACGGTTTTTTTAAGGCGATAACACGGTTGAGAAGCGGGATGACCATCACCAAATCATTTCTGCACCGTATTGGTCTGGACGAAAGTGGCTTATGCTCCACCTGCAGAACAGAAGAAACTGGAGAGCACCTGATTATGGAGTGCACCAAGACACAACCAAAGAGCCACGTTGTTCCACAAGTGGAACAAACAACTATCAAGACCATATAATCTCGACATCGCACTATGCTCTCAACTTCCACCAGAATACATTGATCTATTCAGCTTCCTACAAGCGTGCGGTCTGAAGCTGTGATACTACTATGTACTACTGTAGCTATATGTATTGTATATATTTCATAACTATTACTTAGTGTTGGCTGTATAGTGTAATTTGTAAGTGATGCAAATAAAAAAATTAAAAATAATAATAAACCGTTTGAAGTTTCTCAATCTTTTATCTATGGACCACCTATTAGCGAACACCTTGTATACTTAAATATGAATTTAATGGATTCCGATTACGTTATTGTGACCTTAAGTAGGTTAAATTGTATTATATTTTGGTAACTAAATACCGATTTTATACGTTTGTAATATTCACAACTGAACTTATTGGTCTGTTTCAGGTATGTTCATCAGAGCCTCTCATTTGTCAGATTTCTGTCCTGTAAGTATTTGGTTATAGTCATCCTAGCGATAGTGCTCGTGAGATGTCATCAAACATTATTCAAAAGTTCCAGTCATGCAGCTGCAATATCTCTGAGTTCATTATAACTACAAAATAGTAACTCGGTGGTACAAGATTGAAAACTCAACTTTTATATTGTATAAGAACATACAGAATTATCTTAACAACATAATCACCTGATAGGTACACAACATCTCCCTTTTCAAGCCCTTCCGGCCATCCTCCCCCGAGTTATCTTGAGGTATCTTCGGTTTTGGAATGCTTGACAACCTTATACTTTCCCCACCACCGATTCTTGTCAGCATCGGGGCTTCATTTGTACCGAGTTGAGAATTCACTCGAATCTCAGGATCCAGAGGGGCAAATGGGCAAATCGGATTTTGTGAGTGCGGGATCGCAGGACTTGGATGAATTGGTAGATGTCTTGTGGTGGCTGTCAATACTGCTCGTGTCACTGTTTCTAACTGAGTTCTGAATTCTTGTTTAGCCGCTTCCACTGGAGCCAATCGTTCTTCCATCTTCTGATCAGCCTTCGTTTTTCTAGTAATTTTCGAAGGTTTATCCCCTATACGCTGCGCCATGCAATAACCCTGAGTTCATTATAACTATAAAATAGTAACCCGGTGGATTGCAAGATTGAACTTTTATATTGGATACGAACATAAATTATCACATGATAGGTACACAACAGCAGCATGATCGTATGAGCGAATTTTCGTAATTATATTATTGTATAATATTAAATTGTTTCGAAAGTCGAGCTTTTAGAGTGCAAAGAAATTGTTATATAACTATTAATTTTATGGCAAACAACGTATTCTAAATAACAATATGCTATTCAAAAAGAGATTTCGAATATACCCTTGTTTTTCACTTTATACTCGTATAACTAGTTTTTCTCCTAAAAACACTTATAATTGAGCATATCAATGTGCGTAACCCCGGCATAAACTAATAGACACAATTTTGAATTTCCTCTTATCTGGCTAGCACTGATCTCTCTCCTTGATTACTAAATCTTTTTTTCAAGCCCTTCTTGGACTATGAAGAAAAGTTCATTGTAACTAAAGTTGCCAAAATAGAGATAAAACACGTCGAAGAAATACTGGGAATTACAATAATTCAACTCTCCTTGATATACAGATAATAATTCACGGTAGTGTCTGTCAGGCTTGATGGAGGTAAAGGGCGTGCGAGCGCTATATTTTTTTCCAAATGAGAAACGAGAGACTTGGGAATATAAATCTCGGTCATCTGAGGCGTATTATTTGTCTTGAAACAAAAAACGAATTTATGCTGCCCCCCTTTCCCAAGCTATTGCAACTTATTTCCGAAGATTCCTCCACTAATACGACAGGTGGAAGGTCCAAGGTGGAAGTAGATCGTTGTTTGTATTCTCAATACAAATCTTGAGCCGATATCTCTTCTGCATGTGATTTCAGAAGGTACATTTAGTAGGTTAACTCAATGTCTTACTCGGTAGTTTTTATTAAAATCACTATTTGCAACAGCAATTTACTTGAATTGTTTTGGTTGGGTTATTTTGAATAATGCACTATTGTAATGAGCTGATTCTGCAAAAATAATAAATTTAACTATTTTTAGCCTTCTTGACATGGATATGTCTATTGGCTGGCTTACGTGAGTGTGAAAATTAGAACTTTAAAATGCAACGGTTTTTTCTATTTTTATTGATTTTCACGAACAACCAATGCGGTCTAACCTCTAAACCGCACATCCCCTGAAAATTTCATCCGAATCGTGTATGAATACTGAGAAAAATAAGCTTGTTACAAGGGGATGTGGACACACGACAGATACTCACACCCACACAACACAACACACTCACAGACAGACAGACAGACACACACACACACAGACACGGAACCAAAGTTGTTCAAAATGTTCTAAAACGAAAATGCGAGGGGAAATTTTAATTTTGGAGACCAAAAATTTTTTTTCTCCCGGAAGTTGAAACTATGTTTCCGGTACCTTTCGTTAGACTCGTAAACAAAAAACGCTGCAAATTATTTCACAAAGGTTTATTATTTTTTCAATTGAGTATGATCGTAGTTTTAGTTGGCTTGCGTACGTCATAAGGCCAGTGCAGGCTCCTCGGCGTGTCCTATTTCGAGTTGCCACAACCTATACTTTTATAATTATATACGCATGTTTATATTTCTCGATTTGAGCTCCTATCAATTCAAATAGTTATTGCCTTAATAATATCATTTTCTAAGTACGTACGAAAAGTCGAGAGGATATGTTATTAAATATGCGTAGGAAAAGCATTGGTATTAACACACAAATATGACCTAGAAAAAACATATATTGATGCCTCGAAGGAACGCCGTACCCACCACAAGATGCCGCGGCGCCTCCTCTCACTCCACCCCCCGCTCACCCCCCTCACCACCCACCGTGACCCCCTGCCAAGCGTGCCAGGCGTGCGTAAGTTTAAAAGACACTTTTTCGCCCGTTTTTGGCCCATAGCATCTATGCGAGTAGAGCGATCGGGATGGCTAAACGTTAGGACCAACTAGACCCCAAATGGGGTCTATGTGCGAAAGAACGGGTTTTTTAAGTCAATTCTCAGGCCTTTTATGGCCCGGACGGCGAACGGCGGACGGCGAACGGCGGACGGACATTTCAAATTTGGATTCTACGCACCTTGAAACGTAAAGTGACAAAGTTTGAGGGGGGGTTATAAACATTTTTTGCTACACGATCACATAGGCTTATTATTGGAAATAATAAACCAAAAATCTGGGCTCATCCCATCCCCATTATAGGTACCTAATCATGAGATATAATATGAACCTTGTCCGATTGATCTGGATTCTTTGGCGTCTACAAGGAAAAGTGACCCCTTAAATCTTTTGAAGTGTTTATCATTTATGGATATTTTTTTAGGTATTTTTTGTTGTGATATCAATAATACAAACTCAATCCTTATCACACTTTGCCCTAAATCGAGCTCAACGGGAAAATGTCCTCAGATTTTCTGTAAACTGGAGAAAGCCATCTCTAAACTTGATTGCTTCCCATTCGAGGTTTATTACCCAGTTACGAGTACAACGCGAAATAGAGTCGAAGAGATGAAGAATTGAGCTAGTTCCACCTGAAATCATTTTCTTTTCTGTCCTGAACTGGACGGGGATCAACTTCAGGGAAAGTGCCTGACGGAGGTCGAGCTTCGGCCACTTACCAACTCGTTTCTGTGGAAAATCTATCACGTAGGAGCCGGATAATATTTTCTATTACAGCTGAAAGTGATTTATGCGTTTGAGAATTCTCTCCCGCCTTGGACGTATCAGAATAGATTATTACTCAATCATAATGGACGGGTCAATTCCTGGAATCCATTCTATCGCATGTTTAGTTTTCCTGAGAGCCGACGGCCGTAGTGAAAGTAAGAGTTGGATTCGGTATTGAGTGACATTTCAGGATATCCGTACAATGATGAGGTCATAAATGGATCCATTTACTTTGGTTAAGAATATTCAATAATGAACATCTGTAGTTGTGAAAAAATTAACCTGCTTAAAAGAATAAGTTGGTTTGGCTACGTATCAAGATGATTAAATCAGAATCGGTCGTCATCGGAATTTTCTTCGGAACTACTGGAGGACGTATTAACATGGAACATGTTTTTGCCGTCATAACCCGGCCGAAAACGAGATAGAATTACCGGTACGAGAGGAAAATATAGTTACGAGAGGATATTATCGTTACGAAATTACAGCCGCTATCACATATGGTGCAACGCAGAAAGCTGAAATTTGAGAGGGAGGCTCAAGGGACATACTGAAGGTACCTGAGTGATCACTGATCAGCTGAGTGAGCTCCAAAGCCATTTTCTCTCTTATTCAACGCAAGCAGCTGATATTTAAGAGGGAGGCTCAAGGGAAATACTGAAGGTGTTTGAGTGATCATTGATCAGCTGAGTGAGCTTCAAGGCCATTTTCTCTCTTATTCAACGCAGGAAGCAGATTTGAAAGAGGGTAAATGCAAAATGCTGAAGGCACCTGAGTGACCCCAGATCAGCTGAGTGAGCTCCAACGCCATTTCCTCTCCTATTCAACGCCAGAAGCTGAAATTTGAGAGAGAGAGGGAGAATGCTGAAGGCACCTTAGTGATCCCTGATCCTCTGAGAGAGCTCCAACGCCATTTCCTCTCCTATTCAACGCAAGCAGCTGAAATTTGAGAGAGAGGGAGAATGCTGAAGGCACCTGAGTGATCCCTGATCAGCTGAGTGAGCTCCAAAGCCATTTTCTCTCCTATTCAACGCAGGAAGCTGAAATTTGAGAGGGAGAATGCTGAAGATGCCTAAGTGATAAATGAACATCTGAGTGAGCTCCGAAGCTATTATATTTCCTATTAAATTCAGGAAGTTTATATTTGAGAGTAAGGATCTACTATTTATTTTAATTTAATTTATTTTTTCTGCATCTTCAGTTCTACAGTATTTGTACCACCTGAACCTCGATAAACATCGATCTGCCTCGCGACGCAGAAGAAGCAATTTGGCTAATTCCCGAAGCGGAGTAAGCGCCTATCTATGAGTGAAAGCCAAGTTTTCTTGAGGAGAAAGTTCCGTTGAGGTGCCGCTTTTGACGGGAGATAATGGACAAAGTTGTAATGAGGAGGATGATAGGTAACGAGCCGCCACCGCCCCCTTCATTACTCGTGTTTTTCAATTAACGGATTTTCTTGCTGAAGAGCGAAACAACGTTTTTGCCCCCTGAAACGGAATTTCTAATTTAAGTAACTCATCGAATTTACTTCGGTGGCCGCAGAGTTTTGAATCCATTTGGAGTGTGAGACGTTAACTTTGAAGATTTCCAGTGTAACGAGGGAAAATGCGCTGAGGGAAGTGCGAGGGAGAAACACTTTTGTGTATAAGAAATGTTATTATTTATTCAAAATTATGTTAACTAATTCCTTTAAGTCATTAAATCATCGAGGAATGTTGATGATTATAAACAGAGTTGAATAAGCCACAGTTGCGTAGAGCATACAGAAGTTTGCGTTGAAACGATTGTTGTATGGATACATATTTATTATTAATTTTATACTTCTTACTTTCGTACCTATTACCTTAGATTTGAGAATGTAATTCGTGAAACACAATAATTAATATGCGACTCAGGTTGCCTTGCAGTTTAAGATGCTGTTTAACGTTAAAGAGAGGGTGATTAGGGTATAATACACTGCTAAGGACGTGGCACAGATGCTTCCTCGTGGTATCAACAAGAAAATTACGTTCACGCATGCACTGAGCGTATCGCTAATTCAATCATGATGAAACTGATAGGGGACCATCCAGGGCTAAAGCCACGCTATTCGTGAAAATGTCATTAAAATCCGATCACAATTGTGGAAGTTATGGCTGTGTCAAGGAAATATAGAAAGACAAACGCTCACGCATGCGCACAGCGTGCCGCTGATTCAATTATGTTGGATGTCGTAAGAGACCTCAAAGGACCTTCCCCGCATCATCCCTGATAACCTGACTAAAATATGTTTAAAATTGAACGACTTATGAGTGCAATAAGAAAATCAGGTTCGCGCATGCCCAGAGCGTACCGCTAATTCAATCATGATGAAACTATTAGGGCACTATCTAAGGCTAAACCCACACTATTCCTGAAAATTTCATTAAAATCCCATCGAAATTGTGGATGTTATGGCTGTGGCAAGGAAATGTGGTCGGACAGACGGACGGACAGACAGACACGAAACCAAATTTGTTCAGGAGGCCATGAAACGCAAAATCCGAGAGGGAATTTTGATTCTTGAAGCACACAAATTTTTTCATTTTGAAAGTGAAAACAAAGCTTCTGCTGCCTCGCAGACTCGGAAGCACTATGTTGTTAATGATGTAAAGACACTCGTATCTGTATCACCATTATTTTATCGTTATTTGAATACGAGTAATGTGCAGAGTTACCACCACGAACTTGGGAGACGTGGGGGAGCCAGGAGAGTAAACTTTCGTAGTGGGAACTTGGACTCGACTGACTAGGTATTGCTCCTAAATTAATATTTTTCCGTACGGAAGGGGACTGGAAAATCAGGTCGCGTTGTTTTATCACGCGATGCTTCTGATCTACGCCCGTAAGATCACTCTATCCTCCAGAAATACCTGTCACAGGTATATGGTTAAGGCGGAAGTGATTTTCGTGTTGGGTACGATTTCCCTACACTCCGCTGGAAAAATTATCTAACAGTTATGACCGAATTTCCAAAAATAAGCCTATTGAAAAATTTGTGGTGGAATATTTAAAAATATACAATAAACGGTCGAATATTATCAAAGGTTATCATATTTTTCATGTAATTTTATGTCCATTCAAAAGCTTTGGAAGTCGGCTGGACAACTAAAACTGAAGGCCTTGCAGAAATTGACAGGCTGTCGAGAAAGGCTTTTTTGATCCTGGCAGGAATTTGTCGATTCCAATCGCGTCATCGTTAAGTTTAGCCTTCATCTCGTGGAAGAAATCTTCCGTATTTACTGATAATCGTACAAAATCCTTCTCTTCTCCGAAGAGGTTTGGAATGTGTATTGCAAAATAGAATTGCAGATCAGAAATGACTCAATATGCTGGAGACATTGATTTCCTATCTCCTTTCGTAATTAATATTCTCTCATTTACGAGCGAAGCTCTTAAATTGCTTATGAATTCCTCGAGTTGGTCGATTGATTGAACTGAAGGTATGAATTTAGTTGCTGGCATTTAATCACTGTGGGCTGATAAATTTAGAGAAGCATTAGTGTATTCGAACACTGTGGGTCTGCGACCTTTCCCTATTCCACTATGTATATATGTATATATATCCTATATCGGTCAAGGATGCTGCAGATTTTTCCTCGGAATACTTGGAGAAGTTTAGACACTGCTGTCACCATTCAATGTTACGATGGACAATTATTTGTACAGTTTTCCGGCGTTTCAGTGGTGAGGGTGTAGAAGTGGATTCTACATTGTCCAGTGATGCTTTTCTTGGTTTCGTGCTCAGCACATCGTAAGTTTGATGAACGTGTGAATGCGCTTGAACCTGATATTTGAGAACTTGATCCACTCATTCTTTAGCTTTCTCTTCATCATACCGTGCGTAAAAGACACACAAGGTATCTTAAAATTTATCTTCTAAATATCTTAATGTTCTACGGTAATATACGGCGAGGGCAAATGTGCTGGAGGTGGGATTAAATGTACGTATCCCCACAGATAAATGAGCCCATCGTTTATTATGAATAGCTAGTATAACGTCTGATAACGTACCCTCTATTCCGCGCGTATTCATGATTGAGTATGACAATACGCGAAAACACACAAAACTGTTTTATATTGTTGAAGTTCTCACTGATGAGGTCAGGTTTTGTGGGTTCGTAAAAGTTCTGACACCAGTGTAACGTTAAACAGTGGGTGATTAGGGTATACGTTGTTAATGATGTAAACACACACGTATATCACCACTATTCTATCGTTATTGCTATAGCTTCATTGTTTACCGAACAATTGCTAAAAGTCTTAAGCTCTAGGCTTTGTTTCGGAATGCTTCAAAACGGATTTCAATGATGAAAATTCCCTCATGCGGTCATGTAACATGACTATATCCTCAATTGAATTTTCTTTCACTAAACCATACCATTTCACTCATTCTCTCGTTCACTCTCAACACGAGAATGAAACTCTCAGCCGTCCCTTTTCCCCCCTCTTCCAAACCTCGAGAATATAAAATAAAGTGAGAATCACGTTCACCGAACAAACTCGAAGGTTGTAACATCCTTGAAACTTTATCGACGGAGCACAAAATAGGGTGTTCCTCAGGGGAGCTCGTTCGGGCCATCTTACAGGGCTTTCCCTCCTGCTTCTATAGTCATTTGCAAAGGTCCCTGACAAATCGTCCTCTTTTCTTCGGTAAAGCTCGGGGGCTTCAAAACTCTTTCGGAATCAATCTTTTTTCCACTGGGGTCGCCTCCCTTCATTTCCTTGGGAGCCTTTTTTTTTAGTCTTTTTTTGAGGTTAAGATTCGATGTTTCTCGAGATAGACCTTTTCTTGTCCTGGTCGTGGATACGAGGCTTTTGTCGTTTCCGATACAACGAACCCCGTTTTTTACGGATGTTATAACCCCATTCATCTCGGGGGGAAAACTGTTGAGAATCCCATTGATGCCTAAGCCTCAGATCAATAAATCGTATTGAGTAAGAGCATAAATTATTACTATAAATTCTTCTCAAATTTGGATGAATCAATAACGACTGACTTAGATTCGAAAAAATAATACCCCAAACGGCATTTTAGCGCGTTTTTGTAGAAAATTAAATTTCTATTGCAATTGCTCCAAACATTTCTCCGTTAAAATCCGTTTTGAAGCAATCTAAAACAAATCCTAGAGTTTAACACTTTATATATATATATATTATTGGGAAAGTTTAAGAAGAGTTTTCATTTACTGATAGATCCATCACTCATCATCCACTGATATTTATATATATATATATATATATAATTCAGATTAATAATTAATGATAATTTATTAATATATTAATAAGGTATAATATATTAATAAGATAATTTTCTGCTGTTATGTAGGTTTATATATATATATATATATATATATATATATATATATATATATATATATATATATATATATATATATATATAGCTTTTCCAAGTCGAATTGAGAATTTTCCAAACCGAATAAATGGCCGTGAAACTTGAAAGCCGAGTGAAATACGGTAATTTATACCTTCCTAGTTTCTAAATATATCATGAAATTTAATATTCCGTGGGTTTTAATAAAATTAATGCGAAATTACCATTTATTAGACTAAAATCACCGTATTATTATTTTTAGCTAACTTCATCAATGAAACGATTAGACCTCAAAATGATTTTTTTCTTCTGTATTTATTTTATTCAATTAGTTACCGCTCTTAGAGTAATAGAACCGCAATATTTATTACTATTTACGAGTATTTTCATGGTTTGGGATTTTTTTCCGCCAGAACCCACTGGATCGAAACTGGCTAAAGGTGCTGATACTCTGCTTCCAAGTGAACGTAAACACTAAATTATCTGGTACCTCGCGTATCTTGTAATCTACCGTACGTAAATGTAAATTCGGAAGCCTGCAGGGAGGTGAACCCTATTGAAATCCGCGGGACAATAATTATTGTTAATTATGGGCTGAGGGCTGGTTTATGAGGGCGGTATTGACTTTGGAGGTTGTATAATATATCCCCCTGTAACGCATCGCCTCGGCGGAATAATACATCATTCCCTATTGTTATAGCAGGTGCCTCCGCGGCCCAGGAGCCCCCCTGCGGTGCACTCAATAACCTTCTCTAACCTCCTCCAAACTAGTTGACCCTTAGATCACAAAATCATTACCTCCTGCGAACAAAGGTGATGTGTAACAATGGCCAGCGAGGACATCCGGAATGGCACATGCCATACAGAGAGAGAGAGAGAGTGAGAGAGAGAGAGAGAGAGAGAGAGAGAGAGAGAGAGAGAGAGAGAGAGAGAGAGAGAGAGAGAGAGAGAGAGAGAGAGAGAGAGAGAGAGAGAGAGATGAGAGTGAGATGATGTGAGTTTTAGAGGGATTAGGAATTCTGAACAGATATTAGGGTATGTAAAAGTGGTATATTTGATGTACAGTGATAATCTGGGTAGTGTGTTTTTATTTTTATTTTTTCCATCAATTATAGGCATATGCATCCTATTTCTATGGAATGATTACAGGCTATTAGTGCCAACCAAAAATCGCAAGGAGCTCTGCCTCTTGGGTTGAGACCCCCCCCCCCCCCCCCCCCCCCCCCCCCCCCCCCGGATGTTATTACTTAGAGCCCGTGGCTAAATGTCAAGAAACTAGGAACATGCCTGGCAGAAGTGACCAAGTAACAAAAACCAAAATTTTCAGGAGCTTCATACCACAAATAGAATCGAAATTAGAAGGAAGTATCTAGATAGGTGATTTTCTGTTATAGTGTGTGTCTACAATTACTATAACCAAAGTTAACTTCTCAACCGAGTGACAAAAAAACAAGAGGCATTGTTTACTATGTCCATTTATAACATAAATAAATATAAAACTACGACATAAATAGGAGAACAAGTACGAAAGAAATGCCTGATAAATCGAGAGCTTTCCAACGAATGGAGAACGATTTTTGTCCCAATAACACTAAAGAAGTTGTATTTCCCCAGCAACGGCTTGGCGGTTCGTGAAAATCATAAGAAAAAATTGCCGTCTCCCAACCGCGTCTCCCAAAAAACGTGACACTTTTCGCCAGTTAGTTCAAGGCTAAAGCATGTTCCATGCTAATTCAGAAATTTGCTTTAGGATATAGGGAACTGAACATGTGAACCTTGATTGGAAGAAAAGAAAATTAACAACTGAAAACCCGTTACGAATTAAAGTATGAAAAAATAGGTATCTTACAAACTTTCAAAATCAATCGACTGTGAAAATATTATGAGATCAGTTTAAAACTGTATAACTTTTAATAATGTCCTAATAATAATAATTCCTCCTTGCAAAATGCATTTCCACTGGAACCTTACGGTAATATGTGTTTTGAAGAGGTAATTATGATGAATGTATAGAAGAATTAAATAGGTGATTTTAACATGGAACATGTTTTTGCCATCATAATCCGACCAAAAATGATATAAAATTACCGTTTAGAGACGAAATTTCAGTTTTTGGCTAGTGATATCAACGTAGATCTAAAAAAAAAAAAACGAGAATCCGCGACTGATTAATTTTATGGAACAAACATTCGGACTACAACTGAAAACGAATCCAGGTGTATTTACCTGGAGGATCTTGTATCGGCTTAATTTTTACTCGCAACATTGAACAGCTTGACTCAAAAAATCGTATAAGTTACTTCAGTTACCATATGCCAGTATTGTCAATTACCTATGAGGAATAAAATAAAAACCAACTAAAAGTTTTAAAGTTTTCTGCAGTTAAAAGTTTTAAAGGGTGCAAAAACATATTCCATGTTCTGTCAAGATTAATTTAAGTAGTTATCGAATACGGAGGAGTATGAGGGCTAAAGTGAAATTTCGATATAAGGTGTGATTTTCTACGAAAATTCGCTAAAAAAAACTAAGTCATTAACTTAAAATAATTTTTTAAAATTGTATATTTCCATTAAACTTCTCTATTTGTATGTTCACAGTTCGTATACCAAATGGTATGTGTAAACATGAAATTCAGTATATACGTAGTATATATATGACATTGAAGTACTTACACTTTTCATCCTTAAATAAAGACAAAATCGCCTTTCAAATAATCAATAAGATTGTTTATGGCCGAAAATAAACGTGTTTTATACGCAGGAAAATTGTCTATGCTTTCGCAAACCACTTCTGTTCTATCTTGTTCCATCAGTTTCACCAATTTCTCTTCGTCTGTTACGATTTTAGACAAAATTTCTTCGGGTAAAGTGGTGAATTGAGTGGTGAGTATGGCGCATCCTAACGCGACGGGAGCCAAATCTGCTACGCTTTTCTTGAAATCGTCATAACTCATGAAGTAGTCGGGGTCCTGACGGAATGCCGAAATATTGTCACTGAAGCAGGAGTAGTAATATTTCAACAGGTTCGGGATTTCCGTTTTGACGGAGTAATTGGACGCGTTGAGAGATAGCAAAGTGCACACGTCCAGAGCCGGCGGGTTGTACGCGAAGATCTGCAGGTCTATGAGGCAAGCGTTCAGTTGGTCGGCTTCCGATTTGAACATGATGTTATTGCTCCAGAGGTCGCTGTGGCTCAATGCATTCCTATGTGCCTTGGAAGGCCGAAAATTCTTCGGAATCGATCGGAAAACATCGATTGCTTTCTCACGCATCGATTCCTCAACGTCGAAATATCGATTGAAGACGGCTGTCAAAGCTTTTATAGACGTTTGCATATGTTTATTACCAGGATGATCACCCGATTCAGCGTACCAATTAACGAAAATCACATTATTATTCGATTCATCGAAAGAAGTTCCAATTTCGTTTTCGCTCAAAAAACTCGCCGAATGGTACGCCGCCAATGATTTGAGAGCCGCTTTGCACTGATCGACACTAAGGATACACGAATCTTCATTTCGATATCCCGCAGCACCGATGTCTTCGAAAACGATTAATCGATCGTTTGAAAAGTAGTAATCGGGGAAAACCTTGTTTCGCATAAATTTCGTCAATAAAGGGACAAATATTTTGAAAAACTGAGTCTCTTTGAAAAACACTTTCGTTATTTCTTCAAACTCCACGTGATATCTGGAGGTGGGTGATAGTTTTACGAAAAACTGCGATTTTACAAATTTACCGTTGGTTTTGGTTTCAATACAAAGGGTTCTATTACATGATAGAAAACCACGAGCGGCATCTGAATCTTTGTAGTAGTAATTCTCAATTTGGAATATTTTTCCCGGAAAATAACGTCCTGCAATGAGCGATATTTCACTTTCCGACAAATCCATCTTGTACCCACTCTATGACTGAAAGAATACTGAGAGAAAGTTGAGGAGGTGGACCTTAACTAGGAAACTGTTAATCTATTCCACGTAACTATTATGACACCGCGCAAATATGAACACTATATTGCGGTAGATTTGATTTCCTCGGACAATGGGGCCTTTTAACATGAAAACTATTGTTTCTCGGGTGTATCAAATCTTTTGTTTAAACTCAGCACTGACGCTAATGTTTGGAGTTCAAAAGGTGATATATTATGGTTATGTAATATCTCATTTTACCGCGGCCGGCATCCTTGGGAAATTATATTCTTCTTGTAACGTTTTGGATCCTCCTGGATCCAAAAAAAAAAAAAAAAAAAAAAAAAGGATGACGTCAATTTAACTGAGCGTTCGAATGTAAGTGTACAGTTTTACCCTACTATCCTTTGTTAACGCGGAAAACGCGAATTCGAAGTTTCTCACTAACTACTCAATCATTATTGATCAAATACTAATCATAATATTAATAATGTGAGCTCCATTTAGTTCGTTCAGCTTTTACGATCGACTGGTAGGCGCCGCTGGACTCCTCAGTCATCCATCTTATACAAACTCAACATCCAAATTAATTAGATCTTAGAAACTACTCAATGATTTAGCATGCCTAACAGAGCAAATTTTCAAAGAAAAGTTGTTGGAATTAAATTAGGCACTTAAATTCTGATCATAGAGGCCAACAATGTCCTGAATAAAACTGCCCTATGAAGAGATAACAATGCGAAGGGTATAGTTCCGTATTTGTCCCCACTTTCAACCCAGTGTACAAAAACAATGTTGAAGGAAATCCACACTTCTTGGGGTGTGAGAGTTCGTTGAACAATCGCTGAAAAAAGAAATAATTGAAATAAAAAAATCGTGTTTTTTGATCTTGACGTGGACGAAAAGTAACCCAAACTTATGTGCAGAGATATGGACTTTGACGTAGGGGCCAACGTTGCAACTATTGGCACCTGGAATTGTTTTGAAAACTTTCTTTATACCTTCCTCGACAATCTGAGACCAATTTTAGCGCGCACATATTTGAACGATTCTTTTTCCCTAATTTCGAAAAATATTCATGAAAATCGTACTATAATGATAATTCATTCACCTTCAGGTCTACTTGTTGGCCGTGATTACCAATCACCAAAGCTCTCCTCATTTTGGAAATAAGAAAAAAAGTTCCAGTCATGCAGCATGATCGTATGAGCGAATTTTCATAAATGTTCGTATTACATTTATGTTAAATTCAGTTGAAATGTGAGCACTTTGGGGACAAATAAAAATTTTATTATACATTTTATAGCAAACTAACTTTTTGTCAGTAATATTCCAATGAACAAACGATTTTGTGGATTTTTACAATTTTTCAAGTGTTCCTATCGGTTTTTAGCTTATTTTAATGAAATTTAAGTAAATTTTTCAGTACAATTTTGTGCTTAAATTTTTAAATGTCCTAGTTCATGTTCGATTAATTTTTTCGAGTAGCATTCTGCTAAAAAATAGAAATTTGTTAATTTTTAGCGGTTTTTGCCTTTTTTAGTGATTTTTTAAGTTCATTTTTTGAAATTTGACCAATTTAATGTGCTCAAAAAGTGTTGTCCAACGAACTTATCCTTTCTTTTGAAATGCTTGATTTTTTGGCGAAAGAACGAAGTTTTTATCTCAATTCTATCGAGAGTTATCGTCTGGAATGACACATACATATATATATATACTTATATATATATATATATATATACATATATATATATATATATATATATATATATATACATATAAAAAAGCGTTAAAATCCAAGAATCATTTCAGAATGCCTCAAAACAGATTTCGATGAAGAAAATTTTTGAAAATTTTTATTTTAAAATTTTTGGAG
Source organism: Adelphocoris suturalis (assembly GCA_030762985.1). NCBI lineage: Eukaryota > Metazoa > Arthropoda > Insecta > Hemiptera > Miridae > Adelphocoris > Adelphocoris suturalis. The sequence goes on from CM061043.1 coordinate 54,724,487, forward strand.
CCATTGCAATAGCTTTATTTTCTAAGAAAATTCGCTAATAAAATAAAACGGTAACAATAATTTAAACATTCTGAATTTCCTGCAAACTTTTCTAGTTTTCGGGAAAGCCTTGGCAGGCTTCGGTGTTCCAAGAACTGTGGAATAAAGGATAAAATTTTCAGACCTGTAGAAAAATATGAAAGAATTGAGTTTCGACCCCGTTTTTGGGGGTTCTGGACGACTAAGCGCTGTGCCGACGGCTGCAATACCCTTTTCTTTGAAAAGGTGGGTACAACAGGGTGGCCCGAACTGGAAAAGTCGGGGGAAACCTGGAACCGTCAGGGAATTCTTTGCGTCGGGAAAAGTTGGAGAAATGTCAGTGAATTTTGCAAAAACCACCAAATGTCAGGGAATTTTCTAAATGAAAACTTGGTGTAATAATTTAAAGCATTTTTAAGTATATTCAACTCCTTAAAAATCAAACTTCAATAGCGTACTTTATCATACTAGGTACATATTATTTTATAGGTGATTTAATACGAATGACAAAAATAATTATCAAGAGTTGTTGTTAAACTGTTCAAAAGTAGCAACGCTACACGCAAATAAAAAGTGAATGGATATGCCATTGGCTTCCCTAGTAACTACATCCCCTAGAGTAAATCATTTGTGAGAAAAATCAACTGAGTATTTAACTAGGGAGAAAAGACCCAGCAGAGTAGTGGATTGATCCAGTAAGATTCCCAAAACTAGTTTGTGTACACAAGCTAGGGCTTCTCAGGAGGGTCAAGGAGGGGGAAATTAGCCCATTGATATATGTGGAGTCATGTGTTATAAATTCACCGAGCAACTTTCCAATGAACGATTTTATTGGGATGGGAAATCAGGAAGTTATACTCTCTCTGGCATCGGTTGGTAGTAGGTGAAAAAAAAAGCGTGACATTTTTTTGCTGACGGACGAAAATTTTGATTATCCTCAGAGCTAAGAAGGAAAAATACACTTCAACAAATACCTTCAGCTCACAAATTCAGAAACCATAAAATATTAAATAAAAAGTCATGCAGCATGATCGTATGGGTGAATTTCCGTAAATTATCGTATTACATTTAGGTTAAATTGTTATGATATTTAAGCACTTCGAGGGCAATGAAATTGTTAAATATAAGTAGATACATATAAAAAGTGTGTTTTTTTTTTTCTTTTTTGTGTACTTCAACAAATAGCTTCAGATCACTAATTGATGAAATATTAAATAAAAAGTCACGGAGCATGATCGTTTGGGTGAATTTCCGTAAATTATAATCGTATTACATTTAGTTTAAATTGTTATGATATTTGAGCTCTTCGAGGGCAATGAAATCGTTAAATGTAAGTAGGCTACATATAAGTAGTATGTTTTTTTTTTCTTTCTCTCTTTATTCAAATTATACGATATTTGTTTTAGAAGCATTAAAGGTACAATAAAATGATGAGAAAAAAATGTAATTTGTTATTTTTTGTCAGGGAAATCTAAAGTTCGGTCAGAGAAATTAAAAATTTCCAAGGGCCACCCTGTAAAATTATGAACCAAAATGAGAAATTACGTCTTACGAAAGTAACAAATTTACAATGTCTTAAATTTAGCTTCGTGGCTTTATCGGTCGTCTCGAATCACCGGAAATTGTGAGTTTTTTAAACGAACAACTTTAAAACCCTAATGATGCCATCAGTTTGAGCGTTCTTGTGTGGTAGCGGGAAGATAGAAGGCCCGAGCTGGCAATTTTCAACCGATTTAAATGCCCAGCTCATTACCATCTCGGAACGACCTCATCTCAAAAGAGCTTACAAGCACTTGGGCGAATAAAAATATTCCTTCGTTCATTCCTCCCTGTTTTCATCGAATCGCATAAAGATAGTCATTCAGCGACTTTCTTTTTTTTTCAACAAGAAAAACTAAGGAAATTGAAAAGCTGAGGGGCTAATTTCCCAAGTTGTAAAACCTGTTTATATTTCTGTGTCCCGACTTTTACGGAGAGCATAAAGAGTTATAGCCGCGATGAGCGGGAATGGAGTTTCGTTCCTGAAAATGAAGAGAGAAAGCGGATAAAGATGAATCTCTTCTTCACTTTAAGAACATGAAGAAGTTTTATATTTACGACCAATCAAACAAAGCTGCTTCCAGATGAGCAGGAGAGACCTACGAGCTTTAAAATATGTATAATAAATTTAATAAAATATACAATTTTATAATAAATGATAATAGTAATTTAATTATCCGCCATTAGATTCCATAATGATGATTTAACGACTCTATGAAGCGCAGCAAAAGCGTACTGGGTCCATTAACCTAGTAACCGTCCTGGATCCGTGGATAGTAACCATACTCTGCTACCATGTGACAATCTACTTAAAAAACGTTTATGGTATATTAGGACGATGGAAAATTTAGCACTCTTTCCAACAGTACAATCAAATTTGAGTTTTCTCAGGTAATTAAGGGAGTTATGGCCATTTTAGTGAGTTAAGATGTAGAAATTGATACAAGAGATCCTCTTGGCGGATATATATATATATATATATATATATATATATATATATTAATATATAAAATTCTCGTGTCACAGTTTTTGTTGCCATACTCTTCCGAAACGGCTCGACCGATTTTGATGAAATTTTTTGTGCTTATCCGGTATCTATGAGAATCGGCCAACATCTATTTTTCATCCCCCTAAATGTTAGGGGTAGTCCACCCCTAAATTTTTTTAATTTTATTTTTGACCGATTTTGATGAAATTTTTTGTGCTTATCCGGTATCTATGAGAATCGGCCAACATCTATTTTTCATCCCCCTAAATGTTAGGGGTAGTCCACCCCTAACATTTTTTTAATTTTATTTTTGACCGATTTTGATGAAATTTTTTGTGCTTATCCGGTATCTATGAGAATCGGCCAACATCTATTTTTCATCCCCCTAAATGTTAGGGGTAGTCCACCCCTAAATTTTTTTAATTTTATTTTTGACCGATTTTGATGAAATTTTTTGTGCTTATCCGGTATCTATGAGAATCGGCCAACATCTATTTTTCATCCCCCTAAATGTTAGGGGTAGTCCACCCCTAAATTTTTATTTTATTTTTTAGACAAAATTTTTAATTTCTATTTTAATTAACGTCTGCCAAGTTGGGTGGGCAGTATAACTTCCTCAAGCGAGCGAAGCGAGCAGCATCCCCCACAGAAGTTAAACCTACCCTTAGAGATCTACCGTTTGCGAGCGAAGCGAGTAACATCCCCTACATGTTTCAATTGTAATACATTCCATGTATACAGCCACACTTTGCGAGCAAAGCGAGCAACATTCCCTACATACCACACTTTGCGAGCGAAGCGAGCAACATTCCCTATATGCCACACTTTGCGAGCGAAGCGAGCAATTTAATGGGGGGTCCGGGGGGCTTGCCCCCCGGCTGGACGTGGAGGCGAGCGGAGCGAGCCGGAGCGGCTAGTATATATATATATATATATATATAAGATCGGTAACATTTAAATGGGGAGTATTCGCCTATTATCACAACCACCGCCCTCATTCATTGGTATTCACACCTCGCTAAGGGCTCGTGGGAATTCGGATTACATAAACTCCATCCTCAAACGTTTAGCGGGGCGATAATTGAGCTCAGTAATAAAAACCGCGCCGTAAAATCGCCCTATCTCGGGAAGGGAGTTTTCGAAATCGAATTAAAAAAATAAAAGCTTTTGGAGGGAATAAAGAATGAGGATGGCAGCGTAAAAAGGGCGAATGGGTAATAGGACATTCCTATGATAATACGGAAGGGAAATGGGATTAGCTCGAGCTATAAAATAAAAATCAATAAATCGTTATCGAGGCTGCTGGTGCGAGCTGATATAGCACGCCTAATAGCAAAAGGATAACCACAGATCTATTTCCGAATTTTTTCACAATAACTTTTGACCCAGAAAGATGAACTGTCAAATATCTTCTCTTGCCTTTTGGCATTTCTAAGTCTTTACTATGGTCCCCCTCGTTGGGAAGTAATACAAATTTTCCAAAACGATAATATGATACTATAAATTATAGTACCTATGTCTAGCAACCATTTTATACCTGGGTAGACCCACCTACTAAAGCGCAATTATGACTCTCCCACATATGCGTCTAATAGTCCCTGTCCCTGCGGCCGCCATGGTGGGTCAGGCCGGGCTCGGACAACAGCCAGCACTTTATTCTTTCTTACAGTTATTTTTAATCTATTTTTATATATTTTTTTTAAACACAGAATTTGTTTTAACCTTGCCATCTCCAACCGAAAACGAGGAAAAAAAAAAAAACAATTTCTTATGATTTTCGCTTACAACCGAGTCGTTGTTAGGGAAATGGTTCTTCGTCATTTTTCATTCCACCAAATTCGTTGACCATTCGTTCGAAAGCTCTCGATTTATCCAACCATATTATGTCAACAACTGCGAAATGCGTGGCCAACAAGCTGAGTTATAAGCATGGTTGCACACTTACAGAGGTGTTCATTCTCAATAATTGATATTGTGAACATGATTGCAACCGCTTGTTAATTTTTGATGATTTCATTGAGCCGGTGGTGAGTCGTTGCGCTGGTGATAAATAAGTAAAACAACTTGACCTAGCGGTGATAAGATACATCGCAAAATCTGAGTCATTCCTCGCCTAGTTTTAGCATGGAACATGCTTTAGCCTTGGACTAACTAGCGAAAAACATTACGCGGATGTGTCACGAAATTTTTTCTTTTGACATGGATATGTCTTTTGGTTGGGGGTCGAGGAATTTTTCGCGGCACTTTTTTCTCCACGGGTCAACGAACTTTTCGCGACAATATTTTTTCCCCACACAAAATGCAACGCTCCGGCACTTTAGATTATTATTAACTCGAAAAGTGAAGGCTAGGTAGAAATCAATGAGGTACCTAATTCCGCCTTCCTCAACAACCGACTTAGACTTCTGTTTTAGTATGGAACGAAAGTAGTGCGGGAGTTTTTACTTTCCCAACATCCCAACAGAGTGGAAAGTAATGTCCACTTTTACTTTCCCAACATCCCATCAGATAGGAAAGTAATGCCCACTTTTACGTTCCCAACATCCCAACAGAATGGAAAGTAATGTCCATTTTTACTTTCTCAACATCCCAACAGAGTGGAAAGTAATGTCCATTTTTACGTTCCCAACATCCCAACAGAGTGGAAAGTAATGTCCACTATTAGTTTCTCAACATTCCAACAGAGTGGAAAGTAATGTCCATTTTTACTTTTCCAACATCCCAACAGAGTGTAAAGTAATGTCTACAACTTTGACATATCCATGATCTATTGTTTTCCCATGAAAGAGAAATTTATATATGGGTCATTCTCACAGAAAAGGGCTGTTTTGTAAGAGAAAAATACGTTTAGTATTTAGTAAGATTCACGGCAGCTATCACCAATACGTATTCACTTGTGAATAGTTGATAAGTTGGTAGTGTGGGTGATATGTCGCCTAACTTACGAATTTTATAAGATTTTTCTTATGATTTTTACGTAAAACCAAGCCGTTGCTGGGGAAATAAAACTCATTTAGTGTTTATGGGACAGAAATCGTTCTCCATTCGTTGGAAAGCTCTGGATTTATCACGCATTTCTTTCGTACTTCTTCTTCTATTTATGTCGATGTTTTATATATATTTATGCTATAAATGGATATAGTAAACAATGCCGCTTGTTTTGTTATCACTTGGTTGAGAAGTTAATCTTGGTTATAATAATTTTAGACAACAGAAAATTACCTACATAGGTAATTCCTTCTAATTTCGACTCTATTTGTCGCATGAAGCTCCTGAAAAATGTGGTTTTTGTTAATTGGTCACTTCTGCCAGGCATGTTCCATGTTTCTTGACTTTTAGCCACGGGCTATAAGTAATAACATCCGAAGGGTCTGCCCCCCCCAGCGGGGTCAAGGGTCAGAGCCCCTTGCGAGTTTTCTATATATCTTATGGCTACAACTTTACATGAAGAAATGGTTGATTTTATGTTCACTGGAATTGTTGGCAATCGTCCTAAACCTTGGCATTTTGACAAATATACTTTATTTGATTTTAGCGTCTTTTTGGGGGGTTAATTTATGTACATACATTAAGCGGCGTATCTTGCGCATAAAATATCAGCAGTACGTTTATTATTCGCATGGGAAACGCTGAGAACGTATTGTACTCGTAGGCAGTGCCGACCTCATACTCCCAGTCTATTCTACTACGCCAAGGCCGTGCGTTCCTTCAACACTTCATTCAGAGGGAACCGGCACGACACCGGGGCGGCCTTTTTTTTGTTGTTCATCTCCGAGATTTCAACAGACGGAGGCAGAAGACAAAAGGACGGCAACATTGAGAAGGTCGAGCGGGGACGTGGAAACAAAAGGAGGTAAGGCTGGCATTAATGAACAAGACCAAACTCCAGTCTACATTGACACAAGCTTATACACCTCTCACGTCGCAGTTGTTTTCGTTCTCCTAAAATAAGGTATTCCATCTCTTTTTTGTGTGTGTAGCTTCAACTGGAAGGTGATAGCGAGAGCTCTCCAGAAGAGTTTCATGTGAGATGCTTCAGCTTCAGTTGGATGGAGGTGGGCGAAATCAGTTTTACAATCCCTCAAAACAGGTTTTGAATGATGAAAGTTTTGAGAAATCCGATTTTAAAACTCGACCCTTCGAACCTCACAAGAGCCCCGCCTCTTGACCCTGCCAGGGGGGCTTTGCCCCCTGGACCACACTCGGTTGCTTTCCGCTTTGAGCCTGCAGCTAAAATTCTGAGGGCCAGTTTTACCGATCTGAGAGGGAGACCCGTGATTAAGAGCTGCGTTAAGAAATTTTCTTTCACCACGTAAATTCAGGCGCTTAACTAATCACTCCAGCTGCCGGTTATGGTTTGGTTAAGTTAACCACGAAACGTTTTTCTTTGCCCATAAATCATGGAACATGTGTCCATATTGGACGGAAAAGTGGCTCCCCAGAGCTTGGGATCACGACCTAAACAACTTCAACAGCGGTTTCTTATCGAATTCTTATCGCGATTAGGAGGTAAGGCTGGCATTAATGAACAAGAACCCTCTCCAGTCTACATTGACACAAGCTTATATACCTCTCAGGTCGCAGTTGTTTTCGTTCTCCAAAAATAAGGTATTCCATCTCTTTTTTGTGTGCTTAGATTCAACTGAAAGGTGATAGCGAGAGCTTTCCAGTGTCGTATGAGATGCTTCAGCTTCAGTTGGATGGAGGTGGACGAAACTAGTTTCACAATCCCTCAAAACAGGTTCTGGATGAGGAAAATTTTGAGAAATCTGATTTTAAAACTCGGCCCTTTGGACCTCGGCTTTGCCCCCTGGACCCCTCAGTTGCTATCCGCTTTGAGCCTGCGGCTAAAATTCTAAGAGCCAGTTTTACCGATTTGAGCTAACGACCCATCAACTTAACCAAAGGGTAACGGAAGACCGGTGATTAAGAGCTGTGTTTAGGAATTTTCTTTCACCACGTAAATCCAGGCGTCTAAGTAATTCAGGCCCCTTGACCCTGCCAAGGGGGCTTTGCCCCCTGGACCCCTCGGTTTCTTTCCACTTTGAGCCTGCGGCTAAAATTCTAAGGGCCAGTTTTACCGATCTGAGCTAACGTCCCATCAACTTAATCAAACTGTAACGGGAGACCGGTGATTGAGAGCTGCGTTAAGGAATTTTCTTTCACCACGTAAATTCAGGCGTCTATTTAATCACCCCCGCAGCCGGTTATGGTTTGGTTAAGTTAACGACGAAACGTTTCACTTTGTCCGTAAATCATGGAACATGTGTCCATATTGTACAGAAGTGGCTCTCCAGAGCTTGGGATCATAACCTCAACAACTTCAACAGCGGTTTCTCATGGAATTCTTATTGCGATTAGTTGATTTATTCTAAGTTGAAACACTGAAATTTAAACATTAATTTTGAATATACATTGAAATGAGGAAGAGAGTAAAAACCGCTATAGGTAGCTGCGCTCGAAAGTAGTTTTAAATGAAGAACCCGTGAAGTGAAGTGAAATTAAACATATTTATCTTTCTACTCTTTTGGTGGCCTAAACAGTAGATCTTGGGGTACTGGAGGGTATCATACCGACATTCCAAGAAATTCATATGTAGGAGGAAGGGTTATAGTTGATGGAAGGGTTGTGACAGAAAACTATGGAAATCTCGTCAGATAAGAAGTAAATACATACAAATCTTTACTTCTCAATAGGAAACCTATAAATCGGATTATCAAACAAGTTGTAGAGCTGACCATAAGAGCTTAGTGATCTCTTATTTACTTTCTTCTTTTTCAACTACCTAACCTACTGCCTGCGTTTTATACTTCTTTGATATCAATGCGAAACGAGCTTGTGTACTGAAAATTTGAAATGTTGCGTTTTATTGAAAACGATCCCATCACCTACTAACTCGTCAATGGGGCGAACGGCGGAGGTTATGTGAGTGAACATTCTTTTTCGCGAGTAACTTGTGGCCGTTTTTTAAATAATGTTGAACTTAAATGTTTTAAATTGTTATATATTCTAATATTTTTGGTAATAAAATATGGTAATTGATGGCTCCGTACACATCCGTTAACCTCTTGAATCCTCGAGGGTCGGGTAATTAGTTAATCAGCTTTGGTAATCAGATCGTCAAGTTTTGCCGAACGATTTAATCAACGACGGGTGTTGCTGATAGAAAAATCGCTCTAACGTCTGATTAAGCTCAATTGAGCGTTAACGCTACTTCTTGATTAAAACTCAAACGATGAAACTGGCCCTAAACCATGGAACATGCTTTCTTCCCGCTAGTTCGGAGTCACATTTTCCTATCAATACTCTCAAAGAACTTTATAGCGCTTATGATAACTCACTACTACCTTAAAAGGAAGTACCTGTTTTATTTTGTTTTCTGACAGTTATGATGTTGCCAAACTAATTAGCCTGCTACTAAACGGCACAACTATAACCAAGATTACTTCCTCAACCAAGTGACTACAAAACTAGACTTACAAGCGGCACAATAATATTCTTTACCTACTAGACATTTATAACATCGCATTAATGGATTAATATCTTTTAAATATATATAAAACTATGACATAGATATCTTACTAATCTTCACTAAAATAAGAGCTTTCCAACGAATGGTGAAGGATTTCTGTGCGATGAACACCTTGGAAGTTCCATTTTCCTAAAAACGGCTTGGTTCCACGCGAAACTCATAAGAAAGTTGGTGTGACAGTTTTTGGTGACATAAAAACGTGACAGTTTTAGTCAGTTAAGTGATGGCTAAAGCATGTTCCATGGTAAAATTCTGGAACCATTGCTACAGTTTCATTCTCTTCGAAAATTCGTTAAAGCCGGTCGGGGAGTTGTCAAACCTAAAATGTGAGTTGAAATTTATATTAACAAACAAGAAACCGTTTTTCACCCCACAACAGTATTGCTACCGTTACCAGACAAATTCACCTGTTTTGTTTTATTCCATCAACTGAGAGATCTTGTCAGGAGCTTTCCAAAAAGGTGTAATATGAAGGTTTTAGTCTGATCGAAGTCGACAAAAAGTGCCTATCTTTTGAAAAAAATCGTACATCTTCATAGTTCACCAGCTCTAATCCGAGAACGGAATAAGATGCAATTCTGATTTCAACATTGTATTCAACACTAAAATCATCTTTAAAATGAGATTTCACTTGGCAAACAAATAGAAAATGTTTTTCCGAAGTACCAACCCAATACTCCATCCCCACTTTGGGTAGGTAGTCCGAACATTTTGGGATTTTTTCCTGATTTTTATATACTTGAAACTTGGTACCAGGCAACCCAAAAAGATTCTACAAGTTTCACTTTGATATCTAAAGAAAGTGGCTGGCTTTTGCTTTTCTACTTGTGTGTGTGTGTGTGTGTGTGTGTGTGTGTGTGTGTGTGTGTGTGTGTGTGTGTGTGTGTGTGTGTGTGTGTGTGTGTGGTGTGTGTGTGTGTCCTCCCAGACGATAACTTTCTTCAGGATTGAGATGAAATTCCGTTCTTGCGCCAAAAAATCAAGCTTTCCAGAGAAAAGATCAGTTCGCTGGCCAACACATTTTGAGCACATCAATCAAATTTCAAAAAATGTACTAAAAAAAAATTACTGCAAATGGCTAATAACGGCTAAAAATCGTTAAATTTATATATTTTAGCAGAATTTTAGCCAAAAAAAAAGTTAATCCACAACGAATTAGAACATTATACAATTAGCTCACAAAATTATGCAGAAAAATGTACTCGAATTTCATTAAGTAATATTCGCTGAAAAATCTCTAAAAACTCCCTGAAAAAATGAAAATGTTTAAATCTTCTATGAGTCGCAGAATATTATTCTGAATGAGTTGTGTTGCAATAAAATTGGTAGTTAACTTGGTTTTTGGACACGAAGAGCTCGAATTTCAAAACGGTGCAACAAATTTCAAAACAATGTAACAGGTATAATACGATAAGTTACGAAAATTCGCTCATACGATCATGGTGCATGACTGGAATTATTTTCCCCAATGTGTGCCGTCCCTGACGGGCTAAGATCGCTAGACGCAACTTTGGCCGACTATCCTGATAACCGCGATGTTTATTCATAGTCACGACTCCTCGAGCAACGCACGGGCGACCCATGACCTCCATCAATTGGGTCTGCAAAGATTGTTTTTCTGTGCCCAACGATGATACCGACCCTGACCGAGTAGCTCATCTTAGCCGACAATTTCTGAGTCTTACTTCATAATCGTAAAATCGTGATTTGATATTTCGAAACTCCTTGGCATTATTAACTTCCAAGTTCACCGGAAGTTTCTACGCAGCGCGTCGAGTAGGTACCACATTATCAACAACTGACGCCTAAATGCGTGGAGCAGGAGAACAACAAGACGATGGGGGCAAGCCGGATTCGAATCGCGATCGTAGCGAACCTGGTGGTATGGGGGTAGGTTTGGTACAATACAGATTAGTTTATGTGTATAGTTTGGTGGTCTCATTGCCGGCCTGAGGCGTGTGCGCCGTACGCTGCCGCACAATCAAGCCTTTTAGAGGGAGATACAATTGGCCAATTTCGGTTTAAAAAAAAAGAAATTAGCAAATTTTATTTAAATTTATTTTCAATAATGAACCTTTGTAATCGACAAAGAAAAAAAAAAGTTAACACCCCCTGAGAATTTTTTGGCTTACGTTTCAAGATGCGTATAATCCAAAAATCGAATTAAAAAAAATCCGTCCATCCGCCGTCCGCGGCTATTCTCCAAAAATACAAGACCAAACTATATGAAACTTGTGTTAAAAATCACGTTTGGGGTCTAGATGATCCTGGAAGCTCGGCATACATTTTTATCAACCCTAAAGGGTTTGTTAAAGGCCTAAACATTTAAAAAATTGAGATCTCGAAAACTTTCTAACTATCAGTAATAATTTTTTGTTTGTCAATGATAATATTTACAATAAAATTTATTAATAATAATACAATAACAATAATAATATAATACAATAAAATAGTACAATAAATACAATAATACAATAAAATAATACTACAATACAATAATTTTACAATAAAATTTAATCCCAAAGAATCGATTGAAACCACACGTAACGCTGTACGTTCAATAGTTCGCTTTTTCTAAGGGCTTGAACAGAGGCTGAGCAGAGCTTTTGGTATCGTTGAATTTGTTATCAAAAGTTCTTTACGCGTGAATCCACCTCATCCTCATTCTACGCAAGTTCGACTTATCAGGTTTTTCCTTAATTACAAAGTTGTATAAGTTCTTACCGGGAAAGTCGAGTTCTCGATGAAGGAGTAAGTCTGGATTGTAATATATAGTCTCTGTGTTGACCAGGGACCCTATGAATGTCCAAGTACAATTTCAGCTCAATGGGTCCAGTAGTTTTTACGTGATTAAGTAACACAAACACAGACACCATTAGATTTTTAAATAATAGTATAGATTATCTCAAAAATGATAGAAATTATATGAGTTTTTATTCTTTCAAACTATGTTTTACGACTCATGCTTTATTTACTTTTTAATTACTTCTTTTAAATACAGTGGGTGCAATAAAAATTTTAATTACTTCATGTTCAAGCCTTTTTTCAACATTTTTGTGATATAAGAATCAGAATCCAGGCTGAAATGCATTGAATAAACTGAAATTTGACCTTCCTGGTTACCAAAATAAGTTAAGCAAGAGGACGGAACTTAGGGTGTTTTGGTTTGAATTTGTTAAAACTGGGATAATTACCTAGTTTTAGTTCTTGGTTCATTCACTGAAATAATGAAAACGGACGGTTCAGACGGAGTCAGGTCATTTAATAATGATTAATTTTTCACATTATTAGTTCATTATGGTTACTTAGCAATATTAGTTTATAACTGAGCGTAATAAATCAGCTTTCCTTGACACTACAGAGGCTTAGGGATTATGAGATGCTCTGATAAAATGAGAGCATTCCAAAAAGTGGCTAACGATTTTCCTGCTATGAGAACTAAGGGAGTTACACTTCCCTAGTAACGCATTGGTTGTACGTGAAAATCAATAGAAAATCCCACCGTGACGTGACGCTCGTGACGGACGAAAACAAATGGAAACGTCCTGTTAATCATTATTAAATGATAATAATAAAATGTACAACAGATATGGAAAACTGCAAATGACATTTCGTCCTTTTTTTTTTTTTTTTTTTTTTTTTTTTTTTTTTTTTTTTTTTTTTTTTTTTTTTTTTTTTTTTTTGTACAGGTATGAACAGTTTTTTGGGCCTGCTGCACAATTTTTGAAATGGCACTTAGGATGTTTTGCATATGGCTGTCTTCAGTTTTTTTAATCATACTAGTGGTTTAAGAATGAGTATTGAACCTATCAATTCGATCAATAATAAATCAAATTGAGAGACGTAAATCTTTCTCCACTCCTCTTAGGGAACTGGAAGAAACTGAAGCTAGTATTTCAGCAAAGCAGCTAATGGATGCGAAAAATAACATGCCCGACGACCACAGAGACGAGGACCAGGCTTGTTGAATTGTTGTTTGTTTTGTTGTTTTTAAAGATTATGAAACAATTTTTTTTTAAATTGAGAGACGTAAATTTAATGTTCTAAAAGGCGCAAAAGTGCATAAAAACTGTGCTATTAGACCTTAAATTTCAACACATGTTCGGGTCGTCATTAGACAAAAGGTGGATAAAAGGCGAAGGGGCCGCTGGACCGGAGTTTGCGGGTTCTCTCCGAAATCCGCAGGTCGTAACGCGAGTACGTGCCTTCCTGACCACATATGAGGCGATCCGTAGCCGCCTGGCCAAGGAAAAGGCGATAAACCCGCTAATGTTAACGTTCCCGGGGTTTTTCCTCACTTTCCATTCTGTTTCCTCCGACTGCAGGTTTGGTGCATTGCGGCCTATCGAGTCCGACGCCCTCACCTGCTCCTTCTCGCCTTAGCGATTCCCTTTTTGAATCTGCTGCGATGGGATTTAAAATTGCTTGATTTATCAAGTTTTTGATAAATTACAATTTGTCCACTTTCTCGCTTTTAAGGACGTACCTCTGAAGCTAGGTCAAAAAGGGCAAGTCTTCGTATATTAGAGCGACGACCTGTTGGAACCCAAGCATGAGAGAAACATTTTGTTTTTATGGAGTTGAAACAATTGCATACGAGTCTGCAAAACATAGGGACATTTTGTGTCTTCAGTTGCAGACTCGTATGCAAGCTCTCAGAGCCACTCATCTGATCCGGACCCCGGGCATCGTCAAGTAAATGTCCTAAAGAGGCTACATACGAAATTACAGCTTCCTAGAGTGTAAAGTATAAAAATTAGATTTAAGAGCCACTCATCTGATCCGGACCCTGGGCATCGTCAAGTAAATGACCTAAAGAGGCTACATCCGAAATGACAGCTTCCTAGAGCGTAAAGTATAGAAATTACCTATTAAAATGATTTAACCACCACTTCACAAATCAAACCGTTCTCACAATATTCGGATCACCTGCTTTGAATCAAATCATCGAAACACCAGCTCAATGAAATCATCAGAAATTAACAAGTGGTGGCAATCATGTTCACAATATCAATTATTGAGAATGATCACCTGTGTGTAAACAATTATTCATATAACCATGCTCATAACTCAGCTTGTTGGCCACGCACTTCGCAGTAGTTAACATAATATAGTTGGATGAATCGAGAGCTTTCGAACGAATGGTCATCGAATTTCGTGGGATGAAAAATGACGAAGTACCGTTTCCCTAGCAACGACTCGGTTGTAAGCGGAAATCATCAGAAAACCAACCGTAACGCTTTTTTTAACGCTTTTTTCGTTCATGTGCCAAAGTAAAGACATAAAACGTCAAAACGTCTGCCGAGTTGGGTGTGTTCTATAGCTTCTGCGTATCCATAACATGGGTGTATAGATCACTGAAATATTTTAAATTATTTTAGACTTTTTGCAGCCACCAAGAGTCGGCCTACCACGGTACCGTCTTCAACGAAATGGTTAAAGCGCATGCTCGACGTGCTAACAGTCGGGCGTCCCGTCATCTCATGCCGTGCAAAACCGCAATTGTACGTTCTTCCATGACGACTTCTCCACGAAGAGTTCACACCGTGTTAAGCTACCTAACCTGCCACTTTATAACAGATCCCTTTACTTATTTGCTTCTTGTCGGTGTCTAGTACTCAGTGTTACTTTTTCATTCATTTTCATGTAATCTCATCGAGTCATATATATAATATAATCATAACATCATGCCGTTCTGGTTTAGGTGCAACTTAAACTATTAAATCTATATAGGAAAATCAATTGCTGTTCGTTAGTCTCGCTAAAACTCGAGAACGGCTGGACCGATTTGACTGATTTTGATCTTAAATTATCTGTGGAAGTCCAGAGAAGGTTTAAAAGGTTTAAAATTTCAAATCTGCCCCATAGGGGGTGTTTTAAGGGAGGAGGGGGGAATGGTATCTGTCACTAAACACATTGGGGATTTGATTGTCGAATATGTTTGGATTACTCCAATTCAAGTCAAAGACTTCTTTTTTCAATTTTTTCAAATCTGACTCACAATGGAGGCGGAGGGGGGGGGTTAAAGCGTTTCGAACGTCACTGAACAAACTGGGGATCTGTGTTGTCGAATATGTTTGGAGTAGTCTAACTTAAATCACAGGCTACTTGAAATTTTTCAAATCTAACTCATAGAAGGGGGTGTTTTAGGGGAAGGGGGAGGGGAGAAATGGGGTAGCTTTGTCATCACTGAACGAACTAGGGATTTGATAGTCGAATATGTTTGGATTACTCTAACTCAAGTCAAAGACTACTTTTTTCAAATTTTTGAAATCTGACCCAGTGGGGTGGGAAGGGGGGAGGATGTTAAAGCGTTTTGAACTTCACTGAACCAACTGGGGATCTGAGTGGGCGAATCTATCAGAATTACTTTAACTTGGGTCACAGGCTATTTGATAATGTTCAAGTCAAGCTGTGCAACGCACGGGTGAATCAGCTAGTATCTATCTATATCTATACTATTTATAAGAATGAAACTCCGTTTGTCTGTCTATTTGTTTGTCTGTCTGTCGTGTCTATGCACGGCCAAACGGCTGAGTGGGCCGGATCTACGAGTGGGGGGATCTTCTTGGGATTTTCCGATAGGGGGAACGAGCGAATTTAAAATTGTCTAATCCCACCCGAACCATGGGCCATAGGGCGGGAGGGGGGTCGAAGTAAGAATTAATGTGCGCTTTTTCCACTTCCCCGCTTCCTCTACCCCTCTAAACGGCCGTCAAAAATTCCGGAAAAATACCGGTTTCGTAGGTTTTCCTACGAGGAAGACGACGGCGCGATCGGATCGCGAAAAAAGTATCGGGAAATGCGTCAAAAAAATGCGAGAGTACGGACCGTGTTTTCTCGAAAAGTCCGACGAAAAACTACGTTTTTTCCCATTAAAATATACCCCGTAAAGGTACGTTTTTCGGAACGGTTTTTGCGGGCGAAATACAGCTTTGATCCCGCCGAATCTGAATCCGAAATCGGATATCGAAAAAAGTGACGTGAAGTCGGTCGAATTGCGAGGGGAAGCGAGACTAAGCTATTAAAATGAGAAATTATATGTGCCCTGGACGCGAGAAGGCTCTAGGAAGACAGACGTGTTTGGGGTTCGATAACTCAGGTACAGGTTTTGGTGTTTGGGTGTTGCGAGCAGGTACACATAGGTACCTTGCGAGCGAAGCGAGAGCCATTTCAACAGAATAAATACGGACTTTGTCCTACACATATACAGGTATACCTTGCGAGCGAAGCGAGCAACATCCCCTAATAAACTTTTCGTGGTTCCACGTAGTTTTATAAGATTTAATTTGTTTGTAAGAATTTCCAACAGAAAAAAACGTCTGCCAAGTTGGGTGGGCAGTATAACTTCTTCAAGCGAGCGAAGCGAAAAGCATCCCCTACAGAAGTTAAACCTACCCTGAGATCTACCGTTTGCGACCGAAGCGAGCAACATCCCCTACACACGTTAAACCTACCCTTAGGGATCTACCGTTTGTGAGCAAAGCGAGCAACATGCCCCCCGGCTGGACGTGGAGGCGAGCGTAGCGAGCCGGAGCGGCTAGTATAATATAATCATAACATCATTCCAATACATATGACCGTTCTGGTTGAGGTGCGGCTTCAACTATTAAATAAAAAATTAAATAAATCGTCACATCATATTAGTTGGTATCATGTAATTACAGTATCAAATATATCATTCTACCATTTTTCGATAATGGACGAACTCAATCACCTGCTTCGGCTTTTCAATGAAGGGGTGATTAATGAAGAGGATATGGAAGAAGCTTTTGATAGACATATCGCAGATATATGTGGAGAGGAGGGTTCCACAATTCGGCCTGAGAGGTTTGGTGAGTTCAGCTTAGAGCAACAGACGGACGAAGAGATAGTTTTAATGTTTATATAGCATTTCCAAGCCAAATGAAACCTTTTCCAAGTCAAATGAAACCTTTTCCAAGTCAAATGAAACCTTTTCCAAACCAAATGAAACCTTTTCCATATCAAATGAAACCTTTTCCAAACCAAATGAAACCTTTTCCAAACCAAATGAAACCTTTTCCAAACCAAATGAAACTTTTTCCAAATCAAATGAAACTTTTTCCAAACCAAATGAAACTTTTTCCAAACATAGTGTTATTTCTGTAAAGTAAACAATCGTAGATAAATAATACATTTTACAAAATTTCAGAAATTCAGTCTTAGAGGTTCAATCAGTCAATGTAAGTCACTACCGGTGGCGGCTCGAGGCAACTGCGTCATCGTCAGAAAAACTATCAGAATTCATAGTTTGACAACAATTTCAAATAAGAATTGCAATTTTCTATGCCCGAAACTACCGAAAATATCACACAAAAAAGATGCGAGTACTTCCTACCACCCTGTTGCTTGTTACAAAGAAGGAAACGAAATATCGCATTAGGAAGGAATGCGAATACTCGTTAGTCACAAAAAAGACATCGGATGTATGTATTGGTGACTCCCCTTAATTATCGGTTTCTCCGTGCGGGTGTGGTGAGAAGGTAGGTACCCACTCACATTCAACAGTCAGAAATTTCTCAAACTTACTTGTTTCCTTCTCTACCAAGGTGAGATCCACTTCGGTAATCCTATGCCTGAAATTCATCGAATTTTCATTTTGTCAACGTCTTTCTATGATAGGTGCAATTGCATCTACCTGCAACTTGCAGGGTACCTACCTATCTCTGTACCTCAGTTCACTCATTTTCTCAAAAGGTTTCATTTGGTTTGGAAAAGGTTTCATTTGGTTTGGAAAAAGTTTCATTGATTTGGAAAAAGTTTCATTGGGTTTGGAAAAGGTTTCATTTGGTTTGGAAAAGGTTTCATTTGATATGGAAAAGGTTTCATTTGGTTTGGATAAGGTTTCATTTGACTTGGAAAAGGTTTCATTTGGCTTGAAAATGCTATATTTGAGTGGGTCGAAGGGGGGGGGGGGGGGGGGGGGGAGGATTTTTGTCCAGTTACGCAACCTTGGAAGTTTGAAATTTACTGTCGGTCGAATGGTGAGGGTGAATAATCAAATTACGATTCAAATTCTCTCCTTTCCGCTGTAGGATGTTGAAATTTGACCGGGAGCCTGTATGGGACATCAAGAGACGAATGAAGTTACGGGCTCTTTCCTTATCAGCTGAGTGTGATAAATTATCTCATTTTCAACCTATGAAGCTGGGATTTGGTGGGCTTGAAACATGATCCGTTTTAGCGAACTTTTGTAAAAAATGAAGCTATTACAATGGCTCCAAAAATTTTAAAATCAAATGTTCATTGGAATCCGGTTTGAGAAATTTTGAGACGAATCATAGAGTTTAACTCTTATTTACACATATATAATAACGATGAGTCCATTTCCTCTAATCCTGTTAACAACATTATTTTTTAATTTTCACCAAAATTATGTACGATTTATTCATAGGGCATTGCTTACCAGTATGTTTCTTGGATCTGATGGAGACATCGATCACATAAGAACAATCTTGATCTCTTGGATGGAGATCACGTTCCTGTTTACGATCATTTTTCCATCAAACTTCTAACCCTTGAAAGACGAATCCCATCCCCGCGATTCTCTCACAATCGCGCCCCAATTTCCTCCAATCTCCTCCAACGGACTGACCTTCCCGTTGTTTGCCACGGCGGTTTCTTTCATCGAAAAAAAAACTTTTTAACGCGCTCCTCCGCCGCTCCATGCAAATAAGGCCTGCGCCACCAACGAAACAAACGCTACTTTTTTTTCACAACTGACCTACAATTTTCTCGGGTTCTTCCCTCCCGAGATTTTTTCCCCTCTCCAGCTGATGAAAGATTATTCCTTTTATAGCGGTTGCACCATCTTCATAATGCGTTTCACGAAACGAACAACTGTAATTCAAATCCAGATAAAAGTCAACGATAGTTGAACCATAGTTGTCAGCATATGCCTTTCAATGATATACGATGGAGGAACTGCTGATAGCTTTTTCATGCGATTTCAGAGACCATGAATATTTCTTTTCCAATCCATCATTCAGTAGCAGATAAACGAGGAATGAATTTCTCTTCTATTATCATAAATTACCATGATCCATTATGTATACCAAAATCGTTTGCAGGAGTTGTAAATTCCATTCGTTTTCCATATCTCACACGTCTTGGACCGAATTTTGAATTCAATGAATCCATTCATTCCATAGTGCATGCTGTTCCATTCTGCATGAATGGAAGTTCTGAGAACAAAAGCTTTCAGTAGCTATTTGTTGATATGCAGGATTTTTGAAATACGGTCCGTTTTGAACAGACTTTTTTTAATGAAGTATCTGTAATATTGTCAGTATCAAGTATCTAGTCACCGCTCATGCATGTCATGCTTCATTATCAAAATATTTATAAACAGAATGTTGGTACCAAAGTAAGTCACCAGAGAATTAATGTTTGTTCCTTTTTAACTTGGGATCTTCATGGATCAAAAATAGTTCCATATTATTCTAAGTTCTCTCACTATGGGGTTTTCAATCCTTGCCCATTTATAGTATCCTATCTGCAATATTTGCATATAATCCCCGTTTTTAACGTATGTTACGACATTACTCAACATTTTCTTCTTTCTTATGATAATGAGATTGAGCAATAGTTTTGTTATCACCACAGATCCTTGTTCTTACACATCATTAGGAACCTACCTACCTATCAAAATACATCAACAACTGTCAATATTTTTATGTAGATATAGCCAAGATGTATAGTACCCACCAATGTTTTCAGTTACATTCAATCGATTGTATCATTCTTTTAGTCCTGAAGAAGTTCTACTAATAGAACGAAACATTGGCTTGAAATTTTGAGTAATTTTCTTCTCAAGACCGACTCTTAAGAGCCCTACACCAAATTTCAGATAAATAAATATATATATATATACATATGCGCATATGATGGCTAAGTAAATATGGAAATTTTTAACCTTTGGATAATAATTTGTAGCGTTTTAGCGAATTTTCGTGGGAAATTAAGCTATTTCAATGGATCGGAAACTTTTAAAATAAAAATTTTTGAAAACTTTTTCATTGAAATCGTTTTGAGGCTTTCTGAACGAATCCAGGATTTCGCATATATATACGTGTGTGTATGTGTGTAATTATTTATTTATATATTTACCTATATAATATACGTGTCATTCCAGACGATAACTCTCCTTGGGATTGAGATAAAAATGCCGTTCATGCGCCAAAAAATCTAGCTTTTCATACAAAAGGATGAGTTCGTTGGCCAGAACTTCTTGAGCACATTAAATTGGCCAAATTTCACCAAACGAACTACAAAAATCATTAAAAATGGCTAAAAACGGCTAAAAATCGTTAATTTATATTTCTTGGTACAATATTGCTCAAATAAAATGTATTATCTATAATATAGAACCTTCGAAAATTCATTAACAAAACTATGCTGCAAAATGTAATTAAATTTTGCTTAAAAACTGCAAAAATGGCTAAAAATTCCAAACCACTATTTTTATCGGAGATTATTATTTAGAATACTTTTTTTGCCATAAAATTAATAGCTAAAAATGTCCTTGCACGCAAAAAGCTCAAATTTCAAAACAATTTAACAGTACTTATACACTACAGTAATTTACGAAAATTCGCTCATACGATCATGCTGCATGCCTGGAACTTCTTTATTCAATACGCATGACAGGTGTCTTTCGGGAGCCTCCAAAACGACTTCATGTTCCGGACAAATAGGACGAGTTAATATTATTATTCCTTATCGACTCCACGACTTCGCTCCTCGTCTTCCGAAAGCCGGCCGCAACTTCTATAATAGTTTGAAGGCTCACGATGACTTGGATGACGTGGCGAGTTCTGTTCGCCTGTGGTCGAACACCTTCCGAGAATGAGTTACGGAGCTGTCACTCCCAACTCAACGTTTCTCTATCGGTCTATCGCATCCCACAAGTTGGGTCGGAGATGTCCGAACTGTACTTTCTTATCTCACGACAGACTTGTACCTTCAAAGTGTGGGATTCACTAATGATCCCTTTCTGAAATGTTTATCTTTAACATGGAACATGTTTTTGCCATCATAACCCGGCCGAAAATAAGACAAAAAAAAATCAAAAAATGTGCTAAACATTTCTGTAGGATGTACGGTGTAGGAATTATTAGAAACAACTCAAAGGAAAGTAAACGTGTGGGTTTTAAATTGAACCCAAATTTCAGATCAGACAACACCTTCTATTTAAAACTACTCAGTTATAGAGACCGTCCAGTGATTATGAATCATAAGAAACGCTTACATACGAGTCTGCAACACATTGGGACATTTTGTCTTTAGTTGCAGACTCGTATGTGTTGCAGACTCGTATGCAAGCTCTAAGAGCCACTCAGCTGATCCGGATCCTGGGCATCGTCAAGTAAATAATGTCCTAAAGAGGCTACATACGAAATTACAGCTTCCTAGAGTGTAAAGTATAGAAATTACCTATTAAAATTATTTAACCACCGCTTCACAAATCAAACCGTTCTCGCAATATTCGGATCACCTACTATGAATAAAATCATCGAAACACCAGCTCAATGAAATCATCAGAAATTAACAAGCGGTTGCAATCATGTTCACAGTATCAATTATTGAGAATGGTCACCTGAGTGTACACTATTATTCAAATAACCATGCTCAGCTTGTTGGCCACGCACTTCGCAGTAGTTAACATAATATGGTTGGATAAATCGAGAGCTTTCGAACGAATTTTGTGGGATGAAAAACGGCGAAGTACCATTTCCCTAGCAACGACTCGGTTGTAAGCGGAAATCATCAGAAAACCAACCGTAACGCTGTTAGTTGATTTCTAATGATTTTCACGTACAACCAAGCCGTTTATGGAGAAATTAAACTTCTTAAGTTTTCAACGGACAGAAATCGTTCACCAGCTCTCAATTTACCACGCATTTCTTTCGTACTTGTTCTTGGTATTCATGTCGCCATTATATATTTATTAATATTATTAATGGATGTAGTAAACAATACCGCTTGTTTTGTTCTGATTTTCTTACAACCGAATCGTTGCTACCGAACTGTTAGCCATTTATCATCGTACAAAAATCTTTCGCCAGTCGTTGGAAAGCTCTCGATTTTCCAAGCCGTATTACGTTAACCGCTGCGTGCGTGGCAGAACTTTTTCAGGGCTAAAAGAATGATACAATCGATTGAATATAACTGAAAACATCGTAGGTACTATACATCTTGGCAGTAGGTACTATATTTCTACATAAAAATATTGACAGTTGTTGATGTATTTTGATAGGTAGGTAGGTACTTAATGATGTGTGAGAACAAGGAATTATGGTGATACTGATAACAAAACTATTGCTCAATCTCATTATCATAAGAAAGAAGAAAATGTTGAGTAATGTAGTAACATATGTTGAAAAGGGGATTATATGCAAATATTGCACATAGATATGCGTATTAGAAGATTGAGATTGACGCACAGTACAGATAAAGGGCATAGATACTATAGATGGGCAAGGATTGAGAACCCCATAGTGAGAGAACTTAGAATAACATGGAACTATTTTTGATCCATGAAGATCACAAGTTAAAAAGGAACAAACATTAATTCTCTGGTGACTTACTTTGGTACCAACATTCCGTTTACAAATATTTTGATTTTAATGAAGAATGACATGCATGACTTTGACTAGATACTTGATACTGACAATATCACAGATACTTGATATAGTACAGTCTTGATAAGGCTGGGTATATAAGTTTGGAATATGAATAATTTATGTCGTGCAGGATATCATCTGTGTGTTGCAGGTTAATCGCCTCTCCCCTTTGAAGGAGGAACTTCTCTCTTTCCATTACCTCCATTGTCATAACTCATAACTTACATTAGCTTCCTGATATCATCATGCGTTTAAAAGTTTTTTTCTGTTTGTTTTCAGGTGAGTGTCAGCAACATGTGAAGGCATGGAGCAATAATAAAGGTGTTGTATCCCATATTATTAGATATTCAGTTTGATTTTAGTTGAAAATGATTAATGATGATAGAAAGAATTGGGAAGAATTAGGAATGAATTATTCTCTTGTCAGAAACAATACTTTTTGCTGATGCCATGTTTATTAATTTATTTAGCAAAAAAGAAGAGAAAACAAGGGCAAAGCTCAATTTACAAGAAATCACAATACAATAAAATAAAGTTCCAGTCATGCAGCATAATCGTATGAGCGAATTTTTGGACCCCCTGGACCCCCGGCTACCTCTATTTACATAAGTACATCGGACGAAATTATTGAAACACAGAATGTGTTTTAGCTCACGCGTTTCACATAAATCCGTATTCAATCTTAGGTTGAAGATTGGTTAACTTCCAATAGTGAGATAATAACCTAAAATATTTATAACTCATAAACCGCGTCATAACAAAATATCGCATAGGTTACACCAGGTTACACGATCCTTAGTTCCGTATCATCGGTATCCATGTTGTCGTCCCAGATTCTGTTACGAAATTTCGTTAGCTTTTTTGGCTAGTCAGCCCATGGCTAAAACACATTCCATGACTTTGGGATTCACTCAGCTGATCAGTGATCACCCAGGCGTCTTCAGCATTCTCCCTTGACCCTCCCTCTCAAATTTCAACTTCCTGCGTTGAATAGGAAAGAAAATGGCTTTGGAGCTCACTCAGCTGATCAGTGATCACCATTGCGTCTTCAGCATTCTCCCTTGACCCTCCCTCTCAAATTTCAGCATCCTGCGTTGAATAGGAAAGAAAATGTCTTCGGAGCTCACTCAGCCGATCAGTGATCACCCTCCCTCTCAAATTTCAACTTCCTGCGTTGACTAGGAAAGAAAATGGCTTTGGAGCTCAGCTGATCAGTGATCACCATTGCGTCTTCAGCATTCTCCCTTGACCCTCCCTCTCAAATTTCAGCTTCTGCGTTGAATAGGAAAGAAAATACCCTTGGAGCAGCAGCATTCTCAGTGATCCCATTGCGTCTTCAGCATTCCCTTGACCCTCCCTCTCAAATTTCAGCTTCCTGCGTTGAATAGGAGAGGAAATGGCTTCGGAGCTCACTCAGCCGATCAGTGATCACCCTCTCTTCAAATTACAAATTTCAGCTTCCTGCGTTGAATAGGAAAGAAAATACCTTTGGAGCTCAGTCAGCTGATCAGTGATCACCCAGGCGTCTTCAGCATTCTCCCTTCGATCATCCCTCTCAAATTTCAACTTCCTGCGTTGAATAGGAAAGAAAATGGCTTAGGAGCTCACTCAGCTGATCAGTGATCACCCAGGCGTCTTCAGCATTCTCCCTTGAGCCTCCCTCCCAAATTTCAGCTTCGGTTACATAGGTTACACGATCCTTAGCTTATTTAACCACCGCTTCACAAATCAAACCGTTCTCGCAATATTCGGATCACCTGCTATGAATCAAATCATCGAAACACCAGCTCAATGAAATCATCAGAAATTAACAAGCGGTTGCAATCATGTTCACAATATCAATTATTGAGAATGATCACCTGAGTGTACACAATTATTCAAATAACCATGCTCAGCTTATGGCCACGCACTTCGCAGTAGTTAACATAATATGGTTGGATAAATCGAGAGCTTTCGAACGAATGGTCAACGAATTTTGGGGGATGAAAAACGACGAAGTACCATTTCCCTAGCAACGACTCGGTTGTAAGCGGAAATAATCAGAATGTTGTCGTCACAGATTTCGTCCCACATTTCGTTTCAGATTTCGTTAGCTTTTTTGCCTAGTTAGTCCATGGCTAAAACACATTCTCTGTTAAAAGTGTACTATTTGAGCCCAACTCTTGACTCCAACAAATGACATGATATTAATAAATTATAATGACAAGTTTTCAGTTTTACTTTATCTTAAATGCAATAAAATACAGCCTTAGTCCGTGTGGAAGGAATCAGTAGTTTCATTCTTAAAGACATATTTTTTCTTAATAGTTAAGAACTAATAATAATTATTATTCAATAAACAAAATAAATTACGTAATCTCAGCCTTTTCTTTTCAATGAAAACAAAATAGTAGGTAATTGAGCCCGACTCTTGGCTCCAAATAAGGACTAGGGAAATTAGCTTGAATCATAAGTCTTCTACGCTAAAATATTTAAAAGGCGAAATTCTTAAAAGCCACGCTACCACATCAAGTATCAACGTGGCTGAGCCTGTACAACTTGACATAATTACAAACACTCCACAAAACAACATAGCATTATTGAATGTGTTTTTTTTTTTTTTTTTTATTGGCGTATTCTATCAATTCTGGCATTCTGGAGCAAAGAAAAATAAATCAATATCACTAAGAAAGTGTCCAATTATGTAGCTATAGAAGAAATTTGACAGGAAAACACCAAATAACAGCTGAAATAAAGGGAACATTCAGCATGCTTTCGTCAGAGCTCTCGTCGGCCATGCTTTTACTGTAGAAACTCTGCAATCGTGTCATGTTGGATTCCATAATTTTGTATGTCATGTTGGTCAACCTGTCTATATTGGCGAAACTAGCGCTCATAGTGAAAAACTAATGCCACCAATCGATTCGGAGGGAAATTTAACTTCCAGAAGCTCAATAAAAAAAGAATTTGAGAAATGCAATTATGTCATGTTGGGATTTCGGTGACGATATGTTTGGAGTAGTCTAACTTAAATCACAGGCTACTTGGAAATTTAAAATCTAACCCATAGAAGGGGGTGTTTTAGGGAAAGGGGGGGGGGGGGGATGTGGTATCTTTGTCATCACTGAACGAACTGGGGATTTGATTGTCGAATATGTTTGGATTACTTTAATTCAAGTCAAAGACTACTTTTTTCAAATTTTTGAAATCTGACCCATGGTGATGGGAGGGGGGGAGGATGTTAAATGAACCAACTGGGGATCTGAGTGGGCGAATCTATCAGAATTACTTCAACTTGGGTCACAGGCTATTCGATTATGTTCAAGTCAAC
Source organism: Adelphocoris suturalis (assembly GCA_030762985.1). Lineage (NCBI taxonomy): Eukaryota > Metazoa > Arthropoda > Insecta > Hemiptera > Miridae > Adelphocoris > Adelphocoris suturalis. The sequence goes on from CM061043.1 coordinate 54,750,520, forward strand.
CTGTGAACCAGCTGGTCATACTATATAACGTTACATTGTTTTAAAAATTAAGGAATTTGAGTGAAGATAAAATGTTACCCACAGATTTAATAGCAAAACACTATTTTTGTTTATAGGTATATCTATTTTTTGGCAAATATTAATAATATTTTAAAATTTTTAGAGCCATAGCAATAGCTTCATGTTTTACAAAATTCGCTAACTGCAAAAAAATTCTAAAATCCAAAATCTTTTTTGACTTGCTGAATTTAATTTATAGCGAGTTATTTTGCCATAACATTGGTAGTCAACAATTCCTTTTTACTCAAAGTCCTGAATTTTCAAAACAACTGAACATGATGTAGTACGATGACTAACAAAAATTCGCTCATACGATAATGCTGCATGACGAACGTCTTTCATCTTCGAAGGGTGAGGTATTACGACATTTTCTCAAAAGTGTACAAGACTGACTTTCCTGTGAACACGGGTAAAATCTTAACGACTTGAACCGTTCTTCGAATTTTTATCACAGTACTGTTTCGTGTTTACGTAGCTTTAAAAAGTCAATTATTGGCGATTTTGACTTAACGGTTTGAATTTCCCAAATACGGAATGGAAAGCTTGCAGTCGTGTACTAAATCTCAAAGGCCAACCATTGACTTCTGAACAAAGTTTTAGAGTTAGGGATTAATGGATCGATAAACTTCCAAGACAGAATCAAGTTAATGACCAAATCCGCCTAGAGCGTCTGGAAACTTGGCACCGCGTCTTCCCTTGGCTGAATCAATGAACCCCATTGTCGAAGGTTGGTTTTCAAACTCAACATTTTTATTGCATAGCAATCACGCATCAAGAATTTTAAGGCACGAACCCTCTCAGTTTCAAAATACTAAACTATTACAATATATACTATTTTACGTCTTAGGTCTTTGACGTGTGCAAGGAAAAGTGATCCCTTAATTCTTGTGAGATGTGTAATTTTTAATGTGTTAAATGGGCTTGCCCACAGTAGGGTGATTCTCGAAGATTAGTTTAAGAATAAAACTAAGTGACTTAACTAAATAAAACTAAAATAAATATAAACTAAAAATAGGGAAAATTCCAGGTCTCGTCATCTGATCATGATTCCTGTTGGCCTAGGAGAATGGTTCTTGTCATTGATATTTTCTACTCGATGTTCTGATACGTGTCATGCGAGAAAAAACCCATTTAGGTTAAGTTTAAATACTTTTCTTCCACCTTGAATGTGTAAATTGTTATTACCGCGGAAGGTCTCTCCATCACATTAGCGAGTTTATTTTCAGATTACTCCATCATATAGGAAATTCGCATTTGCGCATGCGCAGTATTCATCTGTCTGCAAGGAAGTTAGTAGGGGACCTTGCAGAGGCTAACCCGCACAATCCCTGATAATTTCATCAAAATCAGACAAAAACTTAGAGTAATTTTAAGCGTGATAATGAATTGGCACCGACAAACAGACATCAGACAGACACAGAAACAAAATTAATCAGGAAGCTTTAAAATACAAAAAGCAAATTTTGAGACTAAAAATGTATTCAACTTCTTTCAGGAATACAAAAGTTTTTCAACATTCGGTAATGAAGAAGCAAAAACCATAAGTCATTACCGCGTAAGAATAAAAATCAAAATTTCCAATTTCCAAGTAAAAAAAACGAGTTTGGCCTCAACTCAGCACTGTAAATTAATTTTTGAACCCTGAAGGGCAAAATACAAGTTTTTCCCGATTTTTAATCACCTTTGGTTACAGAGCCAAAAAGGGGGCCCGAATTTGCCCTTTTTCTGAGAATCACCCAGTAACTATAAATAGATAACAGTCTTGAGACGTGCATCTTCTAGGTACTTAGCTAGGAAATTACAGATGTGTTCCATTCCATAGAGATTAATAACTTCATCGTTCATTCGACCTTCTAATCCTATAATACCAGGGCTCACTTCCGCTCTCGTCTCTAAGGCGCAAAACGTGAAACCAGCAGTGATGAAAAGCACGTACGGAGTCCGAGGATTACATCAGATGGGCAGCCAATGTGATTTTCTATTCGATTAAACCTAATGAAGATCCGTTCATAATCCAATATGAAGGGAAAATTACAGCATCCCAGCTTCATAACGGGGCTCAGACGAGGGAGACAACGGGGAAGGCCTCGGCGGATGCGGTTTTCGTCAGGTCAAGCTGGCAGCTGTTTCCGGGACGCTTGTCTGTGGTCGCCACCACATCATAACTAACATAACTCCATTATGTTACCCTCCAGTAGTGTCTATTCTGAGGATATTCGAATGACGATTTACACGATTTTAGTTATTATATTGGTGTAAAACAGGGTATAATCGAGGATATGCAATATATACTTTTACTCATAATACTCATTAACCCTCTAATGCACGATTTTTCTTTTGCTTCCGAGTCTACCTAAAGGTAGCGGAAGCATTGTTTTCTCTTTTGGGAGAAAAAAATTGTTGGTCTCCAAAATCAAAATTTCCACTCGCATTTTACGTTTTAGACCATTCTGAAAAACTGTAGTTTCGTGTCTGTGTGTGTGTGTGTGTGTCTGTTGTGTGTCCGCAAATCCTTGTAACAAGCTTATTTTCCACAGTTTCCATCCGATTTGGATGAAATTTTTAGGGGATATGCGGGCTAGGCGGTAGAAGGTCCCCTATCAGTTTCATCGTTCTTGACTCAATACCTCACTCTGCGCATGCACGAACGTAAATTGTACTAAGCATCATTTTCTCACGCCCTAGTCGTCCGATCTCGCTCATATTTAGATGATTGTTGGGGGATGACGATCCATTATCAATTTCAACATGATTGTATGAATTTCGACATGATTTTATTCAACATGACTGTGCACGCGCCTATGTGAAATCCTTGTAACGACCTTAATTTCCACTGTTTTCTTCGGATTTTGATGAAATCATAAATCAGTTCCTGGGGAGAAACTGGAGGAAAATAAAAACATTTTAAGGACAGACAGGCCTTTTCATTAAAGTTAATTTCTTCTCATGCACAAAACTATACCAAATTATAGGCCGGAACGTTCAGGGATTGTGCGGGTTCGCTCCTGGACGGTCCCCTATCGTGTTCTTTAATTCTAATTGAATTCATTGAAACGTAAAGCAACAGATTTGAGGAGTTTAATGCATCTCTTCGGTCTATGCCCAAGTTTTATAATTGTAAGTGTAAACCCAATAGCTTCAAGTGTTGTTGTTGGGAAAACTGGACTAGAAGGTCAATCTATAAGGAAGCTAACTTGGAAACTTTTCAGATGGCCCTGTGCAAGACATTTTTAGGGCTGCAGCTGGCCGATAGGGGCGCTGAACAGTTTTAATGCACTAGAGGACCATTAGAGGTTGTTACTGGTCATAAACTATAGCGGAAAACTTCGCTCGGCCAGGAGTTTGCCGAAAGAGAATTTCAAAACTCGGTTAACGAGCTCTCAACACTTCCCCGGGATCCGTCGTTAGAGGGGTTTTCCTGCTATCGAACTTCCCGCCGGCAATCGTATTTTGGTTTATGAAAGGCCCTTTGAAACCCCGACGTCATGTCGACTAGTTAGAACGTACTGTAAAATGCAGTAGCAACGGATAGTTAGGGTGCCGTATCCCATTCCTTAAAACCTCGATGCTGATATGCGAAACGAGGTCACCCGATCTTCTAAAGCCCTGCGATGGCTGACTAAAATATGCACTAACCTATTAACATGTTGTTGGTTTATGGGACTTCCCTATAAATGGATTGTGTATAATTTTGGTGAGAGTTCAGAGAAAAAACAAAAATATCATGACCTCGAAATTACCCCCCCCCCCCCCTCCCACCAAATTAACCCCCTCCGCAGACAGTAAATCTCCATCATTAAACTTCCAGCATGAAATGTGAAACTCCTGACATATTTCCCAAAACAACACCAAATTCATTACTGAACGAAACAATGATCATGAAAATCTTACCCCCGCCATTCACCCGCTTAATGAAATTTAAAACTTAAAATTTTGTCCTCCGAAACTAGACGGCATTTATAGTTGAACAAAAAAAAGGGCTACTAACATCGGACGAGAATTGTTAAAACATCATGATTTATCATTATTATCCCCTCTTTTCACCCCCTCCCACAATGAAATTTGAAACTCCCGGCATACTTTATGAAACTATATCAAATTCGTAATGGAACAAAATAAGAATCACAAAAATCGGTCGAGATTTGTAGCTTGGGCAGTGCTAGAAAGAATCGGTAATTATCCCCTCTACCCCCCACCACGACAGCGAATCCGAAATTCCCAAGGTTTGTTGCATAACTAGGCTAAAATCTACACCCGGGCTATGCGAGGGTTGGGATTATTTATAAAGAAATAATTATATGCGTGAATTTTATTTTCTCCCTCCGATTACAAGACTCTCCAAGTCGCTTATTAATCCGATCTTGGAGTGCGCCTGTGTTGTCTGGAATCCTCACTATAGATGCCACATAAACTAGCTGGAGATTTTACAGAAGATTCTTGCGCTACATAGCTCATAAGCTGCCTCTCCCCCGTTATTCAGTTAATTTCGAGGTTCTTGAAGAGAAGTGCTGTACTCAGCGTCCGGAGATGAGACGCTGATTGGCGGATTTGGCGTTTTTCCACAAACTGATCCTGGGTTTGGTGGACTCACCGGTACTTTTCCGTTATACCCCCCCCCCCCCCCCCCCCCCCCCCCAGTCTATTTGTCTTCAACACGCCCGCCCGATGTTTCTAGGCATTCCTTCTTACTTAGATCACATATTTACGTGGAATTGGTGACAATTTCAAGCTGTGGGAAGAAATTATATTATTTTAAAAAAAGAAGGAAAAAAAGAATAACCGTGTTTTCAGAAGTTGCCGATGTTAGTGAGGATTTGTTGAAACAAATTGGCGTAATTGTGGTTTGATTGCCTCCACGTGAATTAGCACAAGTAGAATGCACATGAATCGCACAAATAGATCAGAATGATTTGTGTAGTTTGGTGGTCTGGATGCTCACAAGCTCGCATCTCAAAATTACACAACATCAAGAAGTCAATCTCTTAGTAAAAATACAGATTAGTTGGACATGTAGGTCAGAATGATGTGTATACTTTGGCGGTTCGGAGCTCGCAAGCTCGCATCTCAAAAATACATATCATAATCTAAGTAAGAAGTGATGCCTAGAAACATCGGGTGGGCGTGTTGAAGACGAATTTACTTTGGGGGGGGGGGGGGGGGGGGGGGGGGGGGGGGGGATAACGGAAAAGTACCGATTCACCGTCTCTCCTCGCTAATGTTAAGTTTGTGGCTTCCCATTCTAGTTTCCGTTCAGCGGACATCTTTTGGATTCATTTTGCAACAACTATCTACACCATCGGCCACCATGCATGATGCCGCAGTATTTGAATCCTGCAGTTCAAGAGTGCCAGAATTTGGACTTTTCCTCTTTATCACCAGCGGTCATGCCTTCGAGAATTTTGGGTACCTAATGTGGGGAACCTCTTTTGTGAAATAAATTTATTTAAAATAGTTTTTTCTTGTTTTCCCCCCTAAGGTGGCTGATCTAGAGAGTCATTTTATGTTTAACGCTTCGGATGTGGATATCTATCATTTTTAATTATATTTACCTAATTTTGACGATTACCAATTGAATTGTAATTTTTTTGTATTGGGCTATGCCCGTATTACTAATAAATAAAATAAGATGTGCCCACCCGCATGGAAATCGGTGCAGAACTTTTTAAATTGTTGAATCAAACACAAAGACACATAACATACTATTGAAATGGGTTTCCACAACTTCAAGGGACGGCATTTAGTTCACGGAGAGTACTATGACGAGAAGGGAGGGAAAGGCTGTGTTTCTCTTCAAAGCAGAGTTTCAAGTGATTACGCTTTTCACTTAGCTGTCATTGCTAGGGAAAGGTTGCAAGTGGTGAACGCTAGGATCAAGTGTTTGAAGGGGAATCGAAAGTTACGCCCTTCCCCCTCATCCCATACTGCCCTTTGAAAAGCCCTTTGTAAATAAACTGCCCTTCGCTTCCGGTCTCCACTACGAACCGGACCCACCAACATTAGTGAATGCGGAACCGGAGGAAGGGGGAATTAGAGGAACCCGGAACTGACGTTTAAAGGAACCAGTTAAAAGGAAAAGACCTATACGACCTCCTCCTCTGCTACATTAGATTACAGTTTGAACGACGCCAAAAAGGCACCCGGGGGGGTCACTTTGGCTGCGGCCCTTTTTGGCGAGTTAAACGGTTTCCAGAGCCGAAAGCCAAAAGACATTCGGAAGGTTTTAAACGATAATTGCGGCTTTGTGTCGCGGGCCATCCCCACGCAATTTGCTCTGTTTCCTCGACAAAGAGTTCCGGTTGTAATTGCTTTTCGTTTTTGTTCCCTTGAATTCCTTTCCGCAAAAAAAAGGTACGTCGCGGAAGTTTGTCCGCCCGTCGCATGGGAAGAAAGTGAAGATGCGTGGAAAATACTAGGGAAGTTCCGCCTCAGTCTCAAAGCTAAATAAATTTGGAGATTCGCCAAGAGAAGAAAAGATTTTAATCTATTTTTCGGCAAATGTAATTGGAATTTAATAGTTTTCAGCGAAAACTTGAGCATAAATTTTTTAATGTTCTAATACAATGTTAAAAAACTTCTTTTGGCTAAAATTCTGCTATAAATATAAATTTATCGTTGTTTAGCAGTTTTTAGGAAATTTTAGGGCTGGTTTATCAATCACACTTATCCAATGGATAAGGGGATTTATCTGCGGGATAGCGTTATCCTCCATATAACACAATATGGAATGTTTATCCATCCCTAGTTAAATCTTATCTGGCGTTTTAATTAATCTGGTCCCTGGACGGCTGGATAACTATTATAACTGGAGGTTAATGAGATATCTAGAGCTTATTTATTTACAAAAACCTTATTTGAATCAAGTTTTATCGTCTTTATTTTTGTACCTTCCAATGGATATATTTGGGGATTTGTCTTCAAACAGCAGCAATGGCGAAGATTCTATCGTAGCATAATTCATTGAATGGAAAAGAAGATCGTATATAGTAAGAACCTGTGTAGATCACTAGATCACCTACTAAAATGGAACGAGTGCGCATTTTTATTGAGGTTTTGGTTGGACAAAGACACCGTTCTTTACTTTATAACACAGACCGAAGGTGAAATTAAGTCCACAACTTACTGATCTCAATAATTAATTCATAATAATTCAGGTTGCAATATCGCAATTCGTGTACGTATTTCTCTCTCTAGAAATAGCAAATGGCGAAAATGTGGTGGTTTCTTATTTGCCGAGCTCGATAGCATGATGACACTGTTGTGTTGTGGACGTCAGACCCAGACCCTTTTTCTTCAATAGTCGATCCATGAAGAAAATGTAGCTCCTACACTACTCTGTGGTAGCTCCATGGGTAAATCGCCCTTATTTTGTTGCCTACGGACACATCTGAGGATGCTAACGGCGCTATCTGCCAGACAGAATTTATCTGAGGGATAATTTTATCCGCTAGGTATTTCGGCATTGATAAACGACTCACATTCTTTATCTGGAGTATAGTGATATACTCAGTATAGCTATCCTGCAGTTAATGTAGATAATTGATAAACCGGCCCTTAGTGATTTTCTTAGCACATTATTTGAAATTTGACCAATTTTAATGCGGTCGAAAATATTGGCAAACGGACCCATCCGTTCGTTTGGAAAGGTCGATTTTTAATCCTTTGGTCAACATTTTTAAGAGTTGATGGCCTGCATTAGTAAAAGTTGATGGCCCACATCGTTAGCTCCTTGGTAACCACACACTTTGCCACTTCCCTGTCTCGGAAGGTACCTTTCCTACTGCTAGACTGTGCTGGTGTATCAGACTCCCCATCATAGTTTGTCACCACACAGCCAGGGAAGTGGTTCTCCGGCATAAATTTCAGAGTGTCCCCAGCCATTGCGGTGTATTCTCCATTGGGTTTCACAATTGTCCTGATTGGATTGTCTTGATTCATACCAAGGATTCACAGGATTCTGCCGAATCAGTGTTCTACCTCTTCACAGAACCTCCTCTATGCGTCTCATTTTGATTTTCTGACAGGTCTGTATTCTGCTAATTTGGTTTTGCGATCAACACAATAGCTGAAATCTTTTGTGTATCAGCTGATATGATCATCGTAGTTTATAAGTCGATTTTTACTTTTTTCATTCCTTATTTGTGGCAAACTCATTGGCTAGGAAATAATTAGGGATTTGTAAACAGGATATTTTGGAAAAGTTTAGTCTGGCGCCAGTTGATTTCCTGTAGTTCACGGGATTGTTCTCTTCAAAATGTTGGTCGAAAAACCCGAGGCCCGCTGGCCGCATGAAAGAAGCCCGGAAAGGGGGTGAATAACATTTCTACGGCACCACATGGGGTCTCTCTCCCTTGTTACTCTCGGCAATAAGTGGTCACTGTGCAGGACAGGTCCGCGCTGCGTTATGGGACCTCGGAAAGAAAAAAAGGCTCCACCTCGGCCATAATTCACCGTAGGAGCCTCCCAGGCACCTGTGGATGAGCTGGGCTACATCGCGGATAAAAAAATCTCAATTCACAACTAGAATGCCCGAGACTGTGTGCTTCTGTTAGGGCCGATTTATCAATTACTAGCCGCTCCGGCTCGCTTCGCTTGCAAGGTTTGGCTGTTTAGATGCGATGGCCTTTTACTGTCGAGTGGGACTTGTAGAATGATTGGAAACGGTAGATCACTAAGGGTAGGTTTAACGTCTGTATGGGATGTTGCTCGCTTCGCTCACTCGGTATGGCTGCATATGTGTAGGAAAAACCTCATTGAAATCTTACGTGGGTAGGGAATGTTGCTCACTTCGCTCGTTAGGTATGAGATGTATCTAGATGCGTGGAACCACGAAAAGTATAGTTTTAAGAACACTTCAGTACTAACAGAACTGTCAGATGTTGAATGTTTATACGTATTTGTTTTCCAGTTCTATTTTTCTAAAGGTAGGCCATTATTTTATGTGCGTAGAAGGGCAAATGGGACACCCCCCCCCCCCCCCCCCCCCCGAACATGTGAGGACAAATCATCGGGAATCACATTCAGGTAAAAATGGCCCGCATCGAACATTCCTAACGGTACATTCAACTTCTCATTTTAATCGCTTCGCCTCCCTTTCCCTCACATTTCGTCCAACTTCCCGTTACTTTTTTCGATATCCGATTTCGGATTCAGATTCGGCGGAATCAAAACTGTATTTCGCCTGCAAACACCGTCCTGAAAAACGTCTCTTTATAGGGACAATTTTAATGAGAAAAAAAGCGAAGTTTTTCGTCGGAATTTTCGAGAAAACATATTGACTATAACAGGTATCTGAGTTATAGGTCTATATCTAGATTATATGTATCTACTTGTGATGGATATGGGTGGTTCATCCTTCTCGATTCTTGAAACTGGTGATATTTCTATGTAATTTCTAAAACAGTGTTGATAATTACTCTAAGTTAAAATGCTTGCATACGAGTCTGCAACACATTGGGACATTTTCATGTGTGTTTTCTTATTGTATTTATTACTAAGAATCGTGGGATCATTAGGGGAAAAAACTGGATTCTAGAGCCACTCAGCTGATCTGGGATCGATCAGTTGTGTTCAGAAGTCCCTCAAGGGCCCACATACCAAATTTCAGAATCGTATGATCATTAGGGAAAAAACTGGATTCTAGAGCCACTCAGCTGATCTGGGATCGGTCAGTTGTGTTCAGAAGTCCCTCAAGGGGCTACATACCAAATCTCAGAATCGTGGGATCATTAGGGAAAAAACTGGATTCTAGAGCCACTCAGCTGATCTGGGATCGGTCAGTTGTATTCAGAAAGACCTCAAGGGGCTACATACCAAATCTCAGAATCGTGGGATCATTAGGGAAAAAACTGGATTCTAGAGCCACTCAGCTGATCTGGGATCGGCCAGTTGTGTTCAGAAGTCCCTCAAGGGGCTACATACCAAATCTCAGAATCGTGGGATCATTAAAGAAAAAACTGGATTCTAGAGCCACTCAGCTGATCTGGGATCGGTCAGTTGTGTTCAGAAGTCCCTCAAGGGGCTACATACCAAATCTCAGAATCGTGGGATCATTAGGGAAAAAACTGGATTCTAGAGCCACTCAGCTGATCTGGGATCGGTCAGTTGTATTCAGAAGGACCTCAAGGGGCTACATACCAAATCTCGGAATCGTGGGATCATTACGGAAAAAATTGGATTCTAGAGCCACTCAGCTGATCTGGGATCGGTCAGTTGTGTTCAGAAGTCCCTCAAGGGCCCACATACCAAATTTCAGAATCGTGGGATCATTAAGGAAAAAACTGGATTCTAGAGCCACTCAGCTGATCTGTGATCGATCAGTTGTGTTCAGAAGTCCCTCAAGGGGCTACATACCAAATCTCAGAATCGTGGGATCATTAGGGAAAAAACTGGATTCTAGAGCCACTCAGCAGATCTGGGATCGGTCAGTTGTGTTCAGAAGTCCCTCAAGGGCCCACATACCAAATTTCAGAATCGTGGGATCATTAAGGAAAAAACTGGATTCTAGAGCCACTCAGCTGATCTGTGATCGATCAGAAGTCCCTCAAGGGGCTACATACCAAATCTCAGAATCGTGGGATCATTAGGGAAAAAACTGGATTCTAGAGCCACTCAGCAGATCTGGGATCGGTCAGTTGTATTCAGAAGGACCTCAAGGGGCTACATACCAAATCTCAGAATCGTGGGATCATTAGGGAAAAAACTGGATTCTAGAGCCACTCAGCTGATCTGGGATCGGCCAGTTGTGTTCAGAAGTCCCTCAAGGGGCTACATACCAAATCTCAGAATCGTGGGATCATTAGGGAATCTCCGCGTAACGCTCTCCGCGTGACGCTCCCCCGCGTGACGCTTAACGGTAAAACGATTTGATTATTAGTATTAATAATATACCCAGGCGGCGACAACGTCATTTCTGATGGTCATAATCATCGTTGTGGCCACTTGGGACAATTTTCGTGAGCAACAATTTTCGTGACGATTTTTTTGTTATGTGCCGTATGAAAGACATGAAAATGTCAACAGGTCCGTACTCTCTCATTTTTTTAAACGCATTTCCCGGTACTTCGGCGATCCGATCGTATTGGAATTGAACACTCGCCTCCACAAATTAAGATGTTGACAACAAGTTGTCACATGGTAGTAATGTTTTGGTTACTACGAAGAATTCCCAGTTCGCGTTGAAACTTTGTAAAATTCGTCACATTGAAAAATATTAATTACCTATATTTTCTTGTGTTCACCACTGCGTATTCATACACTCTTCAATAGGTCATGCGCCTAGTACTCTAGTGGCGAGGAAAGAACACTGATAAACCAAATCTGACGAGTAATAATTATCGAATTGAAATGCTAACTAATTCAAACTACGATACATGGAAAATCCATGCCGAAGCGACCATGACTCGCGCAGGATTTTGGGAGTATGTTACAGGTGAAAATCAGGTTTTTTTCTAAAGTATTACCAGCTGAATCAAAAAACTGTTGTTTGGATAGTGGAACTACCTCCCATATGTGCTCTGAAGAGTCGAAGTTCAATTCGATAACACCTTCACGCCTAGAAGGAGTAAGACTAGCCAACGGACAAACCGCAAAAATCTCTGGAAAAGGTTGTTTGAAACTGGAACTGACAGACAGAGATACATTAAATCTAACAGAGACATTACTGGTGCCACAATTGGAATCAAACTTGTTATCTGTAGGAAAAATTGCTGACAATGGATACACAATTAAATTTCAACAACAGAAAGCAGAAATTCATGATAAACAAAACAAGTTGATAGCTACAGCCTATAGGGAAAATGGTTTATATTACGTAAAAGAAGAATCACCTAAAAAATCTAATATAGTAACAAAGGTTTCAGATAGAAATCTGGATTATGGCATAAAAAGTTAGCACATTTGAACATAACAGATATGAAGCTAGCCAAAGAAAAAGAAAAGCTACAAGGTTTACAGTTCGACTCAAACGCACAACTAGGAGTCTGTGAAACTTGTTTAAAAGGAAAAATGACCCGCCAACCATTCCCAAATGTTTCAAGGGAAGGAGCAAGTGAAAAGTTACTGGTAGTTCATTCGGACGTGGTTGGTCCTATGAAATGTAGAACACCTGGAGGTAACAGATATTTCGTGACATTTATAGACGAATACTCTAGGTATACGCGCATATATTTTTTGAAACGAAAAAACGAAGTTCTAGCAAATTTTAAATTGTAAAAATGAAGTCGAAAATTTTACAGGCAATAAAATTAAGTTTTTACAAAGTGATAATGGCACAGAATACGTGAACAACGATTTCGACAATTACTTGAAGCACCTTGGAATACAACGACGTCTTTCTGCGCCATACACCCCTCAACAAAATGGATTAGCAGAACGAAAAAATAGAACGATACTAGACAAAGCAAGATGCCTAATGCTAGAGGCTAGCGTACCGAATTTCTTATGGGCAGAGGCAGTGTACTGTGCTAATTATTTGACAAATCGTTGCCCATCCAAATCGATTGATGGGAACACACCCTTTGAAAAATGGATCGGAAGAACGTCATCAGCAAACCACCTAAAGATTTTTGGTGCAAAGGCATTTGTACTAAACAAAAATAAAATAGAAAAATTTGAATCCAGAGCAACAGAAGGCATTTTTGTCGGATACTCTGAAGTATCGAAAGCTTACTGTTCGGTTAATACATGTCAAATAATTTTGTTTAAAATGAGCACATCATTCTTCTACTTGTCAAACACGGTATGCAATTCTTATCGGTATCTGGAAACAAAGATATGACATGGAGCATTGAGACACAAAAACACCTAATAACTCTTTCTAGAGCAGGTTCAACGGCACCAGTAATAAATAACTGGAGGACGTAGGCAGCAAGAAAGTCCGCTTCCGAGATGCTTCCAAGACGCTTCCGAGACTCGCCTGTATTCCAATGAGTTGGTTGATTCACTATGCGGAGAACTTCCAACAACCTTACGGGGCCCACGGAGTTGGCACGTAAACTCGTTTTAACTGTAAATAAACCCGCAGTTTTCCTTTTTTTTCGCTCTCTAGTGCCTCCTGCCCTTCTTTATAGTTTCCTCAGTCACGAAACTTGACGGCGGACAGTTAGCTCCTGCACTGGGAAAATTACTGCAGGTCTCGCGGTCGCTTGTATTAAATATGGATTAGCGGGGGAGGCATGCAGAATCGGCCAGCTGTTGAATCATTCAGTTGGGTCTAACAAATCCTGTTTGAGGCATTTATTTGTTACTCTACATTATTGAGGACAATAAATCACATAAAATCATTACTAAGCTGGATTTATTATTTATACTCGTATAAGAGACGGGCAGCTCCACAAACACAAGAACTAATTTTCAATAAACTGATAGGTCCTCTGACCAGGTTTTTCACGTAGTTTGAAAATCTGTCTAGTATAATGTACTCGACCTTGCTTCTTATTCATACATATATAGCATTTCAAGTCAAAATCAACCTTTTTCAAACCTTTTTCCAATCATTAAGGCCGTATCACACTTGCATTTTTTTCGCATTTTTTCTGCGTTTTAAATGCTGAAACGTGAAGAAGGCAAACTGCGTTTATTCAAGTTCAGTAGTGAATGTTGAAGAGGAATAACTGCAAAAACAGCGCATTCTGGCGAAATGCGTTTTTATTAAATCTGTCAGGTTAGGGCTCCTAGGGGTTTTTCATTGAATTGTAACCTCCCCAAGGGTTATGTTTAGCATTTTTCTTGCGTCAAGGTAAAAATTAGAACGTGTTCTAATTTTCCCAAGTGAGTTTAAAAACGCTCCGCCAGGATGCGCAATGGTCGAAAAAGCTGACCTTGGAAAAACGCACTTCTTCTTCTTCACGTTTTTGCGTTAAAAACGCAGAAAAAATTCGGAAAAAAATGCTAGTGTGATACGGCCTTTAGGGAATGACGCAAATATCAATAGGCATTAAAAAGTTATTTACTCGTATCTTTATGCTATTATTTTAGAAGTAGGTAATTAAGCAGGTAGGTGCTGTACGATTGCTTAATCATTAGTGATGACATTCTATACCGAAAGGCTTGACATTTTAGCATGCGTAGAGTAAGGTATTGGGTCAAGAACGATGAAACTAATACGGGATCGTCTACACCGTAGCCCGCCCATGACTTGAACATTGCATCCAAATCGGATGAAAACTGTGGAAATTAAGCTTGTTACAAGGAATTGCGGACACACGACACGCAAAAACACACAGACACGGAACCAAAGTTGTTCAGAATGGTCTAAAACGTAAAATGCGAGTGGAAATTTTGATTTTGAAACCAAAATTTTTTTCTTCCGAAAGTGAAAACAATGCTCCCGCTACCTTTAGGTAGACTCGGAAGAACAATCTTGGGCTGCAAAGCAATCGGAAGAGGTTGATGCTGAGGAGGCGGCTGACGACCCAACCTCTGGCGCTGAGATGCATTGGTGCGCCATTTCAACGAATTTTATAAACCCCTTCCCGTCGTCATTTTTTCAAAATTTCGGTCTTGATCAACCCGTTACTTTAAGTAGAAAAATAAAAGATAATTAAAAAACAGAGCTTTTCCCTTTTCCTTTTTTAGTTTTGACGCGAGTTATTCTTGTTCATTGTGTTTTCAGGCAAGTAAGTATTTGTAAAATACGTGCAATGAGATTTTTCAATGCGCCGTCGCAATGGCTCCGAATGCAACCAACGAAGGTCGAAAAGCCGATTTATTCCACAATTTAACATCCTGTTTGGGCACAAGAGCGATCCTATTTTATTCACTCGGTTCGCCTTCTCCCGATAGGGAATATAGGAGACGATAACATCTGGCAAAGGGAAAATATTTTTCACAGAAACCCGAGTCCACAGCATCAGATGGAGCGATAGACCGCGTCCAGCACCATGGTCCATGTCCCAATGAACCCAACCATCTGGATATATATATATATATATATATATATATATATATATATATATATATATATATACATACATACATATATACATCCACCCCTCTACCGCACAACGCCACTTTTCTGATAAAACAAGACGTTTTTTCCTTGTCCTTCTAATCGCTCCACCTTCCGCTCCACTCGACAGGTTGAGCCTACAGTTTTTTCATGTCAGTTCGGAGTGGAACTTCTCAAGCAAACAACCGCAGCGATCCCTTCAAACCAGAATCCCATTCGTATGTCTCCCCAAGCAGTTTTTTCTTGTCACCGTCCCATCAATGGTAATTCATTCGTGCGATCACAATGTATAATGACGGGCTGGAAGCTATGGCATAAACTAGGAGCCATATTCCCACCTGACGTATAACCTCTTCGATAACATGTTTGCTTCTAACTTGGGTTATGTGCCCAACCGAATTTCTCAGAATTAATTTCGCTTCCACACTATCAAAGGTATGGAAGATTTGTGTTTGTGAAAAAAAAAAAAAAAAAAATGGTGTCCTACAAAATTAAAATTTTTGCTTTTTGTGTTTTAGAGTTTGCTGATCAATTTCGGTTCGTGTCCGGTTTCCGTGTCAAAACCCTCTAAATTTGTACCTATCTTTAATAATACCCGTATTTTGATAGGTCCCGCCAATTTAAAGTGAGTTTACTACGGGCTTGTACAATCCATCCTACAGTACGGAGTTGTTGTGTGGGCTGGAGCCTATTCTACCGTTATAGATAGTTTGTCCATCCTTCAAAAAACTCTCCTAAAGATATTTATTGTTGGACCGGCCCTGAAGTACCCGAGTAGTCGGGTGTTTGAAGAGGCTAATTTGCTGTCTTGCGTCATTTATTTATCAAGTCTATTTTTTATATAATTACAAAAATTAATGGTACTTTTCCGTTATAACCCCCCCAGTCAATTTGTTTGACCACACGATGTTTCTAAGCGTTACTTCTCACTTAGATTATGTTATGTTATGTATTTTTGAGATGCGAGCATCCAGACCGCCAAAGTATACACATCATTTTGACCTACATGTCCAACTACTGTCTGTATTTTTACTTAGGGATTGACTACTTGATGTTATGTAATTTTGAGATGCGAGCTTGCGAGCATCCAGACCACTAACCTATACCTACACAGCATTCTGATCTATTTGTGCGAATTCATGTGCATTCTACTTGTGCGAATTCATGTGAAGGCAATCAAAGCACAACCACGCCAATTTGTTTCAACGAATCCTCAACTACATTGGCAACTTCTGAAAACAGCAATTTTTTTTTTCCCACATCTTGAAATTGTCACCAATTCTACGTAAATATGTAATCTAAGTAGTAAGAAGGAATGCCTAGAAACATCGGGCGGGCGTGTTGAAGACAAATTGACTGTGGGAGGGGGGGGGGGGGGGGGTATAACGGAAAAGTACCAAATCAATATCTAGTTTGGGTTTTCAACAATCCCCATGGCTATCAAACCAGGTTTCAGTTAATGGGAAACGTGGTACATCCCAGTATCCGACTTACTCCCACAACTAACAACTAGATGTCAGGTAGTGAGATAGCCGGCGGCCCTCATGGCAGTAAGGTTAAAAGCGGAGTCGACCCCCTCACTAACATTAGTGGTCAGATTCGTGGCTGTAGTTTTCGAAGCCCACATGTCCGGTGACCATTTAACTCTTTCTTTAATGATAATTTATTTATTTATTCATTCATTTATTGGCAAGAAAGAAAAAAGAACGGCGGACGGACATTTCAAATTTGGATTCTACGTACCTTGAAACGTAAAGTGACAAAGTTTGAGGGGGGGTTATAAAAATTTTTTGCTACACGATCACATAGGCTTATTATTGGAAATAATAAACCAAAAAGTCAAAAACAACCATACATTACAGAACAGCACCCCACCGGCAAAAAGTTCAGTAATGACTTCATTAATAACGAACACAACTTATCAATTGGTGCCAATATTTACATTATTCATTCAATATGAGAGTTAATTATACATTTCACTTACCTATTTACATTAGGGTTACATTACATTTCATTAAAGACGTTTCTTCATAACACTGGCTAATGCCCAAAAATTGAAATAGTATTCTTTTTAAGCATCAAAGATCTTGGAAACGTGCTCAAATTCAGCCTATTTGCACAGAATAATTAAATCACTCTATTATAGAGATTTTTTCTTAAAGAATTCCTTCCTACAAACCGATATCCTGATATTAGATAGGGCTATGGTTTGACTAGTGCTACACATATGTTCTCCTTCAGAACCCCAGTCTCAAAGACATGCAAACAGGAACTCAGCGTCAGAATTTTCTCAACATTGAGCACTTTCAGTTCCCTACGCAAGGCCGCAGTGGAGAACCTAAAATGTTCATTCAAAATAATCTTCAATAGTGTATTCTGAACTACCTGGATTCTATACTAATCTGTGACTTATTTGCAGCATCCCAGGCCAACCCACCATATTTTATCGAAGAAAATGCCAAGCGATAATATGTGGATCTTAATTGTGGTTTTGACAGACAATGTTGAAGCTCCTTAAAGATATAAAAAAAAGCTACGTAGTTTTGTTATAAGAGCCGATACGTAGGTCAAATCTAAGTAGGTAATTGTCGTGAATTTACTCCCGAAATTTCTTCGTGGCCTCATTACCTTGTGCAATATGCTCGATGGATTCGCAAAAGACGCCACTCACTTCATCCGAGTTAACGTACGGTAACCAGAACAGGAGCCATCCGCCAATTCCAGTGTGCTGTTTTTCCATTCCATTCAGAAATAGAGGTTTTTGGAGCAATAGTCATTCCCTAAGAGCATTCAGGACGGAAAATGTAGTATGCAAGAATCCATCGAGTTTTAAACCTCATAAATCTCAGGCGGTCGTTTCTCAGTTTATTGCCGAGAGAGTGGACTGCCTGGGGGAGACATCAGCTGAAAGAGAGCGATCGCGAGGTGAAAATGCGTGATGTCGAGAAGTGGCGTCGCACGGCGCAGGCGCTACAAATCATGCAGCACCTTTGTCGGCCGGTTGACTTATGAGGTTGGAACAAAGCACTTTTCCTGTGTCCTGATCCTTTAGTCGGTGCTCTGTTGGTAGGAATCGTATAGAACCTTTTCCCTTTCTGCAACAGTCAACCAGGTCCGTAGTAGTGATGTGCCGATTCCGATCTTTGTAACTGTTCCAGTTACGCTCATGGAACGGTTCCAAATTGCCGATCCGAGCTCAGAGGGGTTTGACACCCGCGGCCTTCGCTTTCCCTTGATCCATACTCCTTTCCAGGTCTTATCTGTCTTCAGTAGTAATAATGTGGGTACCTACCTGCCTTCCTACATACCTACTCACTACCTTCCTACCTACTATCCTACTCACTACCTACCTACCTTCTCACTACCTTCCTACTTACCATTCTACGCACTACCTACCTACCTTCTCACTACCTTCCTACTTACCATTCTACTCACTACCTACCTACCTACTCACTACGTACCGATGTACACTCCTACCTACTCACTACCTTCCTACCTACCATCCTACTCACTACCTACCTACCTACTCACTAGCTTCCTACCTACCATCCTACTCACTACCTACCTTCCTACTCACTACCCACCTATGTACCTACCTACCTACTCACTACCATCCCCCTACCATCCTACTCCTACCTACCTATGTACCTACCTACCTACTCACTACATACCTACCTACCTACTAAATACCTACCTAGCTACTCACTACCTACCTACCTACCTACTCACTACCTACCTACCTATGTCCCAACCTACCCACCTGTGTACCTACCTATTTAGGTACCTATCTTTTGACTTTGACTATGTAATCTCTAGTCCATCGCCTGTGAAGTGCGACAAGGTTCCCTGAAATTATATCATTCAACAAAGAGCTCAGATAAGTGTATTGTTGGTTGTCACAGTACAAGAGTTGGTTGTGGCAGAGTGAGTATAATATTACAACAGAAGAAATCACTCTGATCAGCTGAGGAAGCTCAAAAGCTAACCACCTCGCTATTTACATATACTCGTATTGTACTTTTGGAGCGGAATTGCGAACTTTTGCGGGCAATTGAAAAATCGTGTGATGGGTCATTTCTTCTTGAAATTTTGCATAGGATTCAGATCTGCAATAAAAAATGGGAGTTCCCATTTGAAAAAACAAGGTTGGTGTGCGTTGCGCATGATTGGGTGCGTCATGGTCATATTTGAGGTCTTTGTAAAAACATGCAGATTCAAAAAAAAAAAAAAAAAAAACCCCCCTGAAATTACGGTTTCGGGGGGAATGTTTGTCTGGTGGGACACCCTGTATGTATGTTGTAAGTGTGTATGTATATATGTTTGATTGTATTGATTCCAAGACCAGATGTTTCCACAGATGCTGACGGATGTTGAATAAAAAGTGAAAAAATTGCTCTTGTTTCACCGGAAGGGGAAAATGTAAGGCAGATTCATCGTATTTACTCGTTAACGAGATGTTTATTTAATCCCAACAAGCCCCTTTCCGTTTCGCCCGAGTTTATTTGCAGACTAATTTCTTTGTGAACATAAAACCCCGAGAAATTAATGACGGCTCAGGCTCGTTTTTCGGGCCACTCGATAAATTTGAGAAAATGCGTTTCGTTACAAACAGATTTATTTTCATTCTAAGGTGTATATATCGTAGTTGTTTGTCTTCTGAACTTACGTTCGTATTCCATTACTAACCCAGTTAACTTCTTATACTCTTGCAGACCATTTTTCCAATATAATAGATGTTTCCAAGTACGTAATGAGTATTGAATAAACAAGGTATTCTATACTAGTTAATTACAACATGATTAATTACTATCTAAAGTAGATTGTAATAAAACCATAATATTACCTACAGAGAGATTGTTGGTGTTGGTATATTTTCACGAGTACAAACCCAATTGTATAGTTATGAACATAATGTAACACCACAAATGTATACGAATTTATATAGATCAGCACAGGTCAACTTTTGTACAGATATATCTATTCGTTATTTATATATACATTACCTTCTGTGCTTTATACAAATTAATGACTAACCAAACAATGGGTAGCCAATAATTATGTTGAAACAAAGTTCCAGTCATGCAGCATGATCTTATGAGCGAATTTTCGTAAATTATTGTATTGTATAATGTTATATTGTTTTAACATTTGAGCTTTTGAGTGCAAGGAAATTGTTAACAATTATTTTTATGACAAAAAATGTATTCTACATAATAATCTCCTATTCGAATAGAGGGTTTGAATTATTTTTAGCTTTTTTGCAGTTTTTATCGATTTCTTAGCAAATTTTAATGAATTTAAAGTACATATTTCAGCATAATTGTTTGTGTTGCATACATTTCCTTAATCGGTGATTAGCGCATCTGTGATTTCGCTGCAGATTTGAATTTTTTTCAAATGTGAATGTAGAACCGATAACACACGTAATTTTTATTACTGGAGGAAATAACAACCTGATTGATCCCATTTTTATGATTATTTTTACTTGATGGAGTTCCCGGCTTTGTGACCGAAATCGTATCATCTTGGATACATGTGTGTATTTATTTATTTATGTTATACAGTACACAGTAATTATTAATAATCCACATTCCTGAAGAACATTATTGCGAAGAAAAGTCATCATACCGCCTCGGAGGGGAAGTTACCGGCAAATTGACTGTAATAGACATGTTAGACACTCACAATATGATATAATTTAACAATAATATGTACTTATCACAAAATTCTAGCCCACAGTAAAAATAATTAATTAAATAAAAAATAATAATACATTTATTAGTGAAGAGCAAGCGCACGTACGTACAAAACATAAATACTGCTTATAACATTCTCTGCCTCTGCACTACCAAACATTATTAGACAGCTGATTATTAGCTTTTTGAAAACATCATATTTATGTAAAAAGATGAGGGGATATGAGAGATGGATTAACAGCGCTATGAATAACGAATATAATGTATTCCGGGCTCCTTGGGTTTACAACATTTACTGCATATCTACAACGGGTCTTACGATAATGTTGATGCTGATTTTCAGTAATATTAAGATATTTGGAAGTTGCCTGGTCTAAATGGATCTCAAAAGACAAATTTCTAACATTTTGATTTTAAAAATTTTGGAGCCATTGCAACAGCTTTATTTTTTATGAAAATTCGTTATTAAAGTTGTGCTTAATGTTGCTCCTTGAATTACTCCATATACTCGTAGTTATTCCCAATAGGTTGATTCAGAATGTCACCAATCGCAACGATCTACTTCCTAACAACCAACATAGCAAATATGTATGTGTAGCTATGTGTATATCAAGCTCGACGTGGTCTTAGGACTGCGGAATTGTTGGAGTTGACGAGAGCCGTTGACCCGCGGTCATCTCCTCCTCATCCCAACGATGGGAGCAACAAGCCGACAAGAAGACGTGCGTGTTGTATGAGAGAGAGCAGACGAAATTACAGAAACGAGCGGATGTTGAGAGTTGAAAGAGAAAAAGAAAATAATGAGAGGCTCGAGGAGGAGCGAATGCCGGCTCGGAGCTGTGACTTTTGTGTTGGGAGGAAACCAAGCGCGAAGGAGCCGCGGCCAAGGGTGGCCAATCAAGAATGGATGGGACCCTCTGGACCCAGCTTTGAGGTCTACGTCCCAGGATGCCCCACTAGGATCCCATCTTGGGAAGATCTCTTTAAAACTGATGCAATGGGGATGGCTGTGTTAGGGAATTCCACATTATGATATATAAATATATAAAATGAAAAAATAGAAAAAAAAGTCTGCCAAGTTGGGTGTGGCACATTGCTTCCTTGTTTACCTATCATGAATGTATAGATCATTGAAAAATTTGAAATGATCTTGAAAAATTCCATCAAAACAACTGCCTGCCTAATTTCTTTGCATGTAAGTGTTTTGAAAGATTTTTCGCTTTCTCTTCAACAACATTTCCCCCAAAGCTCATTTTCGCTCCGATTTTATACCTATATAGTAGAATTTTGTTTGTTCCACAGTCTGCAACAGTGTAGATCAGAATCAAGTTCATGACCACCACGGAGTCCCTAAAGTTGTATCTGATCCTAGGACAGTTCACCACGATGTCCCAGATTTGGGACAGAAATTCTGAGCTCTACCACCACGATGTCCCGAAATTGAGACAAATTTTAAAGTCACAAATTAGGGGTGAGATTTCAATCTGGGAATTTGTTCGCTATTTTTGCCGTGTTCAGCACCCTCGAAAACTTTAGTATGAATTATTTCATAAAAATTAGTCTGCCAAGTTGGATGTGGCACCCAGCTTCCTCGTTTACCTGTCATGAATGTATAGATCATTGAAAAGTTTTAAATGATCTTGAAAAATTCCATAGCGGAAAAGAGTAAATCAAGAAGTAGCGTGAAATGTCATAATTGGTCAATTAAGAAACGAAAAAATGATACTCAATGTACTTAATTTACGTTTGTACAGGCGCAGAGTGAAATGATGAGTTGAGAACAATGATATAGGTACGGGTCCATCTACAACCTAAACCGCGCATTCGCTAACAATTTCATCAAAATCGGATGAAAACTGTGGAAATTAAGGTCATTACAAGTATTCCACATTGGGGCATGCGCAGTAGCTATTGATGATACGATCGTGTTGAAATTGATATGAGATAATCAGTCATCTTCTTCCAACTATCATCCAAATTTAAGCGAAATCAAACGTCCAGAGAGTTAAACAATAGAGCATAATGGAATTTACGTTTGCGCATGCTCAGAATAAAATATTGATTTGGCATCAATGAAACTGATAGGGGGCCATACACAACCTAACCCGCGCATTCTCTGACAATTTCATCGAAATCGGATGAGAACAGTGGAAATCAAAATCGTTACAATGATTTCATATACGCGCATGCGCAGTAGGTAGCAATACTTGATACAATCATGTTGAAATTGATATGGGATGATCTAATCGTCATCTCCCAACTATCGTCCAAATTTGAGCAAGATCGGACGACTGGGGCGTGAGATTATGATGCTTGGTAGAATTTACGTACGCGCACGCATGCGCAGAGTGAGGTATTGGGTAAGGAACGGTGAAACTGATTGGGGACCGTCTACTCCCAAGCCTGCACATCCCCTGAAAATGTCATCCAAATCGGATGAAAACTGTGGAAAATGAGCTTGTTACAAGGATTTGCGGACACACACACACACAGACACGGAACCAAAGTTGTTCAGCATGGTCTGAAACGTAAAATGCGAGTGGAAATTTTGATTTTGATACCAATTTTTTCACATTCTCTCATTGTACATTCTCTCTTTCAGTTAATTCTTTTTCAGGATAATCTCTTTTTAGACGTTCAAGTCGTAGGTAATATTGAGATTTTCGTTGCTAAACTCCCAGTTACCAGATATGTATGGATTCATATGTTTCCTGTTGATTTGGAAAAGGTTTCATCTGATTTGCTTAAGGTTTCATTTAACTTGGAAATGCTATATATTACGTTATTTACAATTCAGTGGATGTTTCAGGGGATGCTTTAACCAGTACCCACATAAATATGTGCTCTGGGTAAACTGCACCTCATTCGAAGCAAACGAAATTCCACCTGTTTCCTACAGAGCCAGGGAGTGCAAATCTCATCCATGCATACTCCCACATACCCGTGGGCCTAATTTCATAAAATGAACCGGGAACATATCGTCAATTGTCCCTCCGTTTGGGTTTGATTGAAACTTCACAGTGCTTCTGTTGGCTCAGCGGAGTAAACTCGGCTTGATTGAATATGCGAACACGCCGCTCCTTTGTACCGGAAAACTTGACTTCAAGCGACGGGTATAGGGTTATCGATTTCACAACTATATTCCCAGCTGTGGAATACGGCCTATGCCGACGGCGTTACTACACCCTCAACTCGGTGAGTAAACTCATCAATATTTGATTAATGAAGTGGATTCCGGAGCACGTGTATCGCTTCAGTTGGAATCGCAGAGGTGGAAACCAGATGAGAAGTTCCTATTGCCCATTATACATATAAAATATACAGGATGTCCCAGCTAATATGAACCAAGGTTGTAATCCACTTTTAAATTAGCTTTAAGAAAAAGTTGAATTGTACCCCAAGTAATTTTTTGCGATAAATCGAAATATTTATTTATTTAGTCATTTATTTACGGCATACGCCAATTAAATAGTTGTTGTTTAATAGAATCAGGACATATGACATTTTTGCGCGCGCGCGCGTATGTGTGTGTGTATGTGTCTGTCGCGTGTCCGCAAATCCTTGTAACAACCTTAATTTCCACAGCTTTCATCCGATTTGGATGATATTTTCAGAGAATGCGCGGGCTAGGGGGTAAACGGTCCTCTATCAGTTTGATCGTTCGAGACTTAATACTTCACTCTGCGCCAGGCACGTAGCCAGAGGGGGGGTCCATGGGGTCCGGACCCCCCCCGAAATTTTTTGATGAATTAAAAAATTATTCATGGTTAGGGTAGTATCTATTATTTCACTAGCACGAATTACCAACAGAGAATATTCGTCTGATGTGAAATTCTTCAGATATTATTTTTATAATACTCATAGGTTCTGCTAATAGCTCCAATATGTAGAGGTAAGATTCCTGAGATAAGAAGTTAGATATTTCGGTACACGGACATGGGTCATGTATACGACCTTAAAGACAGATCAACGCCTCTAGCACTATACCTGAACGACCCGTGTAAGCCTTGCCGTGTAGCAACTCTTCATACCTTTCAGCACTCCACATTTTTATTATGGTGTTCAGAAGCCTTCTGACATCTTCCCCTGAAGAGATTCCTTTCTCTCTCTGGAGGACAGTACTACAGAGGAAGAAAATTCTCTCCGAACCTCGTATTCCTTCGGCTAGTCCTTTCACTTCATCAACAAGGAGTGCCACGCCGACCGCTCCCTGAGGTAACTCGTACCTACTGCTTTCCTTGCAGACGCATGGCTCTCTGCTACAGCATGTTCCATCTTAATGTGGTCCAGCCTCCTGGAGAATTTAACATCCCGTCCCCGAAGCCTCTTATGAAATAGTTCTGAATAGGATCAGCATTTGGTATTGATATTATACTTTGAGTACCACGATTGGTATTCAGGTTCGCAATATTTGGATGTCTGGAGCGTATATGTAGAGTGAGTTCTCTTCTTGTAAAGCCTCTAGAACATTGGGGGACATTGGGTTGCATTGTCTCTTTGACTATTCACCAAGGTATCATCCATGTTACTGAGCTACATAATTACGTTGCTCCAACGATATCACAACAATAACAATAATTAAGTTAACATTTTTGGAATGAGTGAATGAGACAGAATTTGACACTCAATTTCGAAGTAGGAATTTGAAGAAGTATGACTGGTAGTGTGAACCTGTCTGGTACGTTTTCCATCGGTTTTCGGTATTAAAAAAAACAAAAAAACTCGGCCCTTCGGGCCTCGCAAGGGCTTCGCCCCCCTGGCCCCCGGATGTTATTACTTTGAGCCTGACTGCTAAAATGTAAAAAACATGGAATCATGTTTTAGCTCCTCGCTCTCACTTTATTATAGAAATGATCACGAAGATTGAGCTCTTGTGAGATGATGATCTCCTAATAGAAACTCGCGAGTAAACATTCACTTTATTATAGAAATGATCACGACGATTGAGCTCTTGTGAGATGATGATCTCCTAATAGAAACTCGCGAGTAAACATTCACTTTATTATAGAAAGAGGCTAAAGAGGCTACATACGAAATTACAGCTTCCTATAGTGTAAAGTATAGAAATTACCTATTAAAATGATTTAACCACCGCTTCACAAATCAAACCGTTTTCGCAATATTCGGATCACCTGCTATGAATCACATAATCGAAACACCAGCTCAATGAAATCATCAGAAATTAACAAGCGGTTGCAATCATGTTCACAATATCAATAATTGAGAATGATCACCTGTGTGTAAACAATTATTCATTTAACCATGCTCATAACTCAGCTTGTTGGCCACGCACTTCGCAGTAGTTAATATAGTATGGTTGGATACAGGCACGTAGCCAGGGGGGGGGTCCATGGGGTCCGGACCCCCCCCGAAATTTTTTGATGAATTAAAAAATTATTCATGGTTAGGGTAGTATCTATTATTTCACTAGCACGAACTAGCAACAGAGAATATTCGTCTGATGTGAAATTCTTCAGATATTATTTTTATAATACTATAGGTTCTGCTAATAGCTCCAATATGTAGAGGTAAGAGTCCTGAGATAAGAAGTTAGATATTTCGGTACACGGACATGGGTCATGTATGTATACG
Source organism: Adelphocoris suturalis (assembly GCA_030762985.1). NCBI lineage: Eukaryota > Metazoa > Arthropoda > Insecta > Hemiptera > Miridae > Adelphocoris > Adelphocoris suturalis. The sequence goes on from CM061043.1 coordinate 54,776,815, forward strand.
ACCTTAAAGACAGACCAATGCCTCTAGCACTATACCTGAACGACCCGTGTAAGCCTTGCCGTGTAGCAACTCTTCATACCTTTTAGCACTCCAAATTTTTATTATGGTGTTCAGAAGCCTTCTGACATCTTCCCCTGAAGAGATTCCTTTCTCTCTCTGGAGGGCAGTGCTACAGAGGAAGAAAATTCTCTCCGAATCTCGTATTCCCTCGGCTAGGCCTTTCACTTCATAAGCAAGGAGTGACACGCCGACCGCTCCCTGAGGTAACTCGTACTACTTTCCTTGCAGACGCATGGCTCTCTGCTACAGCATGTCCCATCTTAATGTGGTCCAGCCTCCTGGAGAATTTAACATCCCGTCCCGAAGCCTCTTATGAAATAGTGCTGAATAGGATCAGCATTTGGTATTGATATTATACTTTGAGTACCACGGTTGGTATTCAGGTTCGCAATATTTGGATGTCTGGAGCGTATATGTAGAGTGAGTTCTCTTCTTGTAAAGCCTCTAGAACAATGGGGACAATGGGTTGCATTGTCTCTTTGACTATTCACCTTGGTATCATCCATGTTACTGAGCTACATAATTACGTTGCTCCAACGATATCACAACAATAACAATAATTAAGTTAACATTTTTGGAATGAGTGAATGAGACAGAATTTGGCACTCAACTTCGAAGTAGGAATTTGAAGAAGTATGAATGGTAGTGTGAACCTGTCTGGAACGTTTTCCATCGGTTTTCTGTAAAAAAGAAAAAAAAAAAAAAAAAACGCGTCTACCTAACGCTTCGAAAATCGATTTTCTTGCGGAGCGGAAATTCACACAACACATCACCATCCGTTCCGAGATTAGAAAATGCATAAATTTACTTCATGGGATCTTGCAGTCTATTGGAAATTTATCTATCCTATGTGCGTCACGGGGTTCTGTATTCCGCCCCACACTCCTCAAAATATCCTACGGGGAGAATGTTCCTAGATGTCTTCCTAACTTTTACGTTACGGGATCCTGCAGTACCTTAGAAATTAAGATTAGAAAAATACCTTAGAAATAGGATGGGTAACGAACGCCTTTCTCATTTGACCATGATGTCAATTCATTATCCACTGTCGTTCGCGGCTGATAACCAGGGGCGGATCCAGAAATTTATTTAAATTGTCACAGGGTAGAACAATATAAAAAATAACCAAATAACCAAACGAACAATACAAACCGAATTTTCTTACAGACTGACAAAGCCAGAATAACCTTATGCCTAAACTCGTCCAATTTGTCTACTTAAAAACTGAAAACTAATTGTAGTAAGGTATTTATAAAATTCATTGTTTATGTAAAAAATATTTTTTAAAATTTATTAATTATTTAGCTGATAAATGTATTAATTTTCAATTTTCTTCTAAAAAAGTGTCCTAATGTGTTTTCAAACATAGTGGCGTCTTTTATGGGAGCGTAGCTAACTTCAGAGTTTGCAAATCAAAACATTGAATTGAAACCACAACAATCGATTGTTGATCTCAGTGAATTCAGGATCGTTTTTACTGAATTTGGCAGGAAAGTAAACGAGAACGGGAGTTGAACTTTTGAGTTAGAATTTCCTTTTACATTCACGTTTTTAATTATATGCTGAATTCTTAATCGATTCAGAATATCTGATCGATCCCATAACCACCACCTTCCATGCAACACTTGTTCTATTTCAGATCAAAATAAATGCGAAAACTGAATAGTCTTCAATATTAACGAGGCCAGAGCTCGATGAGCAAGGAGGTGGGCTCTTACTATCTCTAGCATAAGCGCGACCTGTACTTCTTCTGTACTGAGAACAGCATAAATTAGGTTGAACAGATCGGTTAGGCTACTCTCTTCCATGATGACCTCACAGCGCCCATAAACGACAACAAATGGCAGAAGGTCCCCAGACAGGGGCGGCTACTGATAGGAGCATAGGCGCATGTGCACCCCCAGTCAAACCAAAATAATAATAATGTTTCAAAATTTCTCCACTCTCATAAAGTTAGCTAGTGACAGAAGACGGGGAATCTAAATCTACGCGCGAAACAGAGAATGTTTCGATTTTACCGATTCGCTTCCTCTCGTTTGTGCTCCGTGTGAGTGTGATGAAGAAATTTATCCATCCATTTGGAAACTGCTTGGTATTTTACATACGCTTCCTGTGACCGCAGCCACTGCAGAAAGGAGTTTTTCAACTCTCCGTCGTCTTAAAACTTGGCTGAGATCAACTATGGCAGAAGACAGACTCACTGGGCTTGCATTGTTACACGTTCATCGCGACATCGAATTAGACATCGATGCGATAATCCACAGATTTGCGAAACAAAATAGAAAATTAGACTTTGTGTTATCAATGATCGTCCCAGTTGGAACTTTTACAAATGTAAACAAATCGTGTTGCTACAAACCAAATACATAAAAAATCAGTATTCTATAGAAAGGTTAGTCATTATTATTGTTATATTTTGTTTCCAATGTTTTTAGTTAGCAATATGGTAAGTTAACTTTGGTCGTTTGGTTTGTTTCTGGTTTTTGATTTTACAAAAATTGGGTTCGTTTTGGTCGTTTGATTTTTTTTTTTTTTTTTTTTATTTGTTATTGGGTTTGTCAACAATTTGTTGTCGTTCAGCTCTGCTTTTTGAAATGCAGGCTGATTCTGGGGGGGGGGGTCATGACCCCTGTGACCCCCCCCCCCCCCCCCCCCCCCCCCTTGGATCCGCGCCTGCTGATAACGTGCTGGATTTGATGTCTTTAAAAGCAAACAGAAAAATCTTACTATAAACATTTTAGGATCAACTAAATACCTAAAAATTGAACTTTTATTGTTGTATAAAGATCAAGATTTATCATGATTGTAAAAAATTGTTTTAACTGTCACCTAAAATCCTAATTATGTACCTACCTATTAAATATTTTTGCCTTATTAAAGATAGTATTTCATCATGTTTGTAAAACATTTCTTCTTCTCCTGTGACTTAAAATTCGTATTTTAAAATTTATTGAAATTGGAAGAGAGCCGGTGGGCGAGGAGGGGGGGGGGGAATCTGGACCCTCCCCGAGGCAAAATCCTGGCTACGTGCCTGATCCACACAACACATCACCATCCGTTCCGGGATTAGAAAATGCATAAATTTACCTCATGGGATCTTGCAGTCTATGGGAAATTTATCTATCCTATGTGCGTCACGGGGTTCTGTATTCCGCCCCACACTCCTCACAATATCCTACGGGGAGAATGTTCCTAGATGTCTTCCTAACTTTTACGTTACGGGATCCTGCAGTACCTTAGAAATTAAGATTAGAAAAATACCTTAGAAATAAGATGGGTAACGAACGCCTTTCTCATTTGACCATGATGTCTTTAAAAGCAAACAGAAAAATCTTACTATAAACATTTTATGATCAACTAAATACCTAAAAATTGAACTTTTGTTGTTGTATTAAGATCAAGATTTACCATGATTGTAAAAAATTGTTTTAACTGTCACCTAAAATCCTTATTATGTACCTACCTATTAAATATTTTTGCCTTATTAAAGATAGTATTTCATCATGTTTGTAAAACATTTCTTCTCCTGTGACTTAAAATTCGTATTTTAAAATTTATTGAAATGGGAAGAGAGCCGGTGGGCGAAGGGGGGGGGGGGGGATCTGGACCCTCCCCAAGGCGAAATCCTGGCTACGTGCCTGCTCTGCGCATGCGCAAACGTAAATTCTATCAAGCATCATTTTCTCACGCTCTAAACGTCCGATCTCGCTTAAATTTGGACGATAGTTGGGGAATGGAGATTCAATCATCCCTTATAAATTTCAACATGATTGTATCATTAATAGCTACTGCGCCTGCACCAATGTGAAATCCTTGTAACAGCTTATTTTCCACAGTTTTCATCATATTTGGGTGAAATTTTCAGGGAATGTGCGGGATAGGGTCTAGACGATTCCCTATCATCATCATCATCATCATTCCTGACTCAATACTGAACTCTGCGCGTGCGAAAATGTAAATTCCACTATGCTCCATTTTTTTCACTCCCTAGTCGTTCGATTTTGCTTAAATTTGGATGATAGTTGGGAGAAGACGATTTGATAACCCCATTTCAATTTCAACTAAATCTATCATTAATAGCTACTGCGCATGCGCCAATGTGAAATACTTGTATCGACCTTACTTTTTACAGTTTTCATCCGATATTGATGAAATTGTCAGCGAATGCACAGGTTAGGTTGTAGATGGTCCCGTGCTTATTTCATTGTTCTCAACTCATCAGTTCAATCTACGCAAGTGCTTACGTAAATTACATTGAGTATCATTACATTCGTTTCTTAATTGACCAATTATAACTTTTCACGCTACTTTTTTTAATTTTTCTAAAATAAAATACGAAAATGTTACTAGCTTTGTACGATATAAATTCGGGTGGTTCGGCAAACGAAGATCATATTCTACCCGTCTCACAGAGCGAATGCTCGAAGGATTTACAAATGGAACTCTCAGCTGGGAGGTGGATGGGATACGTGAGGTTGTATCAATTCACCACAAATGGACGCGGAGGAGCACAATATAAGACACCACCCACGCGATTGGCCGTACAAGGAGATTTCATCTAGATAACCCGACTGCAACCTTCCAGTGTCGTGAACAACCTCGACTTCATTGACCCCCGCTGTGTAGGTCAGTCTAAAGATGGGGAGAAAGCCAACTCGAACAAATGGGGATCGTACCTGGCGCTGGGACTTGCGCTCCGTCTCAAAAAATGAAAATTAATTTTGTTATTTAATAAGCCATATTAATTTTACAGCCTCATCATAGAAAGGAAATTAACAAAACAATCTTCATTTGGGAAAAAAAGGAAGCTATGAATAAATCTAATGACTTACGAATCACGTTTCTGACTCAAAAAAAAAAAAAGTGTGTATGTATGTGTGTGTCTGTCGTGTGTCCGCAAATCTTTGTAACAAGCTTATTTGCCACAGTTTTCAACCGATTTGTGTGAAATTTTCAGAGGTGCGGGCTAGGAAGTAGACGGTCCCCAATCAATTTCACCGTTCTCGACTCAATACCTCACTCTGCGCATGCGCAAACGTAAATTTTACCAAGCATCATTTTCTCATACCCTAGTCGTCCGATCTCGCTCAAATTTGGATCATAGTTAGGGAATGACAATTTGATCATCTTATATCAATTTCAACATGATTGTATCATTAATAGCTACTGTGCATGCGCCAATATGAAATCCTTGTATTAAGCTTATTTTCCACAGTTTTCATCCTATTTGTATGGAATGTGCGGGGTAGGGGGTTGTCGGTCCTCTGTAAATTTCATTGTTGCCAAATCAATACTTCACTCTGCGCATGCGCAAACTTAAATTCCTTCACGCTCTCCATTATTTCACGCCATAGTTGTCCGATCTCGCTCAAATTTGTATGATAGTTTGCAGGGGGACGATTTGATCACCACATATCAATTTCAACATAATTGCATCATTAATAGCATGACCACTCCAACCAAGTGCATGATTAATGGCATGACCAACTGATGATCATTAATGAGCTACTGCTCATGCGCCTTTGTGAAATCCTTGTAATGACCTTTGTTGAACGCAAAGGTATTAATCAGATCTATTTGTTAATGATCCCCTGACGCTCTAAAACAAGATATGACTGGGCAGAGGACTGTAAAAAGCTGCCCTTCAGCGATTGTAATTTAATACTGATTTTGATATATCGCACTAGTTTACTAATGAGAATGCCACTCACCTTGATGTTCCTGAGGGAATGCGTCCGTGGCCACGGGAAGACAAGGATCGGTAAGCGATTCAGGATAATCCAGGCGGGTTTAACGAGGGGAAAAGACAGGAGCGCGTTCTTCAACCGACACAGGCGGGGCACTTGTTCATACTGTCGCACATTCGATCCAATGGGCGGGGGGTCGGGAGAGCATCAAGCTAACATTCCCTTCACTAGTGCGATAGGTAAACAAAACATGATCAATGTGCCTAAACATCCCGCCCACCTAGGAAGATATTCCTAAATTCCAGGAATACCATGGGAAGTTCCCAAGAATTATACCACCCAGCTTGTGAGAGATCTAACAGCAAGTGGTAATACAAAATTCAACTAGATTAGTATTAAATGAAATAACAAGTTAGTAGAAATACATTTGAAACAAATTAAACAATAAACAAACAACGTATTTAAATATCATTTTAGACTCACACAGCATTGAATAACTTGAAAAGATTGAGATTTAATAAGGAAGGATATGGAAACGAATTTCACTTCAGCCGGGGCTATGGCGAAGACTTACGCGAGAACAGGATAGCCCAACGGATAAGGAAGGAAAGGATACATACTGTGTGGTCTATTAATTAACATCTTTATTGTTCTGGCAAAGGGCAGAGGTGGACGATGGATCGGCGGTACACACCAGTAGCTGTTTTAACGTCTGCCACTCTAACCACGCCATCAGGGCCAGGGTGCAAGAGGACAATACGTCCAATTTTTCAAAGAAGTGGCGGCTGGTTGGTGTCTTTAAGGATGACCATCATTCCCTCTTTAAGGTTGGGGACCTTTCGATTCCACTTGTTTCTAAGCTGTAGTGTGTTCAAGTAGTCTGATGACCACTTTTTCCAAAAGGATGCAACCAGTTGTCGCAGGAGGACCCATCGATCACGAGGGCTGACATCCATGGGAGGGGGTGGCTCCTCAAACAAAGCACCAGGTGGTCCCATCATCAGAAAATGCCCCGGGGTAAGGACCTGCAGATCGTTTGGATCAGGAGACAATGGCACTAATGGACGAGAGTTCAACGTGGCTTCCACCTGCACCAGCACTGTATAGAACTCCTCGTATGTGAGCACCTGTTCTCCAATGACTCGTGCCAACAATCGCTTGGCTGATTTGATGCCAGACTCCCAAAGTCCGCCAAAATGAGGGCTGGCTGGTGGATTCAACTTCCACTCAATACCTCGAACAGCAAGCTGTTGGGTGGCTTCATTGTTATAATGATTGGATTGCACAACTTCTTTCCAACCTTCCATCTTATTCCTAGCACCAACAAAGTTGGTCCCACAGTCACTATGGATGGTGGTGACATTCCCTCTGCGAGCGAGAAAACGTTTTAATGCTGCTATAAATGCTTCAGTTGACAAGCTAGAAGCCAGCTCTAAATGGATTGCCTTTGTGGTGAAGCATACAAACAGACAAACATATGATTTGAGTATAACGGCTCTACGTACTCGATTCATTTTAATGTGGAATGGACCACCATAATCCACACCAGTGACCTCAAAAGCCCTCCCAGGCATGAGCCGATCCACAGGTAGGTCACCCATCATAGGCTGAATTGACCTAGGATTAGAACGAAAACACCTGACACACTTAGACACTCGAGCGGATATAGCTGATCTGGCTGAGAGTATCCAGAAGTTGCGGTGGATTATGGAATGCAAATTAGACAACCCAGGATGGAGATACAGCAGGTGAAAATGGTCAATAATCAAGTTGGTGAACTCATGTGTTCTGGGCAATAACACTGGAAATTTCTGATCATAAGGCAATCCTGAGTGGCGCAATCGGCCACCAACTCTTAGAAGTCCTCGATCATCCAAGAAGGGGTTTAATTTGCGAAGTGGCTTAGAGGCGTTGAGTCCCTTTTCTAATATGCCAATATCCTTGGAGAATACTTCTCGCTGAACCAAGCGACAACAAGCAGACATTGCCTCGCGGAGCTCTGGCATGGTCAGCTGTCCAAACTTGAGAGGTAAGCCCTGGGTTCGATGCAGCACTCGATTGTTCCAGAAACGTAAGCACCAAGCAACGACCCGACAATGTCTTGCCAAAGATGAGAATTGCTTAAAAATATTCAAGAAAGGTGTTTTCACTACTCCCTACCCAAGACCAACATGACACACCACTCGAGCTTCAAGTCCTTCAAAATCTGGAGGCTCAGCTACAGTAAGGCGTGACCAATCTTCCTCAGGCAAAATAAGCCAAGAGGGACCTGAGACCCAAAGGTCATTATTAAGCAATTCCTGGGGATATAGTCCACGGCTAGCACAGTCCGCTGGATTGGAACTCATCGGGACATGCCTATAACAATCGGGTGGCACTCTTCTCTGACTCGCACTCACATGATTAGCAATAAACGCTCTCCATTATTTCACGCCATAGTTGTCCGATCTCGCTCAAATTTGTATGATAGTTTGCAGGGGGACGATTTGATCACCACATATCAATTTCAACATAATTGCATCATTAATAGCATGACCACTCCAACCAAGTGCATGATTAATGGCATGACCAACTGATGATCATTAATGAGCTACTGCGCATGCGCCTATGTGAAATCCTTGTAATGACCTTAATTTCCACAGTTTTCATCCGATTTTGATGAAATTGTTAGCGAATGCGCGGTTTAGGTTGTAGATGGTCCCGTACCTATTTCATTGTTTTCAACTCATCAGTTCATTCTGCGCTTGCACAAACGTAAATTACATTGAATATTATTTTTTCGTTTCTTAATTGACCAATTATGACAGTTCACGCTACTTCTTGATTTACTCTTTTCCGCTATGGAATTTTTCAAGATCATTTAAAACTTTTCCATGATCTATACATTCATGATAGGTAAACGAGAAAGCTATGTGCCACACCCAACTTTTCCACCTGTTTTTGACGCCGTTACTCTTCGATGCTGTTCTACACAACCCGTACGGCTGCATACGTCGCACACCCCTCAGGCTGGCCCTGATCGACGGAGAAACTTGTAATTTGAGTTGGCGGCTGCCTGTTTTGTCTCGCTCAGTTTACCTACCACGTGTTGGTGTGGAACAACACTCGAGTTTCCCCCACAACTTGAAGAGCGTTCATCAACAAGGAATTCATCAACAGGGTGAAGGGGGCCGAGTGAAAACACGCGTTAATGGCACCCAATCGGGAACCTTAATTCCCCACTGGAGCATTGCGTTGTTTATTTATCTATCATTGTTATTTAGGACACAATAATACTTCATTATCACAATTATTGACAATTATTCAGTTGTTAATTATTATAACAGTACAAACGGCTTGGACATTAACGAATTGAGTCTCTACATTGTCTCAGGTAGCTTTTGTCAGAGTGTGCGTGTGTTCCTAGGTAAAACAGAAAGACACGGAACGAAAGTAGTTCAGAATGGTCTGAAATGTAAAATGCGAGTGGAAATTTTACCACTGTGAAATAACGAAAACCGTTTGATTTTAGTGGAGACTACTACTTTTCCATCACTCAAAAGTGAAAACAATGCTTCCGCGACCTATATTTAGACTTGGGAACAATTTAAGAGATGAAATTTAGCATTTAGGTACCAATAGTTCACTAGTTAGTACATCCGCACGGACAATAGTTAAGAAACTCGATTTCGCAACGTTAGAATAAATTCCATTGGAACCATATCACCTGATAATTCCATTGTTGGTGTAGTACTGTCGTCACTATACTGCATTTAAATCTTCAAAGCCCCTTTAAGCCAGTCATATAATACTTACCTATTTATTCTACAAAATACCTAACGAGTAATGTATTCTTTCATTCATTCATTCATTCATTTCTTTCAAGAGGTATTAAATTATCAACAACTTTATTTGTGTGGTTTAATTTTTTCACTAGAAATAGATGTGGTAAAAGAAGGAAGGGAACATGGAGGGTACTTGTTAGGCACTTGGTACTTGTTATGGGGTAGGAGAATGTCATTTGGGAACTTCAACATGTTCAACGATCAAGATGTATATTTTATATAGGTACTTCTGTAACTATTGTACCTATTACATATGTATGATATTTTACACTTTTCTCTCTTGGCTAATACGCAAAAAAGGGTGGAAAAACAGTCTCTTTCTGTGACATCTTCTCTATAAGTACATAGAACAATCCCTACCTTTTCATCAAGATTGATCTATCAGTACCAAGCGATTTCAGGTTTGGCATGTGCAGTGGTTACCTATTTCAACGAAATTAGTAGGATGCCATCCTGAGACTTGCACTCGAATACCCTCCAAGTTTGAAAAAAAATGGACTAATGGTAGATCGTGAAGCATTAGAATCCAATTATAAGGTATCAGCATACTAATTTAAGTTAGAATGAATCCTGCAAACCAACCACCTTTTTTTGAAAATCACGATCATAACAATGTGCATGTCATGCCACCTCGAAATATGAACCAAAATAAGTTATTATTGGTTATCGTCATGGAAGGTTACGTGAGTATTGGGAGCTGTATTCGGCTTCCCTAGAGCTACGAATAAGACTGGAATAGGGCAAAAGTGTAGGCGTCTTTTGCCCTTCAAAAACCCTTAGCGACCTCAATATTGGTCTGATTCAGGTCTTCCAAGTCTTATTCGATTCAGGGTTGAATACTCTTCAAAGTTTGTATCGAGCATGTTTTTGCTCAGACCGTTTCCCATTAAAGTACAAAGTAAAAGGCCGTATTTGCGAACTTTATGTGTAAAATTACATAAAATTTATAAGTTCAGCTGTAAGTCAATGGGGAAAGATCTCAGCTAAAAATGCTCAATATGAACTTTGGAAAGTATTTTTTTAATCTTGAGTAGAATGAGCTTTGGCTGACTGAAATCGGACCAATATCAACTACTAGGTGGTTTTGAAGGGCAAAAGTCTAGACGGGAGGGAGGAAAGGACTCGCCCAAAATTATCCCGATTTTCAATTGTTTGTAATTCGTTTATTCCAAGAGATAATTCAGAGTTTTTGGATCGAACCGTTTTTTTTTTTTTTTTTTTTTTTTTTTTTTTTTTTTTTTTTTTTTTTTTTTTTTTTTTTTTTTTTCGCTTTACAACTTTGCTACGTATAAACATTTCTACATTTCTGTAGGATGTACGGTTTAGGAATTATTGGAGAAAAACTTTGAAATGGACAAATTAAGCCATCTTTATGAGCCATCTTTGTATTCCACCGATTTTGAGATGGCAGACAAAAATTTTCTCACTCAGGACGGACCAAATTTTCAAAACCTAATCTCAAACTTTCTCCTGAAATTACTAAATATTTTCGGCCTTGGCTCATGGACATGGGCCTGCTGTGTACGAATGACAAAGTAAAGACCCACTCAGATCAGCTGAATGAGCTCGCGAGCTCATTTCTCTCCCAATAGACGGAGGAAGCTGGAATTTGGAATTGACCATCTACAGGCCAGCAGACCAGCAGTGTACGATGGACAAAGTAAAGACCGACCAAGATCTGCTGAGTGAGCCTTTTTTGTGCTCTACAACTTTGCTACCTATAAACATTTCTGTAGGATGCACGGTTTAGGAATTATTAGAGAAAAACTTTAGAATGGACAAATTAAGCCATCTTTATGACGCCGCCATTTGGTATTCCGCCAACTTTGAAATGGCAGACAAAGATTTTCTCACTCAGAACGGACCGAATTTTCAAAATCTGGACGTTACAAAAACTCTAATATGTCCCGCTGGTTAGGGAACGACTGCTTCACCGGCATCTATACGAATTGGCAAAATTCGTCACCAAATCCCCCACCCCGGATTCTGACTTATTCTTTCCATTTCCAAAGACCCCCCAAACCATTCTTCCTTCACTTCCTCACTTCCCGTTCATCCACCTTCTCCCTCCCCCGAGTTATTGATGACACCCAAGTCCCCAGTTATCGTTTCCGGGCCATTTAGCTCTCGGTCGACTCGGTAAAAGGCGGCTATTGGGTGTGCTCTTTCCAAAAAAGAAGAAAAAAAAGTCTTCTGTATTTCTCTTTCCGAAAGTTTCCTTTTTTCCCACCTTTCCTTACAACGCGAGTGTTCTCGAAACACCTTCCTCCACGATGAAAGTCACCCCTGCGGCAATCCCATTCGAGGCAGCCCCAAATGGCTTCCAACGACGCGGCTCTATTCTCTTCTCAATGAGCCGTCTCACTCGTTTGTCTCCCTCGCTTCTCTTATTCGCTCGTATCTTTCACCCTCACAGCTAACCATAAAATAATCAAAAGCTTTGCCGCTCTTTGACTTTATTTTGGGGGTTTCGTTATTAGGATTTGGCCCAGCCATGGTACGACCCTCGTTATAACACTGCTTCGTGATAAGAAATAGTGGTGGTGGGTTTTTTTTTGGAACCACCTTTTAGCATTGTTATTGTTTTGTTTCGAACTTTGAGGTTGCGAGTCTAAGTGTTGAATCCTTGTCTAGCAGATACCCTAAACATTGAAGATAAGATGTGGATGGAAGAGGAGGAGTGATGAAGTGAAGGAGGATACAAAAAGGAGTTACACGCTGAACTGTGAAGTCCCATGAAGTGTTAAGGAGTCAACCGGAGAGCGAGGTCCCGTGAGATGATAAGGAAAATACACCCTGGAGCTTGAGGTCTCGTGATGAGTAGGGAAGAATAGGTATGGTATTGGTGGTAAGTTCAATAGGCAGGAATTTCTGATGTAGAATAATGGTTGGAATAGTTTTGCGCAGGTCTTTTATATATGATTCCCTTGAAAAGGGGGGAAGTGACCATTACAGAACCCCATAACCCCCCCCCCCCCCCCCTAATCACTTAACGTTTTCGTAACGGTCGTTTTGTGAACACGTTTCGACTGAGTATTTTATTTGGAAAATCTAAAAAATATAATACATAATACATGTTGGTTCACGACAGTTATCAGTGCAAACTGCCAAGAAAACTTGAAACCCCAACAATGCAGCATGACCCCATGAGCGAATTTTTGAAGAAATCTTCGACTTTCAGTCGCTATTGATCGTGTAGACAAATTTTAGTTTATGATTTTGATAGACAAACATGGAATCAAATTATTAAAAATAATTTATTAGGAGTAAACTCACAGAGTAAACTCATCATTTGTGATTACTTTTTTTTCTTTTTTTTTTTTTAACAAGCACCTACTACCTACGTTTTAAACAGCATGGTTCTAGGCTTGGTTATACAGGGACACTTTCATAAGAGTAGTTCAATCTGAATTTGGACAATGTTTCATGCAAATATTACCGATTTTTACAACTAGCGAACGGCATTATTTCGATTTTTGACTGATTTTTCAACTTTGAAATTTTTTGAAAACTTGATACATTTTCTTATAGGAAATTTTACGCTGATTCCGAATATACCACATGTTAGTATGCTGAAAAAATTATTTCGCACAACAAATCGCAAAAAACAGGCTATTTTGAAATTTTTGACTACATTTTTGAAAATTTCAACCCGAAGATGTAATCCGATCATGCTGGCCAACGAACTTGATGTTTCGTTTTGTGTCCTTAACATTTTAAAATTTGTTTGAAGTTTCTAGCACAATTCTACGGAGAGTTATCGTCTGGAATGACACATACATACATACATACATAGATAAAAAATGCGTTAAACTTCAGAATATGATTCAGAATAGCCTGAAACGGATTTCCGCATAAAAGTTTTTCAAAAATTCACATTCTAAAAATTTTGAGGCGAGAGCAATAGCTTAATTTTCTTCAAAAATTCGCTAAAAGTTCACGCTGAGTTGTGGTTCATAGCGTCCTCGCAACCATTACATGAATGAACGGTTTCTGTTTTAATGTTTTAAATAATCTTAAAATATAAAGCACTCAATTCCTGGAAATCTGATTGATATGAGATGAAAAATGTGTCGTGGTTCATGTCAAACCAGACATATTCATATTCCTGATTATGTTTACTGCAAACATCTCCTCTAGAATGAGTAGGCATGTGAGTTCCTTTGAGCTAGGTTTTGCTTGATTCCCAATACCCCAAAGGTGTAAAAAAATGTTATGTGATCTACTTTCTCTCCGTATATTCTATACAGGTACATTTGACGATTCGGTTTCGAGAGTATAAATTTATATTTTTTATTGTTTCAGGTATGTTGAAATAATTCAAAGTATGATTCAGATGGTCATGAGCGTGAGTACAACTTCATTATACAGAATAGTATACTATATCGACTCTACCTTCCTGTAGATTATTTGATTTTACACAAATAGGTAGGTAAAGTACTAACTCAGAATTGAATTTGCAACTTGTTGACAGATAATCATTGAAGTCAAAGTCACAGAAGAAGTTCTAAATCTCAAAGAGAGTGAAACGTTAAAATCAGGGCCGCTCCGAAATCCCCCCCCTCCACTTTTTGGCGAGTTGGGAAATTCACAAATTGTAAAAAAATAAATAAATAAACGTCCAAGTCGAAGTTGTGAATTTCCCCAAGTTGTGAAATGATGAGAGGGGGGGGAACTGACATTTCCCAGCTCAAAACATTTTCTCTACGAAAGGATTCAAAAAACCTTTGTTACATGAAACAGTGTTAGATTAGAAGGGTATGTATACGCCTTATTTTCATCCACAATTCCTAACTTGTTAACTTGTGAAATTCCCAACCCAACCAATTTGAGAATTTCCCATTCAGGAAATCCTCCTGCTTCACCAAATTGCCATAGATTCATAGCCAATTACCATCGTAGAGCAGAATTAGAAATCGTCGATTTCAATTTAATCTAGTGTAAATTTTAAAAAAGTAGGTAGGTAGCGGGAGGTGGCTACTGTACAATTTGAGGCCTGAATGGAAGAACAAGGTAAGTTTTTGATAGCAACTGAAGGTAGAACAGAAGGTATTAATTATATTTTCCCAACTAGGTAAGCGCCTATTTAGATTAGAGGTACCTGTCTACGTATTCTAGGAGAAAGTTACTTTTATCGATGATAGTGCAACGTGCGCCAGTGTGCACAACCACAATGTGATGTGCAGCACAGCACGAAACCTTTACCTTTGAACTCACGGTTGGTTCAACGTACACCAACATTCGTGGATTTTTGACATCCTGCATCTCTTGTTCTTGATTAATTCTTTCATTACATACCTAATATCCCCCAAAACAGGAATAACCATGACTTCTTCAGTTGGGTGTATCGGCAGGAAGAAGAGTCGGTGTTAAGTTAGATGTATTTCATTGTTTTCTTGGGTAAATAATGTTCGAATAAATAAAAGTTGATCATTTTATTTAATGTTTATAATTTATTAAATGCACTTAAAAATAAAGGCATGATATAAATATGACCGCAAAATTTTTTTAATTAGCGAAATCGTTCGGAAAATTTTAAAATCAAAGTTTTTAAAGAATATCTTCATTGAAATCCGTTTTGAGGCATTCTGAAATGATGAAACGATTTCTGAAGTGTGCGCTTTTTCATATAGGTATGTGTTTGTGTTTATATTAATTGCTATGCAATTCTTAGGCCGACCCCCAATAATTTTTTATGTAACGTCCCAAACTTTTTTTGTAACGTCCGTGACGCGAAGCGCGAGTTCGTGGGTTCGAATCCCAGCCAGGCTTGAACATTTTTTTATATACAAATTTTTTCAGGCTTAGAATTGCATAGCAAATTATCCTCGTTTTCTACGCAGTAGAAAAGAGAAAAGATCCGGCGAGGCGCGAAGCGCCGAGTATATATATATATATATATATATATATATATATATATATATATATATATATATATATATATAATATAACCGCATGAAATGGCTCTACAAGAGCATATACATATTCAATCAATTTTTAAGGAAAAACAACAATTGACAACATGAAACTAATTTTTTATATTTCGGCTTATGCCTTTTTCAAACTACGAGAAAAGAATTTTGATTTTTGTTAATTGGTGAGAAAATCTTGCCATGGAGAAGCGTGGTTGCCCAGTTAACGTCTGATATTCAACCCTGGAGGATCATACGCGCCCAAAACATTCGAGTGAGCTCTCTCTGAATGAACCAGCATTAATTTATTATCGGTGGGCCCCATTTTTTTCAATACCTTCATACCATAGCAATCATCAAATGTAGCATCATGCGACGAGGCATGGCGGCTTACTGGCAAATCTTCTTTTTTCATTACTACCGATGCTCTATGGTTATTAACCCTCAAAAGAAGATTTGCCAGTAAGCCGCCATGCCTCGTCGCATGATGCTACATTTGATGATTGCTATGGTATGAAGGTATTGAAAAAAATGGGGCCCACCGATAATAAATTAATGCTGGTTCATTCAGAGAGAGCTCACTCGAATGTTTTGGGCGCGTATGATCCTCCAGGGTTGAATATCAGACGTTAACTGGGCAACCACGCTTCTCCATGGCAAGATTTTCTCACCAATTAACAAAAATCAAAATTCTTTTCTCGTAGTTTGAAAAAGGCATAAGCCGAAATATAAAAAATTAGTTTCATGTTGTCAATTGTTGTTTTTCCTTAAAAATTGATTGAATATATATATATATATATATATATATATATATATATATATATATATGTATATATATATATATATATATATATATATATATAAGTGTGTGTGTGTCATTCCAGACGATAACTCTCCTTAGTATTGAGATAACAATGCGTTCTTGCGCCGAAAAATCAAGCTTTCCAAACGAAGGGATGAGTTCGTTGACCAACATTTTTTAGCAAATTAAATTGGTCCAATTTCAAAAAATGTGCTGAAAAAATTACTAAAAATGGCTAAAACAGCCAAAAATTTTTTAAATTTATAGGTAATATTGGACCTGTCGATATCAAATTTGGTGGGTAGGCTTCTTATATGCACTGAATGAGCAAGCTATATAAATTATTGATCTCATTAATGAAATAATTCAGAATCAGTATTGAAAAGAAGCGAAAACAGGATTCAATTATGAATGCCTGTGTATACTACTCGTAAATATAACTTCATTCTTAAATCGGTGTGTTTGCATTATCTGAGTTTTGGATCACTAGGCGAATCAACCTAAAACTAAGCAATGTTTATGAAACTTGCTGCAACCATCCTCATATTCTCGTTCTTTTAGAATCACACATATCACTGGGTTCCTTTGACAGATTGGAGAAAGGTGAGTATCAAGATAGTTCGTGCTGTGGGTAGTCAAAAGATTTCTCTTCTAATCCCGGATTCTCTCTTCGAGAAAATCAGGTCACAATCGAAATCCGATAGAGAGCAAGAATAATTTTCAGATATGCTTTTGCGATCCGAAACCTTGTGCCACGGAACCTTGAGCCACGAAACCTTGACTTCGTGACAATCCCATTTCCAGCTGATGAGCAGGAAAGAAGGTTGTTTTCCACTGCAGCATAGGGAAGGAATGATGTGGTAGGGGAACATGGTGATGAGGGGGAAGCACGACCATACAGAAGGTTTCACCCCAGAACCCCAATAACTCCTGGATGAGGTCGCAAAGATGACGTCACCTGGTGTAGCATCCTTGATCAATCATCACGAACCCGCAGGAATCATCCGGGGGTTTTTCGACAAAAATCGTGTCCTATTCGCGGGCCTATCCGTAAACCGGAAATATTTCCCTTCTTCTAGAGATGGGTGGAGTGAAGGACGTCTTCTTCACGTTGTAACGACCTACAATTAAACCGTCCGTCGTTTATGCGATATCGTCTGAGCTTCTGGAGACGAGGCCTCGCAAGTAAATCCGTGCCCAGGGTCAAGGTCCATCCCGACCCTCACACGTGAATTCCCCGTCCTTTGATTGCTCAGGCAAACGGAGGGTCGCGAGTTCAGTTCATTGCCGTTTTCATGTTTCGCTTCTCCGAAACACGAGCGTTTTGGAAAACCTTGTGTCTCCCCGCACTGACGAGTGGACGAGGGAACCAAGTGAAATAACGTGTATATTAATCAGGCAAATAAATTGAGAGGAATCCGATAGACTGAACAAGCGTGAACAACATCAACATTATATTGGAAAATTCGGAAACTGCGCCGCCCCCAAGAAGACCCTTTATTAGGTAGGAACCGGCAGAAGTGCCCGTCGTTGGACATTTTGCCCTAGTCGCATAGGGAGACGACCGTGGCCGAGCTGCCACCTCAAGAGCCGTAATTAAAACGGACAACGCCCCTTGCTGTTTGCTGACTGGACACGGCTGTGAAGTGCCGATTACCGCATTGCTGACGACGACAGATAGACTCCGGAAGCAGCGCTATCGACCCGCCTTCCGTATTGAACATCTACGTGGTACCTACATCTGCCAACTGTAAGTGTAAAATTTGTACCTACAGATAGGTCGAAGTTCTCTATAAAAAGAAAAATATATCATATAAAAAAAAAAAAATATATTTTTTTGAGTAGAGTAAAAGAAAAGAGAACACATTTTATTGGAGGAACTTTTGAATGCGTTACACACGATCACAGGAACTACTATTAAGTCTAGGGTTACAATATATTGGTAAGTAATGTATGCATTACATCATGGACGTCCCTATGAGTGGATTGTATGTAATTATGGATAGAATGGAAGTAAGAGAAAACAACAAAATATCATGATTTATCAAAATCCCCCCCTTTTCCCCCCAATTTAAACCTTCACTGACAGCAAATTTGAAACTTCCCAAGTTGCATTACTGGACTGAAATCTGGATCGAACAAACAATAAAAACTGTCATGAAAAACAGATGAATATAGTAAACAAATGACGATTTATCGCTATGACCCCCTCCATTCACCCCCCTTTCACCATGAAATTTGGAACTCCTGACAAATTTTCCAAAACCAGACCAAATTCACAGTTGAACAAAAAAAGAATCACGAAAATCGGACAAGAATAGATGAAACATCATGATTTATCAGCGCTATCTCCTCCATTCACCTCCCGTCTTGATGAAATTTGAAAATCCTGACATAGGTACTTTTCAAAATTCTAATCTAATTACTAATGAGAAAAATAAGAATCACCAAAATCGGTCAAGATTTTTAGCTTGGGCAGCGCTTCAAAGAATCTGTAATTATATCCTCTAAAGGTGCGAACTAAATCACTCGCGACGAAGTTGTGGAAACCCATTTCAAAACGGAAGTTAGTGAAAAACGTTGTCTATTTCCACGAAAAATAAAGAGTTACAATGTTAAATCGATTTCGACGGTTAGGTATGCAATCATCAGTAACAAACAATAACTTAAACGTAATAAATTCGTTCCAACCCAGAAAAAAACCGTCTTGGCCAAAGTTCTTTGGCCGACCCGATAGCTCCAGAATTGCAGGCTCAAATTTACAATTTGGTGACTCAAAAAATGCTTTAAAAACGGTTTTTTGATAATAGGGGGGGAGGGGGTGTCACAGTCGAAGTATTTTTAGGAGAAAAATCCCCATAATTGACCAAATTTTCGAGTTCGGCTGCGTGTTCTCGGCTGCGTGTTCTAAAAATTTTTTTGCGATCTCGTCATACGGCTAACCACTCAGTTTTATTCAGAACATGGTTGGCCTCAATGATCAGAATTTAAGTGCGAATTTGAAAATTCGCTCTATTAAGTAGTCATGCTCCATGAATGAGTTTTTTTTTTTTTTTTTTTCTCGCTAAACGTGTTTGTCTTAGAAAAATTGGTGTGTGCAATGTAAGTGAGTCACTCGGGTTCGCTCAGTTGAAGTATGTTGGAAGGGAAAATTCTTCCACCCCCGGCAAACGAAATATTGATTCAGTCATTGGGAAATCAACTGGAAGGGTCGGGCCATCGGCTCCACGATCGGGGTGTTAACATCTGTTTTTGACTGTTCATCGGAGAGCAAATTGAAGGTCATTCCTCCGGGTTTCCCGATATTTCCTATCGCTTCCCCCAGATTTATCCTGTTCCTTGGCAATTAGTTCGGCCCTTCCCCGAGTTCTCTGCCGTGAGTGGAGAATATAATGCCCTCTACTCGAGAGAAAACAAGCTTATTAAAGCTTCAACATAACTGGGTGTAGACGGGGGGGGGGGGGGGGGAAAGGGAAAGGTAAGGGAGCACTAAGAAGCTTTCTTGGAATACTTTCATAATATTCCAAACGATTTCTCTGATAATACCCTCTTCAGAAAGTTTTAGATTTATAATTAGATTTGTTGTTCATCTTGGATGTATAGAAAAGCAGGATAGGCATCAAATCAAATGAAAGCGTTGATTTGTAGAACAAGTAAAGTTGGTTAGAAGGGTTCGCACATAATGCCTAAAAATATCTATATTAATAAAATCGTAAGTCTATCTGTTTGTACATTGATTAGAATCATGAAATTTTGCCTTTCTTTTCCGTTTCATGATATTTGTAGACGATTGGGACCATTATTTCAATTTTTCTCTCTGTCTGTCTGTCTGTCCGTATGTTTGTCCGCTTTTCACGGTTACAGGGTCATTGGACAACTGATCTGAGTAGTGGGAAATGTCTGTATCAGTCCAACTTAAATTATAGGCTATTTGAAGTTTTTAAAATTTGAGCCAGAGGGGGTGTTTTAGGGGAGGGAGAGGGGGTGAAATGAGGTATCGGACACCATTGAATGAACTGAGGATCTGATTGGACGAATATGTTTGGATTATTCTAACTTAAATCACAGGCTACTTGAAATTTTTCAAATCTGCCCCATATGCCATCATTTTCTCACTCCCTAGTCGACGGAAAACGTACAACTTATCTTAATTTACCATTTCCTCCAACTATAAGAACCTGCTATGGAATCAAGATAATTCAAAACACTTTGATCTATGCTAAATGCTAAACACTCACAATGCTCTATACATTCATGTTGCGGATTTCGAGGGAGCTATGTGCCACACCCTACTTGGCAGGGTTTGGTATTCCAATATTATCTAATATTTCCTTTATATCCCGTAGTGCGTATGTGTCTTCACCCCCCTTCCCTCTTCTTTGTCAGACTTTGTTGGAAAGTTACTTACGTCTGAACAAGAATTAAGGTACCACCAAGAGTGGGTTGGTTGTCTGTGTCATAGAGTAACCGAAAAGGTGGGCAGGTCGCGTTATTTGAATTTAATCAAATTTTCTCTCTTATCTCATCTCTACTTCGTGTTACAGCGTCTACGGCTTCGGGCTGGAGTTGGTTGATATCATATTTCTAATGGATTTTTTTTGCCAGAACCTGAAACCCTCCTCGGCACGTCAGCTCATCATTATAAAGCCTTTTTAAGGCGTAATACTATTCCGTAGACTGTGGTGGTGTGGGGTTGTAGTGACTTATTTTCAGAGATGTTGGATATAATAATAACCGCGCTTATGGCTGCCTTCTTCAGATGTAATATTCTTCAGTGTACATACAAATGGTTGCTAGATTATTACTCAGTTGTATGCCTGTTGTATCCCCCAACCGCATCTGAGGCTTGATTTGTCAAAACTCTCCAAGAAATCAGCACTTCCTGATGAATTTTCCACTGCATTCTGTGAATTAATGTTTAATTTCTCACCTTGTCAAATACTGTGATGGGTCAAAATCTATACATGGTGTTGGGTGTGCAGTTGTAAATCTTAAAGAAGTGAACAAGTTTTCACTATCTAAGTCATGTTCCATTTTTACTGCTGAATTGTATGGTATTCATGCATGACTGCACCTAATTAATCCTAGCCATAGTAACCTCATCATAATATGTACTGACTCGTTAAGTGCGCTTCAAGCCATCCGAAAGGAGTTGATGCCCATCCACTGATCGAAGAAATACTCATGAGCATTCAAAGCTATCTGTTAAAAGGGATTGATGCAATATTTTGCTGGGTTCCAGGACATCAAGGAATCATGCATGTTGACGATAAAATCTTGCAGGGTCCGTTATCCCCCCCCCCACCGTCAATTTGTCTTCAACGCACCCGCCCGATGTTTCTAGACATTACTTCTTACTTAGATTAGGTATGTTATGTATTTTTGATATGCGAGCATCCAGACCGCCAAAGTATACACATCATTCTGACCTACATGTCCAACTAATCTGTATTTTAACTAAGAGATTGACTACTTGATGTTATGTAATTTTGAGATGCGAGCTTGCGAGCATCCAGATCACCAACCTATACACAGCATTCTGATCTATTTGTGCGAATTCATGTGCATTCTAATTGTGCAAATTCATGTGGAGGCAATCAAATCACCACAACCACGCCAATTGTTTTCAACAAATCCTTACCGACATCGGCAACTTCTGAAAACACGGGAATTCTTTTTTTCCTTTTTTTTTAATAATATAATTTCTTCCCACAGCTTGAAATTGTCACCAATTCTACGTACATATGTAAACTAAGTAAGAAGGAATGCCGAGAAACATCGGGCGGGTGTCTGGAAGACTAATTGACTGGGGGGGGGGGGGGGGATAACGAAAAAGTACCATCTGCAGTACGGACTTCCTGGAAATCCAGATGGCTGGAAATGGATTATCAAAATTATGGGCAATTAAAAAAGACGTACCTAAAATGTGGTCTTCGTCGAGCAGAAGAAGAAAATTGTTCATTCACGCCGAGAAGAGGTAATCCTCACCCGTCTACGAATCAGACATTCACGCCACATTACACATGACCTCATGACATCACAGCCAAGACCACCAGAGTGTCCTATGTGCAATAACTTCCAACTTACGATTCATCACCTACTTGTCGAATGTCCAATGTTCACCACGCCTTCAATGGATATTCCCAAGGACATCAGCGAACTTCTGGGAAATGACTCGACCAACTTTCATAAATTGATTCTGACTCTAAATAAATTGTTTCTACTCTAAAATCACTATCGTTGTAACATCAAATTTGAGTGAAAGAAAATGAACAATAACAAAGCAATTGTGATATGTGATACCAGCATTTTTCATGTAATATTTTTGTAAATTATGTATATTTGGCTCCAATGACCGTCAGGTTGAATGCGCATAATAAAAAAATGAAAATGTATGCCTGGAAAGACGCGGTACCTATAGGTGTTGGATAGTGGGTTTCTATGGATGGTTCTGGAGAATTCTACGTGAAGGATGGGAATTCTACGCGTCTATATATTTTGACATGGATATGTCTTTGCTCTGGGGGGTCAACCAAAAATTTTCGTGACGCAAAAAATATGTCACAATTTCTAATGATGTTCACATACAACCAATCCGTTGCTAGGGGAATGGAACTTCCGTAGTTTCCATCGCACAGAAATCGTTCGCCACGCGTTGGAAAGCGCTTGATTTATGTGATAAATTTTCACATCTCAAGCTACCAATTTCCCCCTCCTTACGTACCTGGCTACATTCCTAAACTAAGTTGATTGGATTATAAACAATTTTAATAAGCCGGTTACAATAGTCTTAACGTAAAGCAATAGCATCATTTACTCCACTCCATAGGAAACATTATCATCCTCTTGACAACAGTCGACTGTAAACAACAACTCATTGTAGTGGCTTCTCTCCACAGTTATTTTCAACATTTCTATAAGTAAACCGTTGTTTTGTTGGAATTAGTCGGGATGCGGCCCAGGGAAAATAAATGAAATTATTTCATTTATTGTTTTATTTGATAACGTTTCGTCCTCTTACTGAGGACATCTTCAGATCTTGGTGTGTCCAGGAAAAAATTTATAAACATCCGAATATACTTAACGGATTTGTCAAATAAAACAGTGGCTCACCAAGTCAACTCAATGTCAAGAAAGCAAGATCTGAAGATGTCCTCAGTAAGAGAACGAAACGCTATCAAATAAAACAATAAATGATATAATTTCATTTATTAATGAAAAATCAGGCTATCATGAACATAAAAATGATGGCGCCTGTATTGGAGAAATAACTTTAATAGTATGTATAGTATGTTTATTGTGTCTCCAAGAATAATAGAATAAATTCTTTATCCTACATTTCGTCGCCTACAGTCCAAAGTTAAAGGATTTTTTTACAACTCTTGAGGACAACCGTTATGAAATCCCCAATCAAAGACATATCCATGTAACATGGTATCTGCTTGTAAAGCAGATAGTGGAACTCGTTTACGACTACGAGTTTATAAGTTTAGTGATTACCCTTGATAGTCTAAGTATCGAGGACAAAATGGTTGTAATTTTTATTATGTGGCACTTCAGTGAAAAATGTTGGAGACCCCTGCCTGGATGTTCGCAAGCTCGCATCTCAAAAATCCATAACATTAAGTAATCATTCCCTTAGTGAAAATACAGATTAGTTGGACTTCCAGGTCAGAATGAATGAATAGTTGAGAATTAACGGAAATATGCGGGGATATAACAGAAAAAGCCTCAGGTTTTTTCCTCGTGTCGAACGGCGGGGCCCTTCGATCCGTTCCATGGAAGAAGGAAAAATCTTCCTTCCGT
Source organism: Adelphocoris suturalis (assembly GCA_030762985.1). NCBI lineage: Eukaryota > Metazoa > Arthropoda > Insecta > Hemiptera > Miridae > Adelphocoris > Adelphocoris suturalis. The sequence continues at coordinate 54,800,906 of CM061043.1, forward strand.
TCTTGGAATCCTGAATGGTTGTTGAGATGATGCTGAAGGCAAAAAGAAACAGAATGTTTACTTTTCTCTCCCTTGTTTCCTACTAATACTTACTAGAATTTCTCTGGAGGTTTGGACTCACAGATTGAGTTAGAGAATTAAACATGCCTGGAAAGAAAGAAAAATAAAGAAGAAATTCTAGGAGGCACCTATATAATTTCCGAGAATACCTGTGGTAGGTTCAATGCAGCCTAGTAGGAATGAGTAGGCACCTACCTATGACAACCCCCAACCTCTTGTTCCAAGAACGAAACGGGTCGGTCTCGTTTGAAGAACAAATCCAGGCAGCGTCAGATCTCTTTTCATCCAGCGAAATGAAGAAATCCGTACGGCTAGATCTCAACCTTTGTTAGGCATAATCTTATCGTCGAATTCGAATACGATTGTAATCGCCAGAATTATTCGTTGATTCTGAGTCAACTGCGATTATATTCGTATTCGTGTAATTGTACTCGCCTGTCGGCGATTACCGAATACAACCCATAAAAATGCGTCAAGGTCATCAATTTCAATAGGGCGTCCCTCCTACAATATGCGAAGCCTTGCTAATATTACCTAGCTTCAGAGGGTCGTCCTATTGAAATAGATTTGAGACAAATAGGCTGGGCTCCAATCGTTGAATTCGCTTTAAGAACGTCCCTCTGAAGCTAGGTAATATTATCAAGGCCGCATATTATAGGAGGGACGCCTTATTGAAATTGATGACCATGACGCATTTCACGGGTTGTATTCGTGCAATCGCCGACAGACGAATATTATCGCAGTTGACTCGGAATCCTGGTTCGTTAACCCCTAAACCTTCTTTTTTTTTTTTTTTTTGCGAACATGAACTTTTTTTAACTTTTTAAAATCATTTATGAACTTTTATCGAAGTGTTTGATTTTATTTTTTCAGTCGATTCAACAATACCCCTACTGTTTTGTTATTTTTGACTAATTTTGTTAATTTTATTAAATATACGTACGGTGTAGGTACGGTAGGTTTTAAGATTGATGTACGAGAATGTCCGGCAATTTGGAAGAGATTGGTACGATAATGGATGACCATGAGTTGGCAACTCTGGTCTTGGTACGTCCTCGTTACCACGTCTTCAACACTCCACCCTTAAACGTTTAAACCCGAGGAAGGTTTCAGTGATAATCGTGTTCATTTCATATTTTTTATAATAAATTGTATACTATTTTAATTATATTATTTACAATCCCTCAATGTCTTTGTAACACGTACCTACTAGAATTTATTGTTAATGGGTTTTGTGTTTCGTTCGGAGAAACTTTCTTTCTGCAGTGCACTTGTAATCGACCTCTCAGACCGATAGCGGATCACAAAGGAATTTATTCCGATTCTTTGTTCGGGTTTTAACCCGCTCTACCGGACGTTGGCCGATCGGGGTCTCGAGTTACCCAAAAAGACGTCTCGGGGGGCCCATCCTAATCGAAACCGTGTCCGAAACGGCCTTCACGCGGTTACCTCGAAGGTCGCCCTCATCCTCCCTCCTTTTCATTCAAGGGATAAAATAACATTGTTCTCGCTTTCAAGGCAGTTACACATAAATAATTTTAGTCAGGGCGAACCTCATTAAAAAGTCAGGCGATACGGTACCTACGATGAGATAATTCTCCAATCATTTAGCATGGAACATGCTTTACCCTTGAGATAAGTGCCCGAAAACGTTACGCGGAAGTGTCACGAAACTTGGACTAACTAGCGAAAAACGTAGCGAAATTTTGACATTGAAAATGTCTTAGTCGACGGGTCAACCGGAAATTTTGTTACGCAAAGAAAAAAACGTCAAGCAACCTATAAACAAGTTAGGTGTTGTTATGATTGTGTATACTACCAATAAATCATATAATGATCTGCTGGAGAAATCAGTACTAAGTTTCATCTGAAGCACTGTTCGGGCAAAATGATAGAAAACTACAAAACATGAATGCTGTCGAAGCACATAAAAATCACATTTATGAGACGCCAATCAGCTGAGTGGCTCCTGCAGCTAGTTTCGCCCCTGATCATCCTAGAAAGCTGATACTCAGTATCAAACAAGTTAGCTCCACTCCAACCAATAAACAAGTTAGGAAAATGTTATCACCATGACGACGTCAATACTAGTTTGTTGTTACACGTCGTGTTGAGTTACCACGATTTCTAATTGTTATTTTATTTAAAACAATGAAAAATATTGAAATTACAGAGATATTTTCGATGCTCATAGCTGTCCTCTCATGAGAGAGAAAGTACGAGCGGCCTGCCGCGTTTTTAAATCAGCATTAGTAGGTATTTTTCAAGTTGTATTTAGATTTTCACGTACAACCAAGCCGTTGCTGGGGAAATGAAACTTCTTTTGTGTTTATGCGACGAAAATCCCCCCATTCCCATTTATCACGCATTTCCTTCGTACTTGTTCTTCTATTCATGTCGTATTTTCTTATTTATTTATGTTATATATGGATATAATAAACAATGCCGCTTGTTTTGTTGTCACTTGGTTGAGAAGTTAATCCTGGTTATAGTAATTGTAGACGCGCACCGTAACAGAAAATTACCTACCTAGGTACTTCCTTCTAACTTCGATTAGTAAAACATTTATGTCGATGTTTTAAATTTATTTTCATTTACGAATTAGCGGGAAGAAAGCATGTTCCATGTTTTTTCATTTTAGCCGAAGACTAAAAGCGGAAAGCAACCGGGAGGTCAAGGGGGGCGATACTGAAAAAAGGAGGCTAAAATGGTAGTTTTGAATTTTTTCCCAATTTTACTTTTTTGCTTGTTTTGCTACTCCTAATTTGCGCTGCCATGTTAAGAACTTCATGCGACAGACATCCTCAAAATTTCGATTTTCAATGGTAGGTATAGCTAATTTTACGTTCACTTTGCTAATTATGGGAGAAAATTATGTTTTATTGTTCAAAAACATGTTTTTATTTTATGAAATCAAGTTTCTTTTACGTATCTTAAATCGTATCTACGAAAATAAGAGTTTGGGGTCGGTTTCTACTTGTCAAATGGACGCACTTTCATATCTCTTTAGCTCCATTATAACCAAGTTTCGTATGTTAACTAACTAGTTTCAAGCCTAAAAACTCATAAAATTCAGAATAACAAGTAAACTATAAACTTGTGATTTTAACTGTAAAACTTCGATATATTCGAGTTAGAGGGATCCGAAAGTGTTACCATTCGATTCTGCGCGAAAAATACTTAGAAACCGGCCCCGAACTCGTATTTTCATGGAGGGTCCAAATTCCAATACCTTCCATATTGCACCTTTTTGGAAAGCTCATTATAGGATCTTTCAACTGATGGAATAAAACAGGTGCAATAATTGCACATTCTGATACTAATCATTTTCTCCTAGACACAGGCTTTAATTCAGTGTTGACAATAAAAGGAGCATTGCATGAAGTATAGTGCTTCAAATATTTTTATGTAATTCGTGAAACCAACTTTTTTGGCATGGAACATGCTTTAGCCTAGCGAAAAACGTTACGCGGATGTGACACGAAATTTTCCTTTTGATTTTCACGTTCAACCCAGCCGTTGCTGGGGAAATGAAACTTCTTTAGTTTTCACCGGACAAAAATCGTTCTCCACTCGTTGGAAAGCTCTCGATTTATCAGGCATTTCTTTCGTAGGTACTGGTTCTTCTATTCATGTCATAGTTTTTTTATTTATGTATTTTTATTTATGTTATAAATGGATATAGTAAAAAATGCCGCTTGTTTTGTTGTCACTAGGTTGAGAAGTTAATCTTGGTTAATGTAATTGTAGACGCGCACCATAACAGAAAATTACCTACCTAGGTAATTCAGCCTTCTAATTTCGATTCTATTTTTGTCGTACGAAGCACCTAAAAAATTTGGTTTTTGTTACTTGGTCACTTCTGCCAGGCATGGAACATGTTTCTAGACTTTTAGCCACGGGCTCTAAGTAATAACATCTGGGAGGTCCCCCCCCCCCCCACCCCCTCAGCGGGGTCAAGGCCCAAAAGGCCTAGTTTTTTTTCTAGCAGTGGGAAATTCTGTTTTAATTTACTATAAAGAATGTTGTCATTCGAGGAAGGGAAATGAAATTGCTACGTTAGGACAGAAGTGTTGAAAGTGGGAGTAGAAGGGTAGTGGGAAAGAGATAGAGCAAGGGGGGATCGGGGGGGGGGGAGAGAGAGAGAGAGAGAGAGAGAGATTAGAAAACGGATTATGAAAACAACGCATAATTGGAGAGGGGGTCGAAGGGTTGTGATATATTTCTGGAAACGCCCCTCGCGGTCGGGTCATTCGTTAAAACAGTTTTAAAAGGGGAAAATGAAACAGCCCGAATAAAAGGTTCAGCGAAGCTTTCATTTGTTTCCATGCAAAAGAGGTTTGTGTTATGCAGTACAAGTGGATACCAGAAATAGAGAACGTGTGGTTTGTAAAGGGTGTTCAATGGTATTAATGCAGAACACGTGAAGGTGGACAATGGGGGCAGGCCGGAATTCGCGATCGCAGAGAACCTGGCGGTATGTAAAACAAGTCTGAATTTTTAATAAGGGATTGACTACTCGATGTTATGCAATTTTGAGATGCGAGCTTGAGAGCATCCATACCACCAACCCATACACATCAACTGATCTATATTGGACCGAACCCCATTGTCTTGTACTAGCACTTTCACGTGAATAGGGTTAGACTATTACCACGTTCTGTATGAATCATTTGTGTCTGAATGCATAAACGGATCTCAAATTGTAGTGTGGAAAATGACGGGCGCCGTCCTGATCAACAGTGTGAGCCAATTCTTCCCTGTTCATTCAAGGAATTTGATCCATTCCTTAATCCATTTATAAATAATCCATTGTGATCAATTGAGGGAGCTAAATTATATTTCAAGAAGTTGGAATTTTATGGAAATTCTCATAAAATCTCTCTTCATCGGAGGATAAATGTTTCGGAGAAAGTGAAAAGTTTGAACATCAGTTTACGTCAGAAAATAAAAAAGAAGTTTATCTGATGCAAAATATTTGTGGTCCTATATCTATCGGTTTGCCTGGGCTCCCTCAAATCTTATACATGCATACGGGTGATTCTCACTAGAAGGGCAATTTTCAAAAGCTCAAAACTTACGTTTTTAAGTATCTATTCGTTCTTCAGATGAAAACTATAAGTGATGAGGCCAATAGGAGTGAGGGGTGGTGTTTTTAGATGCCAATACTTATTTTTAAGCATAGACTGCAAAATTTTAATTTGATGAATCCATGGTAGTGACAATGCTGCCCTGGAATTTAATATTTTTCTGGTTTCAAAGTACAGTACAGTACAGCATTACAATAATGTTTTTAAAAACTGGGTAACTATATAAACAATCGATGGAAGTATCCAAAAACTGGATTCAAATGATTTTTTCCCTCGACTTATGTTTTTTTGCCCAAGTTTTCGAAGTTGAGTATTGTAAATCAGAACTGGATTCACCCACGCGACTGAAATATTTCATACATGAAAATTTTCAAATTTCACATCTTTTTACAGGGGTGTAGAATGGGTGTGCTTTAAGTCTAGATGATGTAGGATGACCGAGGAAGAAAAGATTGAGTCCAGTACTAAAAACACAATGGTATTGTACTAATTTCATAAAATTTGCTCTTCTACTGAGAATCACCCTTACATGCACAGGTACTCACAACCCTTTATAAATACCAATATCATCAGCTATGTATCAGTAGCAGTACTGATGTGTCTCTGACGTACAATTCACTATAAGGGCCCGTTGCACCTGGGCTGTTGCGTTTTGCCTTCATTTTCAATCTGATCTAAAAATAGCTAGGGGGATGTCTCATTCATGAGTCAATTACCAGGGTTCATTATTAAAAATGATAAACGAAAATGTTTACGAGGAACTTTCATTCAGTAATAAGCTGTACAATCGACCTGGGGTTTGTAATAACTGAAGTTTTTCTTGCATACCTACTCGTATTTCAATCAATTGTAAATACAGCTTCACTACGTTTGGCTGTTTTTTGTCTTTTTTTAACGCATTTATTTATATAGGTATTGGAATATAAAAAAAAGCTACACAAATCAGGAAATGCTACTCCCCATGCACTATAAGTCGTAGACTTGTACTGTGGGGAGTTGCAAGCGACTTCCAGCTAAAACCAACTACGGAAATTCACTCGTCTTGACGTCAGACCTGTAGGATCATTGTGCTATTGTGACCCTCATAACGGAAGCTCAGGTAGCTCAGACTTGGTCGCCTCCACCAAGATAGAATGTGAGCACTCATTGGTTTTCGGGTTGAGAGGTTTCTCTCATTTTCGCACAACCGTAACAACCTTTGAGTATTAATAAGATGGAGGACTATTAGTGATGTTTCAGGCAGTCAAACCATACGTGCCACAACTATCGTTTGGCTTTCGAATTGACCAGGGGCAAAATGGCCGAAAACTGATCAGCTGATGTAAGATGTGATGTTGAGTTTGGTGAATGAATGGGAATTGTATCCCTAGGACATATTTCTTATTTAAGATTTACACCCTGATTGTACACCGTACATGTACACCACTATTTTACACCATTAATATTTCATATTTTTTACACTGAAATGACGCCAGTACACTCTAGTGGATGTTTTATGAAGGTAGATCAGCTATTCTGTGTATAATATAAAAAAAATGAAATAGGAGGCACCAAGATTTGGGCATGGGAACCAAAAACATCTAGAAATGTATGTATACATACATAAATTAATACTAAATTGTAACAATAATAAGTAATATCAAACAAAACTTGAATTACATATACTGCTTTGTCATTTGAATTTGAAAAAAGCGTAGTGGGAGCGAGTCAATTGCAAAGCCAACTCGACTGTAGTGGCACCTATGCCTTGACAGGAAAACAGCGTTGAATTCAGAGCAATAGCCCTTTTAAATTAATCTTATTAATACTCAAAGGTACACATCGGTTTTCGGGTTGAGAGGTTTTTCACATTTCCGCACAACCGTAACAACGGCAGCGCTGGGGTAGTTACCACGTTTTCGGGAGCTGGCTACGAACTTGTGTCTCCATGGAGCTGAAATACAGGGATCCCCCACTCTTATTTACTGCCATCGAATAGCCATTCTCGATAGTACCGATTCAGCCTCCCGACACATCGATTTGCTCATTTTTAAATCAACTGACCTTCTGAGCGCCAAAATTTAAAAAGTTCCAGTCAATCCCTTAGTAAAAGTGCAGATTAGTTGAACATGTAGGTCAGAATGCTGTGTATAGTTTGGTGGTCTGGATGCTCGCAAGCTCGCATCTAAAACATACATAACATCAAGTAGTCAATCCCTTAGTAAAAATGCCGATTAGTTTGACATGTATATCAGAATTATATGTACAGTTTGGTGGTCTGGATGCTCGCAAGCTCGCATCTCAAAAATACATAACATCAAGTACTCAAAATCCCTTAGTGAAAATTCAGATTAGTTGGACATGCAGGTCAGAATGACGTTTTAGAAGTATATTTCGGGAGTTGTACGAGCAAAAAAAATGACCATTCCATCAGGTCTCAAACCCACGACCTTCGGCTCGCAAGACCATTACCCTAACCAATGAACTACGCCACAACTATTGTCTTAGGAAACAATCACAGTACTTCACTACTCAGTAAGAAATGCTTTTGAGGGAGGCCGCCAGAGCGCTCTGAAACGACTCCTATCACTGCATCTGAATGCATCCATGTGTTAGGAGGCCGATTCGATACTATCGAGACTATTCGGTGGAGGGTCCCTACATTTCAGCTCCACGGAGACGCAAGTCTAGCTGCAACGGGCCCTTAAGGTATGCACAGATAAACCAGTTCGTGAATATAATGATGGAGTAACAAGAGGGGTATCGGAGGAAGATGACGTGTTGCGCGCGCTATGGCGTGAAAGGCAGCTGCTGGTCCGGGTTGATAACACCAATTAACTTGGGGTCAACTCGTTCAAGGGGTCTCCCGGCAGCTGGAGGAGCCTCCGCAACATCTAATTTACATGAAATTATAATTTCCACGAGTCCCCCCCGCTCTGAGCACGGAGGGTATCGTCCTTCCCAAAAAGAAAGAAAAAAACGTAATGCAGTTTATTAATTGCGTGTTGTCAAGTGTCAGCTGGCCCAATGACAAGTCTGTCATTGACAGTGATCGGATTCTTAATACTTTTAATACTCAGAACTCACAAACGCTGGCTCAAAGAGACGCGTGTCGTCGTACCTACATGAACGATGCGTATTGCATCTTCAAGAATAGAATAGAATAGAATTTGATTCATTTCCACAAATACATTAATTTCGCATTATACATGGTGGAAACTACCCCCCTCATAGATCATTGATCTGTACCAAGGGGGGGGAGTTGCAAGTTTGATCAATGTTCCACAAATACGTTTAACAATATGAGAACAATATAATATATAATTTTAAGTACAGGAGATATAGTTTTAAATATAAGAGGTGAAAACAATTTATAACAAATACAGAATTTAAAAATAGTTACAAAGAGTTCTGGGGACAAAAAGCAAGTATACAGGGATTCCATGACGTAGAGTGAATGTGAAGGAAAAACGCCTGCCAAGTTGGGGTTTTTAAATTTTTATTCATTGAGCCCGTTAACAAAGTAACGTATCTCATTGACAGATGGTAACTAACAGTCTATTGTTTTTCTATCTAATTGTAAGTGCTTCCATCAAGGGAGGAAACACTTGAATTTTGAATTAATTGTTTATGTAATCACTTCAATATCCTATGAAACACTTGCGGTATATCATAGATAAGAACGTATATTTGTATGAAGGCCACTGGGGCCCTTATGTATACAGTTATTTACAATAGTGGTGGGCAGGAAAATTAAAACTAAAAAGTTATAGTAAATACAAAATGTTTCACTGTTGTGTATCACTCTTTTATATCACGTGAAACACTTTCAATTTTCCACCTAGTCCGTATCAATTATGTCCAAGATATGACGCGGCCGTACTAATCGCTGTACCTCCGGTCGTATGAAGCCTTCAATGACAAATGGGTTGTTGTGACGTATATTTTGTTCCTTCATACGTTTTTGAAGGATTTCTGTTGGGGTTTGTAGACCAAAATCGTTATAGATTGTTTCATTTCTCAAGAAATCTGGTGTATGAACAATTCTCTTATGCAGTACATACTGTTTTGTTGCTGTTCAAGCCTCCTAAATTGTGAACGAGAGCATGTTCCCCAGATGCTTATAGCATATGTCCATATTGGCACAATTATTGTGTTGTACATTATGATTTTATTTTGTACTGACACGTTGAGGCTATCTAATTGTGATTTAAGGCAACATACTCTACTTCGTACTCTGCTAATCAGCTCCGAAATGTGTTTGTGGAATGTCAGTCGCTGATCGAGGTATATACACCGAGATATTTGTATCCTGTGGCTATTGGGATAGCGGGATAGGATGCCCAGCATAAAATACAGGTGGCTCGTCGTATTTGCGATTGTAAATGTATGTCATATTGGGTGGCCAGTATTGTAGCATGTATTATAACATGGACGTATGGAGTTAGTTGAAGAACAAAGTACGAGTCAAAATGATTGATAAATCAGCATTATAAGAAATGAACGTTTGCGCATGCGCACAGACTACTATTACTCCAACGGCAATGAAATTTATAGAGGAACGTCTAGGAGCTACACCGCATAATCCTTATAATTTCATAAAAATCGTTCCATTAGTCTCGGAATTTTGTCTATGTTGATTAATTTTCGTTTTGCGCATGCGCTTTAATCATTTCTCTACCAATCGCGATGTAATTCATAGGGGATTTTCCTGTCTGGGATCTACCTAGAACGTACTGCTCCTGATGAGGCCAATCTTTCGACGAAAGCGCTTGGGGAAATATTGTATTGTATTGTATTTGTATTTGGTGTTGTTGTTGTGTTGCGTGTTGTAGCTGTTTGTATATTTATCTCAAGAGTGTAATTTCTTTCCCTACACAACCTAAACAATTAAGATTAGTAAATGTGTCTATCCTGCTGAAAGGAGTCCAACGGTTTTGTGTATAAACAGCCACTAAAGATCAAATCAAACCTATCTCCTTGCATCTCGAGCAATATCTGTCTTGGATCGGTGAAAACCATCGAGATTCGGGGGATACAGTGTCAATCGTCCCCCAGGCCTTGATTGACATGCGAACCCCAATATTCCGATAGGGCTGTTGTCCACTCAGGGTAATTAGCCACTTGGGCAGGTCTCCCTCCCGATTTCGGAACACAACTCACAGTCTCGTGTTGATTGAAGGGGAGTTCGATTACCAAATCGTCATTACGATCAAAACGGTTGTTAGCACTAAAACTCATTCCTTTGTTATTATACAGCACAGCTCATGGCGTATAATACAAATTGCTGAATCAGCAAATACTGGGCAGAATAGCAAGAAATCCACCGTATTTATACCAACCCCATCCGAAATTTCTCCTAAAATATTTGCATTGTCCAGTCCATGACAACATTGTTAAACTAATAGCCAAAACGATCTTTATCACAAATGGGTCCGAATAACTCAAGCCTTAAAATCAACAATTAAGTTTCAAGTAAAATCCGTTTTGTTTGCTGTAGTCGCTCGGTATTTCGGTCAAATCAGGACGTACTGGATTTGACCGGAATAACCGAAATCCAAAATAAACGGCGGAACCTAGGAAAAGTTGATAGAAATATAAGAAAAAAAAGAAGTAAAGCACGATGAACTTTAATTCTGTTATCATCACCAAGTATAACTTTATGTAGTCACTAAGTACCATCGAGGTGATTAGGTACACATAGTCATATAATCCCCAAATACAAAGCCTGCGTGTGTCACTACACCGAGCCACAACATTGGGCACAAATATTACTTTTATGTGGTTGCCAAGTCATGTGGGCATTTACGGCAATGAGTGTGCTGATGCCCTAGCAAGGAGAGCCATTGGTGATGACTCCATTGATATGTTGCCTATGCGCATTGAGGATAAAATATCTTACATGCAGCATAAAGCCAATTCCATCTGGCTCGAGCAATGGCAGGGCAAGTTCACTGCTAGTCCTTCAGGACCTTTGCTCGGTTGATCCTTTCATGAGGAGAAGCCGAATAGTGGCCAATCGGGTTGCCACTGGCCATACCCGTCTTACTCGCAGACATCTGCTAGATCCAGTAGCTCGTGATGTTGTGTGTGGGAGATGTGGGGGTGATTTGTCTATCCGCCACTTTTTGGATAATTGCCCAGCCCTCATGGACTTCATTGTCCTGCATACACCCCCTCAGAGGGTGGATATTCTGTCCGGACCAGACAAGGTCCTGTCCTTGTTGGTGTACCTGAAAGCCACTGAGCTTTACAACGAACTCTGATATTCTGATCTGTGATATATTTATTTATGTACATCTAATCATACCTTTATTTAACTAAGATATTAGTATTTATCATTATATATTCATCGATAATATTTATGTATTTGTAAGGTTCACCTAGTCGTAGTTTAGTTTTTATTACGGGGTATTTTTATCCGCTGTAGGGGTTACAAAGCGGTCATCGCTGTATCCCTTGTGGCAGAGTGCAGCGATGCCTCGTTTTGCGGGTTATTATTATTTCTCCCCCTCCGATCTGCAAGTGGAGTCCGTGATGGCAATCCATTTTAGTGACGGACGGTCAGCATGACTCCCCTTAGAATCGTCCCTTTGACACCCCCCTTTTTGATTGCCGCTAATGACCCTTCCGGTTAAGAAGCGGCTTAAATTCTTTAAAAAAAAAAAAAAAAAAAAATGTAATGAAAGACGTGCAATTAAAATAAATTAGAATGAATGCATCTCCGGGGAAAAGTTAAAGAGTTATAAGTAGTTGCTTTCTCAGAGTGCTTAAATTTCAAAACAATGTTACATGAAATTTAAGCCATATTTAGTGATTTTTTTAAATTTGACCAATTTATTGTGCACAATAAGGATCAGCCAACGAACTCATCCTTTCATATATACATTTGGCAAATAAACTCGTACTAAATAAAATTCTACGATTCAAAACAAATATATGATTTTTACCAATTTTTCAGATTTTTAATCGTTTTTTCAGCAAATATTAGTGAAATTCAAGTTCATTTTTCTCGATTTTTGTTGCATAAATTTAATAGTATTACAATTCGTCGTTAATTAACTTATTGACAAAAATGTTGCTTTAAATAAAATAAATAACGATTTTAAGTGATTTTTTTTAGTACCTTTTTTGAAATTTGACCAATTTAATGTACTTAAAAAGTGTTGGCCAATGAACTCATCCTTTCATTTTGAAAGCTTGATTTTTTGGCGCAAGAACGGAATTTTTATCTCGATCCTAAGGAGAGTTATCGTCTGGATGGACGTATATATGAAGAAGCTTTAAATTCTAGGATTCATTTCTGAATACCTCAAAACGGATTTCAATTAAGAAAATTTTCGAAAATCTTGATTTTAAAATTTTTGGAGCCATTGCTACAGCTTCATTTATCACGAAAATTTGCTAAAATAATCTCTCTAACACGCGAGGTACTCTGCTGGTTTATGGTTATCTTGACAAGTTAAGGTTTTTCAACGTTAGCGTTCGCTCATTAGAAGAAATACCTGACCGGGTACCTAACGACCCCCAAGTTGCATAACGTTCGTCTTTCATAATGCGATGAGCTTTTTATTGGGCGGGATTATCTTCTGAGGATGATCTAATAACGTTTGTCACGCCTGAGAAAGTATTTCTCAAGATACGAATCTGAGCGTCACGAGAAGGTTTGATAAATGTCGGGATCACGTTTATTTGAATCTTAATTATTGATCTGAAGTTTTGTCATATTTGGACCCAACCGAGATGATGAAAATCGTTTTAACCATTAGTTTGAAGACCACGTGAATTGTAGGTTAGAATGGTTTCAGTTTGAATTTCGGAAGAGAGGAGGGTTAGGGAAATTGAAAGGAATAACCTCTTTAAAGTCCCAATGATTTCGTCGCATTTAATCATCAACTTATAACTACTATCTATGTACAGTGAAAAACATATTACTTGATAAACCATTTTGGCTCCCAACTGATTTATTATACAAAATGCAGATCACAAGACCAGTTGTCGATTTTCTGTTGCAACCAATAAATAAAAATCATGTATCATGTTTTCTCACGTTGTAATTTTGCTCAATTCCTAATTTCAGCTTCCTCCGTCTGTAAGGAGAGAAATGAGCTTCCGAGCTCACTTAGCTGATCTGAGTGGTTCCTCACTTTTTCAGTCGTACACAGCAAGCCTATAGAGATACGTATTAAGTAGTAGATAATCCCTGTTGACTTACAGCAGAACTCATGAATTTTAAGTCATTTTTCAAGTTATCAGAAACGGCTTTTTGCTTTGTACTTTAATGAGAACTGGTCTCTGCTGAAAGTTGCTCCATAAGAACTTAAAGTGTTTAACCCTGAATCGAATGAAGGTTGACAGACCTGAATCAGACCAATATTGAGGTCGCTAGGGGTTTTTGAAGGGCAGAATTCTGGACGTCTTTAACAGATAATCTCTTAAAGGACGTAATTCGCTCATTTTGGGAGATAAGTCACAGTTTTTGGATCGGATCACTTCGTATTTTTATGCACTACAACTTTACAACGTAAAGAAATTTCTCTAGTATAGGAATTACTAGAGAAATATTTTTAAAGAGGAGGGTTAAGCCATTTTTATGAGACCGCCATTTTGTATTCCACCACTTTTGAGGTGGCAGACAACGATTTTTTCACTAGGAATGGACACAAACCTTCTCCTTAACTTTCCACCTATTTTCGGCTTTTGCTCCTGGGACTGTAAATCATCTCCCCCAGGGTTTCTGACTTATCGGCGAGCTGATGATACTCGTAGTTGTTGCATGAAACATAAAAATGTCTCAGGGTGTTGCGGATTTGACGATTTGTAATTTATTTATTTTTATTATTTTTTTAAAATTATTCGATTATTATTGTTCTGCAAAATAAGAGGGCAAGCATTGAAAGGCTCTCGAGGAGCGAAACTATTCGTATTACTATTCAATACTTCTCCTAGCAGTTCGCATGCCTTGGTATTAGGGGGTTTTTGCAACGCTGAGTCGTAGTCGAGTGGGGGGAACTACGAATAGAAATGGAGCATTGCGCATGCGCGAACAATGCTAACGTTTAGCGGTCTATTCGTTGTACGAATAGAAAAATTCTATTCGGAGCTCAAGGGAAACCGAATACAGCTCCGAATACGCATGTAACCTTCCATGACGATAACCTATAATGCTATAATCTTTTTTTTTTTTTTTTTTTTTTTTTTTTTTTTAGTTTAACGACACTGCTCGACGATATGGTGATACCTTATGATGGATTCTAAAACTTCACGATCTACCATCAGTCCGATTTCGTTCGAGTGTATTCAGGATGTCATCCTACTAATTGTTTTTGAAATAAGTAGCCATTGCACCTGCCAAACCTGAAATTAGTTCTTATAGACGAAGCTCCGATACTGATTGATCGATTTTGATGAAATGGGTAGGGAGTGTGCCACATTACAGAGAAAATACACTGTCAAGGAAATGGCACATGAGCTTCCTCGTGACCTTCACAGTACGTCACCAAAAAATTAATTCCCGGCCGGGAATATTCCCTGCAAATAAATTCCCGGTATGATGGGCACAATCATTGGTAGTACCGTACGATTCGTATGGCACCTCAAGGGACTCTACCGGGATCATCTCTGAAAATTTGAACAAAATCCGATAAAATTAACTAAGCTGTGACCGTAACAAAAACATCACTTTCGCGCATGCGCCTAGCGTACCGCTGCTGATGATCGCGAAGAATGTGATACGGGACCTCAAGAAACCTTGCCCGCATCATCCCTGAAAATCTGACCGAAATCCGTTCACAATTGCTTGAGTTATGACCGAAACAAGAAAATTTTGTTTGCGCCTGCGCAGAGGCTACCGTTGATTCGATCATGACGGAACTGATAGGGGACCATGTAGAGCTATACCCGCACAATCCCTAAAAATTTGAAGAAAATCGCATCAAAATTGTGGAAATTACGGCTGTTGCAAGGACCGTAACAAGAATTTATTTATTTAATTTTATTTACGGGCGAAATTGCCCAATTTACAGTTTAAGTATGGTAATAATAATAATAATTTGTATCTAGATTTAATAACAATGCTACGTTAAATTCAATAACATTAAACTCACAACAAACAAAACAAGCTTTATATGGCAAAAAAAATAGAGATCACAAATTCTCAACAATAAATAAATAAGTACAACACGCACAACAAAACAATTATAAGAATGGGTTTACATAAATAATTTAAGAAATTCTTGACTATAACAATAATATACAATGTCCCTTGAACGCCAGCTCACTTAAACAAAGAAGGTCGACATCCGACGATAAACCAACCAATCGGTTGAACTCCCTCTGGCATCTAATCAGGGGCCCACCATGCAAATAGCTGGTCGTCACAGTTGGGAGAAAAAAAGTTTGCATGTGGCGAGTTGGATAGGGCGGCACATAAAAGTTTAAGTGTGAGAGCAGAGAAGGACAATCAATTCCACCGTTGGCCAATCTATGTACGAAAATTACGTCTGCTCGCTCACGTCGCCTCCTAAGAGTCTCGAGGCCCATTACTCTCAGCATTTCCAAGGGATCAAACTCTTCCCATTTATTGCCCATTTTGAAAGAGAGATATCTTAGGAACCGGCGCTGTACTCGTTCGATCATCTCCATTGAATTTAGGTAGTATGGAGACCATACCACAGATGCATTCTCAAGTAATGGGCGGACCAACGAAGTATACAGCATCGATAAGGCAGCAGGATCTGAGAAATCCCTGGTACTTCTTTTTATAAAACCGAGCACTTTCATGGCTCGCGAACATATGTTCTCAATATGGCCAGAAAAACTGAGATGGTTATCAAAAAGGACTCCCAGATCCATGACTTCCGTTTTTCTTTGCAAGATCTGTCCCGCAATTGAATAATCCATTACAATCGGCGAGGTTGAACGAGAGAACGAGACCACTGAACATTTATTAATATTAAGAGTCAGTTCGTTCTTTCTACACCATCCATCGAGAGCACTCAGAGACAATTGAATCCTCTCACAGTCCTCTCCCGATTTCACCACTGCGAAGATCTTGAGATCGTCTGCATACAATAGGTGCTGCACACCGTCCCCAATAGCCGAATCCACATCATTTATAAATATTAAGAACATCCATGGTCCCAAATGAGATCCCTGTGGAACCCCAGAAGATGCCACAAACGACTGAGACAAAGTGTTCCGCACTCGGACCGACAACCTACGATCAGCGAGGTAGCTTGAAAACCAGCGCAACAGTGATCCATGAAAACCAAACCTCTCGAGCTTCTTGAGCAAAATAACGTGAGACACCTGGTCAAACGCCTTAGCAAAGTCTGTATAGACACAATCGACCTGTTCCCCATCTGCGAAGGCCGACAAAATTGCGTGCTGCAACACCAGTAGATTTGTTGAACATGACCTCCCAGATACGAAGCCGTGCTGATTTGCAGAGAGGTGCGGTCTAACAGAACTTCCAATCTGCGACACTATGATCTTTTCCAACGTCTTAGGTACTGTGCTTAATGAGCAAATAGGTCGGTATTCGTTTACCTGCGACTTGGATGCAGACTTCGGGATTGGCGTAATATAAGCACTCTTCCAGCAAGGTGGAACCATACCCAACTCCAACGAACGAGTAAAAAGTACTGCAAGTGGACCAGAAACTGTGTCCACACAACTTCGTAGAACCAGAGGTGGCACTCCATCCGGACCCATGCCCTTCGAGACGTCCAGCGATCTCAGTTCGGCCGTCACTAGCTCCTTAGACATAAACACTGAGCTTATCGAAAATGATCCCAGGGAGCAACTAGAAATAGAAGGATCATTCGGTTTCTTAGGCCGGTACACGGAAGAGAAGTATCTACCAAACAGGTTCGCTATTTCAACATCCGATTCAGCCGACTCAGACCCAAAGTGCATTATAGATGGAACAGTTGAAGAGCCTCTAGTATAGTTTATATAATTCCAAAAGTTCTTCAAGTCATTCTTTGCCGAGTTCTGTACCTCCCTGATGTATTCAGAATATGCAGATCGAGAAAGAATCTTACATTCAGCACGAATTAGAGAGTAAGCAGAATAATCGCAATCATAACCAGTATTTTTGTAACGGGCATGCAGCATGTTCTTTTTTTTTAATCAATACCTTCAGTGCTGGTGTGAACCATTTGGGAAAATTGAGGTCTCTTTTAACTATGCGAGGAACGAAACTCTCGAACGAAGCATAAAAAATCTCATATAGCTTGAGGACAGCTTCTTCAAGTGGTAGAGACTCACAAAAACTCCAGTCATAGTTATTGAAAAATTCGTTCATTCCAGCAAAATTTGAGCGATTAAAATCATAATCGAATGCACATGTTGCATAAATTCTTGATTCCGCGTGCTCAACTGAGAACTTACATTCGAAAGAAGGGTGATGGATATCCAAGGGTACCAAAGGTTCAGACGATCGAAGGGAGAGGTCAGGCAAGCTTGACAAGCACAAATCTAGAGTATTATTCGAAGGATTTCTTAATAGGTTATGCTGGACGAGATTGAATAAACTCATCATTTCACGCAGGAAAACCCGCTTAGGAGGCCCTGATAGAAGGGATGACAACCCGCCATCTGACGCTTCCCAATTCACACCATGTAAGTTGTAATCACCAGCTATAAGAATTGAGTAGTCGGGGAAACAATCGGTAATTTTGTCCAGTTCATCCAAATGATTCTCGAAGAAGATTGGTGAACAATATTCTGGCAAGTAAACACAACCTAATACCAATCTGTAGTCCGGAATCACGACGAAAACCTGCTCAACGCTGTCAGTTGTACAGTGCCATAAAGAAGACCTGAGTTCAGAGGACACACCGATGAGAACACCTCCGCCTACCAACTTGGATGAGTTAGAAGCACTTCTGTCATTTCTATATATGTTATAAGAAGCCAGTCCGAGCTCACAAGAATCAACATCTCCACGCAGCCATGTTTCGGAAAGGAGTATAAAATCAAAATCCAGTGTGGGAGCCATTTGTCGTAGACCAGAAAGCTTGGTATTTAGACCACGGACATTCTGATAGAATGCCGTCATGATCCGCCGTTTTTTGGAGGGGGAGATCTAGGCTTATTCATCGGTGATTTGACATTTTTCGTCACTATTGTAGGAACACCTTTTAAATATTTTATTGTCAAATCTCGTTCACCTCTCTCAGTTCTATCATTTAATTCCTTTCTCAAATTCTCCAAGAATTGACGTTCTAATGGAGATCTATCCTGCGATATGGAGATAGATGAAGCATTGTCTGATCTATTATCCATTAAAATCTTGGAGACAATTGAGGGGGATTTTATCGTGATTATGAGTGGGCGGATTTGCCCGGCGACCCGTTTACCAATGCGATTGAATTTAGAAACATTAGCCTCAAAATCCACTGAAAATGTATTTAAAATATCTTTTATTACGCGAATATCATCCTTTATACGGTCTTGAGGGACTACAGCCTCCGATTCTGGAATCTTGTATAAAATTATATTATGCGATCTTCTTTGCCGATCTCTAATTTCTGCCATAGCCTCCTCGAAAGTAAGGCCATTCATGGCACTGCTTCCAATCGATTTGGCTCCTCGCTCCAAGTTCGCCAAGCGCTCACCGAGTTTATCTCCCTTCAACTTATTGACATCTTCGGATAAGGCCACAATATGTTCACGCAGTACAGCACATTCCTCGACTCCAGCGTCAACTCGATCCACAAGGTTTGCTGCCAGCAGCGACCCAACATCTGCCTGTAAATGATCGACTCTCTCGGAAAGTGCCTCATAGTTGGCAATACAAGAATCTATCTTGGCTTCCACTCCGGAAATCATGCTTTTAATTTCCGATTGAGTCTTAACGAGAGCAGCATTATCAGATTTCATCTGTAGAGTTAACTGACCAATGAGTACCTTGATATCGGCGTTAGGATCAATCGGCAAAGTTTTTGCTACAGTTTCAGAATGAACCGAAGGTGGATCATCGAGCTTAACAGTTTGAGGCCTGCCTGACTTACAGAAAGAACACCTCCAGGAACCTCTAGTAGCTTGGCTCATTTTGCGAAAATTTGCTTCCAACATAGGAATACATCCGAAGTGGAAAGAAAAGCGACAAGCATTGCAATCGATAGCATCCGCTGCAATGAGCGGTTCGGAGCATTTCCTGCATTCCATTGTATGGGCCACACAAGAATGATGTTAGAAAGGTGTTAACAGGCGGAAATAGGCAAACCTGCAAAACCGATCTGATTAGCGGGCTTGACAATTACGTTCGGTAGATAACGGTATTCCCGGCAGAAAGCGTGGGTGTCTCAAACTAAATTAAACGCAGAGTGCGATTTATCAACGCCCGGCCTGCCTTATAATATTAGTCCGTGATAAGAGTGAAATCAAAACAACCGTTATTCTGGATTTCGTATTTACGGTAATTTCTAATGTTGAGTTAATCAATCAATGCAGCAGTGAATCTCCAAATAACGATGACTTCCAAACCCCGTAACTGTATGTAAGTAGTTAGAATGTATAAATCCTTTCGTACCGAATCAATATAGAATGTGATAACTCACCACATAACCTCAGTTCAAGAACGATGATTGGATTTCGGGATTTTCGGAATAATTTCACTTGTAATCTTGAAACACAACTAATGTAGTGATCAATCAACACTAATCGAACATCCACGACAATTTTCAAACAAAATGAATACTTTGAAAATACTGAACAGTATGAATGAAGAATGTTTCGTTCGTGGGTCATTCTCATTTCATTTGCCGCTTTCATGTCCCCGACGACGAATTCTCACAATTCTTGATCAAAACTAGCGATTTTGGGGAAAAAAGGGTAGTATAAGTTGGGAGATCAACGAAGTAATAATTTGACTGCCCAAAATCCCCTTTAACCAATACACAGTGATGACGAATGAAACCTGAAATCTTGGAAACTCATGAGTGTTACTGTCCCCTCCTACCTAACACCTGCGATCAAGAAAGCCGATGGAAAATGGCGGGAAACAGTCAGATGTGAAGGTTATATTGCCAGTTGAAGATGTGAGACTGTAGTGGAGTGCTTGGAGTTGCCGCAGCTTTTACAGCGAAAGAAGCCTAAAAACATGTTGAGTATTTTTATTTTCAATCATGAGTGTTACACTAATTACGAGTGTTGTCGTGCTTAAACAAAATAATCCAATATCAACAACCATACTGCTTGGTGACAGGTTTCAAACAGTAGCCATCCCCGAGTTTTGTTACTTCATCATCCTGTGTGACGCCATTTTTACTGGAAATTCTCATGAGTGTTACCTCTCAGGAGTGTGACCAAGGATGGGTAACACTCCTGATATTACGGTACAATAATAGGGTAACACTCCTGAGATTTAAGCTCAATTACACTGCCTTCAACATGAATTCCTTAAAATCTGAATATTACGTTTGAACGTGATTCTTTTGTACTTACTTGAGCAACGACAACAATTTTGAAAAAGGCATCCATTTTATAGAAATCAATTTTTGAAATCCGGTAACACTCATGAGTTGGATATCATGTTTTTTAATACAAAAAAATGTATAAAATACATCATTGAAAAACTCTCTGTTCATCTATAGAACACAAATCTGCGATGTACAATGAGTAGTATTTGCCGATCAAACCTCATTTTCGAGCACTTTCATATTTCACATCACTGAGGTTCACGCATGCGCAGAGCGTACCGCTAATGCAATTATGATGATTGTCTTGTGGGACCTCAAGGGACCTTACTCACATCATCCCTGAAAATCTGGTCGAAATCCGTTCAACATTGACCGAGTTATGACCGTCACAAGGAATTCACGTTAGCGCCTGCGCTGAAGCTACCGTTGATTCGATCATGATGAAGTTGATACGGGACCATCTAGAGCTTAACCCGCACGATCCCTGAAAATTTGGTTAAAATCGGATCAAAATTGTGGAAGTTATGGCTGTTACAAGGAAATGTGGACGGACAGACAGACAGACAGACACGGAACCAAATTTGTTCAGGAGGCTCTGAAACGCAAAATGCGAGTGGAAATTTTGATTTTGGAGCAAAAAATTTTTTTTTCATTTCGAAAGTGAAAACAAAGCTTCCTCTGCCTTGCAGTCTCGGAAGCAATAGACACAGACAGAAACGGCTGTCTTTGCCCTTTATCGCGTATTAGCGGGTATCCACATCGTCAATAATGAAACATTATTGGCCAAGGGAAAAAAGTGTAAAATGTACATATTGTGTAGGTAATGAGTACAGGTAGGTAGGTACATGTTTATAATATAGGTATGTACATCTTGATCGTTGATCATGTTCAAGTTCCGAATGAGATTCCCCTAACCCAAGGCGAATTTCGATGTTGCCTGAACAACTACCTACCCTTCCAAGTTCCCTTCCTTCTTCTACTACATCTATTTCTAGTGAAAAAGTTAAACCACAGATGAAGCTGTTGCTAATTTGATACTTATGATGATACCATTATGAAAGAATTCATTACACGTTAGGTAATCTATGACTCGGGCTTAATTATGAAGATTTGGAGGGGTAGTCACGTTAGTGTGACTTTTGAATCGCTTCATACAATCGTATAACGATTCCCCATTCGTACAGTACGACTCAGTGGTTAGCTTCTGGTTTGCTTGCGATAGAAAAACCTCTTTTCATACAACGACTCAGATGGAAAACTGCAAAAACTCCCCATTATTGGAATCTGATTACGCATTACGGAAACGCGCTATTCCAGCGTTAATAACCGTTTACACACAACATTACGTAAACACAACACAACTGCTTCTTCGAAATAATTGTACGGTCAGATTACCGTAACTGTAAAGCACGAGGCACCCAGCAATATCCGATTCCTAACAACATAATCGATTCTGATTCAGCATCCAAACAAAAGTAATTAGACAGCCCTTGAATTTAATTTGAACTGTAATCCTCCCTTATAACCTCGGAAATGTCGATATTAATTAATTGATGAATGGGGCAAAGCTCTAATAGCGTGGGGGGAGTTCTATTGTATACGAAGCGCGTAATGGAAAGAACTCGGGTCGCCGCCGGAATGTAAATGAAGTGACAATGAAACTCTGTCATTATCTGTTTACAAATAAACACAGACTCGTGACTGATGGATCCTTGATAATGCAATTACTTATTTTTCGGTTTATTGTCTCAGGAATGGTGTCCAGGATCAGACGCATGGGTGTTTTTAGTATTTGTGTAGCATACCTACGATTTCCTTCTTTCCTCAAAACTTCTGATGTGAAACGGTGCAGTACACAATGCACTGGTCACGAACATTCTGTCGTTGCTGACCGTATGTAAAAACGATGAGATAATTATTTAGGGCCCGTTCGACAAAACTGGGTAACCTCAAACTCGGGAGAAACTCGTGCCCTTCGACAAAATGCGATAATAGATTTTTTTCTCGATATTACCGAATTTTTCAGGGGGCTACGTGACACTTAGGTTTGCATGGTGTTATCGTGACTCTGTGGTATTACCTCCTTTCCTATTGGTGTGAGATAGAAAGCGCGGGCGAAGTAAAGAAAGGGCGAAGTAAAGTAAAGAGCCATACAATACTGCTCTAACTCTTCGATTATTTCCTTGATTCTGAAGCTATTCCTCATCGATCTCTCTCATCATCAATAAACCTACCAAAATTAGGTTCGTATTTGCCACACTACAATCATCAATTCTTGGTGATACGAGCAGGCTATGATTTCGAAGATCTGGCATTATCGCTGGTGCCTTGCATGGATCTCCTGTTCCAGCTTCCGTTCACTGCCTCCAAACATAGCCTTCTAACTGACCTGGTGGTGCCTTGGATAGTTTTTTTTTTTTTTTTTTTTTTTTTTTTGGAGGGTTGTCTATGTTGTTTTGTCCCCTTAACTTTTCAACGGATCCTTTTGTAACTAGAATAATTTCTCATCCCATTCTCTTCTCTGAAGCCATCCATATAGTTTTATGCCTAATAAGCCACCCCCTCCATTTTTTCCATCTTGATTTTCATACAGCCTAGTGCTCTTTCTATTTCCATTTTCACCAGGTTTAGTGAAAGTGTTTATTTTCCATTTATTTTCGCCACCTGAGTTTTTCATCAGTGTCAGCAGTGTGGTAGCAGAATTCTGCTTGGACACTGGGTACTAATTTCTTCACAATTGGTCACCCATCGTTACAGCCTCGGCCACGATCTGTGAGAAATCGTAGTCCCAACTTGGATGTTAGAGTGAAAACGAATGAGGGATACGCGCACTTGGGTTTGTAAAACGTACAATCTTCAAGTATTTTAGCGAAAGATAATTCCATTCTGACAATGCTGAGAACAACATGTTGCCCAGCAACCTGTTTTGATAGGGATGTTGTTAGTACTATATTTTGTACCTTCGGTTGATAGGTATTTTCAAGAATTTGCAAAGTTGCGGCATATGAGTAGTAGGTACGTAAAATCACTGCAGTGCATTCTTCCATTATTTATTTATTTATTTTTACAATACGGGCAGCGCCCAATTACATTGAAGAATATTAATGATTACGAATATACAACAGGGAAAAGAATGGTTACAATTCGATATAAAAAAAAAAAATAAAAAAAAAAAAAGTCAGTGAACAATTAATGAGTGTGGTAAAGTGATTGGCTGAATGATGATGAGGCTGGCTAAATGACTGTCGATGCGACCAGATTTATGAGGGTGGTGGTGGTGCAATTGAAAAAGTCCAGTTCCGGATTCATTTCGATGAGTAGATTCGCCATACTAGGGAGCCCCTGCAGGGGCTATTCATCGAATAATTAATCGACGGGACGAAGATAATATTCGTCGACCGAGCCGAAATGCAAGGCACCAGGATGCCAACTCTTGAGTGCAGGGTCGGACACGAGATCTGGTTGTTCAACTTTACCACATTGCATTATCACAAAATGCATTAGCCGATAGCATGTTATACCTCCTTACTTCGAAGATGGTTTATGTCAGTTGGAACGTGGAACGTTACTGGGGGTTTCGTGATGGTGGAGGAGACAAGGTGTAGTTCCCTGAGATACGCGTACTTGGGTTTGTAAAACGTACAATCTCCACGTATTTTAGTGAAAGCTAATTCCATTCTGACATGCTGGGGATGTTTTTGGTACTATATTTTGTACCTTCGATTCATAGTTATTTTCAAGAACTTGCAAAGTTTCGTCAAGCTAGTAGTAGGTACGTAACTTCACTACAATGCCGTTCTAAGAATAGATCCCGTATCTGCATTTTTGGCCATATTGAGTTAGTGGTACCCCCCGTTTGAGGAGGTG
Organism: Adelphocoris suturalis; assembly: GCA_030762985.1. Classification (NCBI taxonomy): domain Eukaryota; kingdom Metazoa; phylum Arthropoda; class Insecta; order Hemiptera; family Miridae; genus Adelphocoris; species Adelphocoris suturalis. The sequence goes on from CM061043.1 coordinate 54,825,333, forward strand.
GTTTCTTTCGATTTTGCTAGTCTTGAAGTCAGATTTCAACGGAAATCCCTCAAAAACTGCTTACCACTATCGCATTAAATAGGTTCTGGTTCGATTTACTAATGAAAATCCCGTAACTGGTCTTATCTAGAGCAAATACCGCATCTGAGAGTCAGATACCATTATTTTATTAGTTTTCAGGTTCATACGAATCGCCACACTCTTGAAAGTCCAGATAAGAATTTATTTCTTAGTATTTTAGGACTCGTGGCACGATTTTTCGTGATACGATTTCGGAATAAGTGGCAGATACGATTTTTCTTCCCAGTATTTTGATCATACGAATGTACTTTGTGTCAGATCAGATGCGGTCTTCGAGGGTTGGCAACCTCGAGTTTTCTTCTAATATCCTGCATATACGAAAAAATAATTTTTCTTGCCATGGTGAGCAGTACTAATTCGGTATTAGAAAAAACGTATCAATCTTATTAGAAAACAAAAACTCGTATGTGTACCAGAAACGAGGAAATCGCCTGGTACAAATGTTCTAAACCTTTTTTTGCAACTTTCTGGCCAATATAATGTTTTTCCAGCCACACCACATAATTCAGCGAGAAATTTTCATTGGAATGAGTGCTTTTGGAGCTCGGGACAACGTAAAATAGAGGTAATCTCAGGAAATTTCGACTAAAAACCTAGAGACGCATTTTCCGAAACGTAGGGTTATTTCAGATGCGGGATCTATTCTTAGTACGGCAGTACAGTGCATTCTTTCAATATCACAAAATGCATCAGCCAACAGCATATTATACCTCCTTACTTCGAAGATGGTTTATGTCAGTTGGAACGTGTATACTAGTTACTGGGAATTTCGTGATGGCGGAGGAGACAAGGTATAGTTCCCTGAGCTTTGGGATAGTTGCACGTTCCGTCTTCCCCCCGATGCCGACAATAGATCACGAGGAGAACCAATAGCCTCGAGGGACAATGGTGGCAAAACCATTTCCCAACTGTCTCCCGCCCGGGAATCCCTTTTTTTCCACATCGGTCCCTGAAGTTCTTTCGCGGTCCAAAAGGCGACGGGAATAAAAGAAATCCAAAGCCAGGCCTTGTCAGGGCGGTGTAAAGTAGTGACGCAAACAGGGGCTTTTCGTCGAAAAATCAAGAACCTCGATCCGCTGAGCGGGAGAAGAAAAATGCTTTCCTTGGTTTACACTTAGAAGGGATTTTTCACCTCAGATTTCCTGTCTGTGAGAACCTTATTCGACCGATTGGAATTGGTGGCACGAAAAATTCGTACAGCGAAAAATGCTTACTGCGAAATATGCGTACATCAGGAAATAGTAGCTATTGACTAGGGTAAGAGGTAAATTTGTCCTACTAATCTGAATTTTTACTAAGGGATTGACTATTTGATGTTACGTGTTTTTGGGATGCGAGTTTGCAGGTATCCAGATCTGCAAATGTACAACTAATGTAAATATTTATTAAGGGATTGACTACTTGATGTTATGTATTTTTGAGATGCGAGCTTGCGATCATCCAGACCACCAAACTATACATATCATTCTGACCTATTTGTCCAACTAGTCTGAATATTTATTAAGGGAAATATTTACTACTTGATGTTATGTATTTTTGAGATGCGAGCTTTCGACCACCGTACTATACATACCATTCTGACCTATATGTCTAACTAATCTGAGTTTTTACTGAGGAATTGACTACTTGATGTTATGTATTTTTGAGATGCGACCATTTGAGCGACCAGATCTCCAAACTAAACGCTATCGTTCTGACGAGTATGCCCAACTAATCTGAATTTTTACTCTAAGGGATTGACTACTTGATGTTCTGTATTTTTGATATGCGGGCTTGAGAGCATCCAGACCATCAAACTATACAAATCATTCTGACCTATATGTCAAACTAATCTGAATTTTTACTAATGGATTGGTTTCTTCATGTTATGTATTTTTGAGAAGCTAGCTTGCAAGCATTCAGACCACCAAACTATACACACCCTCCTGACCTATATTTCCAACTAATCTGAATTTCTTCGACTAGCAACGAATAGCAGAACGTACCTATGTTCTGGAGCCGGAACTAGTTAGTCATCTTATGTTCATGACTTTCTCAATTAATATCAGATCTCTCGTAAATATATATTTAACGTATTAAAAGTAGTCAAAGATATTGATATTTTGACTCTACCACCCTTATATGTGTATTCATTTCTAGTTTACGTTCTAGTTTACGTTTTCTAGCATACACTGCAGCTCTGTTGTCTTGCCTTAACTGGAAGGTCCAGGAAAGTCATAGAAAGTTTTATAATTTGCAAAGGCACATTTTCTTGTGAGACCTCAAATCCAACAAATGTATATTTTGATTGATTGATTTATTTGATGCAATTATATTGGTGAAGGATATATCTGCTGTAACGAGGCATCTAATTTTAGGCAGAAATGTAGGGTATAACCCATACTTCAACGGAGTTGATCACGCACATTTCACCAGTGACATTAAGTTCAGTACCTTTGGACAGTTGCTGCCATTGATTGAAAGTCAATGTGGTTCCTGCGTAAACTGCGGGACTGTCGAATTGCAGAGGATCCGTACGTTGCGGAAATTCGGTTTCATGAATACTTAGTATTGGTTTCCAGTCCCAACTCGATGAAATTCATTATTGAGCCATTCTGGGCTTTACCCGCTGGTTTCCTGGAAACGTAATCGAACTCGGTTCTAATTGGGGACGTCATATATGATGCGAGGGACGTCAAGGTGTAACGATAATCACATTCGCATCGACTATTTTTGAACCAATCAGAATGCGAGTTGTAATGAATTATAGAAGTTCTTACTCATATTTGGGATTTTCGTGGGAATCGTTTGACACTGAAAGAGCTAAGGGTGTTGCAAGGGATGACAATGAATTTGGTAACGGTGACTATTAACCTTCTGGAGGGGTTTGGTCGAACTCGGCGATGGTCAGAATTGGGTGGTATGAACCCCTAACCCTCCGGGTTTATAGTTTGGTCGTAAAAAAAAAAAATACTCTAAATCTATCCACTTAGTAAAATACAGATTATCAATAGTCAGACAAATAGATCAGAATGATGTGGATAGTTTGGTGGTCTGGATGCTTGAAAGCTCGCATCTCAAATACCAGCGATTTACCAGAAGTCGAACATAACACCACAGCAACATTTGCAGACGACACTGCTGTTCTGGGAGTTGGTGACAGCAATAACGAATCAATCAAAACTCAATAAGTCCATCTCCAAAATCAGTCTTTGGACAACAAAATGGAGGATCAAACTGAATGAGGCCAAGTCGGTGCACGTTGATTTTACCAACCGGAAGATTAACTACATCCCTGCTTTCCTCAACAACGTGGCAATTCCCTACGCGAATGAAGCCAAATACCTGGGCATGACGCTAGACGCCAAGCTCAGGTGGAAGGAACATGTCAAAAAGAAGAGGACAGAGCTCGCATTGAAACTTAGAAGGATGTATTGGCTAATCGGCCGACGATCCACCATAACCATTGGTAACAAGCTGTTTCTTTACAATCAAGTACCTACTCAAGCCAGTTTGGATGTATGGAGCGCAGTTGTGGGGCTGCACAGCTCCAACCAATAGACAGATCATTCAACGTTTCCAGAATTCAGTACTACGATGTATCACTGATGCGCCGTGGTACTTCCGAAATGAGGCACTCCACCGTGAACTTCAAATTGACAGTGTGGATGAGGTGATCAAAAAGCGAGCAACGGCTCATCTTGCCAGACTAAAAGATCATGTGAATGAGGAAGCTGTAAAGCTCCTGGACGTGCAAGATCTAACTCGACGCCTTAAGCGTTTGAAACCGCATGAGCTTGTGTAGGAAGTGATTGTGATATGTTCGAGAGACGAGGGACAAAGTTATGCATCTTAGATCCTGAATAGTGTATTGTAGTAATAGAGAGTTTTTGTACTTCCCGTAATTTTCTACCCGTGTACGTGAAAAGACTGAAATACCAACTGCGCATGCGCGAATCTTCACGTCAACGTGTAGAACTTCGCGTGTACGGGAAAAAGGCCTATCTACACGTGCACGGGAAAATGCATTCGTTGGAATTTCGGCCTACGGGTAGTCATCATAGCCTGACGCAAAGGTAGGTAACAACAGTTGCCGGTAATCAGTGTTAATGTAAGTCAGATTTGTATTGTTGATGAGATTACTCGGTGCAATAAAAGCTTTAAAAAAAAAAAATCTACAAAAAAACTATTCGTACGATTGTACCTACTTATTTTTCACTATAAATTAATATATAGATGTGTCTCCGAAGTCACCACCGACAGACGGACATAATGTCCAATGTTGTATCATATGTTTCCTTAATTAATTAATTTTGTGTACATCTATATGTATTTATAATAATAAATATGTTTTCTTCTTCTGAATTTACTGGGAGCTTATTTGCGACAACAAGAATCGAATGAAAACGGACTCAAAAGCCTGAAATATCTACTAGTTTTATCCAGTTTAAACGAGTTTTCTTCTCAGAGTTTCCAAAATTAAATAGACTTTATCCGCATTAGGAAAATTAGGTTTAGATCCGCATTAACTTGCTGTGGCTTTGCTGACCACTCTGCTCACGCCATTTCTTTGCTCTTTGGGCTCACGCAGCTTTCATCGGCTCTCTCTTCGCTGCTCCGTTCTGTCCACACCCTAGGGAATACTACACACGCAATTAACAATGCATAATACTTTGATACGACAGATTATTTAAAAGATATACTCCCCTCTCAAAATACAATTCATTGTTCGTTATCGAAATACCAACCACGAACAATACACCACTTTTTTTCCCCTGAGCCGAACCGGTTGTGCGTTGAAAGAAATGATGGATAGTCTCCTTTCTCACTCCCTCTTTTCCTTTCTCTCGCTCTTCTTTCTCCCACCCTCCTTCACACAAGTTTTGATGTATGGTCTTTTATAGGTATTTCGGAGGGGTTGTCCTCACTTCCCGTTATGAGGTCAAAAGGCCGAGTAATTGTTCGGTTCTGGAGGTTCAAATTATGCTCTGATTATTGGGTAAAAAGTTCTTAAGCAACCAGTGGGCCGTTTCACCCGAATAAGTTCCGAATCGGTACTGGATAAAAATTGCTACTGGGCGAACCAATGGCAAAATCTGGCGGAACACGGTGTGGTGTTGGATTTCAACAGGAGAGATGAATCACCTGACTGCTGAATCTGCTCCAAGAGAACTGGAAGAGGGATTTTCGAGAGGAACTCCAAGTTAGAGCCTGTTCAGCGGAATTTCATCTGCAGCTCAAAGATCTAAAACTGGGTTTTGTAAACGGGAGTAACTTTTCTCAGATAGCAATGATGAAGTCCTCAACCTGAATTATAAACCGTGGATTGAGAGAAACATATATTTATGTTCCCTATGTAATATGGGGAAAGATGAAACAGTGGAACATTTCATTAGGCGTTGTCTGATTTCTAGAAACTTTAGGGTGCCCTATTTAGGAAAAACAAGCCTCACAAAGACGGAAATACCTACTGTATTATTTAAATGGGGCATATTGGGATTATTTGGCCCGATATATGAAGGCGTCGTTGAGTTACAGACTAGTGTCGCAGTTCAATTATAACTACAGATTAGGGAAAATAAGAATGTATATGGGAAGGATAAGAGGATAGTGTTATAAGTACAAAATAATTATATGGAAATCATTTAATTGTTGATAGGAAATATTTAATGCTTAAAAATTATAGATTGTTTGCTTGAAAATATGTATTAGTTACTGAGAAACATGTATTATATTGTATAGTATGTATTAGTCTCACTAACTGGACATTATAGTTATACAATACTACGGCTACCATTAAGCTAATTGTGTCAAGGCACATTCTCCAGAGCTCCTCTTCGTAGGAATTTATGAATTGTGTAGTTATTCATTTTATTTTATTATTTACATGTAGGTATATATAGCATTTCCAAATTGAATTCGACAATTTCCAAAAAGGAATGGACATTTTCCAAAAAGGTTTCGACATTTTCCAAAATGGTTTCAAAATACAATTAAGGAACTCTGTGATACTTTATAAATAACGCTTTATTACTGATACAGGTAGGTAGGTCGTGAAAATTCAAGAAAAACTGCCCGCCCAGAACATCGCTTTGAGCAAGTCTTCAATAGATAATGGTCTCCGAATGTTGCGAATAACGCTGAAGAAAGCCTCAATTGAGCTTGATAGGATGAATGCAGAAAGAACCATTCGACTTCGACAGGAATTTGCGATCCAGTTCAATGAGGTAATCCCTGAAAACCGGGAAATTTTTATATTCATAGATGAATCTGGTTTCAATTTACATATGAAACGCAGCCAGGCTCGATCGAAGGCCAATACCCGGGCAGTTGTGACTATACCTACCGTTAGAGGCCGTAATGTTTCTTTAATCCTCGCAATTAATGCTCAAAATGTTGTGCACCATAAAATAATATCATCTGGTACAACTAACGCCGAGCTTTTTGGAGAATTCTTGTCAGAGGTACGTGAAAAACTGCCAGATTCCATCACCAACTACGTTTTTGTAATGGACAACGCGAGAATTCATCGTTCGGAACATATTCAAAATTTGACACGTTCGTCTCAAATGAACTTGTTATTTCTCCCTCCGTACCTCCCATGCTGAACCCCGTGGAAAAATCATTTTCCAATATTAAGGCAATAGGTCGGAGCCTCTTGATTGAACGTGGTGAACATCAATTAGAGGAGGTGATTTCAAGGGGCGTTCAAACAATTACTTCATCCGACTGTAGTAATTATGCCATAAACATGCCTCCTCCTACCGGTGGCACCAGCCGGACGACCTTTTCACTAAAAATCAGTTCAAATTCAGAAAAAATTGTTCTCTAACTCAGTTCAGGAAGCCTGATTTGTAAATTTTCACGACCTACCTACCAATATTAGTAATAAAGCGTTATTTATAAAGTATCACTGAGTTCCTTAATTGTATTTTGAAAGTGTCGAAACCTATTTGGAAAACGTCCAATTCTATTTGGAAAATGTCCATTTCTATTTAGAAATTGTCGAATTCAATTTGGAAATGCTATTGATTAGTGAGCTGTGTCGGTGAACTTCTGGTTCACGGTAGTGCTACCGAAACCGTACCATGCTACTACTGCAAATTTTATTACAATTATTGATTAATAAAGCATGCTATCTATCTATCTACTTCACTCTCCAAACAAAATCCATTGTTCGTTATCGAAATACTCTGAGCCGAACCGTCTGTGCGTTGAAAGAAATGATGGATAGTCTCCTTTCTCACTCCCTCTCTGCCTTTCTCTCGCTCTATCTCCCTCCCTCCTTCACACAAGTTTTGATGTATGAGCTTTTATAGGTATTTCGAGGGGGGGGGGGGGGGGGGGGTCTCTCTCTAAAGGCCGAGTAATTGTTCGGTTCTGGGGGTCCAATCCTTGCGAAGCAAAGACCAAAGCGATAGCGGAAATCGTCACCATGAAAACTTTTCCCCGAGTTACGGAAGCAATCAGAGTAAGTGGTGCCAACCCTTAACTTCTACGGACTTTTTTTTTAAGGGTTTTTTCGTCAGTGATAAAGGATTTTTATTGCCACTACGTTTCAAATGAATGATATAACCGCTCGTGTCTCTCTCGTCGTGCTCCCACTATCCCGAAATGTTTTCGTAGGAGCCTCTCCCCTCCCCCTCCCCTTTTTTCAATTTCATTTTATTTCCCCTTCCTCTTTTTTCCCCGGTATTTCCCCGCGTTTTCCCCGTACTATTTTTTTGTTGGTATTTTTATTGGGTCGGGATCGAAAGATTGATGATTCCGGGTTTCCCAGGATACGGTTTTTTCCCCCTTTTATATTACGGGATCTCTCTCCCGATCAACGAGAAAAATCGTATATACATTCGTACACTGGGATGCCGAATGAATTAATTTCCATCTTGAGTGCTCCCCAACATAAAATATCCAATTAACAGAAATAACGAAAGGTTTTGCAATTCTGTCCTTTTTTCCTCCCATATCCTTTCGAAGTAAATTCTTCAGAAGGCGAAAACTTTCTCATTTTACGAGCATTTTTTCTCACAATTTTACGATCCAATACTACGACCATATCGATGTTTTTAAAGTATGATAGAAAACGAAACAGCTATCTACTTTTTTTGATTATGTTAGTTTATTACGTATACTCTTATCTACAAGGAAGAAGCACTGACCCCTTATTTTAAAGACATGACAAAGAACGTAATCTGGAATATGACATAAATCTTGCTTCAAATCCGTTTTAGTGATTTTTTTGTACATTTTTAACGCATTTTCTTTAAAAAAGGAAAAATGAGCTATTGTGTTCACTTTGTCTGTTGATGTATGTATGTATGTACGGCCTTTGGAAAATCGTTTTAAATGCCACTTCCCGACGCCCTATTGAAATGAAACTTGGTATGGATGTATTTTTTAAATTTATTTATTTAGTGGTTTAAGCCGCACCTCAACCATAAGGGTCATTAGCGGTATTGTACAAGGTGTCCAAAGGGACACTGGAAGTGGCACGATTCTAAGCGGAGCCGGGTTGCCACCCTCCACCACCAAACGGAGTACCATCACGGAGTCCACTGGTAAATCGGAGGAGGACAAAGTGAGGGGTACAGTGATGACCACTGTTTAGCCCCTAGAGCGGATAGATAAAAAAAAACCTCAAAAATAAAATAATACAACTAAGACTAGATCTAGAATAGGCTAATAACTAAATATATGTTACTATATATCATCGTCAAAGTGAAATAAAACTATTACTAGATTTTACAAAAATGGATCACAGATACCGCAGTTTGTAGTAGAGCTCGGCGGCTCTCAGGTACGACAACAAGGATCGGACCTTGTCTGGTCAACCCACTGAGGGGGCCGATGCTAGACTCAATAATATCAATGCAGTTATCTCCAATGACTCTCCTCACAAGGCATCAGTATGGGTATGGGTATGGATGTAATCTGTAACATGGCGAGGATAAAAATGTATCAGGGGTCGCTGACACATGAGAGGCAGAGTTGTAAGGTAACGATTACTTTGAGTAATGATTACTTTTTCAATTAATTCTCTTAAATGCAATAAAATTAGTACAGTGAGTATGATTAGGTATGCCTACAAGCACAGACTGGGGTTTTAAGCTGGCAATTACCTCCAAAGTAAATGCAATTACCATTATCATTCCTTTAATGGGAATGGTTCGAAGCAAGTACTTATTCCAATTACATGTAAAGGTAATGGTTTGTTTTCATTTATCATTACTTGTTACTGGGAACGTAATGGGTCTTTCCGATTACCTATTACAGAAAAGGTAATGGGTAATGGGAATGGAATCCCCCCCCCCTCCCCATCCCATAAAGGAACTCAATGTTGAATACGAATACGATTGTAATCGCGATAATTATTCGTTGATTCTGAGTCAACTGCGATTATATTCGTATTCGTGTAATCGTATTCGTTGGTCGGCGATTACACGAATACAACCCAAAAAAATACGTCATGGTCATCGATTTCAATAGGGCGTTCCTCCTCTAATATGCGAAGCCTTGCTAATACTACCTAGCTTCAGAGGGAGGTCCTATTGAAATAGATTTGAGACAAACAGGCTGGGCTCCAATCGTTGAATTCGCTTTAAGGACGTCCCGACACGACGTCACACCAGTCATTAGGTTGCCACAAAATCCAATATGATTTCATAGATTTGTCAACAACAAGGATTGAGGAGGTGCTTTAACCACTCATGGCTTTGTGAATACACAGTAAAGTTATGGATATTCCAGAGGGTGTCTTGGGACGATTTGGAAGAAGGGGTGTTGAATAGAGTGTAAATATCGGTTTTGGGGGTGCGAAACTGTATAGGGGATGACGAACCCCTTTCCAGACTTGTGTGCTTGTTAGGGAAAAAACGGATAAGGGGGCGCTCGTGTGCGCGTTCCACGATAACGACGGCAGAAATGAGCGCCTTTTGTCGATTATGAAGACATTCCGTCTTTTTTCTATCTTTTGGGTCAATATCGGCAAATATGATAAGGGAAGGAGGGGAATTCGCAAGCATTTGTTGGTCTTCCGTTTCCGGGTGGGGGATGGAACTTGTTTTCGAAGAGATAAAAAAAAGCTCATTGACTCGGAAGATTCTCAGTAATGGTCAATAGTTTTTAGGACGTCCCTCTGAAGCTATATCTTATGAGCAAGGCTTCGTTAGTAAGAGGGGCGCCAATTGGAATTGATCCAGGGGGGTGGAGGACAACAAGCGTGAAGAAAAAAAATGATAATAATAATGAAAATAAAATAAATTGATTAAAATAACCTCGCACACAAATAAATACGTTTCAGACCATTCTAAGACTGAATTCGTGGAAAAAAAACCATAGGTGTGTGTGTGTGTGTGTGTGTGTGTGTGTGTGTGTGTGTGTGTGTGTGTGTGTGTGTGTGTGTGTGTGTGTGTGTGTGTGTGTGTGTGTGTGTGTGTGTCTGTGTGTCTGTGTGTGTGTGTGTGTGTGTGTGTGTGACAAATGTTGTCGACGTTGCCTATTCCCAACAATTATATTCAGTCCATCCATAGGTACTAGAAATTTTTGAATTCGCTCAAACGGTCATACTGCCTGTAGCTCGTATGTCACATACAGGTGTTGAACTGATATCCTTCCATACGGTTAAAATACATTTGAATTACGTTAAATACAGTTGAAATTCCCCCCTTGTACTAATGAAAAATTACCTGGCTCATGGTGAGTAACATAAGCTGGAGGATAGGTAGGTTTCCATAGAATTATAAAAACCCAGCAAACTAGGAAATACCCTTGTTTAGAGGAGTTCCATTTCAAACTTTAGCATTGTAAGTGGATTTGGGATGAAAATGGCCTCAGAGCGCCCTCAGCCTAAAGATTTCTAATTATGTTGAGTCGAATGAAAAGGAAGGCCATTAAGACAAAGGTCTGTACTGTACAGCGTTGAAACAAATCAAAAAATATTTGGCATGAGTGATTAGCTCCATCTTTGACTCGCCTACATTTCGGGAAACAGCCCATTGTTCTTCCAACGTCCTAAGATTATTCATTAATACACTTCGAAAATGATTCGATTTAGATTGTTGCTTAACGAACTGATCGGCCTTCTCGATTGAAGCGTCCTCGATATTTCTCTGTCGTTTACGTGAAAAATAATTCACTCCGCCCCAAGACCGCTGGACAGGAAACTGGGCGAGGCGCGTGATTTATGTCGTCGCAAATCGGTCGGAGCACATCAGCAGTCCGTTTGACGTTAGTTTTATGACAGGTCTTTGACGCGAGGGCTTCGCAATGGGATTCGAAGATAAATTAAACTCTCGAACGGACCCGTGAATCAGCGAGGTATTGGGGAAGTTGGGATTGGATACGTCGACTGTTGACGTTGACGTTTGGGCTTCGCAATTTCTCAAAATGCGAGGCTCATTCGTTGGTTGCATAAAGGGTGCCACGTAACATTTTAGCGAATTTTTGTGGAAAATGAAGCTATTGCAATGATTCTTAAAATTTTAAAATCAAAATTTTCGAACACTTTCTTCATTGAAATCCGTTTTGAGGCATTTTGACACGAATCCTAGAGTTTAACACTATTTGATATGTACTTATATACATGTATTTATGCAGGGTGTTGCGGTTTCGATCACACCACCGGCTACGGTTCGATTCTACCACTGATTTGTTACTTTTTTGTCATATAACATATATTTTTTTAATTCACGCTACAGACAACTTTTTTCTTTTTTAAGATTTTTTTCACGTTTTCGACTTGGTTTCAATAAAACTGCCATAACTCCTTAAATTTTGAATCAAAACTCAGCTCCTCCCCCCGTCTAGATCACCTTGTGGTTGATTTTGGTCCGATTTCAGTCTGCCAAAGCTCATTTTACTCGAGATTAAATACTTCCCAGTGTTCTTATGCAGCATATTTTAGCTGAGACCTTTCCCCATTGACTTACAGCCGAACTTTTGAATTTTATGGCTTTTTACACATAAAGTTCGCAAAAACGGCCTTATACATTGTACTGTAATGGGAAACGTCTGATAAAAAACTTGCTGTAAAGGTACACAGCCTACTAGTCCATTTTTTTCTTTATTTTTTTCAGAAATTTACATCTTTCCATTTTTGTTTGTAATATTCTCAACTGGACTCTTTGGTCTGTTTCAGGTATGTTCATCAGATCCTCACGATCTATTGCTGTCCTGTAAGTATCCTAGCAACGATGCCCGTGAGATGTTACCAAACTTTGATTAAAAATAATCTATCGATAGTAACCTGTAACAGCTATCAAAAAACTGTTACGGTGATCCGTTCAATGGAACAGCGTGCCCGTTGTTATCTAACACATGCACGGGTCCACTTGCTCTTATTCGTTATAGCAGTGAGTCTACCTCTCTCTTCCACTTGCGTTAATAGCAATAATATTATATACACTCCCATTGTTTATACTAATACCTAATCCATTGCTATCCCGTATACCTCTCTCTCCCCTGCGGCATTTCTTTCATCTTTAAAAGAAGTGAATATAAGAAACTAATCAACCGATAGGCTAGATAGAAAAAAACCCTGATTACTACCTTTCTTTTGGAGTGACATAAAGAAACGCGTAATAAATTATCCCAGTGGTTGAAATCTTGTTCTATTTATTTCACCTGATTTCTAAAATTACATCGAAAGATTGAAACATTGAAACCCAAGAATTACCACGACAATCGGTAGATTGTCACAAACTGCTGCTTTTCAAGCGCTGGAGTGAACGGATGTATGTAGAGATCCGGGTGGTCTCATTCGATTCTTTGAAACTTAAGTAGCTACATCGATAACGAACAGAAAACCTCCACTTTAAAATATAACATTGAAATAATGAACACCTAAAAAATGTTCCAGTCATGCAGCATGATCGTATGAGCGAATTTTCGTACAAATTATCGTATTGTATAATGTTGACTTGTTTTCAAATTCGAGCTTTCCGCGTACAAAGAAATTGTTAATTATTACACTTACGGCAAAAAAGTATTCTAAATAATAATCTCCTATCCAAACAGAAATTTAGGATTTTTAGCTTTACTTACACTTTTTATCGATTATTTTTGGCAAATTTTAATGAAAATTAAGTATTTTTTTCCAGGAAATTCGGACATAAGTTTTTGAAAATTTTATTTTACAGTTAATAAACTTTTTTGAGCAATATTCTGCAAAAACTATAAATTTGACGATTTTTGGTCTAAAAAATCGGCTAGATTTTAGTAATTTTTGGCACATTTTTTGTGCTCAAAAATTGCTGGCCGAAGAACTCATCCTTTCGTTTGGAAAGCTTGATTTATTGGCGCAAGAACGGCATTTTTATTTCAGTCCCTAGGAGAAAAGGATGAACACTGGAAATAGGGAATTCACAGTTCGTTCTTTTCAAAACACACAACGTTAAACGGGCATTTGTATGCATCCCGGCCCACATGGGTCATTCAAAACCCAACCGCCCGCGTTGCTGTAACGACCGGTGATCTTAACTATTGCCCAGCTTCCCTCATCTGGACCAGCCTTCTATTCAACTCTTGAGTTATCGGATTGTCCATTCGCTGGTCGTCGTGGGCTGTAATTATTTGTTTCTCCGAAATAAATAGTCGGAGCGGGTTTGATTTACGGGCGCGGCTCCCACTCTGGAAGGGAGGTGATACAATCAATCATCAAATTCAGCCTTTTTGGTTTATTATTTGTTTATTTGAATAGATTCGGGCGTAGCCCAATTACAATATGCATGAAAAAATAGATGTGTAAAACAAAACAGAAAAGTTCATGACATGGATGCTGGAGTTCATGAAATTTCATAGACTTAACCAAAATTACAAGGTACCAGAAAAATACATCAACAATCAACACGAATTTCAATAAATAATGTCACAGGACATGAGGAATCAAAACCGAACTAATTATTAAATTAGGGACAAAACTTGCTTCTTGAAGCAACTTAGATCGGAAGTGAACAGAGCTAAATCTTCGGACAATGAAGCTAAATAATTTATATGTCTCTGAACTCTATTTATAGGGCTATTTAATAAATAATTAGTGTGGGTGTGAGGAATAGAAAAAATGAAATGGTGGCGCATGTTGGAGTTGGGGACATTTAAATTATATAAGGATAAGACAGTCGATTCAACCATTGAACAGCTTGACAACGAATGCTGCATCCATCCACCTTCGTCTTGTCTCTAACGGAGTCAGACCACTTATATGCGCATCACCGTTTTATGTATCGAGTTACCACTGATCGGCCTCCCTCTTTAAATGCTAAAAATCTTGGAAATTTATTCTGGATCTCCTCCAGTCTAACTCTAGCTATATTATAAAAAGGAGACAAAACTGTAGCGCAATATTCAATCGTGGATCGGACAAGTGCGGTTTACATGTTGCTCGTCAATGATATACTTAGTGTCGAAGAACAGGTGCGATTGAATTAACCACCATTTCCTCAAACAGTTTCGGAATAGCAGAGATGGAACAAACTGGACGAGTAGTCAACACGTGACTTATCACCACCTTTGTGAATGGGCATCAATATTATATTTTCAATAATGAACCTTTGTAACGAATAACTAACGGGTGAAAGTTTAAAAATCGTGATCTCTCTGACTTTTGAAATGAAAAGATAGTTTATTCATCCGATTCAGGTTGAACTTAGAATTTAGATTGAAATTGAAGAGGTTCAGGGTTACACGTATGTACGCAAAAATGCTACTATTAATCAGGCTGACGGTATCATAATTTTGTTAAAAAATAATATCATAATTAATGAGACTAAAATCAAGTCTTTCACGTTACGTAGTCTTATAGAGGCCATTATATCGAAAGGGAATGAGGAGATTATTATAATCGATATAATGGAGGCAGAGCATCTACACTTGAATTTCTGGAAACACTGGAAAATATAATTGTATCAAAGCCAAATAACCGTCCTCGTATTTTGTTGGGGGATATGAATATAAACATTGAGAAAAACCAAATGGATAATGTAGCTGATGCCTTCCTAAATATGCTGAGTTCGATGGGTTTCATTTGCGGGAATTTCAAACCAACGCGTGTTGGTGACAGTAGTATACTTGGGTATCATCATTGACAGAAGGTTAACATGGAAAACTCATGTCAAAAACATTACTAATAAGCTAAGGAAATGCGTGTATTATATGTGTAACTTGCGGTTCTTATAAAGAGTGGTCTACATGGCCATAGTGCAGTCTGTTCTGCAATTTGCTATCATGACTTGGGCTGGCACATATAGATCTGTCATTAATCCGCTGTATATTAAACAAAAAATAATACTAAAAGTAGCTTATAAATTACCACGCACTTACCTTACGGAAGACTTATTAATAAAATGTCATGTTCTAAGCATTTATCAATTATATGAACTGCCTACTAAGAAAGAATGAGTTGTCAAAGCACTTTTTGAAAGTTGCCAAATTTGTATTATCAAAAATCAGGAAATTTGATCCTGGTAATAATGTCTGGATATGCACTAGTTTACGCTAATTCGGCATACTTTTTACCTAAATCTAATGTGAAACAATCCCTACATTGACCCAACCGATCGGGAGTCTGGATTTTTTTTTTTTTTTTAATTTTTTATCCAATTAACAGAATTTTTTGTAGCCGTCGGTAGGTAATTCTGCAGGTACTTAGTTGAAGGGAATAAATTATTTAGAAGCGGTCCGGAGAGAGTTTCTAAGAAATCTAGTGCGTTAAAATAGGTACCGAGAACATAGGCACGTACTTTTAAACTAAAGTAGCCGATTCCAGGGTTGCTGGTTCCAGGGAAGGTAGGTAGACTGACAACGCACATGGGACTTCCGTGAACGCAACAGCTATAAATACACTGCAAAGGAAATGGCACATGAGCTTCCTCGTGACCTTCACAGTACGTCACCATTAAATTCCAGAAAACTAGAAACGACCGGTTCTGGCATCAGGGAATTAATAAGGTGGGAAATTGGAAGCTGAACGGTACATATAATAAATGAAATTAATAAGGAAAATTTTGATTTTAATATGGGACCATCCAGGATGTAGTCCGCATGTTCCTCATAACTAAGCTGTGACCGTAACAAAAACATCACTTTCGCGCATGCGCCTAGCGTACCGCTGCTGATGATCGCAAAGAATGTGATACGGGACCTCAAGAAACCTTGCCCGCATCATCCCTGAGAATCTGACCGAAATCCGTTCACAATTGCCTGAGTTATGACCGAAACAAGAAAATTTTGTTTGCGCCTGCGCAGAGGCTACCGTTGATTCGATCATGATGAAGTTGATAGGGGACCATCTAGACCCGCACGATCCCTGAAAATTTGGTTAAAATCGGATCAAAATTGTGGAAGTTATGGCTGTTACAAGGAAATGTGGACGGACAGACAGACAGACACGGAACCAAATTTGTTCAGGAGGCTCTGAAACGCAAAATGCGAGTGGAAATTTTGTTTTTTTCATTTCGAAAGTGAAAACAAAGCTTCCGCTGCCTTGCAGTCTCGGAAGCAATAACTGGTACCAAGAATTAATTAGTTCCACTATGTTCTTAGGTCTGAGAATCGATATCTGTGCTGAAGAACACAATTTTTGCTGATGGTCTGTTTCGAGACGCGGAAGAGGAATCTTAAACTGTGAAGGCTGTCACCAGTGGCTAAGTGAAAAATGAAAATGAAATGAAATGTATTCCTTCACAAAGTATACATGGTTACAAAATAAATTTCCATACTCTGTCACATAATATATATTGCAATCCTTAGAACCAGGAACTACCCCACACCAAAGAACGCAGTTCTGTGCTGGGTGGGGGAGCAGACTCTCGAGTCTCGAATATAACATACGATACGACTGTGCGGACCGATTTCAGTCGATTTAAATGATAAAATTAAATTTCTCAAAATTTTACAACAATGACTATCAATACAAGAATCAAACGAATTTTCAACTGGTTGCTATTGTGAATTTCAAATAATTATTTAATATTTACAGTACATCGATGCAGGTACCTTCACTATATATATATACTTATATATATATATATATATATATATATATCTATATATATATTTATTTATATCACTTATTGAAAATGACTCTAGGAGAGCTTGATTATATTCACAAAATTAGAAAAGATGCCAGAAAAAACGTCACAAAACTATAGTTTTGTGACGTTTTTTCTGTTATCTTTTCTAATTTTGTGAATATATATATATATATATATATATATATATATGTACTACTGAACAAATCTTCACATGCTTGATATCCTTGTGATATTAGCCAGCTGAAAACAGTTTTTTTATACACTGCTCTTGAATGAATGTATGGGTTTTTTATGCTATTCTCATCAAAAGAGGTAAACTGTAAAAAATGTGGCATGAAGTACTTTTAGCCTTGATAGCGGAACATGAACAACAGAACGGGTTGTAGGACGGAACGAATATGCATTACTAAAGGTGTTATTGTATTCAAATTCGCTAGGGTGTTTATGTAAATACAAAAGGGCTGATTTAGCATATATTTGACCTATTGAAAAAACTTTAGCAATAGTAAATAGATCATTCGTAGGGAATCTTTTAGGTTTCTTTATAATGATTTTTAGTATTGTCCTTTCCGCTACTCCCAATGAGTACCAAAGCCTTGTACAAAATTATTAATGATTTAAGTTTTAAACTATTTCTAACAGCATAATAGGTACCGGAGAGTGATGGCTAGCCGCACATCAGCTGGAATGCTCTCCCTGTAGTTCCTCCCGTATCCTTATTTCAATATTTCGTTGACCTTCTTACAACAAAAAATCGAAGTTTTGTTCACTCATTTGGCAGACGTTTCTAAACAATCCCTCCCCACCCCATCGTCTTCACGGACATCGTCTTGCACTTTTTCGAGTTTTTAAAAAACTTGTAGCCCAGTACCTTCTTTTTTGTTTATGTTTTTTCCTCAATGTCTCTGTCAGTGAAAATGCCGCCGCCACAGCTGTTTTTGAAAAGACAGGAGCCATCGTTTCGACGGGCGTGTGCGGGAACACTGGCGAGCATCGGCGAACACGAATGCTCGTTCGGTGTGGACAGGGAAACGAACAAGTGTTCGCGAATGCTGGCGAACCCTGTTCGTCGATGCTCGGTTGGTGTGGACGCGCCTTTACAATGGTTTATTGAACGCTTGGCAATGCGATTGCAGTGGTTTATTGAAAACTTGGCAAAGGCGGAGACTAGCTACTATGAATTAGAAGGGAATCGCACCGCATCCTCTGTAACTTATGATTATTTATTCCCTCCGCCTCTGCGTTCCTACCTTCCCGACTCCATGATAATTATGAAAATTAGTTCCATAAATTAGAATTATAATCCAGAGCCATAAATTCAGTTAACAAAACAAACACCTATCCCTCTCAATAGTTGGAGATGAATAATGACGCATATATCAAATATTGTTTACTTATTAATATTTTTTACTTACTAAATACAGTTGTGTTTTTAGCGAGAAGAACTTTTTCATATATATATATATATATATATATATATATATATATATATATATATATATACAGGGTGCTTCAAAAAAATGTATACACACTTTGAACTTCCATAGAAAATTTATTTACCGTTCTACAAAGTTAAATTTCAGGAAAATAGAAAGCTGAAAGTCCAATGTAAATGAAACATAAATAACAAATGTTAATACTGTAAAAATCTATAGTTACCAGCTGCAGTGAATTGATGGACTCCTACAGAGAAACTAGGGATGGTAAAAAATAATCGATTATTTAAGGAATCGATTAATTAAGAAAAAAGTAATGATACTTTTGAATTATATAGGGTGCTTCAAAAAGTAAAGTATCATTACTTTTTGAAGCACCCTGTATAATTCAAAAGTATCATTACTTTTTTCTTAATTAATCGATTCCTTAAATAATCGATTATTTTTTACCATCCCTAGTTTCTCTGTAGGAGTCCATCAATTCACTGCAGCTGGTAACTATAGATTTTTACAGTATTAACATTTGTTATTTATGTTTCATTTACATTGGACTTTCAGCTTTCTATTTTCCTGAAATTTAACTTTGTAGAACGGTAAATAAATTTTCTATGGAAGTTCAAAGTGTGTATACATTTTTTTGAAGCACCCTGTATATATATATATATATATAATTACCTACGTTAACTCTCCTTAGGATTGAGATGAAATTCCGTTCTTGCGCGAAAAGAAAAAGCGTTCCACTCGATAGGATGAGTTCGTAGGCCAACAGTTTTTCACTTTTTGAGCACATTAAATCGGTAAAATTTCAAAAGACGTGACAACAAAAATCACTAAAAATGCCTAAAAACGGCCAAAAATTGTTAAATTTATAATTTGTATTGGAATTTCAGTTGAATCAAAATTAACAATGATTAACCAGGACATAAAAAAGCTTTTGCAGACAATTATGCTGAAAAACGTACTTAAATTTCATCAATATTTGCTGATAAATCTACATAAACTGCAACAAAAAAAAACCAGAATCTTTTTTCAATCGTCAAATGTTATTAGTATGAGTTTGTGCCATGAAGATGGTTTTTAGCAATTTCCATTTACTCAAATTGTTCAAGTTTCGATACACTTCAACATATTAATACGATACCTAGTAAATTTAAAAAATTCGCTCATACGATCATGCTGAAAATGATCGTAATTTTGCTAATTGTTGCTAATTTTGCTTAATTGCTAATTTTGCTCATACGATGTCTGGTGGAAGAAATGGAGAGTGTCAGTAAATCCAGCAAAGTCTAGGATATGCTTCTTCACATACAAGCGTACTTATGAAAGACCACTATTAATGTTAAGCAGTACAAGTATACCCGAAGAAGACACTATTAAATACCTAGGAGTAAAATTCGATAAAAAACTTTTATGGAAACCACACATATCGCACCTAGTCCAAATGTTACCAACCAACTTCTACCGTCCCTCTACATCTCAAACGCAGAATTTACCTATCAGTTGTACGACCCATATGGATGCGAAATATGGGCTTCTGCTTGTAATACGCAAATCAAGAGAGTGCAAATCGTCCAAAACCGTGCCCTTCGTTTGATTACCAATGCACCGTGGTATGTGAGCAATCACAACATTCACAAGGATCTGGAAATACCCACTGTGAAGGAAGTCCTACGATCGTCCTGGAAACTCTCTCACCTCCCTCCGCACGAAGGCTCGAACGAAAGTGGCACAGTGACTTGGCACTATGAATTATCGTTATATACTCGTATAAATTGCTGAATATGTGCGTGTGATCATAATTCAATTATTAATGTTATAGTGAGGACTATCGCTGGATAGGAACCTCACACCACCTTACATGTTTATTGTTATTCATTATCCAGCACAACTAGAATGTAATATTGTTACAATAAAGTTATAGTTATTAAAAAAAGATCATGCTTCATGACTGGAACTTTGCAATTGGCTTCATAACTAGAGGATAGAAATACAGTTACGAATTGCGCTTGCGAAGTTCCTACCGGAATTATTAAATCATGAATTATTGCGATCAGTTGTGGACTCATTTATTTAGAATGTAAAAAACGGTATCTTTGACCTCAATGGAAATTTGCACTCATCCCGTTTTAGTAGGTCTACAGGGAGTCTTACTGCTATCTGAAGGCAAATCCCAAAATATAACCATTGGAAGGCACATATAAACAAAGGCATCTAAACTCTTGTGATTCAAACAGCATTTGTAAACAAATGAATGCTGCCCTTTTTTTATTCTTATTTATTTGGCATCAGTTACAAATTACACTATACAGCCAACACAAGTAATTGTTATGAAATATATACAATACATATAGCTACAGTAGTACATAGTAGTACCACAGCTTCAGACCATCTTCTATTCGGCAGGTGGAGCATAAGCCACTTTCTTCCAGACCAATACGGTGCAGGAATGACTTGGTGACGGTCGCCCCTCTTCTCAATCGTGTTATCGCCTTATAAAACTGTTTTGGTATGCCAGCGAAGGATGGAAGGGAGTACCATGGTGTTGGTGATGTTACAATGGAACAAGGTAGTTTTTTTAAATTTATTTATTGGGATTATAGAATGTATATGCCGCCATACTTAACATAATATTTACAAGTTCTATTTACAGGTTTAAATGTCTTTCAACTATAAACTCATAGAGTCTGTGGAATGCCGAGTTGGTTCTTATTATATCGTTGAAGCAGAATGTGGGGAATCGAGTAGCGGAGTCGTCGAACAGTATTTTACGAGGCGTGGAGAATATTGAACACATCATAATCGTATGTTCTGATGTACACTCTTCTTCTAGGCATTCTTCGCATATAGCTGGGGCTTGATCATTTAAAAATCTGTGATTATATGAGGTACATAGGCCATGGTTACTGCGTACGCGACAAATCTTCTTTATTTCTCGGCGTTTTGACGTCACGTCCACAAACCTTGGTACTGCCGTTTTATAGAATTTTGCGTTGTGTGAGGCGGCGTACTCCTTCTTCCAGCTATCTCGGTGATGGTCTTTAATCAAACGATAGAAATCTTCTTTAGGGATCCTATCCAAACTTGGAGTTCCTTGTGTAGCTCCTCTTTTGGCGAGTGCGTCAATTTTTTCATTACAAACAATCCCATAATGTCCCTTCACCCAGACGAATGTAACGTTTATATTTTCGTTTGCAAGTTGTGCCAGGCAAGTCAGAATTTGGGCAAAAAGTGGTACTCTCTTCGTACCTCTTGCTTTCAAAAACTGAAGGGCGCTCAGGGAGTCGGATAATAGCGATACATCATTGATATTCATCAACCCTAGCCTCCTTATGTCTCTTAGTGCATTCAGAATGCCCAGCATTTCCGTCGAATAACTTGGGCAATAGTGAGGAAGTTCGAAAGCTTTAAAATGGTTGTTGGATGCGTCGTAAAAAGGCACAACCAACTCCGTCTCCAAATTTAGCGCCGTCAGTAAAAATTCTCAGATGTTGTGGCCAGCGGTTGATTATGTATTCCGAGAAATGGCTATTGGTCTCGATTGTCAGCATATTTTGAGGAGCATCGTTGCACATTGACTTTGAAGACGATATTTTCGTCGGTATTTCTGTAGTTCCGTGATTGAGGTTAGAAAGCCATATGTTTCTCGTTAAACTCCAGTTATAATTGTTATATAGCCGTACTGGGACCAAATAAATTAAAACTCTTGGTAGTTTTTAATTAGGGATGGATGAACACCCCAATTGTGTTAGCTGGGGGATAATGCTATCCCTCAGAGTCATCCCCCTTATTTCGGATAAATATCATTAATAAACCTGGCCTAAATACTCTGTTAATTTCAAGTTTGCATTTATTACTAGTGTAACAGGCAGTTAACATGAGAGTTCACGTAGTAGGAGGTATAAAAAATACATTCGACGAAATCGTGGGAGTGACGTCAAGCACGCTCCCACCATTAAAAGGACATCTCTAGGGAAAAGGGCCGCAATGAGGTTGGGGCTGCTGGGTTACACGGGGGAGAGATCCCCAAAAGTCCAAAGGTTGAGGAGGACACGTATTACTTCTTCATGTTGAGGTTTACAATCAACGTGGGGGGGAAGAAGGTTTTTTTTTCGTTGTGGTACCGGGCCGCAGGTGATGTTAGCGGCGCGTGACGACACCTGGAAACCATCAAGCAGAAAGCTGATGCCCTGATGGGCCCTCGCCATAGACGCCATATGCCTCCACCACCACCTTCACAACCTCCATCTACGCAGTGTGCGATGTGTATGTTTTAAAGAGTGTTGACCCCGAGGGTTCTGCACTTTTGATTTGCTCGTTTGCCAACAAAACGTAGGAAAAAGACAGCGGCTGTACGGCTTAAAATTGAAACAAGCCAGTGAGGTTGCATTGCATGTTATGATGCAGTTATGTGTCAGAAAACACGTCAGACAGTTGAGTTTTTGTTCTTTTTGTAATTTTATACCCGTGTACGCAAAAAACTGAAATACCAACTGCGCATGCGCGAATTTACGCGTCAACGAGTTGAACTACGCTTGTACGGGGAAAAGGCCCACCTACACGTAAGCGGGAAAAATGCATTCGTTGGAATCCCGTCCCGTCATAACCTGACACAAAGGTGTCCATAGTTTTAAGAATAGGTTTGGTATTCGTTCTCCCTCTGACTGTCGTCTAATAACGTTTCCCTTCCACAATTACCCACCTAGTTGAAAAAAGTAAAGACCTCTGATAAATATAATTGTATTATTAAATCAAATTCTGTTGATTATGTGAACAAAGTACCTACTTCGCCCGACAGTCAGACATCCTGTTCATCTACTTGGAGTAAATGCAGTCGTTGATACTTTTCCGAAGAATTGGTGCTAGGTACCAACTCAGATCCTGGAAGTTACCATTTAATAAAGCAGGGAAGGCACTCAAAACGAACTATTCCACGAGGCCTGATTAAGTAAACTTGATGTAGCTAGTTGAAAAATTGAATAATTAGACAAAAAATAAAAAAGATGCAGTAATCGCAGTACTCCCATCCAAGTACTAACCAAGCCTATTGTTGCTTAACTTCAGTGATCAGACGAGAAACGGTGTTTGCAACGAAATATGCGTTGGCGAACACTATTTTTTCTAAGGTTGAACCTAGTTATTCGATGATAGCTGATAAAGCAGACTGTAAAATGATTTCAAACTTCTTCAACTCGATCTCAAATTCAAGAGAGCCTTTGACTTTGAAATACTAAAGAGACTTTAGCATGTCGATAGCGTTTGGTTAGTCTTGTACATACGTGTAAAAAAACGTGTAGAAATACGCGAAGAGCTAGCATCTGCAGTTGCTTGCTCTAGACGCTGCTCTACGCGTAAACGAGGTGAAATCGTACAGGAAGAACAAAAACTCTCTAGTAATTTGAAGAATCGAGTTTAAATTGAAGTAAAAAAGTAAAAGAATAAAGTCATACAGCATGCGCGTATTTTATTAAATTATTTATTAATTATTTTATTATGATATGTGAAATTTTATTGAAATTTGAGCAATTCCAGTTGATAGAAATTGTTGAAAAACCACTTTTATTGCACAAAGCTCTTACTAAATAAAATTCGGTAGTTCAAGAAAGATTTTGGATTTTTTTAAATAGTTTTTAGCAAATATTAATGAAATTTAATACATTTTCAGCGTAAATTTGTGCTAAATTTTTCAATGTACTTCTTAATCGTTGATAATTTTGTTTTACTGAAACTCTACTAAAAATCATAAATTTACCAATTTATGGCCGTTTTCAGCCCTTTTTGTCGAGAATGAAGCTTTTGCAACGACTCGGAAAATTTTGAAATCAAAATTTTTTAAAAATTTCTTCATCGAAGTCTGTTTCAAGGCATTCTGAAACTATTCTTGAAGTTAGCGCTTTTTCATATATAAATGTAGTGTGGGCTGTCCCCAGTCAGTTTCATTGTTGCCAAATAAATACTTCATTCTGCGCATCATGCGTAAACGTAAATTCCATTATGCTCTATTTTCTCCTCATTTAATTGAATTCTTCTTTTTTTTTTTAAATTATATTTTAAAAAAATCATATCATTGACCAATTATAACATTTCACACCACTTCTTGATTTAATCTTTTCTGCTATGGAATTTTTCAAGAGCATTTAAAACTGTTCAATGATCTATGCATTCATGATAGGTAAACGAGGAAGCTATGTGCCACACCCAACTTGGTAGACGTTTTTGAAATTTGACCAATCGCATGGGCTCATTTTTCAGGCGGTTACCAGCACTTTGAACTTCTCAAAAGTCGCCTCCAATCATAATAAGTAGCCTGTGATCAGAGGAAGGCTACAAATATTGCAATGCCGAGTCGGATTGGTACATTCGAGCCTGTCGAGGGTTTCGCAATGTAATATTGTTCCATAGAGATGATATCCTATCACGACTCCTATTGTGGGTCCTTCGAACTAATGGGGAGATGATTCAGTGCAAGAGGGGTCGGCGGCTGATTCACGAAGCTGCCTCTAAATCCTACGGAGCATCGATCGAAGGACGTCTTTCCTTCGGCCCGTTCTTGAAAACAGAATTATTGAGGTTCACTTCAAAAATGTTGGTTTTATAGGTAGTGCTAACCAACCCATAGTGCTTCGATATTGTGGTCGCAATGGAAACAATTCTGCTCTTGACGGATTTTCTTTGTGGAAAATTTTATGCTGATACCGAACAAAGACCAACGCTTTTCTTCATAATTTTTTACGTAAATCTCAGGAAAAATACGGTCTACTCAAAAAAATTTTTAAAGGGACGTTTTGGGAGAAAATAGCGTTTGAATGACAAAAAACGTGATTTCGTCGGTCAAAATCGACGTTTCATGTTTTTTTCCCCAATATTTCATTATGTACAGCTGTATTCGATGATAATAAACCAAAAAAATAATTGTGTCTCTACCTAACTCATCTTCCTCTTGCCTCATCATCTTCTTGAGCAAAATTAGATAATTATCGGAAGGGCAGGCGGAAAAGTACGATAGTACGATCGGCTACCTCAGTCAACTGTGCTTCAAAATTAATCCTCGGATACTTATCTTTCATTTGAGTAGGTACCTAATACTACGGAGTGGGTTTGCAATGAAAATGCTGTTGTGTATTAGAAATCGCTCGTATTATAAAAAATGATAATTATGTACTTAAAGCAGGTTCTCAAAGTGCTTCTCTCCTTCTTGTAAGCAGAATGCACCTATCTTACGTAACGTCACACGATCCTTGAGGAAGAGATGCATACAGGAAGGAGGGAGGCATTCTGAGAGCCTGCTTTGATTTTTTAAATTAATTAATTTTTTTGAAGAAATAATTATTTTTTTATAACAAGAGAGATCTCTGATACACAACAGCACTTTCATTGCCGACCTACCCCGTATTATTAGGTACATATGGTACATATTATATTAAATGAAAGATATGTATCCGAGGAATAATTTTGAAGCACGATTGACTGAGGTAGCCGATCGTATTATCGTATTTTTCCGCCCCCCCCCCACCCGGTAATTATATAATTTTGCTCAAGTAGATGAGGCAGGTGGAAGATGAGTTAGGTCGAGACACTATTATTATTGTTATTTTTTTGGTTTATTATCATCAAATACAGCTGTGCATAATGAAATATTGGGGGACAAAAAACATGAAACGTCGATTTTGACCGACAAAATCACGTTTTTTGTCATTCAAACGCTATTCTCTCCCAAAACTCCCTATAAAAAATTTTTTTAGTAGATCGTTGGAAAGCTGACAGTTAGAGAAAGTTTTTCCCCAAAAGCGCCCGCCGAAAAACTCCCATGCTGAAAAAAGAAAAACGAAGAAAAATTGACAATTTTTAAATGTTTCAAATTTTGAACTTTGGCCATTATTTTTATTGACTAGAACTAATTAAAAAAAAAAAAAATTGGGATTTACATCAGGAAGATAGGAAATTCAACGCTGTTTCCAACGATATCCTCAGGTTTGAGAAAACTCTAAAAATTGGGGAGTTAAAGCCGTCGTTTGTGACGTTAAGGTCGAAAACATGACAACAATCTTAAAAAAAGAAATAACTCGGGAACTAAGCCTCAACAAAAAAAAAAAAAAAGTCTAGGATGCACATTTTGTCGGAAATTAGTTGTAGAATCGACTCCTGGCGGATGTCAGTCACTTCGGTGTAACACCCTGTATATCTGTATATTCTAAACAGCTCAAACTCCAGCAAATCGTTTCAGAATGCCTCAAAACGGATTTCTATTAAGGGCCGGTTTATCAATCACGCTTATCCAATTTGGGATTTATCTCAGAGATAGCGTTATCCTCCAGATAACACAATAGGGGTCCATCCCTAGTTAGACCCTATCTGGCGTTTTAATTGATCTGGTCCCTGGACGGCTGGATAAAAATTATAACTGGAGGTTAATGTGGTATCCAGAGCTTTCTAACCTCAAACAAGTTAATTTATTTACAAAAAACCCCTAATCGATTTTCAAATTGGGCAATCCAACATGAGTTATCTAAGTGTTACGTCATGAGTAATAAGTGTTAATGTGATATTAGGATAGATGTGTATATATATATATATATATATATATATATATATATGGGAACATACATAAAGTTTTTTGGCTTATACAAACTCATCCTTGTGATAAAGTTTCCATCCTGATTATTATCCTAATAATTCGAACCATTGTCATCCAACCTTTATATCACCTGAGCGATAGCTTCTTTCTAAGTGACGACTCTACATGTAAAATTGTGGCTTAGAGAATGTATCAAAACACAAACGATGGGTACAGCTTTCGTACAAGTACGCAACCACAAGGGACATTTTATATCTTTGCGCCCCCTCCTGTGTATAAGTGGTGCCTTATACACAGCTTCTTATTTACACACTTACGAGTGTACTTCATAAATATTTTGTTAAACATAAACACAGTCCGAGCTTCTCCAAGACTCGAACATCTCCAAGAAATAATTAGTTTATCGGTTGTTTGGTCTTAAAATTATGTCTTTACTTATATAAAGCTTGCAAGCGTGTTCACAATATAAATTATTGAGAATGATCACCAGTGTGTAAACAATTATTTAAACAATGATGCTCATACCGCAGCTTGTCGGCCACGCACTCCTCAGTGGCCAACGTATTATGGTTAGGTAAATCGAGAGCTATCCAACGAGTGGTGAACGATTTTTGTACGATGATAACTGGCGAAGTTG
The DNA here is from genome assembly GCA_030762985.1 of Adelphocoris suturalis. NCBI lineage: Eukaryota > Metazoa > Arthropoda > Insecta > Hemiptera > Miridae > Adelphocoris > Adelphocoris suturalis. The sequence goes on from CM061043.1 coordinate 54,853,065, forward strand.
AAGTTCCGTAGCAACGAGTCGGTTGTACGTGAAAATTATGAGAAATTTTTCATAACGCTTTCTTCGTCACACCTAACGTCACACTTTTTGAATTATGTGCCATAGTAAAGACATAAAATGTCAAAATCTTATTTGAATCGCAAGTTTGATTGTCTTTATTTTTGTACCTTCCAATGGATATATTTGAGGATTTGTCTTCAAATAGCAGCAACGGCGAAATTCTATCGTAGCATAATTTGTTGAATGGAAAAGAAGACCGTTTATACCTAGTAAGACCTCGTGTCAATCACCTACTAATATGGGACGAGTGCGTATTTTTATCGAGGTTTTGGTTGGACGAAGATACTATTCTTCACATTCTAACCTCAGATCGAAGATGAAATTAAGTACACAACTTACTGATCAAAATAATTCATTCATAATGATTCAGGTTGGAATTCGTATATGTATTTCTCTTTCTGGAAATGAAGCAAATACCAAACGGCAAAAATGTGGTGGTTTCTTATTCGCCGAGCATGATTACATGATGGACACTGGTGTGTTGTGGACGTCAGACCTGGTTTTTTTAATACCTAGTCGATTCATGAAGAAAATGTAGCTTTTACTCTACTCTGTGATAGCTCCATGTGTAAATCGCCCTTATTTTGTCGCCTACAGACACCAATGAGAATGGTAACGGCGCTATCTGCCAAACAGAATTTATCTGAGGGGTAATTTTATCCGCTAGGTAATTCGGCATTGATAAACGACTCATATTCTTTATCTGGAGTATAGCGCCATACTCAGTATAGCTATCCTGCAGTTATTGCAGGTAAGAGATAAACTGGCCCTAAGAAATTTTCGCGAAATTCCCTTGAAGACCTGTCGATCTGCACGTCCAGATCCTCGACCCGCTCCCACGAATTCTTGTGCCTTTCAATCCATCTGATCTGTTATTTAAGTGAAAAACTTCCCGATGAACCGTATTTTCGTATAATTCACTCTAAATAATGACTAGAAACTCACTCCAACCCTCCTTTGAAGTAAATACGGCTCAGCTGAGTCTTGTAAAGGGGCTTTTTCCCGGCCGCCGGCAGCCCGTAACCTAAAAAGATCCTCGAAAATAAAGGCGGAGCCCCCAAGTTCTCAAAGATTAATAGTCAGCTTTTCATGTTCATCCGCGTTCTGCCATTAATCTAACTTCGCTTCGCCCGCCCGAGATAAGCTGGAGAACGTGGTATATGAAAACGCCAAGGCAGCGCACCCTTAATGTGATTTGAATGGAAACCAAAGATCTTCATTCTTTAAACCTGAGGGATACAAATTGATGAATATAAATGTTGAAGGAGGATTCCTTAGGCCTAACGTTTTGGATATTTAAAAACGTCTGCCAAGTTGGGTGGGCAGTATAGCTTCCTCGCAAATGGTGACATAGGCCCATATTCTCGTGACGTCACGCCTGGAGTAGGTTCACGTTTCAGCCAAAGTCGGCCATGGCTGCGCTACGTCAGTGAATTGCTACTCAACCAACCTATTTCTCACAAGAAGTTTGCCGTTTTGCGTCAACATAATTCGTAGTTATAAGGCCATTTTTCAACAGTTTTGTTTTGAAAAGGTATAATATTGTAGCAATACAAAGTTTCAATTCGACTTAATGTTATAATAATCGTGCCTGCCAGCGCAATAATTGATTGTAGATTGCTGTCAACGATACCAATCAAACGTGAACGAGTTTTTATTTGGACTAGGAGCCTACTGACTATTGTAGTTAATCAGTGTCAGAAAACTAAAGAACTTCATTCGTTATACTGCTAATCTGAAAAATAGTAAAGAAAAGATTATTGAAAATTCCTCAGGTGTCTGTACTGCTGTGTAGGTACCTAGCCATTGCTCAGATAGCTTCATCAGTGTTTTCTTATAAGTTCGTAGTATTATGCTTAACTGAGGAAGCTTTACTTGTTATATTGAATGAATAAAAGGAGAGATTTGATAGTTTGTCAAAGTAAACAAGGCAGGTTGTTGCTACACCAAGAAACGAAACTAGATAGGTAGGAACGTACGTCCTACCAGATTTGCTGTTGGTTTAAAGAGCCTAAACAAAGTAGGTGGGTCGTTGCTTTGCCGACGAATACAACCGCTGATTAGCAAGTTTGTCAAATATCGAATCAGGGAACATGCAACATGAATTAAAAACCAGCTGCAAGGAAAAAACCTTGAAACGCATTCTTCTGAAGGTAAGATTTCATAAAGACGGCATTGGCAGTGCAGGTATTGCGCGAGTTTTGCAGTTACGCAAATTTTAGGGACAAAAAAGGTAATTAGGTACCTACTTTCGTTTTTATCATTGAAGTAGGTACATGAACAAGTAATAATATACGGAAAGTACGTAGATATGCCTTCCCTCTCCTTTCCTCATGCGATAATTACCTACTATTCCCGGCTGGTAGAGCTCTCATAGCACATCCTTTCACATGACCACTTTCACAGTAATCTAAAAAAATTTTAGTTTCAATTCATTCAAAGAACAGTTCTAAAACTAGATAGGTAATGTTTGGAACATCTAGAACACTTGTGTGTCAACTCCCTAACACACATTTCATGTGGATCTCTACCCCACACATTAAATCTTGCGTTCGTAGCGTTTGAGATCATGACCAGATAATAACTTGATGTAATTTGCATACAATTTATCACCTTGCATATTACAAATAATGAAAATATTGGCTAGGAACTAGGTAAGACTATGTTATGCAGTTGTCCAGCTGTGGGCTACAAATGGCGCATTTTCGCATAGTTTACTCGTCACGATGACAACAAGGTGAAATAACTTCGACTCCTCCTTGCCTCGATGAAAGGATGCGCTAGTGTCCAAGTTTCGAGAATATCACCCATAGGGTGGGGCATAATGGACTCCCTAGTTTCAAAAATTCACTGAAGGGCTCCCAGATAGAGGAAGCTGGATCCCGAGCAACCTAAGCGCTACTAGCGACCTGACGGTCAACCCGTTCCTCTCTTATCACCGGTATCACAGCTACTTTGATTACCTTTACTTACCTGTCGTCATAGAAGAATACTCTTCTTCCGTGCTGTCGTTGTGCTCACAAACTTCTGTAGAAAGTTAGGCAATGAGGCTATGACAAAATAATGCGTGAAAAGTCTTACGTTTGCGCAATACATCGGTATTGAAATCATGACGTTTACAATGATTTGAGGAGCTAACTACCAATGATACGATCATTATGAAACTCATGTGGGCTAATCAAATCATTTCCCGAATTTAAGCGAGATCGGTCTCAAACAGACCACGAGAAAATGACGCTTGATGGATTAGACGTTTGCACCTGCGCAGTAAAAACTATTAATTTTTAGTGGTGATATTGATAGGGCACGATCTTCAAGCCTAACACGAATTCCCAGAAAATTACATTAAATGCCTACGCAACAATACGTTTGTTACAAGGATTCTTTCTTTTCCTTTTTAGAAAACTTTATTGTTTAAACATTACAATATATAGTAGAGTACCTATATAGTATAGAACTCTACTATATAGTACTTAATTAAATTATTATATAAGGATTTGGATGCCGCTAATAACCCTTCTGGTTGAGATGCGGCTTAAAAATTAAAAAAAAAAAAAAAAAAAAAAAAAAGGAGACAGACACGAAACAAAGTTTTTCAGAAAGCCTAAAATAACGAGTTTAAAATTTGATTTTGGAGAAAAAAAAGTTTGTCTTCTGAATATGAAAACAAAGAAGACATCAGAAGCAAAATTTAGTTTTTAAACTAAATCTGTGAAACAATACGAGTTAGGTAACTAAATAAATTACCTACCGAAAGAAAATTATTGAAATAACACGCTCTACGCTTCACTAGTTTATATGTAGATTTCAAGATCTAGGTAATGCATAACTACGTAGACGTACAATTCTTGTATTGCGTATAGCAATAACTACATAATATAGAAACATGGACGTACCATCTACCTGCCGAAAGAAAATATTAATATCAACGACATCTACCTACCTACCCTATCATTCAAAATGTAACAAAAATGTTATAATTCCGGTCTTGCGCCACAAAATCAAGCTTTCCAAAAGAAAGGATTGGTCTAATTTCAAAAAATGTGCTCAAAAATCATTTGAAATGTCTGAAAAGTTAAAAATTATTCATATTTTTTAGCACGAATTCAGTCAAGAGAAGTTTATCAACAGTGTACAAGAACATTAAAAAAAAAAAAAAAAATGAAAATTTATGTAGAAGAACAATACTGAAAAATATACATAAATTTCTATTAAATTTGCTGAAAAATCAACAAAACTTAATAAAGCTCTAAATTTTAAATTGATGAATACTATATCGAGTTTCTTGTCATAAACTGGTAGGTAAACATTTCAAAGTGATTAAATTTCAGAACAATGTAAATTTGTAGTGTACGATAATTTATGCATGTACGCTCATTCGATGATGCTGTGAGAGTTTTATTAGTTCTAACCTACGGAGTATTTTAGCTTCACTGGAGCCTCCAACGACCATTTCGGCCCTCAGACGACTCGGGTACCTGCCAGCAAACCGTCTTCCGAGCAGGTTCTTTGGCAAGCGGCGTCAAACGGGGTTGACAGGGTTGGCTTCTGTTCTTTTTCGCGTTGAAAACAGCCCACGGAGGCCCCGCCACGCCCCTTAATGTACCCCTTACGATGCCCCTTCTGCCCCTTACACTGCCCCCTTCTCCTTGTATTTACCTCCCCAAGTCCCCTTGTAGACCCCCCTTCCCCCACCCGCACCGTCATCACACGAGCCTTCACGTTCCCTCCGACCCCTCGTAATTTTACGTCGCAAGTTGCCTTCGAACGCTGACGCTGCCGCTCACGTGGTGACTCAGCTGACTTGCTCTTGTTCGCGCTGGGATTTATCGCTCGCGACTACACGGATCCTCTTGTAACTACCACCCAATAACTAAATAACTACCACCAAATAACTATCACGACATAAGTATCACATCGCTACCACCACATGAAATAACCAGAGTTGGGCGTAATCATAATTACGATCACAATCATAGGTTTTTACAGTTGTGATCACAATTACGATTATAATCACAGACTGAAGTTACGTTTTGCAGAATTTTGGAAGTCAGGCAATTTTAAGCAGTCGCCAAAGGGTTGCGCACGGCAAAAAAAAAATTGAGTGAGGGATCGTAATTATGCATGTCATGTGTCATCATTCATTCATGATATGATTCATGAAAATTCATGTCATGTGTCATCATTCATCCATTCATTCATGATATGATTACGATTGCGATGATCTCATTCGTGATCACAGTTTTTTCTTTGTGGATATATTCGTAATCTCACTTTTTTTCGATCACGGCTGTAATCACAAGTTTTTAACACCTTACAATCCACACCTCACTGCTTTAGACTTTTTCAACATATCGCACCCATCCTAGAATAAGGGTACAACTCGAAAATTGTCATTTTCGGCAAATCGCATTCAAAGTTTTCCTTCCACACCATTGGTTACCCGTTCTTTGGAACACGATGAACATAATTTATCTTTGCGAAACTTGTTTCCTACATTATTGCTCTAACACCCCATGGTGAGTAAATAGTTTTTTTGCGAGTGGGAAGGGAGTGGGGGGAACGGTTTTGTTGATTTTTTAAGAATTTTTGAGTTGTTCAAACTCAAACACAGAAATCTCACCAGTCAGGATCCAAAATGTTCAGAAAAGGAAGACACAAGTTAAAATTATGCCGACATTGTCCACACAAAAAGGAAACAACTCAAAACGAGACACAGACTGCGTGAACTCAACTGAGTTGTGTCTTTCTTCCTAGGACGTGAATTGGTTACTCCCTCCATAGAAGAAAGACACAAGCACACTCTAGCAGAATTAGAGTACCCTACACATATCTCCACCTTCTACAGACAAACTACGGGGACCGGCGATTCCTTCCCGACCTCCAAAAAGCATGGCGATTCCTTCCCCTCTAAGTGTTGGCGATTCCTTCCGGTTACTCAATTCGTTCCGCCATACAATCGACGATTCCTTCCCGTTACTCAATTGCTTCCCGCCCAGGTGTTGGTTAGTTTTGAAGCAAAAATTAACTCTTTATAGGACTAAACCCTTAATTGAACAATTAGGTTAGTACTGTTGGGTCTCTACGGTTGTTGATTTGTTTGATTGTCTCTTGGAGGGAAACGAGTAAAACCAAGAAGAGTTCTAATTTTGAATTAGTGTGTTTTTGGGTTCCGAATATATTATTCTATTTTCACCACTTGAGCATTATTCTAACAATTGGTGTCAGAAGTGTCAGAATGGACGGCAACCCGGCCCGTGACCCCTGTGAGCGTCGTGTTTTACGTAGTGGGCGCGTTTTGTCTGTGCTTGATTTGCGAGGCGGGGAAGATAATGATGTTGAAACTGGATGTCAGCAGCAAGACGCTACGGATGGAGGAGGGGTTCAGGACGTAACTGACCAGCAGCTTGACCCACAGGTGGATGCTAGTAACATCATGGTGCACATAAATGACCACTTGGAACAATTTAAAGAACGTGTAGTTAACGAACTGATGTTGGAAATGCGAGATTTATTACGGCCATACACTGATTTGTTGACAAGCACACGTTCAGTCCCTGACCCACATGTAAGCCCTGCTGACCCTCATCCACCCAATATCTATTCCTCTTCGACCAGGCCAGCCCCTAAAACTGTGAGATGTTTTGATGGTACTGCTGAGTGGGAGGCTTACCACATTCAATTTGAGACAGTAGCTAGGGCAAATGGATGGGATGAGGAGTCGAAGGCGACAGCACTCTCTACAGCCTTAACCGGACCTGCATTATCACTGCTTAGTGACGTTTCTCCCCCTCGATCATACAGTCGATTGGTGTCTGCTTTGGAGGAAAGGTATGGTGTGAAAAACCAATCTCAAATGTTCCTGACCCTTTTGAATACTCGTGTTCAACAACCTGAAGAGGACATTCGGAAATTTCACCAATGCATTCGTACTCTTGCCCGGAGTTCGGTTTCTGATGTTGAGCAACAAGGAGTGTACCACTTTTCCCGAGGGTTGCGTGATTCAGAGGTTAGACGAGCTCTTGACACAATTTCTCCCACCACGATGTCAGAGGCTCTTGTAGTTGCGTTGCGAGTAGAAGCTGCATCAAAAAGGGATCGAATGTACCGCAGCCTTCATATAAGAGGTGCCAACCTTTTAGAGGGGTTACAAGACACAGGCCTTCCACTTGAACCTACTGACAGCTCTAATCATTCTGATGCACTCTATCAGACACAAAAGATTGAGAAACATAATGTACAACAGAGACCAGACAGTATGCTGAGGAATCCTCGTCCAAATCAACGTGTGACATGTTGGCGATGTGGGACATTACTGTCGTGACTGTCCTTCATGGAAAAATAAGCAGCAAAGTAGCCCTCAGGAAAACTCCAGGTTGCCAAACTGAATGGGCACAGTTTGGTTTCATCCACAATGCCCAGAGAGTTGACAAGTAGTAAGGGTATTGTAGGTGAGGTGGTGTACCGTATAGGAGGAGGTGGGTCCCTAAGTCTGTGGGGGTGGATAGGAAAAGTGTTTTGCAAACTGCTAGTCGACACTGGAGCATCAGCAACGTTTGTTTCCCCTATCATCTTGGAGAGAGCCAACATTGACCTGAGTCCTGGAACTGAAGGTATGCTTCGTACTGCCACTGGAGCACTACAATGGGCCGAGCTTCAATACATTTGGATATTGGTGATGGAATACAGCGACAGCATGAGGCTGTAATAGCACAGATTGGTGAAGAATGCATTGTAGGGCTTGACTTCTTGCGGAAGCATGGGTGTGTGATTGACATGACAAGGGGGAATTTGCAAATTGGAGCTGCAACACTTCCATTTGGGCTCAATGAGTGCTTGTCATTGGTCACCCCAGAACAGGAAGATATGTTGGAAGAGGAGATGATGCTTTCCTTGGATCCCACTACTGATGACATAGAGCAAGTGTCAGTGGCGGAGATGAATGGTGTTCCACCTCATGTGGCAGGGCTGTTCTCAAAGTTAGAAGACTGTCTGTCGTCAGCACAACTCAAAAAGATTCAACAGTCTTTGATAGAGTTTGCTGATGTGTTTGCAGCGTGTAATACTGATTTAGGTCAAATAACTGAAGTAGAGCACACAATCAAGTTGCTCGATGCTAGCCCCATACACCAGGCCCCACGGCGCATCCCATCGCATAAATTACAAGAGGTTGATCGATTGATTGCATACATGGAGAAAGGAGGAATAATTGAGCCATCAAATAATCCATGGGCCAGTCCAGTAGTTCTAGTAGCAAAGAAAGATGGGACAACAAGATTTTGCATAGACTATCGGCGACTCAATGATGTGACATGTAAAGACTCTTATCCCCTACCTCATATTGATGACCTACTTGGAGCTTTAGCCGGGAGTCAGTGGTTTTCGACCTTAGACCTTCAGAGTGGGTATTGGCAGATTAAGATGCATGAGGCTGACAAAGAGAAAACTGCGTTCTGCACACCAAGTGGTTTGTGGCAGTTTAACGTGATGCCATTTGGGCTGTGTAATGCTCCGGCAACGTTCCAACGTGCTATGAGCAAAGTTCTCCATCCTCAGATCTGCAAAGGCCGCGTCAAAGTCTACCTCGATGATGTCCTTGTGGATACTTCAACCTTTGACGAACAACTTGCATGGTTGCGTGCTGTTTTTACAGAACTCAAAAGACGAGGTATCAAATTAAACCCCAAAAAATGTGTACTTTTCCGTAGAAGCGTGAACTATTTGGGGTACATTATATCAGGAAGAGGTGTTGCAACTGATCCCAACAAGGTTGAAAAAGTGCAAAAATGGCCAACTCCACAGTCAGCAAAGGATGTTCGTACATTTGTAGGATTTTGTTCGTACTATCGGTCATTCATTCAGAATTTTGCTGATAGAGCTCATCCTTTATACAGTGCACAGAATGACAAAGGCCCTTTCAAATGGACGGCAGAGCACCAGGCATCTTTTGAGGATCTGAAAAGAGCACTCACAGTGGCACCAATCTTAGGACATGTCATACCAGAATGTTTCTTCACCCTTGATGTGGATGCTAGTGAGAAAGCAATTGGAGCAGTACTGTCTCAACAACAACAGAGCAAGGAAACAGTTCTGGGTTACTACAGTCGTTGCCTCTCAAAACAAGAGAAGAATTATTGTGTGACTCGGAAGGAGCTTCTGGCTGTGGTTGAAGCCCTCAAACATTTTCGTCCCTATGGCTTGGACAATGGGAAAGTTTTGACAGTTCGAACTGATCATTCCTCACTACAATGGCTCAAAAATTTCAAGCATCCTGACGGACAGATGGCTCGGTGGCATGAGTTTTTAGCATTATTCAACGTGTCCATTGAGTTCCGGAAGGGAGCTTTACATTCCAATGCAGATGGTATGTCGCGAAGGCCTTGTCTGGGGGCTGAGTGTAAATATTGTGCCAGGCTAGAGGAAAGGGATGCAGTAGCAAAAGTTGAGGAAATTCGTCGGGTAAGGCTTGAACTACAGTTTCAATGGAGGGAAGAACAACGAAAAGATTCGGACATCCACCCAGTATTGGAATGGAAAACAATAGGTGAGCGGCCGGATTGGCATCATGTTTCCCCACTCAGTGCTGTCACAAAGGCATTGTGGGCTGCTTATGACTCCCTAGAACTGGTTGATGGAGTGCTTCTTCGGCATTGGGAAAACAGCAGGGGTACTCAGACTGTGAAGCAAATAGTTGTTCCTCGTCATCTGAAAATGGTCGTGCTCCAAGAAATACATAAACTAGGCCATTTTGGCTACAAGCGAACAATTACTGAAGTACATCGTAGATTTTACTGGGTTGGTTTGCACCGTGATGTTCGAGATTATTGCAAGGCATGTGTCACTTGCGGACAGCGGGGAAAGAAAGGACAAAAAAATCTACGAGCACCATTGCAGTCGTACACTGTAGGAGCTCCATTTGAACGAATTGCGGTTGACGTCATGGGACCTCTCCCCCAATCAGAAAATGGAAACAAGTATGTAATTGTCGCGATGGACTACTACACCAAGTGGCCTGAGGCATTTGCAGTCCGTGACCAGAAGGCAGAAACCATTGCAAATGTCTTAGTAAATGAGGTGTTTTCCAGATTTGGGCTACCGCTTGAGATGCACACTGACCAAGGTAAGAATTTTGAGTCTGCCATTTTGCAGGAAACCCTGAAGATCTTAGGTGTTAATAAAACCCGGACAACGCCACTACATCCCCAAAGTGATGGATTGGTGGAGCGCTTCAATCGTACTCTTTGTGAAATGTTATCCAAAGTTGTTGCAGAACACCAAAGAGACTGGGACTTGAGGCTTCCACTTGTGCTGCTGTAGTGTTCAAGTGTACTCCGTTTAATTATGTATCCATGGAGTTTGATAAATGTTTGAGTTGATCAGTTACTCGAGGGACGAGAAATATAGAGTTGAATATCTGAGTGAAAAAGTATATTTTTATTAGAGATATATCAAACATTACATTGGCACAGTCGGAAAAGTCCGTTGTTTAAATGTATCATGGAAGCTACTAATATACCGCCGTTAGATTTAGATGGTGACGTTACCACTTTGGCTGCTCGCTGGACTCGGTGGAAACGAGCGGTTTCTTTGTACATCGTAGCGAAAGGAGTCACTGATGCAAACCGTAAGCAAGCTCTTTATTTACATTTTGGCGGCGAAAGTTTACAGGAATTGTTTTATTCCTTGCCTGAACATGACACGGTACCAAAAGACTCTTCAGCAGATGTACATACATTAGCGTTGTTGGACAAACATTTTTTACCTAGAAGTAATACCTTATTTGAACGGCATGTCCTTCGCGGAGTTTACCAAGAAAGCAGTGAGACTTGTGATTCATTTATTTCTCGGCTACGACATCAAGTTTCTCGCTGTGACCTTAAGGATATGTCTAAGAAAGATCTTGAAAATATGTTCCTTTGTGACCAGTTTGTGACTGGTTGTTGCTCTTCCAAACTACGAAAACGTATTTTAGAGAAATCAACTATCACTGTAGACGAAATTTCCGACATGGGCCGTGCTATTGAATTGGTTGAGTTACAGACCAAAACTTATGGGAAAGACGGTGATCATGACAACCCTACTTCGATTAATAGGGTTTCAAATCGTCAAGCGGCCCAGGGTTCGTCTTCGGTTGTGAAAGGGAGGGGTGTAAATGTTAGGAAAAGCCAATTAAAGGCTGGTAGAAGATGTTATCGCTGTGATGGGTTATCTCATCTTGCTAATGATTTGGATTGTCCCGCAAGAGAAAAAAAATGTGATAAGTGTCTTCTGATCGGCCATTATAGTAAATGTTGTAAAACTAAAAAAGTTTATCAAGTAGAGTCGATCGGCAGGAGCTCAAAAACAGAATTATCTCACCTTCCTGAAGACATTGGAACATATGATTCTGATTCCGACTATACATTCCTGGTTGAAAAAAATGTTGACACATCGGGGAAGATAACTTGTTCAGTCGGAGGTGTTCCTCTAACATTTATAATTGATTCAGGAGCCTCCTGTGACGTCTTAAATCGTGATACATGGGAATTTCTGCTTAAAAATAACATTAATCTCTTACAAACAATTAAGTCGAGTAATAAACAGTTATACTCATATGGACGCTCAGAGCCATTGAAAATTGTGGGTGAATTTCAGACGGAGATTGCTTATGACAACAGTAAGGTAGTTTCAAACATAGTGGTGATCAAGGGTCGGGGACCTCCACTTTTAGGAAAAACGTCAGCAATAAAGTTGGGAGTGTTACAGGTTGGGCAAATTATCAATCACGTAAAAAGCGATTGTAAAATAGGAAAGATAAAAGACTTCAAATTGGAGCTTCCTATTGACCCAGATGTTTCTCCCATAATTCAACCTCTACGCAGGATCCCACTTGCTTTGAAGAAGAAAATTGCTGAGCGGATTACTGAATTAGAACGTAATGATATTATTGAAAAAGTAAACGGTCCTTCTAGGTGGGTTTCTCCCATAGTTCCTATTCCTAAAGGTAATGATGTTCGATTGTGTGTTGATATGAGACTGGCAAATAAAGCTGTATTGAAAGCTAGTCACCCTCTTCCAACAATGGATGATTTACTCCCTGAAATAGGTAAAAGTCAGTTTTTTTCTAAACTAGATATCAAAATGGCTTTTCACCATGTAGAATTGCATCCTAACTCTAGGGAAATAACCACTTTTAATTCACACCTCGGATTGTACCGTTTTAAAAGATTAATGTTTGGACTTAATCGAGCTCCCCAAGATTTTCAACAGTTAATGGAAAACCTCTTGAGTGGGTGTGAAGGGACATTTGTTTTTATAGATGATATCTTGATATTTGGAGAAACCAAAGAGGAACATGATGCTAGATTACGCAAAGTTCAACATGTTCTAAAAAATAATGGCATTGTCCTCAATGACAAAAAGTGTGAAATTAGGAAAAGTTCAGTGACCTTTTTAGGTCATGTCTTATCTGCAAATGGCATCAAACCAACGTTAGATAGGGTAGACGCTCTGAAAAATTGCCGCCCGCCAAGGAACCTTCCTGAGCTTCGGGGTTTTCTTGGTCTCCTTAACTATGTAAGCAGATTCATACCAGCTGTTTCAGAACTAACAGAGCCGCTTCGTAGGCTGACGCACAAAGAAGAGACATTTATTTGGACTGATGTTCACCAGGCTGCATTTGATCGAATTAAGAATCTACTTACTGCGGATACATCTTTGGGGTTTTTCGACCCAAAAGATGAGACCATAGTTATGGCAGATGCGGGACCACATGGGCTTGGAGCTGTACTGCTCCAGTTGGATAAGAAAGGTACTCCTAGAATAATCTGCTATGTCAGCCGCAGCCTGTCTGATGTTGAAGGTAGATATTCTCAGACGGAAAAAGAAGCCTTAGCTCTTGTGTGGGCATGTGAACGATTGAAAATATATCTGATTGGTAAACAGTTCAAATTATACACTGATCACAAGCCACTTGAGGTTATTTTTGGATCTAAATCAAAACCATGCGCTCGAATTGAAAGGTGGCTTCTTAGACTTCAGTCCTTTGACTATGTTGTAAAATATGTTAATGGAAAGAATAATATTGCTGATCCACTATCTAGACTGGGAAAGAAGACTACATATCCTAGAGGAAATGCAGTCACTGAAGATTATGCAGTCACTTGCATACCGGTCATCTGTCCACAAGTCTACTGGGTTCTCCCCAGCAATGTTAGTTTTTGGACGTGAACTGACTGTACCGGCGGATATTCTCACAGGTTTGAGTCCTGAAAACAAGAGTCGAAGTCAATATGCCTGGGAGCTGAGACAAGGGTTACAAGAAGCCCATGACATAGCCCGTCAAACTATTGGAAAAGTGGCTTCTGAAACTAAACGTCGTTATGATCGGCATGCCAACAGTCATCAGTTCCAGGTGGGGGACCTGGTGTGGCTTTATTATCCTCGTCGCTATGTTGGTCGCTCTCCGAAACTTCAGCTTCCATGGATTGGTCCATGCAAAGTGTTGAAGCGAATCTCGGATGTAGTTGTGAGGATCGTGACGCCTAAAAACAGGAGGATGGTTGTGCATATTGACCGGTTGCGAGGTTATTCAATGAATCTAGATCTGGCTGAAGAAGGACAGCACATGCTAGAAGACGGAAGAGAGTGATGTTGGGTCTCTACGGTTGTTGATTTGTTTGATTGTCTCTTGGAGGGGAACGAGTAAAACCAAGAAGAGTTCTAATTTTGAATTAGTGTGTTTTTGGGTTCCGAATATATTATTCAATTTTCACCACTTGAGCTTTATTCTAACAGTACTTAGAACCCAATTAAAATCACAATAATCACAAAATAAAAAATCCGTCGTAAAGTTCACGTCTCAATTTCATTGCTCAAAAATCCCCCCAAATTTAACACTGACCCTTTTAGCAAATTGGTAAGGGTCATCGTCGGGAGTTTGCCGAGCAATGAGTTGCCGGATCCAATTTTCTTTTTTTTTTTTTTTTTCTGACTCTTGGGAGTATGTTGGTCGCTGTCATAGGTCTTAATGTAGATTTCGGTTTGAAAAGCTATTAAACCATCTACGAAACTAAATATGTGGGGATGAGGTGAATGAAAGTTTCACCTTCACCTATCAAATCGAAATCAAAATATTATTAAATCCTCCTGACGGGCCTTATCACTTTGAGATTGGAGGGGAAGGAATCGCCGAACCTCGACTCACTGGCCGGCCTCACACCGGTAGGAATCTTCATCTCCTTCAGGCCGCAAGGTCCAACTTTCACTTCGAAGGGAAGGAATCGCCGGTTCCCCACAAACTAGACCGTTTCTACTTCTCAAAACCACAACTAACTCAAAAATAAGGATTTTTGACTTGTACCCTTATTCTAGCACGAACTAAATCACTCGCGACGAAGTTGTGGAAACCCATTACAAAACGGAAGTTAGTGAAAAACGTTGTCTATTTCCATGAAAAATAAAGAGTTACAATGTTAAATCGATTTCGACGGTTAGGCCATCATCAGTAAAAAACAATAACTGAAGACACATTAGAAAGGACACAGCTTATATAGAGACAGGTGGGAGATTGAATCCCATTGGTCGAGAGAAAGGAAAGGGGCAGGAGGTACAACCAATTAAGTGCATACAAAGTGACAGGGAGATTGAATCCCATTGGTCGAGAGAAAGGAAAGGGGCAGGAGGTACAACCAATTAAGTGCGTACAAAGTGAAAGGTCATCTGATTTAGCTTGATAGCTAATCAGATGAAGTGAGAGGGGGAAATAACTAAATATGGTTTCAACAGTGTGAAGGGATAATTCCAAGCTTTACAGAAATAGACCTATCAGTGGTGAAATACCACTTTTTTCCTTATTCTAGGACGGGTGCGATATCTGGACACGCGTGGGGATTTATCGCTCACGACTACACGGTAAGTTATGTGGTTGTAACTACAACCACATAACTATCAGGACAAAAGTATCACATCGCTACCAACACATAACTACCACTACAAGACATAACCAGAGTTGGACGTTTTCATAATCATAATTACGATTACAATCATAGGTTTTTAGAGTTGTGATTCTCATTGTGTTTTCTCGACCACTCGTATAATAATGAAATTGAGGGTTAGCGAGGGTTGGCTCATAATTAAAAATTTGTCTATGCCGACGTTTTGCTGTATTTGTACAGCATCTTCAGGACAGTAGTGGAGCAGGAAAAAGTTTTAGGTCTTCATTGCACGTTATACAATCCTTGCTGGACACATGGCACTTGTACAGTGTTTTTACACATACTAACTGGAGACTGATTATCTTGATTACCGAAACTTAATATTTATAATGAAAATTATTAAAGATGATACATATTGCTTAGAAAATGCCACGTGGCATTTTCCTATGCAACATGTATCCTCTGTCATTGTTGCCAAATCAGTACTTCACTCTGCGAATACGCAAACGTTAATTCCATTATGCCCCATTTTTTCACGCTCTAGTCGTCCGATCTCGCTCAATTTTGGATGATAGTTGGGGGATGACGATTTGATCATCTCCTATCAATTTCAACTTGATTGTATCAATAATAGCTACTGCGCATGCGCCCATGTAAAATCCTTGTAACGACCTTAATTTCCACTGTTTTCAACCGATTTCGATGAAATTGTCAAAGAATGCGCAAGTCAGGTTGCACATTGTCCCCAATCAGTTTCAAATCAATACTTTTCTGCGCATGCGCAAACGTAAATTCCATTACACTCCATTTTTTCTCGTTCTAGTCGTTCGATTTCGCTTAAATTTGGATGATAGTTGGAAGGACTTGATTACCTCATATCAATTTCAACACGATTGTATCATCAATAGCTACTGCGCATGTGGCAATGCGAAATACTTGGAATGACCTCAATTTCCACAGTTTTCATCCGATTTTGATGAAATTGTCAGCGAATGTACGGTTTATGTTGTAGATGGTCCCGTACATATTTCATTGTTTAAAACTCATCAGTTCATTCTGCGCTTGCACAAACGTAAATTACATTGAGTATCATTTTTTCGTTTCTTAATCGACCAACTTCGACGCTACTTCTTGATTTAGTCTTTTCCGCTATGGAATTTTTCAAGATCATTTAAAACTTTTCAATGATCTATACATTCACGATAGATATACGAGGATGTGCCACACCCAACTTGGTAGACGTTTTTTTAATATTATGTTCTCTCACAAATGCAATTACTTTCAAAAGTGTATCTTTTTCCCAAGCTTCACCTTCATTATTACTACCAGTATGCTGGCGTAGGCTGTTTTTCACTTTTCACATTACACAATTTTCGTTTAGACATTCAAGGTGTCGAGTTATACATTAAAATGACGTGAAAAAATAATGTTTGACGTTGAAATGTTTATTTTTGTCTGGGAAATCTGAAGTTCGGTCGGGGGAAAATCATGGAAATTTAAAATTTACATTATGGGGCCACCCTATAAATAGAATAGAATAGAATCATATATTGGCATTTGAAAAAATGTATAAGAAAAGAAATACAAATACTTGTTGTGAGTAAACATACGCCTGCCAGTTGAAAAGTTCAAAGGAACTTGTGTAAACTGGCAGTGCCTAGACTCATCCAGCCGGTAGAGCATACCATCAATTCACAACACCATCAATTCAAAAAAAAAAAAAAAAAAAAAAAAAAAATTAAATTTACACAGTAGCTATTATGAAAAAGAAATACATTTTGATAGTAAAAACTTCTTAAAATGTTTCACACTAGTATAATCTATAGGGTTAATATTATTATAGTAAAACAATGTAATGGCCTGCACAAAAGAGCTCCGATTATAAAATTCAGTTCTAATCAAGGGTAACCTTATGTTGCTGTTGCTAGCAGTTCTAGAATGTGGTAAGTTAGAAATAAGTGAGCTACATAAATCAGATTCAAATACTCTCAAACAAGAGGGTAATAGAAAACACTGCTTAATCTTCAATACGTTAAAGTTTTTATGAAGAAGCACAGTAGGATACCGCATAGGTTTACGTAGTATCACTTTAATCAAAGCATTCTGGACAGTTTGCAGAGGTTTCAAGTGAGTTGTACAAGTCCTACCCCACACCACGATACCATAATTAATAATGGAACCAGCCGAAGCCATGTAAACCGATCGCAGCAAATAGGTAAAAAATCACGAACAACTTTGAATACGTAAAGCATCTTTCTCAAACGAGTAATCAGGGAATTAATATGGTGTTTAAACTTTAAATTATTATCAAACAACACTCCCAGATACTTACAGGTGTCAGAAAATGGTAAAATGAAAATGGTATAAATGCCCACCCTACTTGGCAGACGTTTTTCCGATGTCGAGATTGTCAGGAATGACCGTTTTTAGTGCAAAAGTCTTCTTATCGATTATCCAGGTTATTGACGCATCCGTCTGTGTTGCAGCCCCGTTATGACTCAGTCGATAACGTGATATCTTGCGCTTCCCAACCTCTCAAATCCCGAATGGCTCTTCCTCGCTATCGATTTTTGTCTATGACGTGTCCTTCATCCCTCTTCTCCAATTACTGAGTTGATATGCTTGAAACTGGAAACCCAAAACCTCTGCTTAGATTACCCAAAAACAATATTCTGGTGGATCGACGGCGGAATTTATAGACGTGAATTGAGTCTGAGTGGGCCCCTAAGTGTATCGATAAGGGAATTCATGCACTCTGTGCGATTCATAGATGTGATTTGAGGGCGACTCTGAGGGTGCACTGAGTGTGCAACCCAAATGCACATTCAACGGGATTCATGAACAAAAAATGGCGTTGAGGTGAGTTTCACCCTCAGCTCAACGGTGTAATATCCTGAGTGACGGCAGGAGGTCACTTAAGTGCGTCAACTGATACTTTTATTATTATTTTCACGTAGGTATAGGTACTGGTACTTTAGTAGAGCATACATCGTTTATTTAGTTGGGAGTTTATTCAAAAACTACATTTGAGTACATACACATAAGAGTAGGTAGGCTGTTCCTAAACGGTAGTTAAGTACATGTTTGATGTGACCAACAGATCCCATTTGAATGTTATACAATCAACAACGAAATATTTCGCAAACTATTCCTATTCGGGAAAGAGACAGTCATGGACAACTACGAACCTGAAGGAGCGGAAGGATTTTTAACCCCCACAGCTGAAAGTGCTGGTCGCTCTTTGATTTTATGCGATCCCTACATACCAAGATTGTAGTGCATGGTTTTCCGATTCATTTTGGTTTGTGGAATGAGTTGGCTTCTATTCATCAGGATGTATAATCAATGAGAATTCCAAGAAAATGTGATTGCTTGAAGCTCTCCCATAACCTATTGTCCTCTTTTTTTCCAACAGTCTCATTATACCTATTACTCTTCTTATTTTCAACTATGTACATAATTATCTGTTCTTCAAAACTAACTGGCGAATCATTGTTTTCTCACTTCTTTTCCGTCACAACTCAATACATAATAAACACAAATTAACAGCACTTCAACAAACAAGCAGCAAGGATTCAATTCAACTTGTGGCTGCCCCGATCCAGGCTGGGGGACCAATAACTTTTGTCTTTGTCTGATAGGGCCTATGACCTGTCTCCCCAAGGAACAAGGAAAATAGCATATAAAGCTAAACCACAAAGAAAAGAGTAACCTTTGAGAGCTGTTATTGATCAGTGCAGAATGTGAGAGGGAATTTTCCCGTCCCTTTTCTCTCAAACCAGGGAAACTTCCCCTACAACATACTGTCAGAGCTGCCAACTTAAGTTGAAAAAGCATTGAGTGTACTCTGAGTGCACCGACAAACTCGTGTAAACTGAGTGTGCCCCTAACTGTTGAGTGAACTACCCCACTCAACCATGAATTTGAACTGGTGAGTGGAGGGTGACCCTCCATTTAGGTGAGTGCTAGTGAACACACATACTCAGGCATTGTATATGAATTCCACCCCTAGACAAAAAAAACTTTCCACTGCCCTTTGGTGTTGAATTTAGTATACTATCACATCTGATTCTATACTATTATACAACTGTATACTACACTTTGATGTTGATGCGGTATTTTCTGGCTCCTGTGTTTGTGAAAAATTGCTTGCAAACCACCTGTCATCAACAGCTGTTAGAGATTGGCTGGATGGCATGCTGATTGACAACCCCTTCGCATGCACATTTGCAGACTTAATAATTATATAGAATCATCAGGTATATAGAAGCAATTTATGAACATATTATAGTTCTTGCTGCAGGCAGTGTCTTACCACTCAGCCTATAGAACGAAGTTTTAGATACAGTATACAATTCCCCAGTTCCAGTCCACTCCAGTTGATATCCGTGGTGGACACCTTGTAAAATGTTTATTGAAAAATATCTTTTAACAAACCTGTCTCAACAGCTGTCAAAGATTGGCTGGGTGGCACGAGCTGATCCTATGCACCTAAGGCACCCTAATCGTCTTAGATCCTCATTCAAATATATCTGAGCTCGCACTGACATTCGGCTGCACACTTCGTTGATTCCGCTACGCGCACGCGCTCACACATGCACCGAAATTAACCGTGTTAGTTAGTTTGGTGATTGGAGAGCTGGAAAGCCAAGTATCAAATGCTGTATACTATTACCCTGTTTTCGAAGGATTTGACATCCAAGGTGGACAGCTGTTAATGTTTGTAAAAAATGGCTTAGCCTACCTAGAACGAATTCTAAGATGCAGTATACAATGCCCCAGTTCCAGTCAATTCCAGTTGATATCCGTGGTGGACAGCTTGTAAAATGTAGGGAAAAATAACTTTTAACAAACCTGTCGTCAACAGCTGCCAAAGATTGGCTGGGTGGCACGAGCTGATCGACAGACCTTTACATATCCTCGTTTACATATCCGAGACTCGCACGTTCGGCTGCACACTTCGTTGATCCCACTACGTGCAAGTGCTCACGCATGCTCACGAACGGGTGTATCCGTATCAGCAGGCTTACTAAGTCTGTAGAATCAGCAGGTGAAACACTCCATGTTTGATAATTCCTCCTGCAGGCAGTATCAGCATTGTACCCCCTTCTCCCTCCCAGTGGGGATTGGAGAGCTGTAAAGTCAAGTCGCAGCACACTATTATACCCTGTTTTTGTAAGATTTTATATCCGAGGTGGACAGCTGTTAATGTTTGGACATAATTGCAAATAATCCACGTGTCATCAACAGCTGTTATTATACAGATTGGCTGGGTGGCATGCCGCATTTTAAACAGGCACCCTAATCGTCTTGTATCCTCGTTTACATATCCGAGCTATGCATCCGGCTGCACACTTTGTTGATCCCACTACGTGCAAGCGCTCACGCATGCACACTCATGGGTGTATGCGTATCAGCAGCCAGGTTTTCAATTCATTCTGTTGGCAGTATCAGCAGTGCCTATCCCCAGGGATCGGAAAAATGGAAAGCCAAGTATTATTGCTGTATACTGTTACCTTGTTTTTGTAGAATTTGATATCCGAGATGGACAGCTGTTGAAGTTTGGAAAAAAATTGTTATTAAACCACCTGTCATCAACAGCTGTTAGAGATTGGCTGGGTGGAATGCTGATTGACAACCCCTTCGCATGCATATTTGCAGACTTAATTGTATAGAATCAGCTGGTATATAGTAGAAATCTATGTACACATTATAGTTCTTGCTGCTGGCAGCATCTTATCACTTAGCCTAGAGCTATACCAGTTGATGGAATTGCAGTTTAGCTAATTGCTAAAGTGCCGGCGAAGATTGAATTTCCTCTTCGTTTCGTATGTGCAATGGTAACAAAATAGCATGTTGAAACGGAGGAACATACATGCGGACGAACATACTCGTATAATAAAAGTAATTTAAACTACATATATATAACATATAATTAAAAGTACATAATAAACTAAACACGCATGTCAAAGTACTGTAATCTAAATAGAACCTAAACAATAAGATAAGTTAAGTGATAAGACGGGTCAGCTGTTCGGTTGTTACCCAGCGGGGAACAAACGGAGGGGAAAAGGCAGCAGGGTGGGGGGTGCTCGCGTCGGGTTTGGAACGTCTCGTCTGGGTAGCATGCTGATTGACAACCCCTTTGCATGCATATTTGCAGACTGACATAGGAGAAATCTATGTACACATTGTAGTTCTTGCTGTTGGCAGCATCTTATCACATAGCCTATAGAACGAAGTTCTAGATACAGTATACAATTCCCCAGTTTCAGTCAATTCCAGTTGATGGCCCCGGTGGACAGCTTGTAAAATGTTTAGGGAAAAATAGCTTTTAACAAACCTGTCATCAACAGCTGTCAAAGATTGGCTGGGTGGCACGAGCTGATCGACAGACCTTTGCATGCCCCGCATTTTAAACAGGCACCCTAATCGTCTTATATCCTCGTTTACATATCCGAGCTCGCACTGACATTCGGCTGCACACTTCGTTGATTCCGCTACGCGCAGGCGCTCACGCATGCACACGTACGGGCGCAGGAAGGGCGCGCGACCTCGCCGGAAACGACCGGCAAACATTACTCCTTTTCCGGCCACAATTACTTCACCAGTCCCGAGCAAACTGGCTCATTATTCCAACAACAGTCTCGCGCCGCGGATCTACCTCGTCGTTCACTACTTTCGAATGGTGCGAAAAATCGGATTTATAGCATTTATTCGTCAAATTGGAGGTTTTACACATCAAATTGGTGGTTTTACACTTCAATTCAAATTGTTGCTTCACGTTTCGAGATGTTCAAGATACGTGTCGTTTTTTAGTTTTTCTCCGAAATCACTGGACTAAAGTTTTTGAAGCTAGGGTCAAAAATCAGATTCGAGGTCTAGTTGGCATCAATTTTTCGACGTAAGAATAGAGTTTTTTTTTCTTCTTTTTCATTCTTAGATTACATCCCAAAGAATCGAATGATATATGGAGTTTTTTCGTTTCAAATTGGAGTTTTTACTCATCAATTCGGAAGATGATTTCAAACAAAGAAATAAGCGTTTGTGTGACGTGATATCCCGAAGCTTTGCCGTGATTACCACTTCGGACTTCACGAGTTAAGTGCTGAGAATTATGATAAACCTGACGACCGCTGCTACAGGGCAAGGCTTACGTTAAATAAATGTTAGGTTTGTTTTTTATGTTCATTCGTGTTTGTTAATTTCCTGTCATTTTCGTTATGAGTTCGTTGTGATTTTCCAGTTTTCCAGAATCATATCATATAGGTAGGTATTTACTTAATGTCCGTCATCCTCCAATGTGTAAAATCTCGAATTTGAAAAGATAACCTCTAATTTGAAATGAAAAAAAAACCTTTAAAAAAAAAATTGATGTGTAAATCTCATTTATGTGTAAAACCTCGAATTTGATGTGTTAATGATGTATAATTATCCAATAATAACCGTCGCCATTATTTACTAAGGTGATTCGCAATAATCACTATAAGTGACTAAACATCCGTTAGTAGTCTCGGGCAAGTTTTATCCCCTTCTTCAAGCCCAAACTTCAAAATTAAACCTTGAATACTCAGCACATCATTATGACGTTCTTGTTGGAGAGAGTGTTCTGGATGCCTGTCATTGGCTATGCAGAACTCCTCAACAACTGACACCTTCAACCATCTCTCTGGTCAACTTCCTATAGCATTTCTTGCTCTTGTGGATAGTGATGAGGTAGGTACTGCAGGTTAATATTAATCAATTATAATTAAAGTATTTTGTTGGCAGTGTAGTAGGGGAGAGTGGGGTAATACCGCCAAGTCCGGGAATACCGCCACCCCATATAATTATTTAACCACCAGAGTGACAAATCTTGTAGCCAAATATCGTCATCTTTAGATCAGCAGTAATGTTGGAAAAGTTGGTTTGGGGTCATTAATTTGTTTTTATCAATGACCGTGCATTGAACAGATTTACGTGAACATTATCAAATAGCCTGTGACCCAAGTTAAATTAATTCTGATAGATTCGACAACTCAGATCCCCAGTTGGTTCAGTGACGTTCAAAACGCTTCAACATCCTCCTCCCCTCCCCTTACCACTGGGTAAGATTTCAAAAATTTGAAAAAAGTAGTCTTTGAATTGTATTAGAGTAATCCAAACATATTCGACAATCAAATCCCCAGTTCGTTCAGTGATGACAAAGATAACCCCCCCCCCCCCCTCACCTAAAACACCCCCTTCACTGGGTTAGATTTGAAAATTTTCAAGTAGCCTGTGATTTAAGTTAGTATACTCCAAACATATTCGACAACTCAGATCCCCAGTTGGTTCAGTGACGTTCGAAACGCTTTAACTCCCCCACCCCCTCCCCCTCCATTGTGGGTCAGATTTGAAAATTTTGAAAAAAAGTAGTATTTGACGTGAATTGGAGTAATCCAAACATACTCGAAAATCAAATCCCAAGTTGGTTCGGTGATGACAAAGATACCCCATTCCCCCCTCCTCATCTAAAACACCCCCTATGGGGCAGATCAACAACTACACCTTTTGAACCTTCTCTGGACTTCCACAAATAATTTAAGACCAAAATTAGCCAAATCGGTCCAGCCATTCTCGAGTTTTAGCGAGACTAACGAACAGCAATTGATTTATATATATATATAGATAAGCGAGTTGGGCTCACAGTTTTTGAAGCTTGGCGTTCTAGTTTTAGTGTTGACGAATTTTCGTGGTAAGTAACAGTTTTTCATACGTTTATGTAAATTGTTGAGCATGACGACGTAGAAAAATCATTTAGCATTTCTTCATGATGTTTTACAAAAACTTTAGTTTTTTAATGATTTTTTTATCTCGAAAAGTTTACCGGGGAAACATCGCCACACCGAATATAGGGTAATTCCGCCATAGCGGTATTGCCCCAATGCTCCAATCATCACTCTTGTTGGAAGTTTTTTGTGGTAATAATCACCTATTTCTATTGATTTTGAGTAATTAAAATATAAAATAATACTTAAAATATAATATATTAAAATTATATTGTGATAGCTTATCTCCTTCCTAAATTAACATAATCGTTGTACGATTCCACTCTTCTTGCTCCCATTTTGATTTTGACAATGGTCGTTAGTCTTGTGAATTTTACTGCGACCTGAAGAAGAGAAAAAATTTAAACTTTAAAAGCTGGGAAGATAGAATACTATATAATCGTTCTTTTTTTAACGAGTCCCGCGTTGAACGTTGTCAATAATTCAGTTCCTGTGAGAACTAACATTATTTTACCAATATTTATTTTGCTCCAATTTTGCTATTCTGACGTGGAAATTGTTTGTCAACCATTAGTCAATCCTTTTCCTGTCAACTAAGTTCCCAATATGGTGACAAGATACCCAGGAAGAGTTTTTGAAATTCAATTAATCGTTAGGCCGATGTTCTGATGAGACTGTTCATTTCCTCCTTATTTCAATATGGCGGTATTACCCTAACCCCATGGCGGTATATACAAGGGTCTCGTCAATTTCTGTTTACTAATATAAAGTTGCTACAAAACCAGCAAAAATTTGTAATTCCCTACCAATTGGAGATTTTTTTTTTTTTTGCATTTTATGTCTTTACTTTGGCACACAAAAAGAAAAAGCGTTAACCAAAAGCGTTACGGTTGGTTTTCTGATGATTTCCGCTTACAACCGAGTCGTTCCTAGGGAAATGGTACTTCGTCGTTTTTCATCCCATAAAATTCGTTGACCATTCGTTCGAAAGCTCTCGATTTATTCAACCATATTATGTTAACTACTGCGAAGTGCGTGGCCAACAAGCTGAGTTATGAGCATGGTTATTTGAATAATTGTGTACACTCAGGTGATCATTCTCAATAATTGATATTGTGAACATGTTTGCAACCGCTCGTTAATTTCTGATGATTTCATTGAGCTGGTGTTTCGATGATTTGATTCATAGTAGGTGATCCGAATATTGCGAGAACGGTTTGATTTGTGAAGCGGTGGTTAAATAATTTTAATAGGTAATTTCTATACTTTACACTCTAGGAAGCTGTAATTTCGTATGTAGCCTCTTTAGGACATTTACTTGACGATGCCCAGGGTCCGGATCAGCTGAGTGGCTCTTAGAGCTTGCATACGAGTCTGCAACACATACGAGTCTTCAACTAAAGACATAAAATGTCCCAATGTGTTGCAGACTCGTATGCAAGCGTTTAAAAAGTTTAGACTACAGGTTTCCGTACTAAAATACTTCATTCTTAGAATGCAAAATTTTTATGCTTCTTCTTTACATTCCATGCGTAGGTGCTCTATTGTTTAAGAGATTTTATCATTTGCTTCAAAATCTAAAGCTTCTGGGTGCAAACCTGGGGTGTGATGGACAAATATGCCTAAGGTGGCATGGCATTTGCTTAAGGATAAAAATTATTGGGGGTCGGCCTAAGAATTGCATAGCAATTAATATAAGTGTTGAACGCTAAGATTCGTCTCAGAGTTCCTCAAAACGAATTTCAATATAACGAAATATACGAAATTTGATGAAAGACGATCCGCTATCAGTTGCCAAATCAGGGAATACCCACAAGTTAGAAAGCAAATAACGAGAGAATCTCTCATGATGAGATTGAAACATTTTAGTTTCTAAAATTGAGGACAATTCGTTATTAACACTAGAGTCAAACGTGATTCCTTTGCAACAAAGGTTCGTAAATATTTATGATACTTCAAAAGAATTGGATCAATTGACTCCTCCTCTTGAGTAGCTTGGATTTTTCAGAGCTCCATCATTTTTATCGGATTACGTCTTCTTGAGTGAACAGCCGTATTTGTACTCTGCTGATTCAGCATCAACGAGACGCGTTTGATGTTTTCTTACAGACGCTCCCGTGATCCGGAAACATCATCAAAGTTTCTTCGCAGGATCGCACATTACAAAAGCTTCACCCTCCATCAGAGTTGGGAGCGGCTCAAAGGAGTTTTCTGTGTTGGGAGGAGATAACCAACACAATTCTTTCGTTTTTCGTACCTCATCTGGGAAGGGTCGTGATTGTGCATTCAGCCGTTCCCATATGGCGCCCTTGCAGCCCGTTTGAATCATCCCTTCGGGAAAAAAGGTCCCTCCAGTTTGCCTGAAGCCATTGTGCGGTGCTGGTGCGAGGGTGAGGCCGCTCTGGGGAACGTATCGGATCCTCCAAGTTCTCTGCCATGCGGTTCGGTTGTGCTCGGAAATAAATCCCGCTCTCGTCTTCTCCAGAATGCTCAGGTAAAGTGAAAGTTGATAATACTCTTATCCAAATGTAAGAAAACTTTTTAATTCAGGTGATGTTCAGAGACATGAATGCCGAATTCGAGGTCATGGATGCCAGCCGAAATCGTATGGTTTCAAAAATTACTGTTTCACTATTCTGTGAAAGAACTAGATAAAATAAGGGCATTATTGGTGTCTTTTCTGTTATATCCCCCCCGCATTCACAAACTATTTTCTATAGAATGGGGATTGATCAGATTGATGATCCCCAATCATTTTTACGTCCACTATGGTAAAATGGATCAAAATGCTGTGTATAGTTTAGTCGTCAGGATGCTCGCAAGCTCGCCTTAAAAAAAAAAAAAACGTTACATCAAGTAATCAATCCCTTAGTAAAAAAAAAAAAAAAATTCATATTAGTTGGACATGTAGGTCAGAATGATCTGAAAAGTTTGGAGGTCTGGATGCTCGCTAGCTCGCATCTCAAAAATACATAATATCAAGTAGTCAATCCTTTAGTAAAAAATTCAGATTAGTTGGACATATACATTTAAGATTGAATGAATAGTAGAGAATTAACGGAAATATGCGGGGATATAACAGAAAAGGCCCCATGGCAGTGATTATATTTGTATTCGTGTAATCGTATTCGTCTGTCGGCAATTACACGAATACAACCCATAAAAATGCGTCACGGTCATCAATTTCAATAGGGCGTCCCTCCTATAATATGCGAAGCCTTGCTAATATTACCTAGCTTCAGAGGGACGTTCTTAAAGCGAATTCAACGATTGGAGCCCAGCCTATTTGTCTCAAATCTATTTCAATAGAACTTCCCTCTGAAGCTAGGTAATATTTAGCAAGGCTTCGCATATTATAGGAGGGACGCCCAATTGAAATTGACCGTGACGCCTTTTTATGGGTTGTATTCGTGTATTCTCCGATTACACGAATACGAATATAATCGCAGTTGACTCAGAATCAACAAATAATTATCGCGATTACAATCGTATTCGTATTTGACGATAAGAACCAACTTATAAGGGCCCAACACTGGCTGCCAGCCGAAATCTTAAGGTTTCTAAAATTAGTGTTTCACAAGACTATTCGGTGAAAGGACTAAATTAAAATTTCAAGGCCATCTAAATAGCTCATTTTTTCTTCGAAAATTCGCTAAAACCCAACCCCCCGTCAATCCCTCAAAATTCTTCGTCATATTAAACCTTAAACATCATCAACAGTAGTAGGTATTTAATCTGTAGAACTACTATAACAAATCAAAAAACTAATAACAAAAGGCCCTAACACATCCGACATGTGTACTCTAAAAATGTACAAAAAGTAAGTTACAAAAATCAACAAAATCTCCAATTTTGTGTCTCTTCCAAAACTTCTGAGGAGTGCCAGTGAACTACAGCAACCATCTACTTAATCAGTCATCTCCATCTCAAAATACCACCCAGAAAATCAATCCCTACTACACTAATTTCAATGCTACACTAATTTCAATTCATCCTACACTAATTCAATGCTCAAATACCTTCTTTCTTGAAGAAAACATCCTAGATCCAACCTTTTTGAATGGGTTTTCGTAAAACTTTAGTATGTGAACTTTCCGAAAGACTTTTACGGAACACACAGAAGCTTTTAATTCAGGTTGACATGCTGGTCTATTTAGTTAAATACAAATTTAACTCTGGTTTTGCTCTCGAGTTTCATACATTTGTATATTTGTGTCCGTCCCATATTTCACCGTCGCTCAAATGAAGAACGATGAATGTTGCCAGTGCACTCCATCATTCCGGGGGAAATAAAATAATCAAGAACGTTTGAATTATGGATGATATAAAGAATAAAGGAGGGAGATAGGCGGGAAAAGCGTTAGCATATTCAGGAGATTTAGCATGGGATTACAGTTCGTTTTTTGGCACTAAATCATGAAACTCTGAAAAAGAGAGCGGATTATCATTAAATATAAGGGAAAAGGGAAAGAGAAAATATGAGAGGTCGGATCCAAACCTCTAGCAGTATAATTGAGTGAAGAAGTACATCTTCCAATAATAAGCCTTTGTAATCGTATAGGGAGAATAATAAAATTATTTTCTCTCAAACTTTGTCACTTTACGTTTCAAGGTGCGTATAATCCAAAACTGCAATGTCCGTCCGCCGTCCAGGCCATAAGAGGCTAGGAACGGATATGGAGGAGATCTCGTTGATACCATATGGGATAAGGTTCTTAGGAAAAAGAGCAGGGGAAAAGTTTCCAATCTGGCTAGAGAAGATGTAACTCTTGAAGAAAAACAATGGATACGTTTACCTTATTATGAGAAAATTTCTGATAAAATCGGCAAAATTCTATCATCGATAGGTTACTAAGTAGGTTTTAAAAGTAAAAATAGTTTTAAAGCATTACTAGGATCCGTTAAGAACAAAATCAATGTTCAGGATAAAAGTGGGGTTTATAAATTAAAATGTTCTTGTGGCTACGAATATTGAGGTCAGGCTGGTAGGAAATTTAGGGAAAGAATAGGGTAAGCCTACATTTGCGAAACATGTTGAGGAATCCAATCATAGTTACAATTTTGATTTGACAGGTAGACAGTTTGTAGAGTTTCTTTATTTTTACCCAAAGGGAGGTATGTTGAATGTACTTGAAAAATTCGAAATTATCAAAAGTGACAGATCTGGTAAATGTTTAAATGAGGATATACCTCAGTATATTTCACCATTGATAGGTCCATTTCTATAAAGCTTGAATCATCCCTTCACACTGTTGAAACCATATTTAGTTATTTTCCCCCGTGCATCTGATTAGCTATAATCCCCCTTCACTTTGTATGCACTTAATTGGTTGTACCTCCTGCCTTTTTCCTTTCTCTCGACCAATGGGATTCAATCTCCCTTCACCTGTGATTATATAAGCTATGTCCTTTCTAAAGTGTCTTCAGTTATTGTTTGTTACTGATGATGGCCTAACCGTCGAAATCGATTTAACATTGTTATTCTTTATTTTTTGTGGAAATAGACACATTTTTTCACTAACTTCCGATTTTTGAAATGGGTTCCCACAACTTCGTCGCGAGTCATTTAGTTCGTTCTAGCCAGCCCGATCGCTTCAGACGCATAAATGCTATGAACCAAAAATGGGCAGAAAACGGGCTTTTTTCCCGCATATATTTCCTCATACATAGGTTTTTCCATTTATTGATTTTCACTTACGACCAGTGCGTTACTAGCGAAGTGTAACTCCCTTAAATTTCATAGCAGGAAAATTGTTCGCCACTTTTTGGAATGCTCTCATTTTATCATAACATCTCACGATCTCTAATCCATTGTAGTGTCAAGGAAAGCTGATTTATTACGCTAAGTTATAAACGAATATTGCTAAGTAACCATAATGAAATAATTATGTGAAAAAAAGGCACTTGGTACATGGTAGGTATACTGCTGAGTACTAGGTAGGTACTTGTGGGCAGTAGGTACTAGACTATTGGAATTATTGGGTATTTTCTAATCCGGTTCGTCCTAGGAAGTTGAGATTTCATAGGGAGACTCCCTGGGACATTAGAAATCGATTGATAAGATTAGCTCATTCTTACTCAGCTGAGTGAGCTGAATAGTCTCCTGTTTATCCTAAGAAGTTAAGATTTGATAGGGAGACTCTCTCGGACACTAAGAGACTATTGCATTTATTGGTTTCTTCCCAATCAGCTGAGTGAGCAAAATTCTATCCTGTTATATCTAGAAAGTTGAAATTTAATAGGGATACTCTCTGGGACACTAAGAGACGATTGCAGTTATTGGATCATTCTTAATCAAAAAGAAAAGATATGTTCCTTATTTGGGATAAAACACTTTGGGAGTCACTTAAAATTATAATTATTTTCCTTTCAGCTCCCACGTCAGTAGTGTGTCCTAGGCCATACGCTATGGCTGCAGCTTCAGCAGAATATATTTTTGCATTATCCCGTAGACGAAAACGCCTGATTGCCCGTTAGTTTCATCGTAATAGACACAAAAAACTCTGCAGCCTTTACTGCTACGTATTAGCCTTCTAATCACACATTTCTGGCGCCTCCGACACCATAGCTGAGTGAGAGAGTGGTTATAGGATATGGGTAGGTACCTACTCTACTTTCTTGAAGTGTTTTTCCGCCTCCCAACTCTCAGGAACCTAAAGTAAAAACTCGTAAGTGGATTTATAGTTTTCTTTCTCTTTGGGGTGGAAGCGCTGCATTAAGGTTTATCGTTCGAGCAGAACAAACACGAGAGGAAAAAAAAAAGTTCCCTTTTATTTCTCCCGAAGAAAAGTCTTCACGAGCAGCCAACAAGTTACCGAGCGGCTGCAGCTGACCTAACTGCTTTTAGTTTACTTCGCGGATTTTTCGAGGTTTTCCCGAAGTTTTTTCTCCTCCTTTTCGAGGTTTGAGCGCATGGGGTCGATAGAGACTTTGTAAGGGCGATTATCCGCGGGCAATGGACCGTTCGGGAATGGGAGAATCATTGGGAAAACTTGTCAGTAGTGTTCAGTAGTGTTTGATGAAAACTGTACGGCTCTTCACTGTTTTCCAACTTTAAATTATTTACTGTACCGCAATCCCCAATCGAAATAAGGCGTACGGGTTAGGCGTTGCAACCGTTTTTCATGTGATTAGCGAAGTTGAGCAACGCCGAGCGTGGTGAGTATTTGGATGGGTGACCGCCCAGGTAAGGGTAAGACGTCCAAGTAATTTTCACGTTTCTGAACGGCGAACCCCTCTCCACTCAAGGGGGCGAGGCAATGAGTAGCTTAAAGCGAAATTATCAGAACGAATTCTGGTCCTCCATTTGGAGGACAGCTGATGCCGTCTGCGACGCCCGAGGCAGTCGGACGAAAAGCCCCAACCTGGAATGGTTGTTTACTTTACTTTTTACTTTTAGTTGTCAGTAGTGTTGATGAAAACTGTACAGTTCTACACTGTTGTCCAACTTAACAGTATTTACTGTACGGCTATCCCCAATTGAAATAATACACTGTTGTGCAAAATTAAGGGATCAATGTCGAAAAAACTCAGTTTCGGATTAGTGGTGGCTGCATTGGAAAATATTTATCTCCACTGGGACAAATTCTCAATTTTCGGTAAATAGACTTCCAGAAAAAGAGTTCATGACGAATTCCAGCTCAGCAGGATGCTCCAGTCTTAAGTAAACAAAGAACATATTGTTTTGTTGGAATCGGTCGGGATGCGGCCCAGGGAAAATAAATGAAATGATTTCATTTATTGTTTATTGAATAACGTTTCGTCCTCTTACTGAGGACATCTTCTGAGCTTGGTGTGTCCAGGAAAAAATGCATAACCATTTGTCAAGTAAAACAACAGTGGTTTAGTCACCAAGTCAACTTCAAAGTCAAGAACTCAGGTCCTTGAAAATATCAAGAAAGCAATAAAAGAATGGATGGTTAGTTATAATAAATGTCACCGGAAAAAATAAAGAATGGAAAGAAAGAAACGAAAAGGAAAAATAAAAAATACAGATTGAAATTCATTCACATCCATTAGTCAACCCCTTGTGAATGTGAATGAATTTCAATCTGTATTTTTGATTTTTCCTTTTCGTTTCTTTCTTTCCATTCTTTATTTTTTCCGGTGACATTTATAATAATTAACCATCCATTTTTTTTTTTTTTTTTTTTTTTTTTTTTTTTTTTTTTTTTTTTTATTACTTTCTTGATATTTTCAAGGACATGAGTCCTTGACTTTGAAGTTGACTTGGTGGAACCACTGTGTTTTATTTGACAAATCCGTTATATTCGGATGGTTATAATTTTTTCCCTGGACACACCAAGCTCTGAAGATGTCCTCACTAAGAAGACGAAACGTTATTAAATGAAATAACTTCATTTATTTTCCCTGGGCCACATCCCGACCGATTCCAACAAAAGAATAAAAAGAATAAATACTTACAGCCGACCGAACTACTTAGAAAACAAAGAACATTTTGTAAAAAACAAATTTTGATTTTGGCATCTTCAAACATAATAGTCATTGAAAAGCTGAGTTCACGCTGAACAAATTTATTATCAAACCTATCAAACTAGGTAGGTAGTAATTTTCTGACTGCACATATTTCACAAAGGCCAGGAAGGTTAAAAATAACGAACTTTTTCTACTTCAAATATAAAAATCACTGACAAGATCAGGGACGGATTAAAAGGCTACTTTTTGTATTGGCATTTCATATCGGGGAGCTCATTCTACCGCACTCTGTATATCGCCGTATCAAAGATACCGTAACGCAAATGTTCTGAGAGCAAACTTGTGAGTGAGATTTAAGGAAGGTGTATAGAGAAGGCAGTTGATTCAGTAGGTAGAACAACCAGTATGAAAATTTGGCCAGTGAGCAGAAGTATTTATGTGGTAACCACCACTGGGGTTTCTCCCTTTCCTAGCTATTCTCTCCCTCCACTCTCTATATTCTGCTCACCAGTCAGGCTCAAGACCTTGTTTATTCTAGAAACTACATTAAGATACATGATGGAGTGCATCATGGCACGACAACTGGTAACAGTTTTTGTTATTGAGGACTCGACATTGTTAAAATCCGATCACAGAACCTTTGATTTGCCTTCATTGGTTCTTACTCAACACCAAGTGGACGTCTGAGTAGATTATGTTTGACACTGAGATAATTTCGTTTCCACGCTCCAGACAAGTTTGATAATTTGTTTCATAATTTTACATGATCTATGTTAGTAAATTTAACATGTTTCTTTATTTTGTTTCAGGTAAGAAAACTCAGGAGGTTGCACTCTCCATAAGCTCTGCAACAGTCAGTAAGTGTCACTAGTACGACCGGGTGTTCGATTTTAGATTCGTAAGCGACTTGTTATTGCAGGTAGATTTTGCTAAACGATGATTCTGTATTCCTATTTACGCCTCGTCTGCCTCCTCAAGTAATCCTTGGCAAACCCACTCCTAAATTATTGCCTTCATTTTATTTTAAATAATATTCGGTCATCCACATCCTTAAGCTCAGTGGAAATCCCAATTTTCAACACTTATTCTAATGCAAAGTATTCTCAGAGGGATTTAAAAGAGCAGGAACATACATTCATTAATTTCTAACCCCCTCAAAATTTTTTAGTTTACGTTTTAAGATACATGGGATTTAAAATTTGATTTTAAAAAATCCATTAGCTCACCCTCCGCCGTCGCTTTTCCCCAAAACTCGATCATAATCGTTTTAGTTACGAAGAATGAAAACACAAAAAAAATCTTTAAAATTGAATTACTCGGAAACTAAGCGTTTAAAAAGGAATCTCTAAGAGAAACTTTCGATCAGCAATGAGGTCTAGAATCGATCCCTGGCCGGTTGTCCTCCCTTAATGTTTACACCTTGTATAATTAAACGAATCATTAGGTATCTAATGTGTCTGCGTAGCTGTACACGCCATGCTAAAGAGAAATTAATAAAATTAAGTAACACACCTAAACTTTTCTTACACGAGCTGATGATGCAGTGCCGTGAATTAGAGAAACTGCGGCAGTG
Organism: Adelphocoris suturalis; assembly: GCA_030762985.1. NCBI lineage: Eukaryota > Metazoa > Arthropoda > Insecta > Hemiptera > Miridae > Adelphocoris > Adelphocoris suturalis. The sequence goes on from CM061043.1 coordinate 54,886,799, forward strand.
ACGCGTATGCTGCACGCTTGCTGCAAGCCTAACAATATCTAGCGGTCATTGATGAAACTTAGTTAGTTCCTCCGAAAAATCATAGGGTCGCTGCTCCATTATAGGCTGTCGTGAGAGAATGGAAAATCGTACAGCTTTCCGGATGATTTCATTCAAATTTTTGGGAAAAATATGTAAATGAAAACAACAAAAAATTGCTGTTACCTGGAAAGTTTTTATGATCTCGATTTTTAAATACTTCATCCCTTAATTACTACCCTTTAGAGTTGATCAAAATTGATGCTGATGTTACTGGCACATCCCCAGCCGGTGTACGATTTTTCTGCCAAATTTCATAAACTTTAGTCCAGTAGTTTTGGGAAAAAGCGATGGCGTAGGGCTGGCAGACGGTTTTTTTTTAAATAGATTTTTAGATTCCATGTATCTTGAAACGTAAACCAATAAATTTTCCATGTATCTTGAAACGTAAACCAATAAATTTTCAGGGGGGTTAAAAATTAATGAATGTATTTTCCTGCACTTTTATATCCGCCCTTCCACCTCCTCTCCCTCTCATTACGAGATTCGTGGGGCGGACGGGGGCCCGAAATTACTCCCCATCACTCTCCATAGTATTCTAGGTTAAAAAATAGAGAATGTGCTTGTTGTACTTGAAGTACAAGTACAAGCACTGTAACGGGGTGACTACCTGCTATACTATTTTTCTACTGGGATTTGTCCCTAATGTATGTTATATTTCAATATGAAGGAGTAAGGAGACAAAATAGGTACAGAGATTTAAAGGGACTAGTCTGCTGGTTTATTCAAGAAATCTAATTATTGCTCCAGGGGTTCTACGGGAGTTCTAGCTAACCTAGAATTTACCAAAGATGGTTTTACAGTTTCAGTAGAAACACCGCAAGGAATCTGGAGGAGGATCAGTCAAGGGTAGCAATATAGGATAATCAATAGGTATTTAGAATTACTATATGAAATCGTAATAGGCTGATTGGTTTTTCTTACCGTCTCGTGATGATTAGGAAACATGAGTGAGGAGGTCACCCTTTTGTCGGGATGCCTCTCTGTACTCGCGCGCCTAACGCACCCCCGACCAACTCGATGGTTGTATCGTGACGGATCCATCCACAGATCGCGTAATCTGTAGCAGTGTCACAGTACTTGTACTCGAAGCACCACTACCACAAAGGTACTTCGAAAAAGTACCAGTAAAAGTACATGTTCAAATGTTCATTTACTTGGGATCACAAGTTCTTGTACTTGTACTCACTAAAAAGTGAAATTGCAAATACATGTAATTGTACTTGTACTTAGCAAGTACTTTCGATGTACTTACGTCTTGTACAGCTATACTAAGGTTCGGACATCGAACCCAAAACATCGATGTTGCCATCGATGGCAACATCGACCAGTGACCATCGATGTGGGTGAATATCGGTATTCTTGCCATCGATGTTTTTCAACATTGTTGTATTGAACGTAAATCATCGATGTATTGTAGTGAACTAGAACATTGATTATCTAAAGATATTTATCAAAAACAAATATCTCTCAAATATCAAATTAGGCTATGCCCTTATGTTGGTATATTAAACATTTTCAAAAAAAATTTTAAATTATTCATTAAAACAGCAGAAATTTATATTTAAACTAAAACAAGTTTATGCAAAAACACATCTTTGTTATCCTTTTAAAAGGAAGTTGGAGAATACTAATGGAAGAAGTTGGATTTGGAATTTTTTCTATCAAACCCCCTTATTTTATCCCCCCCAAACCTATCGAGAATTACCCTAGATTTTTAAGTTTTCACCTTAAAATTTAAACTTTAATTGCGCAAGTGGGAAAAAATCGGTGGGGCCAACATCGATGATACATATTTATCAAAAGCCTTACCATCGATGTTCGATAATATCGTTCCTATCAACATCGATGAAAAAACATCGAACATTGGAGGTGAAACATCGATGTTTCAAACATCGATGTCGATGTCCGATCCCTAAGCTATACCTCGTCATTCTTACTACTGATTTTTCTCGACTGCTGTAAAATATCATAGATTTTTTTTAAAGTACTTTCTTCAAGTACTTGAGAAAATCCCAATGTTGGTATCCCAACTTTGTTGGAGGAATATTTGTAGTGTCAAGTGCTTGATCGCTATCTCAAGCTGTGTTTCCTCAATCAGCCTGAAGGGTGCGAAGATGAAAGGAACCCTCATATTACAAGAAGTAGAGCTCCCTTGTTTTCAAGTTGCCCCTCCCAAGTTCGCACTCGGGCGGCACTTGAGGGTTTTGAAAAACTGAGCCTCCCCACCATGATGAGACAAGTGCCATTTTTCAACGACCGAAGCGCTACAGGTGACGGAGAATAAGTCTTTTGTGACGAATACTTCTTTGTGATTTTCGTCACCCCTTCATTCCATTCTCTTCTTCATCTCTTGTTATTTTCATGCTTGAACCACCACCAATACGTACCGTCTCAAAACTCCATCAAGTAGATATGAAGTGCACTATTTTATTGGTTGTTTTGGTGGCGATTAATTTGTAACGGCAATACGTCTTCTGAATTCATCAGTAAATACTTTCTGATAGTAAAACTAATGGTACGGTAATCTTGCAAGCTGAAGCTTGCTTGATTGTGACCCAAAACAAAAGCCAGGTGTGCTAAAGACCACACGGGAGAAGTGTAAACTTCTATGACGATTTGGACATTACTTTCCACTCTGTTGGGATGTTGGGAAAGTAAAAGTGGACAGGCTCCGCCCCTGGACCCTCGGTAACTTTCCGCCTTGAGCCTTCGGCTAAAATGCTAAAACATGGAACATGCTTTCTTCCCGCTAATTCGTAAATGTAAATAAATTTAAAACTACGACATAAATGTTTTAAAAATCGAAATTAGAACAGAGTACCTACGTAGGTAATTTTCTGTTATGGTGCGCGTCTACAATTACTATAAGCAAGATTAACTTCTCAACCAAGTGACAACAAAACAAGCGGCATTGTTTACTATATCCATTTATAACATAAATAAATATAAAACTACGACATGAATAGAAGAACAAGTACAAAAGAAAGCGTGATAAATCGAGAGCTTTCCAACGAGTGGAGAACGATTTTTGTCAGGTGAAAAATAAAGAAGTTTCATTTCCCCAGCAACGGCTTGGTTGTCAAAACAGCGTGACGGAAAAAAACGTGACGGTAAAATCGTATTCACACCCCGCTAAATTTTTCGACGCGGTGCGTCTATAGAAGTTTACACTTCAAAAATTATCGGTATTAGATATCGAAGTGAAACTTGGAGAGCGTTTTGGAGAGTCTGATACTAAGTTTTAAGCGAATAAAATTCAAGAAAAAAATCCAAAAGTTTTTTGTAGCATAGGGTAGGTACATCCATTTTTGGCCAAGTTACACCTCATTTTGAATAATCTTTAGTGCTCAACGCACGATGCAGGAATCTGAATTGCGATATCTTATTCCTTTATTGAATTAGAGCTGCTTAACCATGAAGAAGCCGGATTTCCTCTAAATATATACTAAAAATATGTATGTAGAAAATATATAGAATAATCTATAAATATATAGAAAAATCGCGCTTCTTGGTTCTTCAGCTCTAATCCAAGAACGGAATAAGATATCGCAATTCTGGTTTCATCATCGTGTTCAGGACTGAAAAATCTTCAAAGTGAGGTCAGTCGGCAAAATATGGAGAATAAAAATTTCGAAGTACGTAATACTCCCCCCTTGGGGTAGTACAAAAACTAATGGGTTTTTTCCTGAATTTTATTTGCTGAAAAGTTAGTATCAGGCAACTCAAAAACGCTCCCCAAGTTTCACTTCGATTTATCAAAAATTGTGGAAAAAATGGAGTGTTGGTTACTTTTGGGACACCCTGCATATCTAAGGAGTTGATCTATCGATCAAGAAGATTGCTGTATATCTAGATTAGAACAAAGAAGGGGACGTAGAAACAGGTGAGTGCGATTCTGAGATCAGTTCGATCCCACGAGGCCAACGTAAATAACATACAATGGGAAAGTTGAAGATTTTTCATTTGTCTCGCACGTCGTTTCAGTCATTACCTTGTCGGAAACGACGGAGCCACGTCGCACAGTGGATGGAAGCGTGCAAAAACCTCAAAAAATGAAAGCGTTAATAAAAATGTTTTTCCATTTTTATATTGTTCCTAGATACCTTCAGACACAAACTTAGCCCTTAGTTTCCCCATTTGGGCGTGGAGAAAATTTTGAGAAGGCATTGAGTGTGATGATTGGTCGTATGCTTGAAATTAAGGTTTGGTGTAGCAGTTATTGGTGATTGATTACGTCTCCAAAACTGGGGAAATTCCCCAAGACGAAATATAAAATGTATTTTATACATGTTTAGGTGTACCTGATCATTTTTTCAAATTTTTTTGGTGCATCACCAAGAGTAAGCAGTGATAATTAGGATTTTTGGAAAAATCATGTGATAATTTAACTTTGATAGAGTGCCAAAAGTGCAGGTCATCTCCGGTCGTCCTGGGACTAGAATAATCCGACTACGCACTCATTCAAGTGTCTTGTGTATTAGTTCTTCTCCGCCGTCGGTGATCACAATGAACGAAAACGTTAAGGAAGGTAAGTGACTATCAACTCCTGCTTTGACGAGTCAGAGTAAATAAACCACTAGGTGCGAACCTTGTCCTGAGAATAAATGTTACGATTCATTCTTCGTATAGAAAAATAGTTCTTTGGGAGCAGTCTTCTATCACTATCACATCATTCAACGTCAGCGGAAGCATCGTACCTAACATTTAAACACACATTGTGGAAAAAGAAAATCGTAACATCGTGGTAAAACAACTACCTATTACTTGAAATTCCATATTCAGTGCTTTGCGATATTTTATTTAAGAGTGGAAGTGATTTTGAGAAAGATCTGCGCGAACGATACCCGAATTTGGAAGAAACGTTTTACATCAGGTGATTAAAAAATAATCAAGTAACCCATTTCGGTTATACTTACGTCCCTTCAAAATAATTATTCAGCTTGATTTACTATTGATTCAGCTTTCGCTCTATGAAAAATGAAAAAGGTTCTCATTTACCCTTCATCGCCACATCTTTTTTTTTACTAGTTATCCTTTTGGTAGTAGATACTTTGTGCAGTAATAAGGGATATGACTAGTTTCGGCTTTTCCAATGTAGAAAGCAGGGCATTCTTATATATACAAATATATATTTACACATAAAAAAGCGTTAAAATCCAAGAATCGTTTCAGAATGCTTCAAAACGGATTTCCATGATGAAAATTTAAAAAAAAATTTATTTTTACCATTTTTGAGCCATTGCAATAGCTTCATTTTCTAAGAAAATTCGCTAAAACGTTGCTATCCGATTAGCCATTATAGTTAGCGAGTCGGGAATGGTTTCAATCGACTCAGCACCCCAAAAAACATGAGAATCCATATCAAGGTCAACCACTTGGCTCATCTAAAAGGTTTTTGCACAAAAACTGCTGTTTCCATCCACTGTGCGTCGGTTGTCCAGCTATCGAATTATCGCGCCCGTCCGTCACGACACCCACACCTTCCAACTGGAGCGCCAATTTTCTTACTTCGAAACCACCCGTCCTCTCATTATTGCAGCCTCGTGAAACGTGTATTTTTAGGTAACTGTGAAAGAAGACACAAAATGCTAATAAATCGATAAAAACTGCAAAGAAAGCTAAATCGGGCAGTTATCCCAAGACTGAAGCATGTTCCATGCTAAACGATAAGGTTGTATTCGATAATCATCAGAAACGCTTGCATACGAGTCTGCAACACATAGGGACATTTTATGTCTTTAGTTGCAGACTCGTATGTGTTGCAGACTCGTATGCAAGCTCTAAGAGCCACTCATCTGATCCGGACCCTGGGCATCGTCAAGTAAATGTCCTAAAGAGGCTACATACGAAATTACAGCTTCCATGAGTGTAAAGTATAGAAATTACTTGTTAAATTGATTTAACCACCGCTTCTCAAATCAAACCGTTCTCGCAATATTCGGATTACCTGCTATGAATCAAATCATCGAAACATCAACTCAATGAAATCATCAGAAATTGACAAGCCGTTGCAATCATGTTCACTATATCAATTATTGAGAATGATCACCTGTGTGTAAACAAGTATTCATATAATCATGCTCATAACTCAGCTTGTTGGCCACGCACTTCGCAGTAGTTAAATAATATGTTTGGATAAATCGAGAGCTTTCGAACGAATGGTCAACGAATTTTGTGGGATGAGAAACGACGAAAACAACTGCGACAATTTTCGTCAACAGTTTACGGAACGATTTTTTTGTTTATGTGCCAAAGCAAAGACATGAAATGTCAAAACAATCCCAGTTCATGTGTAAAAGGGTGTGGAGTATTCAGTTTTATGAAGGTTGGTAGTAATATGAACTTGCTTTAACCTTAAACTTCATTAGACACAATATCCATGTATAGTTATGCTGTAACATAGAATTTGAGCTGCCAATTTTTGAACTTATGTAGGTCAACTGTCTACTGCCAGATAGGTTGTAGACTGCCAGTGTGTATTTCATGAAAAATTGTTGCCGCCTGTTATTATACAAACTTCGGTATTCACAACCATTAAAAATTGTTGGAATTAAAATATGGTATTCACATATTTAAAAAATGTAGTTTGAAGGAACTATTAGGAAATTCAACGTATTCATCATAGGATTTTATCAATTACGCCGTATACGTGGCACAAAGGTCATTCGTGCTCGTGAAGCCCAGTAGATACAAATCAGACTTCTTACACCAAATGGAATCATCACTTCGAAAATTGTTTCTTATGTCCTGCAAGGAAGGAAAAGAAACGAGATGAGACGCAGTCATTTCTTCGAAATGGCATAAAGTGCAGAGTAGACTCTCATATATGCCAATTCTACATATTTGCTTTGCAAAAAAATCATGCCCTGTTTGTGTCCTGAAAGAGGCAACTATTTGCATTCTGGGCAAGTTTCGTGGTAGTGGGTTGTCTATTAGTTGCTCCCAGTTTTTCCCAACAGCTGATCTCTCGTGGAGCTGGCGCACTGCACATTTTTTAACTTCTTCAATGAGCCGCTTTGCTGAACTATACGGTAAGGGGGTGTTGGGCTGCATCATTATGAAACCTCTTTTGGCGAGGGAATCGGCTAATTCATTGCCAAATATTTGACAGTGGTGAGGGGACTCACTGCAGCATGACTTGTGATCCTCTCTCCAGCAGCTACTTAATCTTTTTCCGACGTTCCAGCACCGAAGTTATGTCGTCACTCCCTTCCTGGTTAAAGCCAGTATGGCAGCTTGTGAGTCCACGTGGATCACATCCGAAAGTAGTCTCCTTCTTATGTGTCCCACCTCCCACTGAACTGCGCACACCATCCCTTCAAAGTTTGTTGAGAGTTGCCCTCCCGGTTCAGCAATTTCAAAAAGGGTGCAGTAGACTCCAGCACCGGCATTGCTTCTGGAATTCAGTGCAGAACCATCTGTATAAACATGTAGCCACTTATGAGGAGGATACCATAGGCTCAAAGTCTCGAGGAGTATTGCGTTGAGTATTGTAGGTTCCTAGAACCAGGTCATAGAAGCTCGATCAATTTTAGCTGATTGGGATTATAGATGTCAATCGACGGGGAGATGAAGAGTCTGCTGAGGAAAGCCTGCAGCAGAGAGCCAGATGGATGCCGGATGGACCTTTCATACCTGATGGTATTACCCGCCTAATTTAAGCGGGTCCAATGGAAGTGACAAGGGACCAACTGTTACGAAATTGAAGCTACTTGGCACATCAGCAATTGGTATAAGGAGTACAAATCGATCAAGAAATAGCATGACAAGATTCCATCGAGGTTCATTGGAAAGTTGGTGTAACTCCAGCTTGAGCTCGAGTTAATTAGCACGCGTTTCTTTACCTCCTCATCCAGTAATTGAAACCTCCAGAATAATCGATAACAAGATACATTGAAAACAATGGGTTTCCACTACTTCGTCGCGAGTGATTTAGTTCTTAATGAAAAAAGATTCCAATCACGCAAAGGTCCCAACTTCTACTTATCAATCTATTCGTAGAAGCCAAGTCTTACGAAAAAGGAGTATAATAAATTTTATGAATGTTTATGTAAACTACACTAACCCGCCAGTACTTTTGGAAATAGGTACGTATTTTGAAATCACTGCAGAACTCGTTATATTTTATTAATATCATTTTATTATTTATTTATTTTTTTTCTTACTTTCAAACTATAAAAGCATTGGGAATGTCATCTCCATTTGGTCTATTGTGACATTCCCCTCCAAAAATCATAAATACTTTAAACACATTAAATATTAAGACCTGTACATTTCAAAAAAATTACCATTACAACCTGCATACACTAAACTGACAAGCTGAAATAAAATACGCAGTGACTTATTGACTTCTCCTGAAGGTTGTGAACATAATGGAAGTGAATGTTACGGCGAATCTTGGGTGCGTGTGTTGAAATCCTTACCGTGAACTCGCCTACATCACAAAGGAAAATGCGTTCGCGAGCGGAAGCGAGAAGAAGCTTTCAAACTATAAAAGCGTTGGGAATGTCATCTCCATTTGGTCTATTGTGACATTCCCCTCCAAAAATCATAAATACTTTAAACACATTAAATATTAAGACCTGTACATTTCAAAAAATTACCATTACAACCTGCATACACTAAACTGACAAGCTGAAATAAAATACGCAGTGACACTATTGTGTATCTTTGGGATGCAGCATTCTACAACAGTTTCGGGCGATTCTGCCATTGGAAAAAGGTGCTGAATGCCACTGGAAATGATCGAGCTGACTATGTTGCATTTAGCTGTGTTGTTCAAATGCGTTACCTAACGCCTTGGGTTTCTTCGATTGACTTCTCCTGAAGGTTGTGAACATAATGGAAGTGAATGTTACGGCGAATCTTGGGTGCGTGTGTTGAAATCCTTACCGTGAACTCGCCTACATCACAAAGGAAAATGCGTTCGTGCGAGATGGACGCCACGGTCTTCTGCTCCTCGAAATTGAGATTCAGTCTGCTGAGCAGACGTATATCCTGTGTCAACTTGGTACTAACCGCGAGTGTAAAATAAACTGTTTTTCATAGTTGTTACTCCACGAAACATCATGAAGGATAAAAAGAAAGCGGACAGTATAGAAGAAAATTTAGCATTATCTGAAAAAAATAATACAAAACAGAATCGGCACACGGACAACAGAAATGATCTTATTCTTCATAACGTTCTAGGGAAAGAAAACATGAATATTCTCAAGAGGAAGGTGATGGACATTTTTAGAACGGAATTGAATTACGTTCTTTTGGATTATGAAGTTATAGGTGTAAGGCGTTTAAGCACCATCCAACCTTCTAGAAGTAGACCAGTTCACAATCATTTTGCTAATAATTTCTCTAAATCTAAAGTAAGCCAGAACATTTACAAGTTCAAGGGATCCCAATTTAATACATCCGAGTCCTACGACAGACAAACACGGGAATTTAGGAAGCATCTCTTGCCCAAGTTGTTCCAAGCAAGAAAAGATGGGAATGAAGCCGTCTTGATTGGAGATGAACTACTGGTTGATGGAAAAAAAACTTATTATTCACTATGGACGAAATAAGTTGGAGAATTCTACACCTACAGGGTCAGAAGTGGAGAGAGGGATATCAGAGGGGGTCAGAAGGGAGAATCTGAATACTCCTCCTCCGTCCCTCCCAACATTTCCAGAAAAAATGTCAAGAAGAAGATGAAAATATACAAGAGATAGAACGAACATCAACACCGCTTTGGAAATGTTGGCTATGACTCGGGATTATTATTGAAATTTGGCAGTGGAGTGTAGGCAATATTGATTGTGCTATATATTAACTATGTAGTGCTCATTTATTATACTTAAATTATGTAGGCCTATATAAGTAGGTAATTATTTGATACATCATACGTAAAAGTCTAACACTGTTTGTTGAGGCAGAAATGAAGGCAAGATATCATGTGCTATTTTTAATATGTATTTAAGGAACTCCTTGTAATACCTACGGGTTATACAATATTAAATTAAATTGAATTGAATTGAAATTTTATTAACTTCCGTTTTCGTCAAAGAAATTTAATCAAGAACTCGCCTTCCAATTTTATTAAGCATGGAGCAATATAGAAATGGACGTCACCAACTCATTGCCTCTAGTCGGATGCGTATTGTCACGGAATGGGCTCCACATGACTCGCTCGAAACTTGAGACGGGCCAAAGTTCGAATTGCTCGAGCCCTCGACGAAGGAAAACAATGACTCCGACTGCTCCCGAAATCCGAGACAAAACGCAAATGAAGGAAGCATTACTAGAACACTTCATCTCCCACATAGGCCTGTTCCAACTGTAGTAACTGTACCGCCCCTTCGCAAGCTTGCGATTCCCCATCTAATGACACGAGCTCCCGGAACTGTTCTGAGCAAGTCTTCCCTTGATCCTCGCTAATGGCTGCCAACGTTGACAAAGTAATTGCTCCGAGGCCTCTCCCGAGAAGCAATTGAGGTGACGGTAAACGAGCTTGAGACTTCTTTGACCCGCATATACGATAATTATCGTAGTTACTACGAGATAATCATCGTGCTTGTACGATAAATTTGATTCCTTGCCCCCCTCTGAAACTGTGCGAGACAGTTGTCTTGAATCGCGGGTACCGTACGTTCATGGAACAAGTGGAACTTTATGTTTTGGGTAATGTAGGTACCTTCACGGAGTTTTTAACTTCGAATTCACCTGTTTTTTTTTTGTTTTTTTTTTTTGTTTTTTTTTTTTTGTTTTTTTTTTTTGTTTTTTTTAATTCAACCATTGTAATTTTTCAAAATATTTTCCAAGTGAAGTTTATAATGCAGTAGAAGTGCAAAAGTGTGAATTGCAAATATTTATATTCAAGTTTGGTTCAAATGAAGCCAAATACCTCGGCATGACGCTACACGCCAAGCTCAGGTGGAAGGAACATGTCAAAAAGAAGAGGACAGAGCTCGCATTGAAACTTAGAAGGATGTATTGGCTAATCGGCCGACGATCCACCATGACCATTGGTAACAAGTTGCTTCTTTACAATCAAGTACTCAAGCCAGTTTGGATGTATGGAGCGCAGTTGTGGGGCTTCACAGCTCCAACCAATAGACAGATCATTCAACGTTTCCAGGATTCTGTACTACGATGTATCACTGATGCGCCGTGGTACTTCCGAAATGAGGCACTCCACCGTGAACTTCAAGTTGACAGTATGGATGCGGTGATCAAAAAGCGAGCAACGGCTCATCTTGCCAGACTAAAAGATCATGTGAATGAGGAAGCTGTAAAGCTCCTGGATGTGCAAGATCTAGCTCGACGCCTTAAGCGTTTGAAACCGCATAAGCTTGTGTAGGAAGTGAATGTGATATGTTCGAGAGACAAGGGACAAAGTTATGCATCTTACGTCCTGAATAGTGTATTGTTGTAATGTAAGTCAGATTTGTGTTGTTAATGAGATTACTCGGTGCAATAAAAGCTTTAAAAAAAATAAAAATAAAAAAAAAAGTTTGGTTCACGTTAGTGTCTTGAAATTTTCTGCTGAACTCTATATCTTAAATGGAACTAACAAGTACCGATTTATCCCAATAAGGGTTGTGAGAGGCTTTGTAATCACAAAAATATGGGCTATCGTTCAATCACTGGGGTGCGGTAACTTACTGGACCAGTTACTCTTTTCGATATCTGAAGTCCAATACATTTTTACCTCTGACATAAATCGTAATCAGTGGTTAGTTAGTCATAGAGTTGACTGAGCATTGATAAACCGGCCCTAAAAATAAGAATCCCTTGTGTCATCAACAAATAGAGATTGACTCATCCTTGTCCCACTCGCCTTCCTCAGGGCTCCCACAGAGAAGCTTTGAAACTAGACGGGTGATGAATGCAAATTGCGAGCAACAGCAAAGCCGAAAACGGCGCTGAGACTCTCCAAAATCGAAGACCGTTGGCGGGCCAATCAGCAGTTCATTCACTCTGGGGTTTTTTCCCCTTGCATAACACATGAATAACTGGATTTCCTCCTACGAATTAAACCTAAATCCTTTAGATTTTCCTTGTCCTTAGGGCCGGTTTATCAATTATCTACATTAACTGCAGAATAGCTATACTGAGTATATCACTATACACCAGATGAAGAATGTGAGTCGATTATGACTGCCGAATTACCTAGCGGATAAAATTATCCCTCAGATAAATTCTGTCTGGCAGATAGCGTTAGCATCCTCATTGGTGTCTGTAGGCGACACAATAAGTGCGATTTACACATGGAGCTACCACAGAGTAGAGTAAAAGCTACATTTTCTTCATGGTTCGACTATTACGAAAACCGGGTCTGACGTCCACAACACAACAGTGTCCATCACCACATTTTTGCCATTTGCTATTTGCTTCATTTCTATAGAGAGAAATATATACACGAATTGCGATATTGTAGCCTGAATTATTATAAATGAATTATTGTGTTCAGTAAGTTATAGACTTAATTTCATCTTCGATTTATGTTAGAATGTGAAGAACGGTATCTTTGTCCAACCGAAACCTCAATAAAAAGACGCACTCGTCCCATATTAGTAGGTGATCGACACGACGGTCTAACTTGGTACATTATACGGTCTTCTTTTCCATTCAACAAATTATGCTACGATAGAATCTTAGCCGTTGCTGTTATTTGAAGACAAATCCCCAAACATACATTCCATTGGAAGGTACAACAATAAAGATAATCAAACGAGATTTAAATAAGATTTTTTAAATGAAAAAACTTGTTTGCGATTAGAAAGCTCTAGATATATCATCAACCTCCAGTTATAATTGTTATCTAGCCATCCAGGGACCAGATAAATTAAAACGCCAGATAGGTTTAACTAGGGATGGATAAACACCCCCTATTGTGTTATCTGGAGGATAACGCTATCCCGCAGATAAATCCTCCTTATCCATTGGATAAATGTGATTGATAAACCGGCCCTTAGTAGAATATAATAGTACTAGCCGCGTTACTCACCCGATGGGCGGGAAAATGATCGGTGTATAGACGCGTGACGCTTAGCGAAAGAAGTTTGTAGCCGTATTGTTCGTAGAAGACATTTTATTGATTCAACAAAATAAACTGGTAGGCAAACGAACGGTAATGAAAATTAAAAAGTTCCAGTCATGCAGCATGTTCGTATGAGCGAATTTTCGTAAATTATCGTAGGTACTATAAATATTGAGGATATCGAGGTTAAAATTGAAGACTTTGAGTGAAAAGAAATTGTTAACTACCTACCAATTTTATTGCAAAAAACTAGTTCTAAATTATAATATCCTATTCAAAATGGGATTTTGGATTTTTAACTTTTTTGCAGTTTTTATCTATTTTTTTAAGCACATTTTTTACTCTACGAAAAGTTGGGTAAAAGTTCCCAGTAAACCTGTATTATTCAGTGGGACTTACGAGTACAAATGTATAACTGTAGCTTTATGAAACGCCTGTACTTATTATTCACATGTAAAATGTAAAAACTTGCCTGTAAATTTTAACTTATAATTTTATGAAATAGGCTCCAGATCAGTATGAAAAGTCTCGGGCATGTTCTAGCTCCACGTCCCCGGAGGAACACCCAATCGAACCCGTCACTTAGGGAATCTCCTTTCAGAGTTTATTCAGCGAGCCTTGAAAAGATAAGAGAAAACAGCCCGTCAGGGAGCGGGAGGCGACAGATAAGAAGAAAAACTGGGTCCCAAGGCCGAAGAGAAACAGGAATAGACGGATAGCGGAAGGCTACAACAGAAGGGAACCCCAAAAAAAAGGGAAATTGCTCCGCCTGCCATCCACAGACGTAAATGTGGAGGCCTCTTAGCCCAGTTTCTGTGGAAAAAGGGACTGGACGGGAAACCCTTAGGGGTGGGGGTGAACTACCCTTAGGGGAGGGGGCGAACTACCCCTAAACCCGCAACCCCCGTCAAATCCTTTAATGGAAAAGTCAATTAAAGTTGGAAGGCCAGGCCGAGTTGGCGTGCGAGACTTCTGGATGGAGGAAGAAGCTCAAGAACAGACTTGGCTTCCGTTAGGGGTTGTCGCTGGAGGGGTTGAACCGATCAACAACATTCTTCCCCTTTTAAGTCTTCTTAACGTCTATTCACCCCCCACTCTTCCACCCCTAAGAGCGGGTCCTATGTTTCTGAGAAAATGGGGGATTATTAAGAATTTATGCGGTCAATGAAAACGGTTCCCTCGGCTTGTAATCAAATCGAGGGACAAACAATATTTCCAATGCTGATATCCCTTTTTTGTCAAGAACTAAAAATATCCAAAAATACAACTTTTAACCAACTTTTTGCGGAAAATGGGAGTAGGGTAAACCTGTACACTTACATTCGAACACTCATTAAAATTGACGTCAACATCCTGGAGCTGTTTTTTTCGCATAAAAACGCACGACAGTAACTAAAATATGGTTGATTTTCAGCTCCGAACCGGCCTATCCTGATGAACCTTTTTTGCTTGGAAACACACACACACAAAACTACATGATGCCTGCTTTTAGTTAGTAAAAAAGGAACAATAAAACTATCGTCGGGAGCTAAAAAATGCATTGATTTGGCGCGCACTGGTGGTGTGGCCTTCAGCAAACAGGCGTGTAAAAATCTCAATACGATGGTAAAGGCTCTTTTGGCCAATTTGTGTGCGTTTCGTGCTTTTGGGGAGGGGGGGGGGATCCCCATTATAATCTATGAAACATTTCTTACTTACTTTTATGCGAAAAAAAATGCTCCAGGATGATGACGTCAATTTTAATGAGCGTGTTCTAATGTAAGTGTACAGGTTTACCCTACTAAGGTCGTACTTCCGTCGGCACGGCCGCACTTGGGGGTGGGGATGCATTTTCTTCACTCTTCAGAGGGTGTAGAACACGTTTACAATAGTCAAGTCATTTTCAGATTTCTTTATTTACATATTTATGGACAAAATTTTGATATGATATATATTGTAATTATATTTGTAATTGTATTTTGTATATGTAATTGTATTTGATATGATGTAATTGATACGATAACTCTCCTTAGGATTGAGATAAAAATTCCGTTCTTGCGCCAAAAAATCAAGCTTTCCTAATGAAAAGATGAGTTCGTCGCAAGCACTATTTGAGCACATTAAATTGGTCACATTTCAAAAATATGTGCCAAATAACAACCACTAGAAATGGCTAAAAACGGCGAAAAAGTTTTTTTTTTTTTTTTTTGCAGAATTTTAGTCAAAAGAAATTTTACAACGATGAAGTAGAACATTGAAAGATTGGAAAATGTACTAAAATTTCATCAATTTTTTCTGAAAAATCAATAAATACTCCCCAAAAAAACTAAAAATCCAAAATATTTTTTGAGTTGCAAATTATCACTTAAAACTAGATTTTTTGCCATAGAATTTTTAGTTTTTAATCAATATCTATGCACCCAAAGTGCTCAAATTTCGAAGCAATATGACAAAACGTTATACAGGTACTATAATTTACGAAAATTCGCTCATACAATCATGCTGCATGACTGGAACAGTACGAAAACGCCGACCTAATAACCCCAATTCACTGCCAAACTCCGAGCACTTGACTTTTTGTGGGAGAAGAGTGAAAACAGACTCGGAAAGCTGTAAAAGAATTTTTATGAAAACGCCGCTACAGGAGTCATTTGAGACCGCCCTCCAACTTTCCTCCTGGGCGATTTTATTGGGCTTCGCAGCCCCTTTGGGTCCGTTTTTACAGCGGGAACCATAGCGCGAAAAAAAATATAAAGTACTTTACGGCTCTTTTGAAGAGAGAGTGCGAAATGATGAAAAAAAAAGCTCACGCGCCAAATGCTCATCCTCTCAAAGTTTCGACTTTCCTTTTTGAATGGCAGTTTGACGGGAGGTGTTTTCTTCATTGGACACGTACCGTCCTAAATAGGTAGCCTATAACATTTTTAGGTTGAATGCGAACCTCACTCTGGAATTCCTCGTGGTCAATCAACTATTGAAATTCAGAAGGCTGCGATGAGCTTAACCCTTTCAGTCCCGGATTTTTTTCATTCACACAAAAAAAAAAAATTTGCTTTTGGAGGTAGATTGGTAATAGTTCAAAGACGTCACAGGGTGAATTTTATGCAGATTGCTGCATACGTTATAGACCTATGACGTCACTCACGCTCTAACTTTTGGAGGTTATGATGCATAATACATGAATATACCGTCGACTATTCTCAGAAACTGTCAATGATTATCGAATGTATTGATATTCGGCCACTTCCATCATATCGCCAGTGTGTCAGAAGACAATACCTGCAACATGGTAATGTTCAAGGAACCCTTCAAATCTGCGTCAAATCACTGAAAAACAATGTATATATGCCAATTAAATTGCAAATTAACCATTCTAGAGATATTCGCGTCCACCAATGCATATTCTTTAGATGCTGAAATATGGGAATTTGGCGTAAGTTATAGACTTATGACGTCACTCACGCTCTAACTTTTGGAGGTTATGATGCATAATACATGAATATACCGTCGACTATTCTCAGAAACTGTCAATGGTTATCGAATGTATTGATATTCGGCCACTTCCATCATATCGCCAGAGTGTTAGAAGACAATACCTGCAACATGGCAATGTTCAAGGAACCCTTCAAGTCTGCGTCAAATCGCAGCATTCCTGTAGAATACATACGATGTGTCCACCACGATGGACATCAGAATCGAGGTGAACTAAGAGCATATTTTTCCATGTCTATGTTTGTGGACATTGGGACTTACTAGATACTAGAACATGAAAACAAACCAATTTAATGGAAAATAATATAGTTTTATTTTGTCAAGAAATCGGTATTTTTTAAATGTTGTTGAAATATACCAGAGTTATTTTGTAGTACGATAGTTGTAAAAGCTGTTTCTATCTTTCAGTAAGCATAACTTAGCTAGTCATCATCATCACCGAAATTAGTTTCTCTTCAACAGTCTATGGCCCAACCACATTGCCTCCCACTCGCTGAAGGTGGTATCACACCGATCGTGTAATCGAAGGAACCAGGAGCCTTTTTCCCCCCAAGTTCCTCATACAGACTTTCCAAGTCTGAATCGTCCAGCCGTTCGTGCAGAAGTCCGATGTCTTCTATATTGTCGATATCGAAAATACGTCTACCTGCAAAAAATGTATTTAAAAAAAATTAATCACTGTACCTATACCTACTTCCTTACTTCAAAATTAGGGTACAAAATATTTGAGAATCTAAGGAAGTATAAAGAAATCTCCACGAGAAACTTTCGATCAGAAACGAGCTCTAGAATGGATTCCTTGAGTTTGTCCCAAAATTACTGTAGATACCCTGTATATTATACGTACATAAGAAAAAGCAGTGTATCTTAGCATTCCTTTCAGAATGCCTCAAAACGGATTTCAATGAATACAAATTTCGAAATATTTTATTTTTAAAATTTTGGAGCCATTGCAATAGCTTCATTTTTTACAAAAATTCGCTAAAAGTTACAATTTTGAGTAAATAGACAGTTCCGAGAGATCTTCGGTCTCAATACGGCGTGCGGTAACGAGAAACTTTACCGCACCTTAAAGTAACGTCAAGTACTTAACGGATCTAGTTGTAACGCTAAATCCATGGAAGGAGGAAATTATCCCTAGGAGTTTATTTGAGTCCTTGGAAGGAGGTTATTTTAGACGATTACGTTTTTTCCGGATTACGATCCGTTAACGTATCTGTATGGAAGGATGCGTCACCGTAACTCATTGCGTCAGAGTTACGGCACCGGATTGTCAATACCGCACGACGTATTGTGTTTTACGGATCTACTAGGAACTCTCTAAATTTTTTCCGTAATTTTATTTCGTGCCCTGCCTTGTGCTTCTCGCGTTCGTGCCCCATTAGGCGAAACTCCGGTGAACATCTGTACTCCGCATCACGCTTTAACATAATTCCACGGGAAGCTTCATTGCTTGGGCTTCCGAGGCGTCTTGACAGGCGGAATTGAGCCGGCGCTGAGGACTATGAAATGTCTCTGAAGAACATTAATATCTGTCTGTCTCCTCGAGTGGGATGAAATGGAAGCTCGTAGCTTAGAGCGTAACATTATAGTGTCCCTTCTGTTGACCTAGTCGACGCTTGGCGACCCCGTTTCAAGCCCCCAGGCCTTCATATCCTGTCTCCGTCCCCAACCACCTTCTCTAGCCTCTCGGCTATTTACCAGACAATGGGACAGCTTTACTCAGCCAATCGAAATCCTTACTCACGCATTACCTAAATTGCTGTTGTCGCTTCTCCCCAACCGGGTTCCTAGAAACTCATCGAAAGGTAAATCATCGAAAATCTGAACTCGAGCCCTTTTGATGAGTGTACTCATGGAGTGGGACACTAGTCAAAACTAAATGGATCGGAACATCGGCGAAAATATCATATCAAACTTTAGCATATAAATTGGAAACAGAAAAATTATTTTTCGATGAGTTTCCTGATACCTGTGGAAACTGATCAAAAACTGGGTACGTAAAAGTCATTTAAAGGAAAGTCATCGAACCAACCCTTCAAAGGGCCTCTACTACCTATATTGTACCTACTACTACTATTGTACCGCTACTAAGACCTTACTTCAGAAATGACCCATGCTAGTAGGCCCGAAATCGCTATGAAGCGGCACGATCTCCCGCGCTAATATTCAATTTCTTCCGAGCTAGATTGAGATATCGACCAGCGAGAAATATGAGATAATTTCCAAGACTCACATTTGCATTGGAATGCACATATTTGGATTGTGTTCACTCAAAGCTTTCAACAAACCTTTTTCTACTAAGACGTCTTGCTTCAAATGTTTTTCAATGAGTACTCCTCAAAGCATATCATAGATTGATTTGTTCAGTACTGTATTATGGAATCAGAGAGACTTGGTACTAGTGAGAAGTTCAACCCCAAAGAACCAATACGCCATCCCAAAGATGTTACCGTTAAAGTGCATAATTCCGTTATTGCGCGTATTAACTAGTTATTGTGTGTAATAACGAAGTGTTGTTCGTAAACTGTATAATACACACGAAGGGGTCGTCATTTGGTAATATATGAGATTATGGGATCGTTGTAACCTTATAATACGTTTATTTGATTTTTAGGGGATAGTATGGGACGAAAGACGGCCTGGATTTTCATTACTGCACTGTGCTTTGTCTAAAATTCGATATATACAACGATAGAATCGGCAAATAATAATTAGAAATTCTTGACTTTTAATCGAATTTATTATAACTTGTGGAACCGGTAAAGCGTAGGTAGGTGTTTTATTTTATCTCATTTATGTTAATTAAGTTTGTCTATGTGGGTATTCTTGGTTAATACTGTACTCATGGATTCTAATAGATATAGACCATTGAATTAAGCAGAAGGGCTATCAAAAACAGATGTATAATCCTTTAGCAAATGACTTGTTTTTGTGTCAAATGGGCGGGTCATATGAACTTCTGTTGCCTTCGTAACATTCGACGATTCCGAAGAACCATCATCAGGATAATTGAAGTCCACCTTCCAGCGTAATGATAGGTAATTTTTACTATGTGAAAACTCAAAAAAACTAGGATTACCAGGATGAACTCTAGCGAACTCCCAGTCATAAAGCAGAATGAAGAAAGTTGGGATCCGAAGCGGGTTCCCATGGGAACTAAAGAGGCCTACGCTATTTCCGAGGTAGCGGCATTTTTCTAGGGAACCCGAAACTCCCAAGTCGTAGACCATTAACGATTATTTGAATTACCATAATGTCCCTTTTCTATTTAAAAAGTTATTTGCACAAATAAGATTGGTAAGTAAACACCATTTTACAATTAAAATTAGGAATTATATAGCATTTTTCAGTCAAATGAAACCTTTTTTCTATCAAATGAAACTTCGTACCGACCAAATGAAACCTTTTCCCAATCAAATGAAACCTCTTTTCAACCAAATGAAACTTCTTTTCAAACAAATGAAACCTCTTTTCGAACAAATGAAACTTTTCGGTCCACCATATTGCTGATCACCTCGACAGACTGCTCCAACTTCGTGATAACATGATAATGAAACTGCTGCCGCAGCTTCTGGACACCAGTGTTGGGCATAATCTTATCGTCGAATACGAATACGATTGTAATCGCGATAATTATTCGTTGAATCTGAGTCAACTGCGATTATATTCGTATTCGACGATAAGATTATGCCCAACACTGGTGTCCAGAAGCTGCGGCAGCAGTTTCATTATCATGTTATCACGAAGTTGGAGCAGTCAGTCGAGGTGATCAGCAATATGGTGGCCGAAAAGATTCATTTGAATGAAATGAGGTTTCATTTGTTTGAAAAGAAGTTTCATTTGGTTGAAAAGAGGTTTCATTTGGTCGGTACGAAGTTTCATTTGATAGAAAAAAGGTTTCATTTGACTGAAATTACTATAATTACTATAATTGGCTATAATTACAAAATTTCTTCAAATACTGTATGTACAGCCTTTGACACGGGTCTTCTTGAAAACTTATTTCATGTTCTATTTGAGTGTCCTATGTATAACTGGATCAGAAAAAGATAAATCTCTGACTTGGTGGGGGGTACCGGAAACTTGATAAATTTTCTATCAGTGCCTTGTGAATTCGACATAAAAAGTCTATCTTTCTTCTTAAGTGAAGTTTGCAAACTGAGAAATTTATGTTTGTTTAACTGAAGGATTAACTCGCTTATATATACTGGTACTGCCAATGTTAACTGCTTGAATGTTTTTGAAATGATTTATGAAGTTCGTTGTGTGTTTTATTTTATTGTTTTTTCCAATATTCATAAGGTAAAGAGAATAAGCTGGATTAATAATGAATGTTATATTAATTTGTAATTTATAAAATATTTGAAATTTCTACTAACGCTGTAATACTGAATAGATTATTATCAATTGTGAGGAAATCGTGTAACTGGACACCACGATCAATTTCTAAAATTTTGTACTCTTATAGTTGATTCAACTGGGTATTGAAAACACTACGTTAAAGATGTTTACACTACAACTGTTTCAATTATGTATTTTTTGTAAAGCACACTCGAATGTAAGGAACATACACGTTCAAATACATTAAATAAATAAATGAAAGAAGTCGTAGAGTCACAACGATATGACAACGCGAAATAAAAAAAAAAGTCTGCCAAATTTGGGGTGGCATATTGCTTCCTCGTTAACGTATCATGAATGTGTAGATAATTAAAAAGTTTTAAATGATCTTGAAAAATTCCATAGTGGAGAATAGTAAATCAAGAATAAGCGTGAAATGTCATAATTGGTCAATTAAGAAACGAAAAAAGGATACTCAGTGTAATTTACGTTTGGGCAAGCGCAGAATGAACTGAGTTGAGATCAATGAAATAGGTACGGGACTTCTATGTACAACCTAACCCGCGCATTCACTGACATTTTCATCAAAATCGGATGAAAACAGTGGAAATTAAGGTCGTTACAAACATTTCACATTGGCGGATGCGCAGTAGCTATTAATTGTATTTGTTAAGCTACAAATACGTTGAAATTAATTTGGGATGATCAAATCGTCTTCTCCCAAATACCATCCAAATTTCAATTGAAAGCGAAATCGAACGACTAGGATGTAAAAAAAAGGAGCATAATGGAGTTTACGTTGACATGCGCAGAGTGGAGTATTTATTTGGCAACAATGAAACTGATAGGGGACCATATACAAAAAAGTTGATTTTTTGGCTCAAAAAACGGAATTTTTATCTCAATCCTAATGAGAGTTATCGTCTAGAATGACACACACACACACACACACACACACATATTATATATATATATATATATATATATATATATATATATATATATATATAAAGCGTTGCGCTCTAGTATTCGTATCAGAATGCCTCAAAACGGATTTCAATGAAGATGTTGCGATAAGGTGCTTGGGGATTTTGAAGTCTGGGGCGAGCCACAGCGTATGCTAACCTGATTAAGTCGAGAGGGTCCAAATTAGAGTTGTATCATAAAGAAACGCTACTTATCTTAAAGTAACACTACTTATCTTCAAGTAACGCTGAACAACCAAGGGGATTTTCCCGCCTATCCCGTGTGTTCAGTTTCCAGCATTTCTAAGTTTCCTAGTTCTTTTCTTATCCACGGAAAGGTTTTGCAATGGCAGATTTTGAAAATTTATGAACAAGAAAATGAATATAACTTTCATGAATCATGAATAGCAACAAGAAATGAATATTGATATTGGTGTGTAAGGTTACTTTTCGATTGGGAGGAAGAGATGAGATAGGTAGGTTTGGGATAAAGCGTCTTTGTTCAGGTGAAATAAATTTGTCTTAATGGAGATGAGGCGCCTCATCTCCCCGCACATGCGCAGTAGTGTTTCCCATTCACGATAAGGCGTCTTATCTCTATCTCCCTATCGCTTTAGAAACTCTCTAATGAATCTATCCTTCATTTATGTCAGTTTCATTAGGTCCAACACCTTGTGAAAACCTGATTCGGTACCTATTTATAATTAAGAATCATTTAGTATGTCTAAGTAATTCTCAAGTGTGGTTTGTAACAGTTCTAACTGTTCAATAGAACGGTTCATTGAAATGATACAGGTTTTGTTACCAATGCATTGGCTGCATTTGCTCTAATTTATGGTAATTGTATAGATTGAGTACTGTGTTTATACATTTCAGCTGGAATAGATGCTGTGACCTATGTTCCTGCGATGAAACTGTTGTTTTTAATGAATCTTCGGTAGGTATAAATATACTGTGTATAATAATTTCTGCTGTTTCTTCATCGAATGAATGCTGCGACCATCGTTCCTACCATGAAACTTGTGTACTTTAACGTAAACGATGAATAGGTAGGTAGGTAGTATACTTTTACTGGTTCTTTATTGAACAAATACAGTGGACCAATTTTCCTACTATGAAACGTATGTGCCTTTAAAGATTTGTCAGTGTGACCAGACTATTGTGCGATCATTTCAGCTGGTAATTTATCGAATGAATGCTGTGACCATTGATCCTTCGTAGGTACTTTGAAAGTTATGTCTTCAAGGAATTTTCGTTATAAATCGTCCCCCTAGTTACTTGCAATTTTTATGGAGAGACAATAAAACTAACAAATAGTTCGTTGATGCTTGTTTTCTGCCAAGACCACAGCTCGTCCTTCACCCCCGGTCGCTTCTCCTGCTGTTATCTCGTTTCGACTGATCGTCTTTGGCCCTCGGTGTGGACCATCCATCACTTGAAATGGGCACCGATGTTTACCCTTACGTAGGTAACCTATCGCTCATTCAATCTTCCTCCCGTCGCAGGTCGTCCAGCAGGAAACGGCGGGCGATCTACGTCTAGTGGTTTAAACGACCAGTCAAAATCCCAACTATCAAAGGGAATTTGGCAGCCGCACAATCTTTTTATCCTCCTGCTCGCATGGATATCCCGCTGTATTTAACTCAACAAGCGGCTTTCAATGAACCAACAGAATAAATTCAATCGAATTCAATTCAATTTTATTGTATAACCCGTAGGTATTACCAGGAATTCCTTAAATACATATTAAAAAATAGCACATGATATCTGGCCTTCATTTCTGCCTCAACAAACAATGTTAGACTTGTACGTATGATGTGTCATATAATTACTTACATAGGTCTACATAATTTACGTATAATAAATGAGCACTGCATAGTTAACATAGATCACAATCAATAATGCCTACACTCCACTGCCAAATTTCCATAATAATCCCGAGTCATTGTCAAAATTTCCAAAGCGGTGCTGATGTTTGTTCTATCTCTTGTAGATTTTCATCTTCTTCTTGACTCTAGGATACGTTTCTGAATGCCTCAAAACGGATTTGAATGAAGAAATCTTTCGAAAATTTCAATTTTGAAAATTCTCTTCTAAAGAGTAAAAGTAAAAAAAGTACTCAGTCACGCAGCATGACTAATAGAGCGAATTTTCAAAGAATAGTTGTGGATACCATTAAATTAGGCACTTGAAGTCTTATCATTGAGGCCAACCGTGTTCTGAACAAAACTGAGGGGACAGCGGTGCAAAGAAATTTTTAGAACATGCAGCCAAACTCTAAAATTTGGTCAATTTTGGGTTTTTTTCCACCTAAAAATCTATTCTTCACTCTTTTCTATGAATCTTAGAGATCTGGGAGTGATGGCAATCGTCTCAGCGCTAAAAAAAAAATAAATAAATAAATAAAAATTGAATTTAAAAAAAACAATAAACATAAAAATAAAAAACCCGGCTGTGACACCCCACAAACACTATTGTCAAAATTCCAAAATTCGGTCAATTATTGGCATATTTCACCTAAAAATCGATGTTTCCCTCCTATTATGAATCTTGGAGTCTTGGGGTGGTCGCATAGACTGAGCACTGAAAAATACGTCGACTGTGACACCCCACTTGCCCTTTTTTCAAAAAAACCGATTTTTTTTAGCATTTTTTAGGCCATTAGATTGTGAATTTGAGCCTGAAATTCTGGAGCGATCGGGCTGGCCAACGAACCTGACCTGTCTTTTGCAAAGATG
Source organism: Adelphocoris suturalis (assembly GCA_030762985.1). Taxonomy (NCBI): domain Eukaryota; kingdom Metazoa; phylum Arthropoda; class Insecta; order Hemiptera; family Miridae; genus Adelphocoris; species Adelphocoris suturalis. Next base: position 54,911,416 of record CM061043.1, read on the forward strand.
GATATTTTACGCCGTCTGTAAATTGATTTATCGTCTGGAAATGCACCAGACGGATTCGTAGGGGGTCCCCGACCCTTCAAATCCTGTTTTAAAATTCCGAAACCATCTAAATAGCTCATTTTTTCTTTGAAAATTCGCTAAAACAGTAAAAGTAAAAACCCTTCTTCTTCACATCATCCGTTAAACGACACTCCCACACTTACTAGCAGGAATGTCCCAGTTACGCGGGTACTTATCTGATATTCAAGACTCCGAACGTAAATTTTCATTATTCACCCGCTTTTAACGAAGCCGCCCCTCTCCCCCTCATCCACCGCACTTCCGAACAACCGTGCAAAATGGCGCAAGTTGCGTTTAACCGCCGGGAGAGCTGGAAGCCCGTCCTGGAGCTTACCAACTTTGATTGCCCATGAATTTAGAATGAGCTTTGTTTCAGAACACTGATCAGGTGTTGCGACTCGGTCGGGGTTTCACAGTAGTTCGGAATGCGATAAATTGGGTTTGACGGGCGATCGCGTTGTTCGAGTTTGAACGTGGACTCCGCCGCCTACAATATTGGTAAGACGTTCCACGACCTACTTGGCTGTTCTTCAATATAATTAATTAACAATATCAATCAACCGATAATATTGTTTATTAAACAAACAAGTAAATATATGTACACCAAGTGTTAGTCATTTTTCCGCCTCTCAAATACGTTTTTCAACATATTTTGCAATATACAGCTCTTTAGCACCACTCACTTTTTTTTGTCAACAGAAAAGTTGTAGAAAATTAAATTTTGCGTCGAATGAGACCAACCAGCTCTCTGTCTCTGATAGAAGGCCAACATTTAGTGGTAGTTTATAGCCAAAGTGCAACAAATCATGCACTAAGATATGGATGAGACAAAAAAATCATCTCATCAGCGATTCTTGAAGGAAATTTCATGCTGATCATAATTAGCTTGATCGCGATGAAACCCAGGGTGCTGAATGCGAACTTTTGACGTTTCCGAAATTTCCCGAAACATTTTCCGGCTTCCATTTATGTATTTTTTTCTAGTTGAGAATAATTTCAATGGTCCAACTGCTTCACGCTTGATTCAGTTAGTTCGTAGTTGAATTATTTAGTCAGTTCTTTCCGGAATAGGCTAGTCTAGGCCAGATCGGACAACAGAATTTTATAGTTCAAACTCTGTGAAGTCATGGTTTTAGTTATTTGTTGCGATTTTAAGCGATCCAAGAAATTAAACCTCAAATTACGATTTCCGACCCCCATCCTGGAGCTTACCAACTTTGATTGCCCATGAATTTAGAATGATTAAATTGGGTTTGACGGGCGATCGCGTTGTTCGAGTTTGAGCGTGGACTCCGCCGCCTACAATATTGGTAAGACGTTCCACGTCCAACTTAGCTGTTCTTCAATATAATCAATTAACAACATCAATCAACCGATAATATTGTTTATCAAACAAACAAATGAATACATGTACACCAAGTGTTAGACGTTTTTCCGCCTCTCAAACACGTTTTTCATCATATTTTGCAATATACAGCTCTTTAGCACCACTCACTTTTTTTTGTCAACAAAAAAGTTGTAGAAAATTAAATTTTTCGTCGAATGAGACCAACCAGCTCTCCAGGTCTAATAAAAAGCCAAAATTTAGTGGTAGTTTATAGCCAAAGGGCACCAAATCATGCAATAAGATATGGATGAGACAAAAAAATCATCTAATCAGCAATTCTTATAGGAAATTTCATGCTGATCATAATTAGCTTGATCGCGATGAAACCCAGGGTGCTGAATGCGAACTTTTGACGTTTCCTAAATTTCCCGAAACATTTTCCGGCTTCCATTTATGTATTTTTTTTTCAAGTTGAGAATAATTTCAATGGTTCAACTGCTTCACGCTTGATTCAGTTAGTTCGTAGTTGAATTATTTAGTCAGTTCTTTCCGGAATAGGGTAGTCTAGGCAAGATCGGACAACGGAATTTTATAGTTCAAACTCTGTCGAGTCATGGTTTTAGTTATTTGTTGCGATTTTAAGCGATCCAAGAAATTAAACCTCAAATTACTACGATTTCCGTTTCATGTCCTGGAGCTTACCAACTTTGATTGCCCATGAATTTAGAATGATGAAATTTGGTTTGACGAGCGATCGTTTGATCGCGTTGTTCGAGTTTGAACGTGGACTCCGCCGCCAGCAATATTGGTAAGACTTTCCACCACCTGCTTAGCTGTTTTTCAATAATAATTAATTAACAATATCAATCAACCGATAATAACGTTTATTAAACAAGCAAATAAATACATGTACACCAAGTGTTAGACGTTTTTCCGTCTCTCAAACAGGTTTTTCATCATATTTAGCAATATACAGCTCTTTAGCATCACTCCTTTTTTTTTTTTTTTTTTTTTTTTCAACAGAAAAGTTGTAGAAAATTAAATTTTGCGTCGAATGAGACCAACCAGCCATAAGGCCAAAATTTATTGGTTGTTTATAGCCAAAGTGCACCTAGTTCCTCACTCAAATTTGAAGCATTAAAAGGGAAAGCAATTTCTTTGGGCAACATTCTCTGTAGAGACCTTCAAAGTTTTGTTACAGTTAGCTTAGTAGATAGTGGTGGAGTATAAAGCAAGAGATTAACACGAAAGGCTCACAAGCGGGTCGGGTTTCCCGCAAAAGGAGAACTCAGCAGAGGCACAGGGGCGTAGATATGATAGTCTAACGCTTGTTCATCCACTTTGGGGATGGAAGGGGCCTCGGCGAGTTTACTGACCACAATAAACCCAACAGACCCCGAGGGCGCTAGAAAACCTTTGAAGGAGGCTGTCGGTCCGTACGACCGTTAGAAATTATAATGAGACGCCAAGGGGAAGGTGAACGTAACGCAATAGCCCGGGAGAACTTGGGGAATGTATTATTTATACCTCAACAGTGTATATTATAATATCCCACGACTGAATCGGATATTTGTCCATTATGGGATGGGTTTTGAAGAAATGAGTTGCAAATGTGTTGATGAACATATATATCCTATTTTTCGTCCGTTTATAATACGAAAGGTAGAATATTGAGATATTGAGAGTCATGGAGGTGTTGCGAAAGGGGGGGGGGGGGTACCCTTTGAGTATTAATAAGATGGAGGGCTATTAGTGATGTTTCAGGCAGTCAAACCATACGTGCCACTACTGTCGTTTGGTCTAGGAATTGACCAGGGGCAAAATGGCCAAACTCTGATCAGCTGATGTAAGATGTGATGTTGAGTTTGGTGAATGAATGGGGATTGTATACCTAGGACATATTTCTTATTTAAGATTTACACCCTGATTGTGCACCGTACATGTACACCGCTATTTTACACCGTTAATATGTCATATTTGCTGCTTGAATCTGCTAGATGAAGTTTGAATAAAAAAATCGCACATTGGTGGCGGTTTTCCCTGAAATGTGTGTGTATGATCTTGGCTTCACTTTGAGTTATCTACGAAGGGTTAAATTTACCTAAGGGTATAAATTTGAAAATAATAATAACTTTCTTCATTGATTTAGAGAGAAATTTTAGTGGTTCAAATAAGACCAATTGGACAAAAAAATGGTCATCAACAAAACTAAATTACACAGTGAAATTTGCGTGCTGTAGTGGGCTAAACTTCAGGTGGAGAGACCACTGTATAAAAATAAGATAGGCTAAATGTCACTTGATAATTTAAACTTCACATTTGATTCAACTACTTTCGTAGTTGTTATAATATGTAGTTAGGAGAAATAAGGGAAAGATGACGAGGAAGGTAGGTATGCAGAACATAATAGGATTACTTATTATTATTATTTTTTTTTAATGGAATAGGAGGCACCAAGATTTGGGCATGGAAACCAAATTATGTACATACTAACATCTAGACAGTTATGTCTGCATACATAAATTAATACTAAAATGTAACAATAATAAGTAATATCAAACAAAACTTAAATTACAATAAACAACTTTGTCATTTGAATTTGAAAAAAGCGTAGCGGGAGCGGGTCAACTGCAAAGCCAACTCGACTGTAGTGACACGTATGCCTTGACAGGTGAACAGCGTTGAATTCAGAGCAATAGCCCTCCATCTTATTAATACTCAAAGGGGGTACCACGCTCTGGTACCAAATAACAAGGGGGTGATGGAAATTGAGTACACTCGTGCCTTTATATTAGTGCACTCGTCTACCTGAAAGTAACCCTCTAGAGTAGTCCGACAAAGCTGTCTCCTTTATGACCCATTGTGAGACCCAAGCCCATTCAGAAGCTATTATAATCGGTAGTGCTTCCTGTAGGTACATGTGAAGTTTTCTGGATGAACCCAGAAAGTTTTGCTTTCCATAGTCTTGTTGAACGCAAAATTCTGAAGTGGATGAGTAAAAATAGTGGGCAAATCCTATAAAATGATCCATTATGGTTGGAGGGTCGTATTTCTTTGTCCAACATTGTTTTTGAGTTGGGACCACACCAGCTCAACCGGATTAAAGTGACAATGGTAAGGAGGAAGACGAATTACTGCTGCAGGGTACAGAATGCTGTTGAAACATCGTTGAACAACAATATCGGGTTTGTTGCCTTGCAGCTGTTGAATTTTTTATGTTTGAAGCCAAATTTCTTCAAAACGCGTTGTAAGGATGTTCGCTTACCATTAAAAGGGACGACCAATTGAAATTGATCCAGGGGGGCATGGGACAACCCAAGCACGAGAAAAAAATAACCACTTACAAATGGCTTTTGATTCTCAATGCGTATAGGCAACATATCAATAGAGTTATCGCCAATGACTCTCCTTGCAAGGCACACCCAGAGTGACTCTTATGTACCAAATAATCCTACCATTGTTTGATATCATGATACGCTGTTTTTACAAAACTTTGTTTTTGTTCTGTTACAGAGGTTCAGTCTACAGAGAAGTGCCTAAATCATGTTGCGGTCTGCTGTCCCCCGCCGCCGTTTCCCTGAGGTGGCTGATGCTGCTGCTCCTCACGGTTGGAGTTTGCTGCGCGCTAGTCGGCACAGTCCTCGGCGCCACCCGAGCCACCGCTCCCCACCACCTTACAGTTTCCTTATTAATGATAGGTGAGTCTTCTCTTTTTTTTTATTTCGTTTATTTGTCGTCACAACAAATTGTTTGACAATTGTCAGCACATAACAATTAAATGAAAAAATTTGTTATAATAATTTCAAAAAACTAAGCTAAAAATTAAATTAAGACCACTAAGCAACGATGCTGGCCACAGGCATCCATCCGCCCAAAACGGCGGCCCGGCTGGGGCGTCCAGGCCGAGCCCGGACCCGACCCACCATGGCGGCCTCCCGAGGGTGCTCATCCATTTCTGAAAGAGCACCCTTAAACACGATTAACAGGCTAATCTCATCAGGAAGGATGAACCAGGCGAGACCGCCCCTGGGCCAGACCGAGAGCCCCCCACCGAACCACCAAGCGAACAAAACAGATACACGCAGCCAAACACACTATAAATTACACACATACCTAACAATCATTCATTCAGTTAAAAGATTTATGAATTAACAAAGATGTATAAAAAAATATCAATAATAATTATTATGTACACTACATCTATGTTAAAAGGAAGAAAAAACACAACAACAATGCTCAACAAATTAGCACAGTGTGGTCATAACTAGGATTTAGCTCGAGTACTTTTATCAAAATTCCTCGGCTGCTGACATAAAGAACAACTAATGGCTATAATAAATACTGAATCAAGAAAAATCAAGCGTAAGGGGTGACAATGTCCTATCGTCAAAATTCAATAGAAAAAAAATCAGAAACTGTATAGAGTTCCGCAGCAATTAATAATTTTTTCGTAGCTCTCTTGAAGGCCGACGGAGTCAATTTTGATATAGAGTCAGGCAGGTGATTAAAAAGTCGCGGACCAACTTGTAGTGGGTTCCCAGTCATAGATGCGGAGAGTCTTACGGGAGGAGGACACAATAATTCTCTACTCCTTGTATTATACGTATGCACGTCAGATCCCTTGGTGAAACTTGATAAACTTTTTTTGACGTATAACAAACATTGGTGCACGTAGAGGGCAGGCATAGTCAAAGAACCAAGTCGGCGAAAGAAGCCTCTACAGCTCTCACGGCCTCCGAGTCCGAAAATAACACGAATGATTTATATGTTACCGGCAAAGTGTGAAATCCAGGCACTGTGACTAGTCGTTCTATACAATGCCTGCACTTTTTAGGCAAAGTATGAAATTCCTCCATTTTTAACTCTCTTTAGACACAATGGCTAGGCACTGTGCACAATGCCTAGGTAGTCTATATAATGCCTACCATTGATTTAGGCAAAGTATAAATACTCATCATTATGACCTATATGTCCGACAAATCTGAATTTTTTTCAAAGGGATTGACTACCTACTTGATGTTATGTATTTTTGAGATGCGAGCATCCAGACCACCAAACTATACACATCATTCTGACCTATATCTCCAACAAAGGTGCCCAGACCAGGTAAGGATTGATCAGAAGGACACTTTGCCGAGTGCACGATCAGGCATTCTATACAATGTCTAGGTAAAGTATAAAATGAGATTTATTTTATACATTTTATACATTTACACATTGCCTACTCCATTCAGGTATTGTATACAACGCCTAATTTTGACTCTCCGCGTTTTACAATGTGGGATTGATTTGATTCTTGACCCGATGCACAATGTTATGCGAGTTTTTGAGCAGGATCGACGAGTGCTGCGGATAAGTTGGATTGGCGTGAAGAGCGGAGAGTGAGTGAGCTGTGCCGGAAATTGAGTGAGATGTGAGGAGTTGTGATGAAGCTGTGAGAGATGTGGCAGCCCGAGGAGCAGGAGTGACCCGTGGACGTTTCTCCTGGGCCAGGAGTCCTGGAATTTCGTAATAGTCGATTTTTTATTAAACTTTTTATATTAAAAAACATGAGAAATACATTATTCAATATAAAAAAGTACAAAAAGAAGCAAGCTTGTAGCGTAGGGTGGGGAGTCATGGGCTCAAGACCCTATTTTTCATTCATTCCAAGGTACCTACGTTGAGAGAAAAGAAGTAGACACAAATACAATAAGAGATACGACAAGAAGAAATACCACATAATAATCGAAGAAGAAAAATGAAACAAAAGAAACAAAGATCTACCCGAGCCATTGCAGAACTGCTTTACCAGAAAAGCATCATAAATTTTTAAAATTTCTTCAACATTTTCAAATATTTATTTATTTTTTTGTTTTTATTTTTTTTACATATACCAAATTTACTAAAAGGAAACGAGAAGAGAGACGATAAGGAAAACCCTTTCAATACAAGCAATTGCAAGGAAAATCAGGTAATAGCATATAATGAAGCGTGAACTACTTAGTTCATTGTATGCTATTACCTGATGATGGCTATAATCTAGCCTAAAAGCTTTTTTTTTTTTTAATGCTTTGTGCAATAAAATTATTCATAATTTAAAGGACTTTTTTTATATAATATGACCTGATTATGAATGATTATCAGACAAAATCTTCAGAAACTCTTCTAAGATTATCTTACAATCACAACCAAGATTACCACTTCAACTAGGTTACAAATAAAGCTCGCTATTAATTTCACAAGCAACGGATGTTTACTTCTTCCACCCTTTTATTTCTATGCGTTACTAAGTAAGCCGAACGTAAGCTCTCTGAATCAAGTTTTATTGCCTCTTGGAGCCATCGGTTTTCTTAACTATAAGGTTAACAATAGCCAGTTATGAAGTGAACCAGGCAAACGAAATTACCTACTGAGAGTTGCTGAAACACGAGTTAAGGCGCAACGATGAGTCGTAACCCCAGTCTTAAGCCTTTTCTCGGAAAGTTTCTTGTTACGTGCAATTAAATCCCGCCCGTTTTCAACAACCCGCGACCACGAAATCCACTTAGAAGGGAAGCGAGAGGGCTGGTGTAGGCCGTAGGCTCACAATGGGCACCTACCGCAGAGCCCATCAGCTTTACAACGATTTCTCACCTCCCACCCCCTTTCGGAGGAGCATAATAATTTAAAAGGGATGAAAGGTGAATGAAAGGTGGGGGAGGGGGTGAGAATTGCTTCCCACCCAGGAGTAATCAAATAATCCGGACTCCTCGAGTTTTCCACGAAGAAGTTTCCAATTTTTCTCGCGCTGAGATCTCATTTTGCGTTTTAGCTCTGGAGTGTGCAGCGTAAATGCGAGACCTTTGCGATTCCTTTAGGGCGAGAGAACCTGAGAGAACATGAGGCAGATTTGATATCTGAAACTACGAATTTGAACACCTCAAAGCAGAGCTCAGGACCGTCAAACTCACATAAGTCAGCGTTGTCAACACCCCAAGACCAGGCGATGGTATTCAACTCTCCAATTTATCGTATTTCTGAATAAATATATTGATTATGTTGGCAAGAGTTGATATGTAATAAATTATTCTTTCTCATTTGAGTCGATCTTATTTATCATAGCTCAGTTGGTTCATCCCCACGTCACAATCAGTGAGTTTTATTTTATTGTAGTATAGTTGTCACACTTCAAGATGCGAAGAATCCAAAAAACGAAGTAAAAAAAACCCGTCCGTCCTCCGTCCGACGCTTGTAACGAACTTAGGCCGCCCCAGAGGTGCAATGGGGGGCCTAAATCCGCAGTCATAGAGAGAGAGGGGTGTGACAGTACCATAAGAGATACAACTCGTACTAATAGCATATATGCTAAAACTCGTACTAATAACAAATATGCTATGTTCGGAGAAGATGACTTTCCGGTTCTCGGATCCTCCTCTCTCGCCAACCACAGCATTTCAACAACGCCTGGCGCCGAAGCGACGGACGCGTAGCTCATTCTCTTGGATCTCGCGGGAACTGTCCCAAGCTTTTCTCCGAAATTACTGGACCATCTATATCTATAAAAGAGGATGTATGTATGTATGTATGTATGTATGTATGTATGTATGTATGTATGTTGCCTATAGACTCCGAAACCGCTCGACAGATTGTAATGAAACTTTCAGGTATTATTAGGCATGATTCAAGGATTGTTCCTGTAAAGTTTGGTGCAAATCCGTTCAAAGGGCTCTGACCCAGAGGGCATAAAAGGGTGCAGTGTCAGGTTTTAGAAATTTATTGTTTACAAAATTAACTACCCAAGCCAAGACCGAAGGAGGAGGAGGAGGAGGGAGGAGGAGGAGGGAGGAGGATGAGGGAGGAAGAGGAGGGAGGAGGAGGAGGAAGAGGAGGGAGGAGGAGTGAGAGAGGAGGAGGATGAGGAGGAGGAGGAGGAGGGAGGAGGAGGAGGAGTGAGGGAGGAGGAGGAGGAAGAGGAGGGAGGAGGAGTGAGAGAGGAGGAGGAGTGAGGGAGGAGGAGGAGGAAGAGGAGGGAGGAGGAGTGAGAGAGGAGGAGGAGGAGGAGGATGAGGGACGAAGAGGAGGGAGGAGGAGGAGGAGGAGGAGGAGGGAGGAGGAGGAGGAGGAGGAGTGAGGGAGGAGGAGGAGGAGGAGGATGAGGAGGAGGGAGAAACCAAAGGCAGAATCCAAAGGCTAAGCTTCCGTCCATCCAATCACCTCTTAATAACAGTTTAAAATTACGATCAATAAACAAATTTAATTTGGGCGCAGCAACGCGCGGGGGGAACGCTAGTACTTTATGAAATTCGGATCAAAAATTATACATCGGCCGGGGATGTGCCAGTAACATCGGCATCAATTTGATCAACCGTAAAGGGTAGAAAGTAAGGGTGTGTGTGGTGTGCAGCGACCAATAATATCAAGGTTATGGCTGCAAACGTGTTATGGCGCCCGGTGTGGTGCGGGAAAAGTGTCACGGAGTTACTCGAGTTGGGCATCTCAGCAAAAGTGCTTCGTGGTATCACCACCCGCGTCCTGAGGGGTTCTTACTTAAACTGGTGGTAATTTTATAGGGGCACGTCCTTTCATCCCATTCTTCCTCCTAATCCTGCAACTTCCCTTATCCCAAGGGCCGGCGTCGGGTAAACCTGGGCGTCCTCCCCACTTTTTATTGGTTTGTTTGTTTTTTTCCAGTTTAATGGTGAGCTCCCTCCGTCTTTGAGGGGAGTCTCGTAAAATAAAAAAATGTGTGTGTGTGTGTGTGTGTGTGTGTGTGTGTGTGTTTGTGTGTGTGTGTGTGTGTGTGTGTGTGTGTGTGTGTGTTTGTGTGTGAGCGCGCGCGCTGTGATATTGGTCTAGTTATCAGCCGAAAAACAGAGGAACAGATTATAACAAAATCAGAGTAATTAGGACCTGTTGAGTGCCATTTTCGTCATGAGGAAAAGGAGAAGAGAGGAGCAAGTGAAACAGGGATCAATCAGCTTATTGAAGTTCTCGAAGAAAATGTACCATCATGAACACAAACCACTGGCGGCTAGACACCCCCAACGGCAACGTTTTTTGACATTTTATGTCTTTGCTATGGCACATAAACTAAAAAAACCATAATTTTGATGTAAACTTAGTAAAGTAAGCGGAAATCATCAGAAATGCTTGCATACGAGTCTGCAACACATTGGGACATTTTCATGTGTGTTTTCTTATTATTTCCTTATCATTAGGGAAAAAACTGGATTCTAGAGCCACTCAGCTGATCTGTAATCGGTCAGTTGTGTTCAGAAGTCCCTCAAGGGGCTACATACCAAATCTCAGATTCGTGGGATCATTAGGGAAAAAACTGGATTCTAGAGCCACTCAGCTGATCTGGGATCGGTCAGTTGCGTTCAGAAGTCCCTCAAGGGGCTACATACCAAATCTCAGAATCGTGGGATCATTAGGGAAAAAACTGGATTCAAGAGCCACTCAGCTGATGTGGGATCGGTCAGTTGTGTTCAGAAGTCCCTCAAGGGGCTACATACCAAATCTCAGAATCGTGGGATCATTAGGGAAAAAACTGGTTTCTAGAGCCACTCAGCTGATCTGGGATCGGTCAGTTGTGTTCAGAAGTCCCTCAAGGGCCCACATACCAAATCTCAGAATCGTGGGATCATTAGGGAAAAAACTGGATTCTAGAGCCACTCAGCTGATCTTGGATCGGTCAGTTGTGTTCAGAAGTCCCTCAAGGGGCTACATACCAAATCTCAGAATCATGGGATCATTAGGGAAAAAACTGGTTTCTAGAGCCACTCAGCTGATCTGGGATAAGTCAGTTGCGTTCAGAAGTCCCTCAAGGGGCTACATACCGAATCTCAGAATCGTGGGATCATTAGGGAAAAAACTGGATTCTAGAGCCACTCAGCTGATCTGGGATCGGTCAGTTGTGTTCAGAAGTCCCTCAAGGGCCCACATAAGAAATCTCAGAATCGTGGGATCATTAGGGAAAAAACTGGTTTCTAGAGCCACTCAGCTGATCTTGGATCGGTCAGTTGTGTTCAGAAGTCCCTCAAGGGGCTACATACCAAATCTCAGAATCGTGGGATCATTAGGGAAAAAACTGGTTTCTAGAGCCACTCAGCTGATCTTGGATCGGTCAGTTGTGTTCAGAAGTCCCTCAAGGGGCTACATACCAAATCTCAGAATGGTGGGATCATTAGGGAAAAAACTGGTTTCTAGAGCCACTCAGCTGATCTTGGATCGGTCAGTTGTGTTCAGAAGTCCCTCAAGGGCCCACATACCAAATCTCAGAATCGTGGGATCATTAGGGAAAAAAATGGATTCTAGAGCCACTCAGCTGATCTTGGATCGGTCAGTTGTGTTCAGAAGTCCCTCAAGGGGCTACATACCAAATCTCAGAATCGTGGGATCATTAGGGAAAAAACTGGTTTCTAGAGCCACTCAGCTGATTTGGGATCGGTCAGTTGTGTTCAGAAGTCCCTCAAGGGCCCACATACCAAATCTCAGAATCGTGGGATCATTAGGGAAAAAAATGGATTCTAGAGCCACTCAGCTGATCTGGGATCGGTCAGTTGTGTTCAGAAGTCCCTCAAGGGGCTACATACCAAATCTCAGAATCGTGGGATCATTAGGGAAAAAACTGGATTCTAGAGCCACTCAGCTGATCTGGGATCGGTCAGTTGTGTTCAGAAGTCCCTCAAGGGCCCACATACCAAATCTCAGAATCGTGGGATCATTAAAAAAAAAAAAAATTAGGTAAAAACGTTATTTCTGATGGTCATAATCATCGTTGTGGCCACTTGGGACAATTTTCGTGAGCAATTTTCGTGAGCAATTTTCGTGAGCAATTATTTTCCGTGACGTTTTTTTAGTTTATGTGCCAAAGCAAAGACATGAAAATGTCAAAAATCCGAGCCTGCCAACTCAATCGATTTAGAAGTGGTGCTTTATTCAGACAATTGTGGCGGACAGGGGAAAAATAAATTCGTGATTTCAGCTAGCCTGCTGCAAAGGAGTTCAAATTAAAATACATCACCCATAAATAAATTGTTCATAGTTGGACATGAACAGAATGAAGGATATGCCAGTCATTCCGCAATTGAAAAGACTGTTAAAAAGACTGAAAAATGGTACGAACTAAATCACTCGCGACGAAGTTGTGGAAACCCATTTCAAAACGGAAGTTAGTGAAAAAGCGTTGTCTATTTCCACAAAAATAAAGAGTTACAATGTGAAATCGATTTCGACGGTTAGGCCATCATCAGTAACAAACAATAATTGAAGACACATTAGAAAGGACACAGCTTATATAGTCACAGGTGAAGGGAAATTGAATCCCATTGGTCGAGATAAAGGAAAGGGAGCTGGTGATTACAACCAATCAAGTGTAAGCAAAGTGAAGGGGGATTATAGCTAATCAGATGAAGTGAAAGCAGGGGAAGAATTACTGGTTTCAACAGTTTGAAGGGATAATCCCAAGCTTTACAGAAATGGACTTATCAGTGGTGAAATATATTGAGGGATATCCTCATTTAAACATTTACCAGATCTGTCACTTTTGATAATTTCAAATTTTTCAAGTACATTCAACATACCTCCCTTTGGACAAAAATGAAGAAATTCTACAAACTTCCGTACTAAAAAATGGGCCGATCTGCGTGCCAAAGCAATATTCAGCTATCATAGGCAGGGCTAACAGTAATTTCCCTCGAAATACTATAATTTTGAGAGGATGTTGATCTCTAGGATTTGGTGAGGTGGTAACACTGGATGTTCATGTTAGAAGCAAGGGTTTCCAAGCGTTCAGTGTATTATCCATGGATTTGAAAGACCCTAAGTTTGACTTTCCCCGAAAAACCTAATATCTGCTTTTCAAATGAGCTATAACGTCGAGGAACCCTCCTTTTTTTCGGACCCTCACCATAACAAATCGCCAGGATCCCACAGGATCCCGTGTTTCTTCCCTTTCTCATGTTTAAGTCAAAGTTTTCCCTCCATCGGAAAGAGACGCCGAGTTATCTGCGCTTCGAACCTTCACCCGCACGACTTTGAAAACTGATCCGGTTCGAGGGGGGTCCAGAGAACTTTAGCAGGTTCGCCCTTCCGTGGAAACGTCTCATTCGATATGCCAGGAACGTAGGGCCGGGGAATTTACATTGCTATCTGTTTACATCGCGGCTCGTTGAATATGCAAGCTGCCCTTCGACTCCTATTCCTCGCCTCTACTTGCGGGTTATGTTTCCATAGCTTCCCTTGTATCTCCTGCGCCGCGGTGAGCGGGTTCGGCCTGTGAGCGATGCGAGAAACAACGAAAATTCATAGTGGTAGGTTCGCTTTCGCCACGCTGAGGTACATCACGCCGAAATTCGGGTACATTTCCGTTGCACCCCCCCAGTCAATTTGTCTTCAACACGCCCGCCCGATGTTTCTTGGCATTCCTTCTTACTTAGATTACATATTTACGTAGAATTGGTGACAATTTCAAGCTGAGGGAAGAAATTATATTATAAAAAAAGAAGGAAAAAAAGAATTACCGTGTTTTCAGAAGTTGCCGATGTCAGTGAGGATTTTTTGAAACGAATTGGCGTGGTTATGGTTTGATTGCCTCCACATGAATTAGCACAAGTAGAATGCACAAGAATTCGCACAAATAGATCAGAATGCTGTGTATAGGTTGGTGGTCTGGATGCTCGCAAGCTCGCATCTCAAAATTACATAACATCAAGTAGTCAATCCCTTAGTAAAAACGCACATAGACTCCACTTGGGGTCTAGTTGGTCCTAACTTCTCGCCAGCTCGATCGCTCCACACCCATGGGTGCTATGAGCCAAAAATAGGTGAAAAAGTGTCTTTTTTTTGTATATTTCAAGTTGTATAGAAATTAGAGATTTATGAGTGAAAAGAAAATGTTGGCTATTAATTTTATGGAAAAATCAAGCATTTTATAATTTCTCCCTTGATGGGAAAAACAAAAGATCATGGATATGTCTAGTACCTACTGCTTACCAGTTGGTACCTACTACTCAATTGTATACCAACCATGTTGTGCCTTCTTTTCACAAGATTATTCCATTATGGTTACAAAACAATATTAGTTTTTAACTTAGAGTAATAAATTAGCATTCCTTGACACTACAATGGCTTAGAGGTCATGAAATGTCGTGGTAAAATGAGAGCATTCCAAAACGTGGCGAACGATTTTCCTACTATGAAAACTATGGGAGTTACTCTTCCCTAGTAACGCCTTGGTTGTACGTGAAAATCAACAGAAAATGTGCCGGTCGGGAAAAAAGTGTCGGTCGGGAAAAAAAGTGTCGGTCGGGAAAAAAAAGTGTCGCGAAAAATTCCTTGACCCCCAGCCAAAAGACATATCCATGTCAATACAGATTAGTTGGACATGTAGGTCAGAATGATGTGTACGTATACTTTAGCGGTCTGGATGATCGCATCTCAAAAATACATAACATAACATAACATAATCTAAGTAAGAAGGAATGCCTAGAAACATCGGGCGGGTGTGTTTAAGACAAATTGACTGGGGGGTATAACGGTAAAGTACCGAAATTCGTAGCGATGTGAGCCCTTCGGAAAATGAGTTACTATTCCGTTCATGTCTCGGAGTTCTCACATTAACAGGAAGACCTGTCGTAGAATTATCAGGAACGGGGCCTAGCAAATTATTCCTCCTCTTTCGCCAAGCTTTCGATAAATTTATTATCTTCTTCAGGACCTATAATATACAGTACAACAGCTCAACCCTTAGAAAAACGGCATTAAGAGGAAGATACTCCTCAATTTCGCTCTCCAAACGAGTGATCTTTACTAGTGCCACCCCCATTTTCATCATGAGATTTTTTTCATTCAAAACATCACTTTCTCAAAACGGAAGTTAGTGAAAAAATGTTGTCTATTTCCACGAAAAATAGAGAGTTACAGTGTTAAATCGATTTCGACGGTTAGGCCATCATCACTAACAAACAATAATTAACTGAAGACACATTAGAAAGGACAGAGCTTTTATAGTCACAGGTGAAGGGACTATAAAAGCTCTGTCCTTTCTAATGTGTCTCCAGTTATTTTTTGTTAGTGATGATGGCCTAACCGTCGAAATCACATTGTAACTCTTTATTTTTCGTGGAAATAGACAACCTTTTTTCACTAACTTCCGTTTTGAAATGGGTTTCCTCAACTTCGTCGTGAGTGACTGTATTGGTATAACTTTCTTATTTTGAAAATACTATTTGGACTCTTCAAAACTCCCTCTTTTTTACTATTATTATTTTAAACATCCCTCGTATAATTAACATTAATTAATTATAGTTTTAATAAATTGGGGGCAGTAGTGAAATTTTTCACTAGGCAAAAACTTTACTAATTCCCCAGGGCTTAAATTTAAATAATATTTGCTAAAACCCCGTCAATCAATTGGTTGAGTAATGATTGTGGGACTCGGCTTTGTTCGATCTCAAGAGAGTCTGAAGGACATTCTACTCTCAATTCCAACCACAGATTTGGATCTATTTGTCCAACTAATTAATTTTTACAAAAAGGATTGGTTAATTTTGAAATGCTAGTTTGCGAGCATCCAGACCACCAAACTAACAAAAATCATTCTGATCTATTTTCTAATCAAACCATATCTTACTGAAAGGATTAATTTTGGTAATTGTTTATGTTTGAGATGAGAGCTTGCGAGCATCCCGACCACCGAATTAGACACACCACTCATATTATATACATCCAATTAAACACATAAATCACCAAATTTTATTATTATACTTTTTTTTATTTTTTTTTTTTTTTATAATCTTTATTAATTTTTTTTAAGTTAATTTTTATTTTATTTATTTATTTTATTTTTTATTTATTTATTTATTTTTGCGAATAACAAATACTTGGACAAATTGCTCTGGATGTTGAGAGTAGTTTGATAGTTTGGATGCTCGCCAGCTCGCATCTCAAAAATTGGAAATATCCAAAATCAATCCTTTTGATAAAATATAGGTTAGTTGGACAAATTGATCTCGTTGGGGAGCTGTTGGGAATTTCCCGGACTCTCTTGATATTGGACGGAGAGGGGTCCAGTTATACCTTCTTAACTTTCGATCAAAGTGTGTATTTCTGCTTCATCAGACAGACCTGTATTGTATATCGCGTGGTTGCTGCTGTTTGGAAGTGTGTGTGTGTGTGTGTGTGTGGGAGGGGGGGGGGGCAGTAATAAAGTTTTTCACTAGGCATAAAACCCCAAACCACCCCAATTTTTTTAAATCTTAAATAATTATAGTTAATCATACTTGGGATACTTGAGATTTTAATTGTATTCATACAACGAACTTTTGTGTCCTCTATGATTCAAGGACAGCCTGCGCCCACCCAGCTCCTCCTCAAACTACGCCACTGTTCGTTCGTCACATTTTTCAAATTTAATCTCGGACTCCGTCCATTAAATTACGTTCAAGCTCAGACATGAAATCGCATTTTATCAAATCACGGAACGGGATATTATATTTGAATACCTTACAGCAACCGCTCAGAAGTTATTGAAAATGTCATATCTTATTCTCTATCCGACACAAAAGGAAACCCTTCCTCACAACAAATTTATTAATTCCATAGGCCCCTTTTCTTCCTTACCTTTTCCCTTTTTGCCTAAAGGAGCAAGAGAAAAATCTTTTTCGACGGAGAAGAACTCTTTTTTTCCGTTCCTAGTCTACGAGAGTATTAATATTTAAATCTTCCCCCCCCCCCTTCCCCTTCCCCTTCGCCAACTCAGGGTCCTTTTCAACTATATGAATGCTCGGCCTCCTATCCTTCCATTGTTACCAACTTCCTTTTATTCCCTCTTCCCGTATGAGAAATTTTCATTTTTACGACGCATTCGAGGCAGCTACGAGATGAACAATTATAAAAACTCGGAAGGAAAAAAATGTATTAAAAAATTCATTCTCAATATATTACCTAGCCCGTTTTATGACTCATTCTTGCGGGACATAAAACCTGTAGAACGCGTCGAATGATTAAAAGAAAGGCACGAAGATCTTCAATGTTTTTCATTAGTACTTAAATGCAAAACTTATTTTTTCAAAGACTTTTTCAAGACAAAAAAAGGTAGGTTGATTTGAGGATGAGACATTGTAGGCTTCATCATTTTAATGATAAATTGAGAAATGAGGGTTTTTCTTATTTGGATGGAGTACATTATCAAGGCAAAACTACTTTTAATTAAATTTAAAATAAATTTAATGAGCAACCCACCACATAACTAAAAATATTTTGTTACAAAATTGCACATTGTACATCAAATTCGTTATTTTAGATGGGAATTCCAGTTTTTATTATAGATTGAAATTTTTCGCGAAATCTCATGAAGAAATGACCCATCAATTTTTACGAGCCATAACTCTAGTTGTTTTCTACGAAAATTCGCTATTGAGTATTTGCATATTACAATGCTGTACACAACGCTCGTTCTCCCAATTTTATAATATGCCTCCCCACGTTGGTCTCCGACGTACAATGTATACAAATATACGCTAGAGAAGGTTCAGAACAAATTCCTTCGTTACGTTGCCTATAAACTCGGCATACCTTCGCACGAGGTGAATTATGAATCTATAATGAAGATGTGCAGCCTGATTCCCCTGGAGAGACGGCGATGTGTAGCGGATGTCACCCTTTTCCACAAGTTGATGAACAACCAGATCTCGTCGGGCCCTGCACTCAAGAGTTGGCATCCTGGGTGCCTCGAATTTCGGCTCGGTCGACGAATATTATGTTCGTCCCGATCTCCTCGACTAATTATTCGATGAACCCCTGCATTGGCTCCCTCGTACAGCGAGTCTACTAATCGAAATGAATCCAGAACTGGACTTTTTCATTTGCACCACCACCACCCTCAGAGATCCGGTCGCATCGACAGTCATTTAGTCAGTCTTATCATCATTTAGCCAATCACTTTACCACACTCATTAATTGAGTGTTGACTAATGAATTAATTACTGACTTTTTTCTTTCAATTTTTCCGTATAACGTTTTTTATTTATCGAATCGTAACCATTCTTTTCCCTGTTGTATATTCGTACTCATTAATATCCTTCAATGTAATTGAGCGCTGCCCGTATTGTAAAAATAAATAAATAAATATTTGCGAATCAGGGTGCAAAATTTAATTTGGAAATCCGATTTCTCACCAAACCCCTCGGGCAAGAACCTCTTTGTTCCGTATATAACCCAAATTTACTTTTGTTTTGGGAATTACAAGCGGTCGCCTCACAAAACAGCCACTACGGCTGAAGGTGCCCAAGAACCCGGCGCCAGCTACTGCGCATGCGCCTATGTGAGATCCTTGTAACGACCTTAATTTCCACTGTTTTCATCCGATTTCGATGAAATTGTCAGAGAATAAGCGGGTTAGGTTGCAGATGGTCCCCTATCAGTTTCATTGTTGCCAAATCAATACTTCACTCTGCGCATGCGTAAACGTAAATTCCATGATGCTCTATTTTTTTAAGCCCTAGTCGTCCGATCTCGCTCAAATTCGGATGACAGTTGGGAAATGACGGTTTGATCATCCTATATTAATTTCAACATGATTGTATCATTAATAGGTACTGCGCATGCGCCTATGTGAAATCCTTGTAACGATCTGAATTTTGATCGGTAATTTAAAACACTCATTTCAATGAAATCGTCAAAGAATGCGCGGGTTAGGTTGCAGATGGTCCCCTATCAGTTTCATTGTTGCCAAATCAATATTTCATTCTGCGCATGCGCAAACGTAAATTCCATTATGCTCCATTTCTTAACACTCTAGCCGTTCAATTTCGCTTAAATATGGATGATAATTTGAAGAAGGTGCTTGATTACCTCCTATCAAGTAGATCATAAACCCAAATATATGTATAATATATTTATATGCGAATCAGGGTGCAACGTTTAGTTTGGAAATCCGATTTCTCACCAAACCCCTCGGGCAAGAACCTCTTTGTTCCGTATATAACCCGATTTTACTTTTGTTTTGGGAATTACAAGCGGTCACCACACAAAACCGTCACTACAAAGCTCCTCGCCGCGGCAAATGGTGCCCGAGAACCCGCGAAATTTTTATACGCGGTCGGTGAGAACAAAGCGCATTCCGGCTCCGCGTTTGTTGTTATATGAAAATTGAGCTTCTATCGGCTAGGCAGCGTTGAGCCCGAAATCCCGGAGATCAGCTGAGTGCGGGAGCGAACCGGATCGAGTTGATTGGGTCCTAAAAACCGACGACACGAACGTTCGCCCGCCGGGCAGATATGGGAGGACGAGCTTGTCGGAGGTAAAAGTGCATATATATCCGTCCACTCCAACAGATTACTAAAAGCCCTTTTCATTCCGACTTTTTTCCTTTTTTTTTCAGTGTCCTAGTTTTTTCTTTTTTTACTCGGGGTTTTTCGACCTCCTACCAACCCAAAGAGAGTCAATTTATCGCGAGCAAATAGGACCTTTTTTTGGAGGTTTGTGCGGAGGGGAGAGATGATCCCTCTTTTCATACGTGGATGTTATCGTAAGCGCGGGGGGAAAAAATTGACGAGGCGGAAAAACATTTTCCTAGCTCGTAGTTGTACTACAAGGGTGCGGCGATAAAGTCGGATAGCTTTCAAAACGTCATAAATTTTGCTTCCGAGTCTACCTATAGGTAGCGGAAGCATTGTTATCACTTTTGGGGGGAAAAAGTCTCTAAAATCAAAATTTCCACTCGCATTTTACATTTTAGACCATTCCGAACAACTTTGGCTCCATGTCTGTCTGTCTGTCTGTGTGCGTGCGTGCGTGCGTGTGTGTGTGTGCGCGCGCGCGCGTGTGTTTGTGTGTGTGTGTGTGTGTGTGTGTGTGTGTGTGTGTGTGTGTGTGTGTGTGTGTGTGTGTGTGTGTGTGTGTGTGTTTGTGTGTGTGTGTGTCCGCAAATCCTTGTATTTATTTACGCTTATTTTCCACAGTTTTCATCCGATTTGGATGACATTTTCAGGGAATGTGTGGGCTAGTGTTTAGATGGTCCCCTATCAGTTTCATCTCGGTTTCATCTAAATACACTGAAGGAGTGGAGAGCGTCTGATCACGGGCCGCAGCCGCCGGCCGCAGAGGCGTCAGGGAAATTCCACCCTAAGACTAGATGTATAATAATAATATAGTAATGATATTATTATTATAACAATATTATTTTCTTTATTCGAATTAACAAATCTGGATTGAAAAGAGATATTAATTTTTTCCTCGTTCTCTGAGTTTATTATCGAAATTTTACCTGCTTTTTTTCTTCTTCTTCTTCTTCTTCCGAGTCTACCTAAAGGTAGCGGAAACATTGTTTTCACTTTCGGGGGAAAAACATTTTTGGTCTCCAAAATCAAAATTTCCACTTGCACTTTACGTTTTAGACCATTCTGAACAACTTTGGTTTCGTGTCTGTCTGTGTGTGTCTGTCATGTGTCCACAAATCCTTGTAACAAGCTTATTTTCCACAGTTTTCATCCGATTTGGATGAACTTTTCAGGGAATGTGCGGGCTAGTGTTTCGATGGTCCCCAATCAGTTTCATCTCTCTTGACTAGAAGACTCATTCTGCGCATGCGCAAACGTAAATTCTACCCAGCATCATTTTGTCACGCCCTAGTCGTTCGATAGTTGAGGGATGACGATTTTATGATCTTATATCAAGTTCAGTATGATTGTAACATTATATACCTACCGCGCATGCGCCAACATGAAATCCTTGTAACAAGTTATTTTCCACAGTTTTCATCCGATCTGGATGAAAATTTTGGGGAATGTGCGAGCTAGGGTGTAGGCGGTCGCTTATCAGTTTCATTGTTGCAAAATCAATACTCCACTCTGCGCAAGCTCAAACGTAAATGCCATTGTGCTCCATTTTTTCACGCCCTAGTCGTCCGATCTCGCTCAAATTTTGATGATAGTTGGGAGATGACGATTCGATCATCCCATATCAATTTTAACATGATTGTATCATTAATAGCTACTGCGCATGCGCCTATGTTAAATCCTAATAACGACCT
Organism: Adelphocoris suturalis; assembly: GCA_030762985.1. Lineage (NCBI taxonomy): Eukaryota > Metazoa > Arthropoda > Insecta > Hemiptera > Miridae > Adelphocoris > Adelphocoris suturalis. The sequence continues at coordinate 54,932,799 of CM061043.1, forward strand.
TAATTTCCACTGTTTTCATCCCATTTCGACACCCAACTTGGCAGCTTTTTTTTTTTTTTTTTTTTTTTTCCTTGTCTTTCCTTGACTTTTTTTCATTGACTTTATTTCCGCCATTCTTTACACTGTTTCTTTATTTTGACAGTTCAAATTATAGCGAAACACCCTTTGCTATCTTCACACTGACCCCTATATACCTTGGAGAAACAGTAAATGCATAGCTCAAAACTCTAACAATAACCTTCCCATTTGTAAGTAGAAGACATGCATAAATTCCATGTTGCAACTTTCGCCTCGATACTATTGTTGTCTTGTAGAGTTGAAGTACCTACCTAAGCAGCGATGCAGCCGGGAGACCTTGAAAACTGCACTGAAATTGGATGGAGCTTAACTACTACCTTCAGTTAACCAACTTTGAGGTAGGCGGGGCTTCACGAGGAGGAGATAACTCGAAAGATAAACGGGATTCCTCGTAAGTGCGGAAGGAAACTTTGCATCCTCACAATCCGAGTTGATATCAGATGGGAAGATCGGCGATACCTGAGGTTCTAATTACTGGGAAACCGCATATTCGCCCAACTTGCGACTGTCATAATCATTACGTAGACGTAATATGTAGGAGGGTGAAGTACCTCCTCATGATGAAGAGATGTTGGTCATTGTTCTCGGAGATAGCGCTGCTGCTCTTGAGATACTAACAACTAAGTATATGTATAAGAATGCCTACGATCATCCCCTTTCTCTTAATCGTTGTTCTTATCAGCCATTCAGATGCGCCATGACATTGAAAACAAATTTTGATAGTTTGGTTTGGCAATGGCTCGTGTATAGCATTTTCAATTTGAATTCGACCTTTGAGAATTAAAACATAAAAAAAGAACATAAAAAAGGAATGGATATGCCTATGGCGTCCCTGGTAACTCCATCACTTAATAAACCACTAGCCGCTCCGGCTCGCTACGCTCGCCTCCACGTCCAGCCGGGGGGCAAGCCCCCCGGACCCCCCATTAAGTTGCTCGCTTCGCTCGCAACGTGTGGCGTGTAGGGAATATTGCTCGCTTCGCTCGCAAAGTCTGGCATGTAGAAAATGTTGCTCGCTTCGCTCGCAAAGTATGGCATTTAGGGAATTTTACTCGCTTTGCTCGCAAACGGTAGATCCCTAAGGGTAGGTTTAACTTCTGTAGGGGATGCTGCTCGCTACGCTCGCTTGAGGAAGTTATACTGCCCACCCAACTTGGCAGACGTTTTTTTCTGTTGGGGAATTCTTACTTACAAATTAAATCTTATAAAACTACGTGGAACCACGAAAAGTTTATTAGGGGATGTTGCTCGCTTCGCTCGCAAGTCCGTATTTATTCTGTAGGGGATGCTGCTCGCTTCGCTCGCTTGAAGAAGTTATACTGCCCACCCAACTTGGCAGACGTTTTTTTCTGTTGGAAATTCTTACAAACAAATTAATTCTTATAAAACTACGTGGAACCACGAAAAGTTTATTAGGGAATGTTGTACTGCCCACCCAACTTGGCAGACGTTTTTTTCAGTTGGGAATTCTTACAAACAAATCAAATCTTAAAAACTACGTGGAACCACGAAAAGTTTATTCGGGGATGTTGCTCGCTTCGCTCGCAAGGTATACCTGTATATGTGTAGGACAAAGTCCGTATTTATTATTTGAAATGGCTCTCGCTTCGCTCGCAAGGTATTGCGTAGAAGTGCAAATGGGAACCCCCCTGTGAGGGTCCCTTCAGGTAAGCAACGTTGTGTAACGGCAGCCCGTGGTCGATTAATTTCTGATGTTAAACGCTTCCCTCGCAATTCCCCTCCCAATTTGACCTACTTTCCGTCACTTTTTTCGATATCCGACTTCGGATTCAGATTCGGCGGGATCAAAGCTGTATTTCGCCCGCGAAAACCGTTCCGAAAAACGTACCATTATGGGGTATATTTTTATCGGAAAAAACCAAGTTTTTCGGCGGACTTTTCGAGAAAACGGGTCCGTACTCTCGCATTTTTTTAACGCGTTTCCCGATACTTTTTTCGCGATCCGATCGCGCCGTCGTCTTCCTCGTAGGAAAACCTACGAAACCCGTATTTTTCCGGAATTGTCAACGGCCGTTTAGAGGGGTAGGGGAAGCGGGGAAGTCCAAAAAGCGCACATTAATTCTTACTTCGACCCCCCTCCCGCCCTACGGCCCATGGTTCGGGTGGGATTAGAAAATTTTAAATTCGCTTATACACCCTATC